>OU343223.1:27631862-27668341 GCA_910596185.1 Chrysanthemum makinoi
CTCGCATCACTTGTGTTAAAAGGATTGTTTGAAGACATTTGTTCAATGCTCGAAAGAGAATTGGAGACAACAACTGGTTTTGAAACAGGTGTTGACTCTTTGTTTGAAACACTTGGTGTGATGGAGAACTTTGACTTTTCTTTTTGATTAACAAAAGTAATTCCGTTAATTTTGTTCCATTTGTTATAATCAATTGGTTTGATTTCCGGATTCTTTTGTTTCATTTTTGATCTACTCTCCTCAGATAGTTCTAACGTTTCAAGAGAATCACGAACAATAATGGGTTCATGCAAAACATTTCCATTGTATAACACATTCTGAGATTTCTGAGCTTTCTTGAGGAAACCAGGAGGTGAGTTACCAAGAGCCATTTTATGTGAAGTATGAAAAATCGGATTTACTTGATTAAAAAGCATCTTGTTTGTCTTAGCGGAATGACCCGTTGTAAGAAGTAAATTATCCAATTTTTTGATTGTTTCATTTTTATCCATAATTTCATCAAGAAGATAATCTTCTCGTTTAGAAAAATCAGCAATCAACTGTTTCTTCTCTTTTTCAAGATCAGAGAACAGTGTTTTTTGTTTAGAAAGTTGGTCATTTAGTTCAGAAATTTCCTTGTTTAAAGATTTTATTTTCAAGTTCAAATTCACATCAAGTGTGTCATACTTTAGTTGCAATTGTTTTTCTCTTAAAACAGAATGTCGATAACCAATTTCTAATTCAGACATTTTGTTAGTATGAAATTCAAAAGCTTTGGCGTGCTCCTTGTAACTCCCAAGCTCAGTGGTCAATTTAACATTCGCGGCCTTAACTTCGCGATTGACCTTACTCACTTTTTCAATTTCAATGCCACACTAATTGATTAATGATTCAAAATAAGCACGTGTTTCCTCATCAGTCCTCGATATTTTGTGCCACAAAACCTCCACTAGGATCCACATCTGGAGTTTCAGAGTTAGTATTGCTACAACTCGGATTGTCCATGTATGTATCATAAGTAGGTGCTGGCATCACATAATGTTGTTCGTCATGAGTAAACACATCAAATATGACATTGTTATAGCATGGATCAATGATTGGTACCTCAGATACTGCGTTGGCGTCATAGATAGGAAGTCGCGTCGAGTCATTAATGTGTCGTACTTAGTCTCCTGAAGATTTGCCATGAATATGTAGTTCGCATTGATTTCCTCGAGGTCTTCCAAATAATCCACAATAGCGAAAAAATCATTTTCCTCAGCACTCAACTGCATCCCTGCTTCTTGCTTCTATGCTAACAGCATAGCTTTCCAAAGAAACTCAGCATTCTTCTTGTGTGGCTTAGTGGACAGTTCGTGCCATGTGACCTATTCCTTGACAGTTATAACACCTAACCTGATTACCCTGATTCACATTTCCATAGTTCCCAACGACTGGAGCTGCAACATTCCCATTCTGATTACCCACTGCTCTATTCCCAACATTTTGTCCCATCTGATTACCCTGATATGGAACCGGCTGATTACCCATACGAAATCCAGTAGCATATCCCTGCTGATTCCCAATAACTCCAACCATTTGACCTTGATTACCCATATTCACACCCGGCTGTGCAATTTGCCTGTTGCGAGTGTTTGATGAAATCCTTTGGTTGTTGTTAGTTGGTGTGGAATAGCGACTTTTAGTGCGTTTACCCAATAAAGAGTATATCTGTTGCAAGGTCGCTTCTGGGTCGGTTCAGGATCGGTGATTCCTTGTTCCTAATATTGTTGATCTGGATAGAATTGTTGTTGTGGTTGTGGAATGTATTGCTGCAAGTTGTTGTTGTTGGAAGATGATGAAGCTTGTTGTTGTGTATTCACTGAAGGTTGAGTCTTTGCAATAAGTGCCAATGGATCATGATTCTTTGCCAATCTTTCTTTCCTGACTTCATTGACTTCAGCTTGGTTTTGTTTCAGAAAATCATTCAGTTGATCAAAGTTCACCTGATGAAGGTCTTTTGTTTGGTTGACAATAGTTACATATCGTCCCCATTCCTCTGGAAGATTGTTCAGAAACTTGATGTTTTGAACGATAGTTCTGGGTGTCAACTTGTTTCTAATAAGCTCATTCATCAAAGTGCAAAACCTTCCATAGTAGGATTCAATGGATTCTCCGGAGTTGAAGTAAACTTTTCCCATTCAGTTAGCAGCATGTTCTCCATGTCTTGTTGACCAATTTCTGTTCCATGACAAAGCCGTCTAACACGTTCCCACATATCGAAAGCAGTTTCACAACTGTCTACCGCAGAAAAGATGTCTATTGGTAAACCCAGTTGGATAATATGAATTGCCATGTCATCTGCTTCGACTTGTTTCTAATCCTCTGCAGTGTATTCAGATTCGTATTGAAGACGAGAAGATGGTGGGACGGAAGGTGTTGCATCTGCATTTCCAGGTACATGAACTTGTCGAGGCTTGAAGGGTCCATCCTGAATGGATTTAATCATGAGTTTTCCATTAGGTTTGGTCTTGATGTAACGAAGCATACGACTTGTCCATTGAAGATAACCACCTTTTGCCAACATAGGAGGACGGTTTTCGGCACCGGCTGCATGAATGTCTTGTTGAGTTGCCATTGATGATGGTATGATCTGATAAAGTTGATGTAGGATCGATTCAACGATAAAGGAGTTGTGTTGATGAAGATTAAGCTCGGTTGAGGTGTTCTGAAAGTCGTACTCGTAACCTTGGTTCTAAAAAAATTTTGCCCAAAATTTGAAATTCACTATAAAAATCAATTCTAAGGACGTATGAAAATTTTGAGTTATGACAATTTTGACACCAAATTTGACCCGAAAAATTTGAATTTAAGCCCAAAATTTGAATTTTTGACCAAAATTTTCACAGTTAAACCAAAATTTGAATTTCGCGTAAAAATTGAACGTTCAGTCTCCTCAAAAATTTAATTTTTTTTTTAAACCTTTAAGTGTAGAAAGAGCTTAGGCGTAGAAACATAAGTTACGAGTAGACGAGGCTTAGGCGTAGAGATTGTGCTTATGCGTAGGATCTTATGCGTAGGATCTTAGGCGTAGGATCTTATGCGTAATCAGCTTAGGCGTAGGAATCCTTATGCGTAAACAGTATCTTACGCGTAACCTTAAGCTTATGCGTAGACAAAAAGTTACTCGTAAACCTTACGCGTAATTGTGAAGTTATGCGTAGAGTTACTCGTAAGCTTTTAGCTTATGCGTAAACTATGGTTAAGAACCAAAAATCCTTTACAACACAGCAGTAAGGGATATCCACAAGTCGAAGTGTTCCACACACTTATCCAAGTGAGGAAATCGAGTAACCTTTGATGCTCGAAGATTCTTAGCCAAAAAAGTTATGCGTAGGAACTTACGCGTAGAAAAAGGGTTTTGACTTTCTTACGCGTAGAACTAGGGTTTTAACCTACGCGTAAAAAATTTCCAGTGATTCAACCAATTTCACTTGCACAGATAGCCTTAAAAACACTCGAATAACCCAAAAATGTTGACCTTTTTCACCCAAAGTGCTTAGAAAATTTACGAGTAGAAACGTACACCTTCAAAAACATGAGTTTAAAAACGATGTAAAACATGTAAAGCTTCAAACTTTTTCCAAAAACTAGACTCCTTAACACTATAATAACCTCAACCCATAAGAATCTTGAAGATTAAAGTGCAAAAAGTAAAGTTTTAAGCGTTTCACTTTTGAATACCGAGAGCTTTACGCGTATACCACAAACCACAAAAAACTTCAACCAACCACTCCTAAACCATTGTTAGGCGATTGATACCAATTGTAGGACCTTACAAATATCAACCTTATCACTTTACCAAGCAAACCCAACACACGTAACCCAAGTTACGCGTATCAAACGTGAAACACAAACACAAACAAAGCTTAGAAATAAGATGAGAAAGATGGTGACTTGATGTAATATTCGTGTATGTGAGAGGATAAAGATAAACACAATATGTTGTATTGCTTCAAAGGAAAACACACACACATACACTTTCAAGCACACCCCTCAAATGACATATTTGAGGGGTATTTATAGTAAGAGAGATGATGCCCTAAGGCTTGGCCATGGGCCGTATGTGGCCTTCGTAGGATTGGATTGGACTTGGATTTGATATAAGGCTAGCTTATCTTAACTTATAGCCATTTAGCTTAGCCCAATCCACGAGCCCGTTGACTATTCTATCACGATATCTAACACACGATATAAAGTTCCTAAATGTGAATGACCATCACTTCTAATAAAAACTATTAAGGCTAATAGTACTGCTGTCTAC
The DNA here is from genome assembly GCA_910596185.1 of Chrysanthemum makinoi. Lineage (NCBI taxonomy): Eukaryota > Viridiplantae > Streptophyta > Magnoliopsida > Asterales > Asteraceae > Chrysanthemum > Chrysanthemum makinoi. The sequence goes on from OU343223.1 coordinate 27,636,145, forward strand.
ACACCCCCTTTATATGTTCAGCAGGCCCCACCCACTACCACTATGGCCTCAGATGCAGTTATGTGCTCCTTCTTTGCACAACAAGCTAGTTTACCTGTCACTTATGGAGAAGATCTAGCACAGATTGAAGAAGATGCACTTGAAGAAATTGATATCATGTGGCAAGTTGCTATGATCACTGCAAGGATCAAAAAGTACATGAAGAAGACATACAAAGCATTGATTTCAGACCAAAACAGGGTATAACTTTTGACAAATCTAAAATTGAATGCTTCAATTGTCAAAAGACTGGTCACTTTGCAAGGGAGTGCAGGTTTGCTAAGTATCAAGCAAACAGGACATCGGAAAAGCCAAAACTTGAGCTTAAGGAAATTCCAATTACTGAAACAAAGGCTTTGGTTGCTCAAGAGAAGTTATCGAAGTTGATGGAGTGAAGAATTTGATGATGAACCAGTGACTTACAGTATGGTAGCAGTGGAAGAAGAAATTGAAGATTCAGTAGAAGCATTGGATTGGAGCACTGTTTTTTGCTGAAGAACCCTGAACATTCCGTTTTGGAATCGATGATGGCTTTGGAAGTTTTGATTGGAGCAAGGAAAGTGAAGATGATCCTGTTCAACTAGCATTGGTGGCTACTTCACCAAATCAATCTCCTATCTCTGAGGTATGCTCAAATTGCTATGATTTTTATCATAAATTACTTTGCAGTTATGTGATTGAGAGAGATAATTGTGTTAAGGCTAGGTCTGAGGTAGCAGGTTATCAAATAACCTTAGAATCTATGGAAGCCAAAATCTTAGCACATGAAACTAATGAAGTAGCTTGGGGCTGAAAATATGAACAACAAGATTACCAGTTAAAACTTAGTGAATGGAAATTAAACTGTAAAATTGCTGAAATTGAGAAATTAACTAAGGAAAGAGATGATTTGTTAGCTAAGTTTGTTGCTTGGGGTGAAGCTGGTATGTCACATGTTTCTTATGTTCAAAAACAGCAAAGAGCCTACCTTAAAACTGGATTAGGTTTTGGAATGGATTTTAGTAAACTAGAAGAAAACCAATCTAGTGATCAGGATGAAGGTGATTTTGAGGATATAATTACTAGTGATGAAGAACTCATTAATTATGTAGATACATCTAGTAATGAGGGTTCAATAAGTGACTCACCTCCTGAATATAAGAAAGCTAATGATTATCATGTTGTTCCTCATCCCACTGGCATTCATCAACCCCCTAGGCCTGATGTTTCTCGTTTTGGAGTAGACAGTCTAGAGTTTAGGAAAAAGCTCGTTGCTCAATCTAGGTCTGAAAAACTCAAAGAACCTGTTGAAAATGATGTTCAAAATCAAGCAGTACCTTTAAATCAAAGTACTGCTCCACAAGCAGTACCTTCATCAAAACCTTTTCAAAACAGTACTGCTAAACCTTTTTGGGATAATTTTGGTCAAAACAGGTTTAATCATTCACCAAGAAGGCAAAATAATTTTGGGCATAGACAATGTCACTTTGGAAGTATGGGTCTCAACTGTGTTTTGTGTGTTTTAGTCCTACTCATCTAATTAAGGATTGTGAACATCACTCGTAACCCTTAGAAAAATTTCCAAAGAACAGGACCTGCCAATCAGAACCTAGAGAGCACAAACCAGTTTGGAATAATTCAAATAGGGTCAATCACAGAAATTTCTCACAGGATCATAGATACCCACACCAGCGAAAACCTTTTTCAAAACCTTCAGTATCTCACATACTTTTCCAAGTCTGTTAACTCTGGCCGTTACTTTCTCAAAGTATTGCTCAGACAAAACCAGGTACTGATCACACTACTTGGTATAGGAATCCTAGGAGATCTCACTATCAACATAGAAGGTATTACAATTCACATAGGAGATTTAGATCACAGGAACCAAGTGTTAAAACAGAATGGGTTAAGAGGGAAAGTACTGCAGAGGGACAGACAGTACTTTCAACCAAAAGTGAATCTGATGTTTTTGTGATACAAGAAAAAGAGATTTGTGTTGAAAAACCACATGCTAAAGATCAAAAGATAATTTTGGATCATCATTTGAAAGATAGTGGACATTACATACTCAAAGAATTTGAGTTTATAACTCCACAAAGGGAACACAAGTCAGTAATGGCTTGGGTTCCTAAAAGTTTCTAACTCTTTTCTTTATGTGCAGGGCAACCCGAAGGGAGCTTAAAGATCATTTTATTGTGGATAGTGGTTGCTCTGGAAGTATGACAGGAGACAAAGAGATCCTGTCTGATTTTAGGAAGATTATGTCACACCCCCAAATTACCTGTTTTGCAGCGGAATGGAATTCCTGGGGATTGACTGTCATAGCATCACAATCACAGTTATATTGAACGACCTAAAGTGTCGTTTGGAAAATACATCGTTTGATTTAATATAATAATCAGAGTTTACAAAGTAGGTCCCAAATGAAAATCAATTTGTGCGGAAATAAGTTTGTTACAATACAAACGATGTTTTTAAGGTACAAAACCCAAGTGAGACGCGTCGTCACCACGACCTCCACGATGTGTCCCAATGCGTGCCATGAAGTGAATGCCTTAGATACCTGAGATTAAAACATGCTAAAAGTGTCAACACAAAGGTTGAGTGAGTTCATAGAGTTTGTTTTGAAATGAAAAGCCGCTCGAAATCGCTTATGCAGCAAAGGCATTGTAAATCGTTGAAATGTAAAGACTTTCAAAATCGTTTATGTAGCAAAGGCATTGTAAATCCACCCAGTTCCAAGTCCCGCCCATACAAAACTTGCAACCTGTGTGTTCACAACCCACTGCCGGAATGTGTGTAGTTTATGTTCCAAACATATGATTTCAAATGAATTCACCATAGTACCTAACTCGACGTAGAACGATAGCACTTAATCAATAGCACTTAACTCGACGTAGAACAATAGCACATAATCCATAGCACTAAACTCAATTTATCAGTAGTCAACTGATTTAGACGCTTATACGACGTAGTACCGTAGCACGCAAACAAGAACAATTTATATAGTGTAACCTTTGATTTAGAAACAATGGTACTCATGATAAATTTAAAGTACTTATGAACGCAAATGAAAACAGATTGAGCATGTATCTCCCCAAAACATTATGAAAACAAGTAAAAGTAGGGGCTAACTCACTTGGTAAACCGACGAGATGACAAGAGTGAGTACACCGAGGTATAATGTGATGCTTCCGGTACCTAGTACCAATGATATGATATGATATGAGTTTCAATGTAATGTTATGCATGCACTACGTATGTAATTTATACCATTTACGGGTTTTTGAAAATATTTCTCGTCGTCGAAAAATACTCGTTTGACGTCTCGACCAATCAAAAATGACTTTACATGTTTTTACGTCAAAATGTCATCCTACAATGGTTTTATAATGATTTTTAGAGAAATTACCACTTTTCGTCGCAAAACAATGTCTCGAAAAATCATGAAATTGCCAAAATGGCTTTGGAAAACTAGTCGTAAATGGTGTACGTCGATCGTTAGAGAACGAACTCGACTGTTTTGGAAAGTTTGTATCGATATCTAAAAGTTTCAGTTCAGGAGTTTTCGTCCAAAAGGTCTCGAACATAAAGATAATAAGGGTTAAAGATGGTGGTTTTTGCTAATTGTGTGCAGAAAATTAGTTACGGCAAGTTTATGAAAAAGTGCATATCTTTGTCGCTTTCAAACCGTTTTCTACGTTAATATGTCCTTAGCTGCGTATTGAAGTAAACTAATATATTTTTGACAAGTCGAAATAATTTGTGAAGCTTAAGGCTCGTTTTTGACCCGAACAAGTAAAAACAGCAAAGCTGAATTTTCTGAAAATACTACTTTTCGTCGTCAAACTTGAAAAATCCATAACTTCTTCGTTATAAGTCCGTTTTATTCCGTTTAAGCGGCCACGGATTCGTTTTTAAGTATATTTTCCAAAAATCAAGGCCAAACTTTCGTACCAACAGTAGGTTTTTCCAGAAATTCGAATTAAGGACAGAACATAAATATATAGTTATCGAAAATAGTTTTTCTCGGACAAAATCTATTCTAATCCATTCAAATCAACTCCAAAACTAATCTAATCCTACCATACACCTTATTAGGGTGTCATGGGTTCCTAATCACCATCAAGACCAACCAATACCATGGGAGTAATTATAGGATGACCTTAGGTATATATATAACTTAAAAATCATGACATAAATGGTATAAATCACAATACTTGCATAAAAGCTCCAAAAATGATAAGAAACATATGAAATGAAAGAGGAAACATAAAAATGATGAAAACATGCTTACAAGAGAAATGAAGAGGTGTAGGTAACAAGGATTAACTTAAATATCCTTGGTTTTTATTTCAAAACCATATAAAGGATATAATCTAGGTTGTAAACACTTGATTTTGCAAAAACTCTTGATCCCTTGGGGTCTTGTTGAGTGGCCGGTTCTTGAGAGCCAAAAGAGAGAGGAGAGAATTTTCTTGCTAACACTTTTGAGTATGTGAATGAATGAGAATTATTGTTAGTCATGTAAGACTTTTATGGAAGAGTAGAAACATGAAAAATCAAAGCCTTACCAATCAATTAATACCCCCCCCCCTCCTAGTGGCCGGTTTTGGGGGGCTTTGTCCACCAAATAATATATTTTTTTTTTTATCAAATGCAACTTGCATTTACTTGTATATAATTTGTAAGAAAGTGTAGTAAAAGTGTAAGAAAATGTACAAGTATAGGAAATTGGAAATTTTTGGTACAATTAAGTTTTTAATAAATCAAAATAGAATGTAATGAGTTAATAAAAATTGTAAAAATACTTTCCTTGTGAAATTTGGGTGATAAAATAATTATCGTACAATTTTTAAGAAAAACACGTAAAATTTAATTTTAACGATTTAAGTACCAAATAAATTTGAAACACTAGAAAAACTAAAAATATAGTTTTTATAAACTAAAAGTAAGTTTAAAATACCTCGGGATCATTTTTGAAAGTAACGGGTTAAATGTTAATTAAAAACTCACGCGATAAAAATTATTAAATATAAAAATTACGCGTATAAAGTGAAATGAAATGTCATGAATGTACTAATGAGATGCTCATGATGTCAATGAAATGTAGACTAATCATAGTCCATATGAAATGTACGTGATGTCATGATCATGAATTCGCCGCTAAACCTCCAAGGTTACGCGAATTTGAAACAAGTAAACCAAGTTTACTATAAATGTTGAAATAATGAGACATGAATCGTGTCGAGAAATGACCTGAAAGTACGGGTTGTCACATTCGCCCATCCAAAAAGGAATTCAGTCCCTGAATTCAGTTCGTGTTGGTCTCTCGGGTTTAGGGTTTGATGTAGCAAACTTTCCCATTCCCGAGCAAAACCCTCAAAAGACTTTTTGGTAACCGATTTTCACTTAATCTCACAACTCATCAAACAAGAACTGTCATGAGATTAGGCTAAATCGGTTTAGGTAACAACTTGTTTCTAGCCGATCTTTTGCAACTCATCAAAAAAGAACTGTCACGCGGATCAAACTGGAAACAAGTGGTTTGAAGAAAATCTTTTGAAAATTTGGCTCGATTACGGAATTGCTTACACATATAAGCCTACTACTCCCTTCATTGCATGATTCTTCCTGAATAAGACATAGGTGATCAGGCTATGTATAATTTAGGAGTAACTATGCAATGCTTGGACTAATCGACTCATATGTTGTTTGGTGTTGAGTCAACTGATGCTAAAATTGTGATGAACATCGAGGAGAGAAGACATGGAGAAGTGTCGTTAAAATGATAGTTAAAGTAAAAAGAATTGAAATCCTCGGAAATGATAACAAATCGGAAAGAAAATAAAGTACGATAGATGAGAATATTTTACAACGAGTGGTTTAGCAAAAGTAGTACATCTTAGGTTATTAAGTTTCGGATACGATGATTAGACATAAACTTGGTACGGCATAGAACATAAGGAGAAATAAGACTGTTAGTTTCCGAACTTCTTCAGTCTTCCGCGTCGTTGATACCTTGACGAGCTCCTCCTCCTCCTTCTAACATATATACATTCCCATGAGCACCTTCGACTTGTTGACCTTGGTTTTGAGGACATTGACTTCGATAGTGTCCTTGTTCCCCACATCCGAAGCACGTAACTATGGTCTTGCCCTTACAGTCCTTAGCAAGGTGTCCTACTTTGTGACAGCTAAAACATGTACCACATGGACCATTATGATGTAGCGTGCATTGGTGGCATCGCGGTAAGTTTCCTGCATAAGCTCTTCCCCTTATTGGTGCAGCAACATAGACCCTGGCGACTTCTTGTCTTCTATTCTGTTGTTGGTGATGGTTAGTGTTATGGTTTTGGTTGTCGTTATCATAACCTTCCTGGTCATTTTCCCATTTTCTTTTGTTGTTGTTGTTTGGTTATCGTTGTTGTTGTTTTGGTTATTGTTGTGGTTGGTGCGGTTGTTGGGGTTGTTGTTGTTTTGGTTGGTGTTGGTGTATTTGTCTCTCTTCACCACCTGGGCCATGAGCTTTTGAGTCAATCGAATAGCTTCCTCAATCGTTTTGCGGTCAGAAGAAGTCACATCGCCTTGAATAATCTCGGGAAGTCCATCAATGAAAGCCTCCAGTAGCTTCTCATTATCCGAAACCATAGATGGGCATAACACGGCCAATTCTTGAAACCTTCGAATGTAAGTATCGATATCGTACCCAATAGTCATTAGTTCATAGAATTCTGTCTCCAACTTTTTCACTTCCGTACGAGGACAAAACTTCTTAGTTACCAGATTCTTGAATTCATTCCACGTGAGCTTGAAAGCATTCTCCAGCCCAATCGGTTGAGCGTATGAATTCCACCATGACAACGCTCCATCGAGTAAAGTGCTCGTAGCAAACTTAACTTTACTATCATCCGGACAGTTACAAAGCAAAAACACTGATTCCAACTTTTCAAACCATCTAACCATTGCTGTTGCTCCCTCGGTACCTCGGAACTTAGTGGGTTCACCACTTTTGAAATCTTTGTAAGAACATTTCTTAACCCCAGATCCTCCTGCATTACCAGTAGCATAGCAAGCCTAGCGGCTTCAGCAGCAGCCGCGGCCTAGCAGCAGCACAGCCCTTTTCCCTTTCGACTCTTAAAGCATTAGCAATGCTATCGTTTACCAACTTTTGAATTGCTGCTTGGGTCATTTCAACTGTAGCTTTCTTCGGTGCCATATCTTCTTCAAAACAAGAGGAAATGTGGACGTAGCAAAATCCGATGTTAATAATAAACGCTCCAAAGAAATGTGATAAAAATGATAAGTTTGGGGTTATGTTTCAAAATGATCGACGGTTTCCTAAGGAATGGGTTATGAGGTGTCGTAAGTACTTCAAATGTATGATGGTTTAGTGGCTAAGTGTGAATAACGTGTAACTCGACATGTTAGTAGTGAAACAAAGGAGGAGAGCGACTTTGCCCTACTTAAAGTTCATCTCGGCATTCGACGTTATGGTGATGAATCACTGATATAAAAATTGTGATTGGGAATGACAAGGAATTCTCCACGTTAGAGTATGAGGAAAAGATAATGGGATGGGCATTTAAGGGCATCCATGTGACAATCGATGTGAAATGAAAGTGAATAATCGAAAATGTACGTAATGACCGCATGTGAAGTGAACCCGCACTTATGATGAAATGACGAGATGCTATGATGATGTAGTTATAGTCTAGGGTCACTGATGCAACCTAGTTCTCTATAACCGAAGCTCTGATGCCAATCTGTCACACCCCCAAATTACCTGTTTTGCAGCGGAATGGAATTCCTGGGGATTGACTGTCATAGCATCACAATCACAGTTATATTGAACGACCTAAAGTGTCGTTTGGAAAATACATCGTTTGATTTAATAAAATAATCGGAGTTTACAAAGTATAGGTCCCAAATGAAAATCAATTTGTGCGGAAATAAGTTTGTTACAATTCAAACGATGTTTTAAATGGTAAAACCCAAGTGAGACGCGTCGTCACCACGACTCCACGATGTGTCCCAATGCGTGCCATGAAGTGAATGCCTTAGATACCTGAGATTAAAACATGCTAAAAGTGTCAACACAAAGGTTGAGTGAGTTCATAGAGTTTGTTTTGAAATGAAAAGCCGTTCGAAATCGTTTATGCATCAAAGGCATTGTAAATCGTTGAAATGTAAAGACTTTCAAAATCGTTTATGTAGCAAAGGCATTGTAAATCCACTCAGTTCCAAGTCCCGCCCATACAAAACTTGCAACCGTGTGTTCACGACACCCTGCCGAATGTGTGTAGTTTATGTTCCAAACATATGATTTCAAATGAATTCACCATAGTACCTAACTCGACGTAGAACGATAGCACTTAATCAATAGCACTTAACTCGACGTAGAACAATAGCACATAATCCATAGCACTAAACTCAATTTATCAGTAGTCAACTGATTTAGAACGTTATACGACGTAGTACCGTAGCACGCAAACAAGAACAATTTATATAGTGTAACCTTTGATTTAGAAACAATGGTACTCATGATAAATTTAAAGTACTTATGAACGCAAATGAAAACAGATTGAGCATGTATCTCCCCCAAAACAGTTATGAAAACAAGTAAAAGTAGGGGCTACGAACTCACTTGGTAAACTGACGAGATGACAAGAGTGAGTACACTGAGGTATAATGTGATGCGTTATCCGGTACCTAGTACCAATGATATGATATGATATGAGTTTCAATGTAATGTTATGCATGCACTACGTATGTAATTTATACCATTTACGGGTTTTTGAAAATATTCTCGTGTCGAAAAATACTCGTTTGACGTCTCGACCAATCAAAATGACTTTACATGTTTTTACGTCAAAATGTCATCCTACAATGGTTTTATAATGATTTTTAGAGAAATTACCACTTTCCGTCGCAAAACAATGTCGTCGGAAAAATCATGAAATTGCCAAAATGGCTTTGGAAAACTAGTCGTAAAATGGTGTACGTCGATCGTTAGAGAACGAACTCGACTGTTTTGGAAAGTTTGTATCGATATCTAAAAGTTTCAGTTCAGGAGTTTTCGTCCAAAAGGTCTCGAACATAAATATAATAAGGGTTAAAGATGGTGGTTTTGGCTAATAGTGTGCAGAAAATTAGTTACGGCAAGTTTAAGAAAAAGTGCATATCTTTGTCGCTTCAAATCCGTTTTCTACGTTTAATATGTCCTTAGCTTCGTATTGAAGTAAACTAATATATTTTTGACAAGTCGAAATAATTTGTGAAGCTTAAGGCTCGTTTTGACCCGAACAAGTAAAAACAGCAAAGCTGAATTTTCTGAAAATACTACTTTTCGTCGTCAAACTTGAAAAATCCATAACTTCTTCGTTATAAGTCCGTTTTATTCCGTTTAAGCGGCCACGGATTCGTTTTAAAGTATATTTTCTAAAATCAAGGCCAAAGTTTCGTACCAACAGTAGGTTTTTCCAGAAATTCGAAATAAGGACAGAACATAAATATATAGTTATCGAAAATAGTTTTTCTCGGACAAAACCTATTCTAATCCCTTCAAATCAACTCCAAAACTAATCTAATCCTACCATACACCTTCTTAGGGTGTCATGGGTTCCTAATCACCATCAAGACCAACCAATACCATGGGAGTAATTATAGGATGACCTTAGGTATATATATAACTTAAAAATCATGACATAAATGGTATAAATCACAATACTTGCATAAAAGCTCCAAAAATGATAAGAAACATATGAAATGAAAGAGGAAACATAAAAATGATGAAAACATGCTTACAAGAGAAATGAAGAGGTGTAGGTAACAAGGATTAACTTAAATATCCTTGGTTTTTTTATTTCAAAACCATATAAAGGATATAATCTAGGTTGTAAACACTTGATTTTGCAAAAACTCTTGATCCCTTGGGGTCTTGTTGAGTGGCCGGTTCTTGAGAGCCAAAAGAGAGAGGAGAAAATTTTCTTGCTAACACTTTTGAGTATGTGAATGAATGAGAATTATTGTTAGTCATGTAAGACTTTTATGGAAGAGTAGAAACATGAAAAATCAAAGCCTTACCAATCAATTAATACCCCCCCCTCCTAGTGGCCGGTTTTGGGGGCTTTGTCCACCAAATAATATATTTTTTTTTTTATCAAATGCAACTTGCATTTACTTGTATATAATTTGTAAGAAAGTGTAGTAAAAGTGTAAGAAAATGTAAAGTATAGGAATTGGAAATTTTGGTACAATTAAGTTTTTAATAAATCAAAATAGAATGTAATGAGTTAATAAAAATTGTAAAAATACTTTCCTTGTGAAATTTGGGTGATAAAATAATTATCGTACAATTTTTAAGAAAACGTCGTAATAATTTAATTTTAACGATTTAAGTACCAAATAAATTTGAAACACTAGGAAAACTAAAAATATAGTTTTTATGAACTAAATGTAAGTTTAAAAATACCTCGGAATCATTTTTGAAAGTAACGGGTTAAATATTCAAAATAATAACTCACGCGATAAAGATTATTAAATATAAAAATTACGCGTATAAAGTGAAATGAAATATCATGAATGTACTAATGAGATGCTCATGATGTCAATGAAATGTAGACTAATCATAGTCCATATGAAATGTACGTGATGTCATGATCATGAATTCGCCGCTAAACCTCCAAGGTTACGCGAATTTGAAACAAGTAAACCAAGTTTACTATAAATGTTGAAATAATGAGACATGAATCGTGTCGAGAAATGACCTGAAAGTACGGGTTGTCACAGATTAGTGGAGGAAGAGTTGCATTTGGGAATGATCCCAATGGAGGAAAGATTACTGGAAAAGGGACTATCAAAGCAGGGCTTATAGATTTTGAGAATGTTAGATATGTGAAGGAGTTAAAGTTCAATCTATTGTCCATTATCAAAATCTGTGATAAAAAGCATCCTGTGTTATTCACTGACACAGAATGTCTTATCCTTACCTCTGACTTTAAGCTTGTTGATGATGACTTAGTAGTCCTTAGAGTACCAAGGACAAATGATGTGTATAGTTTAGACATGAAGAGTCTACATTCTTATGGAAGAGCCACATGTTTGGTGGCTAAAGCAACATCTGAAGAGGCACATCAATGGCATAGACGATTGGGCCATGTTAACTTCAAGAATATCAACAAACTGGTCAAAGGCAATCTAGTTCGAGGCTTACCTTCAAAGACTTACAAGAATGATCAATCATGCTTGGCATGCAAGAAGGGTTGAAGCTATGCAGGAAGAACTTCTTCAATTTAAACTACAAGAGGTTTGGGTTTTATGTGATCTTCCAGATGGGAAGAGAGTTATTGGAACCAGATGGATTTTTAGAGTCAAAAGAGATGAAAGAGGTAATGTTATCAAGAATAAGGCAAGGTTAGTAGCACAAGGATATAGACAAGAAGAAAGAGTAGATTATGATGAAGTGTTTTCTCCTGTAGCAAGAATAGAAGCTATTAGAATATTTCTTGCTTTTGCTTCTTATATAGGATTTCAAGTTTACCAAATGGATGTCAAGAGTGCCTTTTTATATGGCAAGATTACAGAGGAAGTTTATGTCAAACAACCTCCTGGTTTTGAAGATCCTAAACACCCAAACAAAGTCTACAAGGTGGTTAAGGCTCTTTATGGCCTTCATCAAGAACCTAGAGCTTGGTATGAGAGACTCTCCACTTTCTTATTGCAACATGGATCAGTAATGGGAGCTATTGATAAGACTTTGTTTATCAAGAGAGACAAAAAAGATATCATGTTAGTTCAAGTTTATGTTGATGATATCATCTTTGGGGCTACCAAACAGTCCATGGTTAAAGAGTTTGAGCACTGATGTAGAAGGAATTTCAAATGAGTTCAATGGAGAGTTGACTTTCTTTTTAGGACTTGTGTTAAGGCCAAATAGAAGGTATTTTTATCACCAAGACAAGTATGTTACAGACATACTTAAGAAGTTCAATTTTAATGATATGAAGATCAGCATTACAATCTTATTAAATCAATCAATTCATTGGGCAAAGAAGATGGACAACCCGTTGAAGTCAAGCTTTATAGATCCATGATTGGCTCTCTTTATGTATCTCAATGCGATCAAGGCCTCATATTATGTTTGCAGCTTGTCTATGTGCTAGATATCAAGTCTCACCAAAGATCTTCACATGCAAAGAAAAGAATCTTATGTTATTTGAAGCAACAACCAAAGTTGGGGTTGTGGTATCCAAAAGAGTCACCTTTTCACTTGGAAGCTTTTTCGGATAGTGATTATGCAGGTGATAACTATGATAGAAGATCAACCACTGGAGGATGCCAATATCTTGGAAGAAGATTAGTCTCCGGGCAATGCAAGAAACAAACAATTGCAAAGAACATCCTCTAAGGCTGAATATGTAGCGTACCGCAAGTTGTTGTGACAAGTTTTGTGGACGCAAAATCAGCTCTTGGACTATGGATTCAATTTCAAGAATACTCCTATCAACATTGATAATGAGAGTACCATTTGTATTGTGAAGAATCCGGTTTATCATTCCAAGACCAAGCACATACAGATTAGGCATCACTTTATCAGAGATTGCTATGAGTACAGTGCTTAATGTGGTTAAGGTTCACACTGATGATAATGTAGTGACTTACTTACCAAAGGTTTTGATGTTTCTAGATTCACTCACTTGGTGGTGAGCATTGGCATGATTAACTACTGAGCTACATTTCAGGGGAGGACTATTTTGTCTTAGTATAGTCCTGTGTATTGCATGAGGGGAGGATAGTTATGTCTACTTAGTTGAATCAAGAAATTGGTACCGCTGTGAAAGTAATGCTTGGAAAGTACTGCTTGGGAAAGTATCGCTTACGGAAGTACGTTTGTCTTATTAAAGTATCGCTCCAACGGTTATCTTGCGGGGTAATTAATGCTAACGGTAACAATGTTATTTTAGGCTGTGATTTTTTAAATCTCACCTATAAATACCTCCTTTCCGATTTTCCCTCTCATATTGATACATTAGCATCTTTTCCATCTTTCTCTCATCATATTCATATTCATCGATTACAACTCTTTTGTGCTTACATAATCAAAAATGGAAAATCGTCCTACTGTTTCAAAGCATAATATGGTCGCTAATTTGGATAAGACTGACGCGAATATACTTTTTCATGATATAATTGATTATCTTACTGGTTCGCCTATCAGTTATGCTCTTTTAGTGGAGCCGGATATAATTGAACCTTGGATTCAAGAGTTTTGGGCTAATGCTAGAGAAAACATGGAGAATGATGAATATTATATTAGATCAACAGTTGCTAGAAGAACTGTTAAGATTCATGAAGACTCCATCGAGGATTTATTGTTCAATGACGGATGGGGCTATAAGGTTTGATGCGATTGATATGGGATACTTTTCGACATATTGGTTATGAAGGATCTTTGAATGAACAAACGTTTCAAAAACAACTATTTTGTCCGCATTGGAAGTTTTTGGTTCATGTGTTGCTCCATTGCATAAGTGCTAAGAGTACCTCTTGGGAGCAGTTTGGGTCAAATATAGCATCTGTTATGGTTGGGTTAGCTACAAATAGAATTTTTAATTTCTCAAGGCTAATACTGGATGGAATGCTCTCACATATCTCACATGGATCTACTTGGCTGATGTACCCAAGGTTTATACAGGTTTTCTTAAACAAGCAACTTGCTGATATGCCCAAACCTACATATTTCACTACAAGAATTCAGTCAATTAGCCATGAAAACTACCCATGAAACTTGGTCTATGGGTATCTACCCACAAAATTCCCACCAACTACCCATGATTATAGAATTGAAACATTGATGAAACATTCCCTCGAATTCCCCATGAGTTTACCCATCGAATTACCTACAAAAATTTACTTCGTGTGTAATACGTGGGTAAATTATTTCTGCAATAATATTTCCCATGAATTAATCATGGATTATGTTATCATGGGTAAATATGTGGGCAATCTCGTGGCTATATAAATGTTTCTCGCACTTTATTTTTCATGGGTAATTTTTAGTGGGTAATTTATGGGTATGTATATACACACAAATTTACCCATATACTATTTATGCGGATATTTTTCACATGTCAAATAGTATATCCTAGCCGTTAGGTGACAGTTGTCTTGTGCTTGTATGATAAGCGGCGAGAGGCTTTCGTGTCGTATGCGCACTGGGAACATATGTGGTTTTATCAAGAGTTTATAATGGTCATACCCATTGTTGATAATGGGTTTGTTCTTAGAGTGTAATTCATGGGCTTGTGCCGCTAATATCAATATGCTATTGGTAGCATTTGGCTCTTGCTGGCCAGATTTAGTCGACATAAATGTTAAAAACAACACCAATAGTCAAATGGTATCTCATTACGATTTATATAATGTCTCAACTAACAAGTTGTGTGCGATGTATATAATGTGTGATACTTAGTCAACTTCCATATGTCTCTTTGTGTGTCGGCCAGTCGTATCATATCAAGATTTTCTCCTCCCAATTGAGGAACAAAGCGACGCGACCCCAAACCAATTGGAGCTTTCTTTATCACCACAAAAATATACCTCACAAGAAACTCAAACACATAAAACACTAATGGGACCTGCACCACCTCGTCCCTTGCTCGTCGCCAAACCAAGAACACCCAACCGACGCACCACTAACGAGGTGGTGCCGTCGATGTCACAAAACCGACGCCCGTCGGTTGAAAACCTATGAACCCGTTGATACTGATCTTAATTTCCTTTTAAAAATTTTCTTTTTTGAAAACCACCTAAAAAAGTTACTTCCTCCGTCCCAAAATATAAGTCAATTTTGACTTTTTGAATCAAACATTGACCTTAAATATTTTTGTTTGTATTATATAATATTTGATAAAAATTATACCAATCAAAATAGATTTAAAACCCAATCGATTTATATATTTTGCATCAAATATTATATAATACAAACAAAAAATTTTGAGGTCAAAATTGAATTAACAAAATCAAAATGGACTTATATTTTAAGACGGCGGGAGTATAATTTATAAAATTGTAATCATTATAATAATCTAATTCTTATTTTTATGATATTTTTTAATCATTTATGATATAGTATATCAAGATAACTTTTAATCATTTTATGGTATACTCCGTAGTAGATAATTTAAATACCATTACATGTATTTTTTTATTTACCTCCAACTAGTTTCATCTTCCGGCATTTCTTCTCCTGAAAAAATTTGAATTCCCTCCCAACTTTTTTGATTCCATCTTCTAACTGACCACTCACATCTCAATATACCACTCTCTATTTTTCAAACCCCCAACAACAATATTTTCTTCGCTAATTAACAAGATCATACCAAGTTATCCTATTATTTCCTTCGCATCTCATATCAAGATCATGTTCGAAGCTATTGTCATATGGACATGTTTCGGTCGTAAAAATTATCTTATAAATCTACTATTTTATATTTGGTATAATTATTGATCGATTTTATGGTTTGTACACCGTATGACCCGAACTTATCGTATATAGTCTTACAGATGGTACTTCGTTTCCCTTTTTCTAGTTTAACATTTTGGTGTATTAAGTTAGTAGTCCTAGAATGTCATCTATATCTCGTTTGATGTAATTTATGAGATTAGGCAAGAAGTATTTTTGTAGAATACAAAAACCAAGCATTTATCACGTCCAACAAGTGTTTGTTGTAATTCCTGAACCAAGTTTAAACTGCCATATTACCATATAATTATGTTCTTGTATATTATCAACTTGACATGGGAGACATTGTTGTGTTTTATTCAAGAGAAGTCAATCCTATCCATGAACAAGCATTAAACTTTGTTCAATGATAACATAGTTAGTGATTACATGTCCTTCACCATAAGGATAGTCAAGTTTCCTTAGAGTTGTAACCATAAGTCCGTAATTTCTTGTTAAAGGTTAAATCTTGTTTCCATATTTTTGTTCCTGTTGAGAAATTTAACACTATGTGTCTAATAAGATGTTTTGATTTTGTATGCAAATCACATTTGCTTAAGGGTGCCAAGGTGAATGTTTCGATAATACTTTGGTAGAAACAAATGGTTAAAGTGTTGACATGTACACCCTCTTTGGTGCATTTTTTCCTTTTTTTGGTTCATAGTTTGTCCCTCATTCATACACATAGAAATTTTGTAAATGAAAGTAGCAAGTGATATTAGCCTTTTTGAATATGCTTTACATTCTTTTCAATTTTCTATCACGCATCACTTACAGATTTTATTCTTGAAAAAACTTAAATCTCATAATGGTTCCCTTTTATAGCCTATTCATGTTCAAATTCTTGATTATTTGAATATATTAACATGGTAATGTCATGTTTTTTTGATAATTTTTATAGCTAATTTACTTGTATATGATTTGTAGGGTTTGATGAACATGATTGATCAGTAAACCAAAGCATGGAGAGATTTGACATCATGTTCGAGCAATCCAAGCACAGTGAAAATTGTATAGATTGATAGATGGCTCGTGAAGGCACCCTTGAGCTCTAACACAGACAACTTGTCGATTATTTTATTTTTTTATCAAGACTTCTAACATTAGCTACAATTTTTTGTAGTTTTTTGTATGATGAATAATAGGTAAAACCATTCGTATATTGTGAATGAATGTATATTAATAAGATACAATTCATTTTGATATTTGTGTTTTTGATTATATCTATATATATTCTTTCAAAATTCTCATAGATTATACAATTGTGAACTTGTAGCGATGACCTACCCATGGAAATATGAGACATGCTTAATATAGTTACCCTCGTGTTTACACATGATCATATTCCATGGTAAATTTTACCCACGTTAAACCCGTAACTATGTCTATGGGTATTCTTGTGGCACCTTATGAAATCCCACAAATAAATTACCCATGATACGATCACCCACCGAAGTTATTGTGGGTAAATTTACCCACCGCTTGAATATTTTGTGGGTGCACAATTAGCCTCGGAGGTTTTGCCCATGTATATGGATTGGTGGGCAATTCGTGGGTATTTAGCCAATTACCCATAGATATAGGTGTTTTAGCCACAAATTTGGTCCGTGGGAAATTGACAGAATTCTTGTAGTGTTTGTTTCCTGTTATTATTCAACAATCGAAAATCTTTACTTTTATGGCAAAAAGGAGTGCTTTATTTAGGGGTCCAGATACTCCTTCAACTACTTCCATGATGGATGTTGTTCAGGCTGTTAGAGCTGATCATCGAAGATGATGATGCTCGGTACCAGACTGTAGTACCGCCTGCAAGTACCGCTTCTCTACAAGCTTGCATCTCTACAAGGTAATGCATCAAAGAAGGCGCGATCTCTACAAGGTACTGCTTCCCCAAGTCTTGAACTTCAAGAAGATGTTGCGTTTCACCTTCTCAATCTCCACAAGGGTCTGCTCTCTGTTTCTCAATCAGAGGATCATTCACCTATTCAAGGTGAGGATTCACATACCATACCTCCGATGAAATCACATGGATAATTATGTTTTGACAAGGGAATTGGTTAAGTTGAAAAAGACTACAGAGGTTCAAGCCAAACAGATAAAGAAATTAAACCGAAGTTTGAAGGCTAAAGACTTTGTGTGGCCATTAGTTCAAGAATTTGTATCTGGTTAAATCAAAGAAAAGGCGCAAAAGCATCTCTAAAAAGCAACGCCAAAAGGTTCATCAACAATCTTCTGTCAATTTGGGGAGGAATTTAGAAAAAGAAAATTTGAAAGAAGATGTTGAGAAGGAGAAAAACCTAAGGTAATTGATGATCATAATGATGAACAAGAAAAGATTATTCAAGATCTTGAGGAACAAGAGAACAAGTTCAAGTTCAAGGTAATGAAGATCAAAGTATGAACAACAAAGTACTGATCTTCAACAGCAAAGTACTTTTAGACAAGAGGTAATAACTCCAAGAGTTTTGAATTTTGAAGAGGAGGCCGTCCTTCCGCAACGTTATACAAGAAGACGAGGAAGCTATACTCAAACCTATTCATTCTGCAAGTGATGATGAGTTCATTGCTACAATTTTAGAAGATTTATCACAACCTAGAGGTGGTGTTACTATTCGAGAAGTGCAAGAAGATGAACAACAAAGAACTTCTCAACCTGCAATTGATCCTAAGGATAAAGGGAAAGGTGTTTTAGTAGAACTAAAGAAGAAGAAACTTACTTTGGCAGAAATTAGAGAAATTGAAGTTGCTAGGAATGAAGCTGCTGCTAGAAAGCTTCAAGAAGAGTTAAATGCTAAAGACAGAGCAACTCAAGAAGCTGAAGAAGCTCAAAGTAGAGAAGTGGCTAAAAAGTTGCAAGAGCAATTAGATGCTGAAACTGATGAACCATTACAATCACCTACTCCTATTAGATATATGCCTAGAAGACCTAATTTAGCTAAGGACAGGAATGATATGATGGCTTATTTGAAAGGTCGAGGGTATAAAGGATTGCGGTTTGAACTATGTTGATATGAAAAGACTCTATGATGCTGAAACAGAGGCTTATAAGAAGAGTGTTGCAGATATCAAAGATTTTAGAGAAGAAGCTTCTTGACAAGTGAAAGGAAGAAGAGCTTAAAAAGAAAAAGAAAAACTGAAGATACCATAGACAGGTTCTCAAAGAAAGAAAGAGTTGAATTAAGATCCGAGTCTAAAGATGCATTAAGAAATTATCTCAGAGTGGTAGATTTTGATTATTCAAAAGAAGATGCTGACATGAAGATGAACAGATCTCGGATTAGTGCTTTTGATATTGTGAAATCCAAAGAAGGAGATTATATGATTTTTCATAAAGAAGATGAAAGCTTCAAAGTTTTCAATAGGCTATGGGATTTGTTACATATTATAGATAGAGTGGATCTATTCTATCTATATAATGTGGTGAAAGCTTATTTTGGAGATATTCCATCAAGGAATTGGTCCGGTTTTGCTTGGAGATATCATAACCATGTGGGAAACAGAAGAGGAAAGCACTGATGATATTTGGAAAAATAAGAAAACTGGGAAATTGTTTGCTAGAGATTCTTGAAGAGTCCGAGTTCATGTTTTAGAACTAGAGAATGGTAAAATGATACACATGTTTGTAAACAGAAGATATCCTCTCACAGTTGAGCTCATGAGAAGAATGCTAGAGCATGGATTGGAAGTAGAAGAGGATAATGAAATTGCTTGCATGGTTATCAATCTATTTATCAACCTGGGACTACTATTGCTGAAGAATATGAGTAAACTGGTATGAGTTTTATTGAATAACTTATTTTTGATAAATCAGTACTTTATTCAAAGTACTGCTGATCAAACAGTACTTTCATCAAAAGTACTGCTTGCAGCTTTCTAAAACCAGTTAAGTAATTTTTGAAAGATATTTTTTGTTTAATAACCAAATATTTTGAGACAAAGGATAAATGAATTAAATGGATTTTGAGATGGAAACATCAAATAGGTAATGAATCCACCATGGTTACAAAAGGATTGGCTAATCCATGAGCAAACGGCTCTGGTAAAGATATATCAAATCCGTTTTTAGTTGACAACTTTCTAATAAGTTGTATGGTAATCAACTCACCATATCAGTTAATGTGAAGAGTTGGCTAGCCCACAAGAAAATGGCTTGTGGTAAAGGCAGTGGAAAAACCATTATTGGTAATTAGTTCACCATTAGATAGAAGAACTAACTAGTCCAGAAGGGTACAGCTTTTGGTAAAGACAAATCAAATCTGTTGATAGCTGATGATTTGCTAAAAATCATATGGTTATCAATGTACCATGGTCTTACACACCAAAACATTTGGCTACTCCAAAGATAATGGCTTTAGTAAAGAGACCTAAATCCATTAAATTTTCAATGATTCACCTCTCACAGGAGTTAATATACTTGGAAGTGATGAGAATAGTATGCAACTTAAACTGAATTAATGTACAAATTGTCATATGTTGCTGTGTTGCTGAAAAGATGGAGCTTACTGGATGCTGCTGAGAAAGAACAATTCTAAGAGATACTTTGACAAGCACGACACTCTGAGTTACAATCTAAAGACTAAGAAACAATCTGTCCTAAAGATGAAGTCTGTTTAAAGATATATTTACAAAGGAACTTGAATTCAAGCAAGTAGAATTCAAGTTAGGGGAGGATTGTTGGCATATGAAAGTGCTGAAGACATGAAAGTACTGAAGATATGAAAGTACTGTAAGTCGCAAGAAAAGTACTGAAAAAAAATCAAAGAGTCAATCGCTAAAGACAAAGTCAAAGTATTGCACCTAAAAGTCAAAGTACTGCAAGAACAAAAGAACTGTTATTCGTTTATGGAAAGTATTGTATTCTATGTTTAGATTACTTGTCGTACAAGGTTATCAATTGTAAACCGACTAGGATATCCTTGAGCCTATAAAAGGACTCCTAGATTGGCATTAGATGTACGAAGTCTACGAGTCTATAAGTTTTAGAGTTTACGAATTCACAAGTTAATTAGTGTTTTAGAGAGATGTTTGATTATCTTAGAGTTGTATTAGAGTATCTGCATAATAAGCAGATTTAGAGTTTATAATAAAAGGTTATTCTTCTTAGCTTTGTTAAGTAAATTTCGCATACTTGATAAAGATTGCTCAGTGTTTCTTTGTTAATAACTTAGGATTTATCCGAGGTTATTAAACCTTAACAAGCTAGTTAAGTTAGTTTGATTAAAGTATATCGATCCAACATGTTTCCCTCTGGATCTTGGGGAGTAGTAGTTGGGACCAAGGGCACTGATTGTGATTTATCAGTGTCCTTCGTTGTCACCAGGGTGGATGTTTCTTGGTCACCAGTGGGTATCTGTTTAGTCGGGGGCTTCTTTTGCCTTTTAGGCTGTGCTCCTGAAGCCTCATGGCCCTGAGACTTGGGTTTGGTCTTAGTCCCAGTCTGAGACTTCCCCTTTCTCTTTATAGGAGCAGGGTTAGGAGACACCGATTCCCTCTCGGTTGTTTACGTGAAACCATATGGGCCGTCTATTCAATATTTGTGACAAGGGATGGGTCCTTTTGAAAATTTGATTGGCTCAGGATGCCAGGTAAAGCACCAAATTTTTCTTCCTGAGGATAATTTGTACCCAGTAACACTTGTAAAGCACAAGAGACAAACCTAGGATACGAAACGTATTTCGTCCTAGTTTTGCTCTGTAGCTTGGTTACGAGATCACTGTAAATGATCTCCCCTACATCGACAGTGACCCCATTCATCAGGCAGTATGCCATCATCAACTAAATAGAGTTAACTTGTTCAATGGATGAGTGGTTCCCGCCGAGGACCTGAATCACAAATGTGAATAAGATCCTCCAAGCCACGGGAAATGAACTTTTGGTGACTGGGGTCCTGTCCAAAAAAGTTGGATCTAAAACGATTTGTTTTAACCCATCCTTCACTGTTAAGGGTTCAGGATGGGCGACATAAACACCTTTGTTGTAGTCTAACCCTCTGGAGGTGCAAAAAGTTTTATAATCTAGGGTGAATTATTGCCCCCCGTTAAGACTGAACCTGAAGAGATATTCCCTGAGAGGTCTAAGGTTGTTCTCATCAGTAGAGGGTGTCGGGTCAAAGGCCTTAGTTTGCCCAAAAACTCCCGAGGAGGTTTTGGTACAGATTGAGGACACCGAATAAAGGCCGTTTTCAAGTGGGCGATTATATAAAAATTTCATAATGTCCTTATATAGGTTCGGGACGGTTTGAGGATATTTAAAATTTCCTATGACATTATTTGTTTTAAATTCAACATTGCTAAGATAACCTACCCACTGTGAAGCAAACTGAAGAGATTGTGTTCTTGTCATTTCCATTAAAAGGTTTTTAGGGTTTTGAAAAAAAACTTCTTGACAAGAATAATCAAAGGTTTGAATCTCTTAAGTTGTGATGAAAAACTTTTGTAAAGGATTACAGAGAATATTTTCAGAAAAAGTTTTGAAGAACACAAAGATTTATGGGTTTTAAAAGAGATTTTGACAGAGTTTTGTTACCAGAAATCTTTTGTGTGTGTTTATGAGGTTTTGAAGAGGGTATTTATAGAGTGGTGAGAGGGGTGGTTTGTGCACAAATGGGAATATTTGGAGTCGGTTTTAGAAAACGTTTGAATTTCCACATTTAATGCCACCACTCCAATACCCAGATAAAATCCGGTTTTCAAGGGAGCGATAGCCACGTAAAAGTGCACTTTTGCAGTAATAAAATATCAATAAGATATTTTATGTGAGAAGAAGCATTTAATGCCAAGTGGGGATGAGGTAAGTTTGTGAGGAACCCTTGATATGGTTAACAGTAAGACAAAGAGACATATATTCCTATATTAAATTGGCATAGTTACCAACCTAGGACATTTAAGTAACTGATACTTGGATCATTTAGTTACTCATTTAATGCTCAATATTAACTGTCAGGGACCCTGAATGAGTCTTACTCATTCAGTGAGAGGTTGTATTGTGGGTTTCGTTCAGGGAGGAGGAACCATTTCAGAGAACTTACTGAGATTGGTTTTCAGGATGCGACTTTCAATGTCAAGCATTCCCAATTCACTTTCAAGGTAGGTTCATCCAAGGGTTTGGTGAAGATATCAACCAGTTGATATTCAGTAGGGATGAAATGGAGTTCTATGTCTCCTTTCATTATGTGGTCCTGATGAAGTGATATCTGATATCAATGTGTTTGGTTCTTTGGTGAAGTACGGGGTTGTTGGAGATTGCAATTGCACTGGTGTTGTCACAGAAGATGGGTACCATTTTGTAATGGATGTCATAGTCACTGAGTTGACTTTTCATCCATAAAACATTGGCACAAAATCCTGCAGCAGCCACATACTCAACTTAGTGAAGACATAGCCACCGATTGTTGC
Source organism: Chrysanthemum makinoi (assembly GCA_910596185.1). Taxonomy (NCBI): domain Eukaryota; kingdom Viridiplantae; phylum Streptophyta; class Magnoliopsida; order Asterales; family Asteraceae; genus Chrysanthemum; species Chrysanthemum makinoi. Next base: position 27,659,062 of record OU343223.1, read on the forward strand.
TTTTAGCACTCCAACAAACTAGTTTTCCTCCAAGAAATTGACAGGACCCGAGGTACTTTTTCTCGTCCATGTTACAGCCAGCATAATAATGGAATCGAGTAACCCTTGAGATCAAACCACGAGCACTTTGGATAATAGAGTCCAAGGTTTTGGGTTCCCTTCAGTACCCGAGTATTCTTTTGGCTGCAGGTGAGGTTGGATTCTTTGGGATTGGTGATATCTTGCTATTAGAGAGAGAATTGTATGTCGGTCTAGTAGCAGTTAGATACATCAGTGAGACTACAATCCCTCTAAAATGAGTTTGATTGACTGATTTGCCAGTGAGATCAGGTCCAAGGTTGTTTGGAGGGACCATTGGTGTCTTCACTGAGGCACAGTTAGATATCTCATATTTCTTCAAGAGATTTCTGGTGTATTTCTCTTGACTGATGGATATACCTTTGTCAGTTTGCCTGATTTGTAGTCCAAGGAAGTATGTGAGTTCACCCATCATGCTCATTTAAAACTTCTTTGTCATCAGTTTTTCAAACTGCTTGCGAGTTGTAGTTTGTTGAGCCAAAGATGATGTCATCAACATACACTTGGACCATATCACATCTGTTGTGTTCTATAGACAACCAAGTATGTTGTCTATCTTTCCTCTGAAAAACTTGTTTTGTATCAGGAAGGCTGAGAGAGTTTCATACCATGCCTGGGAGCTTGTTTAAGTCCATAAAGAGCTTTGTCAAGCTTGCAGACATAGTCAGGAAATTCACTACTCTCAAAGCCGGAGGTCTGCTAAACATATACATCTTCCTTGAGATCACTATTTAAGAATGCACTTTTAACATCCATTTGGTAGACCCTGAAGTTCATGTATGTTGCATATGCAAGGAAGATCTTGATTGCTTCCATTCTTGCAACAGGAGCAAATGTCTCATCATAGTCAATGCCTTCTTGTTGATTGTAACTTTTGGCTACAAGTCTGGCTTTGTTTTTAATGACAATGCCATTTTCATCAGTTTTGTTTCTGAAAACCCACTTCATTCCTATGACAACGACATCCCGAGGACATTTGATCAAGGTCATGACCTTGTTTTTATCAAACTGTTGCAGTTCTTCTTGCATTGCCTGAACCCAACTTGGGTGCTTTAGAGCCTCAGTGACACTTTTGGGTTCTATTTCTGATAGGTAATCAGCATATAGACATTCATTGGTTGAAGCTGCAGTTAACTTAGCAGCCATGCTTCTAGTGAGCATGCCCTCAGTGGGTTCAACAATGATGTTTACAAGCTCAATGTCACGAGACTTTGTCCACTTACTTTGTGGTCTAGGATCCTGAGCTTGAAGAGGTCATGGAGACTCGAGGTGAGTTTTGGTGCATGAGCCACAGATTCATTAAGAACATCTGTTGAGATGTCTTGTTCAGGTTGGGGTTCTTGATTCACAGGTTCTGGACATTTGGTTAAGTATTACCTATCCCAGTAGGGACTGATTGATTATCAATGAATTCACTGATAGTTGGTGGGGGAAGGTTGTGAGGTAAGACATAATATGAGATGTCAGCATCAGTTTGATATGAGGAATTGAATTGTTGTTGTACTCATCAAGAGGATATCTTGATGAGTCATCAATTCCTATTTCCTCCACTGAGGTGTTGGTGAACTTGATGCTTTCAGCACTTTCATTAAAGGTGACATGAAAGGTTTCCTCAACTTGTTGTCTCCTTGTGTTAAAACCCTGAAGGCTTTGGAGATCAGTGAGTAGCCTAAGAAATATCCATCATCGGCTTTTGCATCAAACTTGCCTAGATGATCCTTGTGGTTATGAATGAACACAGGACATCCAAACACATGAAAATAAATGATGTCAGGAAGTCTACCTTTGAAGATCTCATATGGGGTTTTATTATGTCTTTTGACAATGATTGACCTATTTTTAGTGTAACAGGCAGTTTTGATCGCTTCAGTCCAAAATGCTTTGAGAGGGCTAAGCCATTTAACATGGTTCTTGCAGCCTCAATGAGAGTTCTATTTTTTTCCTTTCGGTGATTCCTTTTTCATCACTCTCAAGCTCTTGATTTCCTGAACTCAGTACCATTGTCGGTTCGATTTGTTTAACATTAATGTCATTCGGTTTTCAATCTTCCGATGAATGACATTATTGTATCAGCTGCCTGACTCTTTTTGGCAAGAAAGTATACCCAAGTGTATCTTGAGAACTCATCAACAATGACAAGTGTATAATTCTCATGCTGGGTGACTGAGTCCAAAGAGATCCATGTGCGAGGAGCAGTGGCGGCTTTGATGGAGAAATTTTGTTTGGTTTTGAATGATGCTCAGTGGTGTTTACCTTTTTCACAGGCCGAGCATGGTTTGTCTTTTGCAAAAACCAGTGATGGTAAGCCAAGGACCTTATTTTGTTTTGCCAAGTTGTTGAGGTTTTTGAAGTTTAAGTGTGAGAGTCTCTTATGCCACAACCAATTGATAGTTTCAGTGGCTTTAGCAAAGAGACAAGTTCCATCTTGGGAGAGTGTTGACATGTCTAACACGTAAACATCATCTCTCCTAGGAGCTATCAATGCAACTTCCTTGTTGGCATTGAAGATGGTACCTTGTTTGTCATTGAATTGCACAATGTACTTAGCATCACATAGTTGACTGACACTGATGAGATTGTATTTTAGACCATTGACATAAGTTATTCTAGATAAAACTATTCCATTGCAGTTCTTGAACCATAACTTTCAGTAGGACATGATGAGTTATCACCAAATACTACCTTAGGTCCTGGTTCCTTTACATACTTGTGCAGATACTCCTTCACACCAATCATGCTTCTTGAGCATCCACTGTCTAGATGCCAGATAGGCTCCCTCGCGTGTCTCTGCACAAGTAGTAAACTGAATTAGTTTCTCTTAGTAACCCACACTCCAGTGGGCTTGGGTCTCAAGGTCTGTTTGAATTTGGCAATTGACTCATGGTTAGTGGTTGAGTGCATTGTGCTACCACAGGTTTTGCATTTAGAGACTAAGGATGACTCTGTGACTCTGGGTTGTTTTGTACCTCTCCTTGCATGAATGATACTGTCATGTTGGGATGTCTCATGTTTGGATTACGCATATATCACAGCATGTGTTCATGAGACAATCATCTTGATGATGATCATTGAAGCCACAGTGTGGGCAAAGAGGAAAGGGTTTAGCTCTATGTTTGTGAGCTGACTTGGAGGATGAAGCATATTGATGACCAACTTTGGTATAGTTTGCTTCACTGAGTGAACTTACATATTGTAAGTGATCAGAAGTTTTGTGATCATCCTTTTGCGGATCATACAAAAAGGGATTCTATAGCGGTTGTCATGGTGGTATGATGGTATAGTGGCATAGATCACACTCCTGCTTGGATTTGGGGTTTGACTTAGACTTTGAGGAACTAGAGGAAGTTTAATTTGTCTCCTTGATTGATTCAGGGACCTTTTCAATGGATTCCATCTTTTCAGTTAGCTTCCTCACATGTTCCGTCAGTTCTTTGAATTTGGTCCGCTCAGGGGAGTGAAGATGTGGAAGTCTTAGTGGGAGTAGACTCTTGTTGAGTTGGTTTTGATGGTCTTTTGAGGATGGTTCTACCAAGTCCAAACCTTTCTTTTGGTGAATGAGGATTGAATTGCATTGGAGTAAGCTCGAGCTTGGTGCGGCACCTTGAAGAGGTTTCAGGGGTGGAAGCATTGCATTAGACTCTGCTTCAGACTCAATGTGTTCAAGGCATTCTGGGCACATCGGGAGTCCAAGCATGCTCTTAAGAGCTTGACTCTCGGGCTCTAGAATTCTTCCATAATCAAAATTAGGAAGCTTACTATCAGGATTAACCCGTTCAATCCAATCACTGGGTTTGGAAGTAGTCAACACATTGGTAATCATGCCACCGCACACAAATGATTTGGGAGATTGGTCTTTGTTATGAGAGTCGTGGAGATGATTTTCACCTATGACTCTCTTTTTTGCTCTGGGGGCTCCCACATCATCAAAGACTCTTGGATTCTTAGCAGTCCAACTAGCAATGATATCTTTTTCTTTCTTAAGTTCATCTTGAAGAGCCTGATTTCTTTTAACTAATTCAGTGTTTTGAATTTGCAAAGTGATAACCTCAAGCTTATTTTGTTTTAAAAGTAGTAGTTCATCCCTACACTTGTTCAATTCAAAACTTAGCTTGTTGTATTTTGAAAAAAGATTCAGTCTTTGCTCTTCTACGAACTTAAGGTCAACATTAAGATAATTCATATAGGACTGCCAATCAGAGTCATCATCCATAGAAAGTAAGATATTTACCTTCTTCATTGTGATATATTCTCCATTCGTGGCATGATTCTTTCCAACAGCTAACTTGTCCTCTTCTGAGAGGGCCATCGATCTGTGACATGCACCATTTCATCATCGATGACACGGCTCTTCATCCGAAGGTCTCAGCAACAAGGCCTTTGTTTTTACCGTATAGATTGAACATTTTTGTTGTTTCGAGGATGGCCTCGAGCAATGAAAGCTTAGCTTTGACTTTCTTATACTTAGCTTCAAAATCAACAGTTTTGTTTTGCTCAGATTTGTTTTGAAATTTTTGATGAGACTGATAGATTTTTGGTTGAAATTTGCTAAAGCTTGAGGACTGATTTGACCCTGATGGTTTATAAGAGGGTTCAGAAATTGTTTTTGAAAACATCTTTTGCAAAATGACCTCTTTTGTGACACTTAAAGCATTCAGTGTCCTCATTTGCTTTAGCATTTGAAAAACCTTTGTTTCTTTTTATAAACCTTCGAGATTTAGCAAGGTGCCCTTTCACGAAATTCGTGTTCATGTCATTTAGGTACTCCTCACTTGATCTCTCATCGGGCTCATCATCTGAATTTTCTTGAAAATCTTGAACCACATTGTTAGAATAGAAAGCAGTTGATATTGGTGATGAGGTGATGGTCAGGGACTTCTTGACTTCCTGAGACTTCTTTAAGTCAGGGTATCGTCTGTTGATGAGGTTTTCCTCATAGACAATTTCCCATAAATATCAGGAAGCTCAAGATTCTGATTATGATTAGCATTCCTAAGTCCCTGAGAGAAATTCAACCACTTCTTAGGGAGACTTTTGACAAAACCAACATTGATTTCATGTTTGGACAACTTAACACCATCATTTGATAGTTCATTTAAAAGATTTTTGTATCGGGTGTAACTTTGAGAGAGAGTTTCTGAGTCCTTAGCCCTGAAGGTGTTATACTCAAGTTTTAGGTCCATTATCCTGTTTTCCTTGGTATCAGATGGGCCTTCATGACTATGAACTAGGTCATCCCAGTTTGTTTAGGCGTACTACAGCTTATAACGACTCCATAATATCGTCAGGAAGACTATTATGATACTTTTGAGTCTTTGGTCCTGGTTGACCACTCTCCTTTCATCTTGGGTCCACTGAGCTTTAGGTTTAGGCAAACCTTTGAGTCTTTGGGACAAATGGACCTTCATTTATACACTTGATATAATAAGGTTCCATCCCAATCAAATAGCAAAGCATTCGCTTTTCCATTTGTTGAATTTGCCAACTTTAAGTCTAGGGGCAACCTTGAATAAGCTCCACCCTTTTTATCGACTAGTTGGGGTACATTAATTTCAGCCATTTAGGATCCTAATTTAAAAACTTTTAGAGCGGCCAAAAAATGTTTTATAATTAACCTGGCTCTGATACCACTTGTTGTTCCCCATTGACTATCGTATAAAACAGTTTTAAAATCTAAAACAAGTTAATAGTGAACAATGACTGAAATTAAAGTAAGTAAAACACACTAGATAATTTTCAACATCATATTCTTTATTAGAAATCAATCAAAAAAGAATACGTTACCCAAGTACTTGCGGAATAGCACTTGGGATTGAAATGACAAAGGTTGGTGACTCCTCTCTAAGCTCAGGCTAAGTCTGAGCACAACTCTTAGAACCCACTGAGCTATCTCAGGGATAAAGTTGTATTTGGAGGAGTGAAAAGATGGCTTGCGTGTATGTGTGTTTTACAATTCACAAGCTTAACCTTTTCACTCCATCTCTTATGCTATTTATACATGTATGAGATTTAACTCTTTCCTAAGTGACAAGCTGACATCTTATAGAAGACAAAATACTGATGCATTTTGTCTCTGTTTACAAAGGCTATTCTAGGTAAGAGACAAGACTACTTTCCTAAGGTCAGTGATGACGCTGAGCCTGATCTTTTGCCATTCAGGGAAAGTTGACTTTGGTTGAGAAGTACTTGTCTTATCTCGATTCAAACTTATCCCGCCTTGTCCCGCTCATTCTTCGTCTTTACATCCTTGATCTTCTACTTCAGTTTATCTACAGTGTAAGAGTTGGAGAGGAGTCTTAGGGATTCAGTGAGTTATTGTCATCGCTCACTGAATCCACCATCTTCTTCTTGACTCGATCTTCACCCTTTAAGTTCCGCTTTGCCGAGTGGAGAGACTATCTTGTTGCCTCGCATCGAGTATCTTGAAGATGGCTCACTGAGAGACTATGCACTCAGTGACCTGTAAGTGTTTAACGGACTAGACACTTGGGCTATTTTCTATTCAAATCCTAGATTAAGGGGTTTGGGTATTTACTGAACCCAACACCTTTTTCTGTCTTACAAATTGTGATCAAGTGCATCTTGAACCAGATGTTGTTAAGATTTTGATATAATTAACTACAAGATAATGCGATTAAGTTTGGCATAGGCGATCACAATTAGTGTAATTTGACTACTTTAATCATTAACGATCTTAGTTTGTGACAAATATCTTGAGGCGTGTTTTTCGCCTTATGCAGATGAGACATTTTTAAGTATCACAACTTATCTGTTACATTTCCTTTCATTTGTAGCAATGTTTATTTTAAGAGGTTGTTTGTTTAAACTTATTTTAGGCTTATAACTTATGTGTGTTCGGCTTATATTTCACAAGCCTAAGTTTTACGGCTTATTTTGAATCTTATGAGCTTATATAAGCTTATTATGACATAATAAATATATATTAAGCTCACAAGTTTTTTAAAATAATAAAAAAAAAGTTGTGAAACATAAGCTCGTATGCCGAAAATAAGCTAAAACAAATAACCCTTAAGAAAAGAAAAGTTGCCGATGGCAATTGGGCAGGGAATATCAGGGATAGTATTTACCATCCCGATCTCCGTTTCTCACTCCTTATCCTCATCCCCGCCCTCATCCCCATCGGGAAATCGTTTTACATCCTAATCCCCGTCCCCAACGGGGATCAGGGATCCCCATGGGGATTCTGGGATTTTACGCTCTTAAGAATTAAGCATAAAAGTTGCATATCTAGTCGAAGATATAAAGAATGGACGTATAAAATGTCTTAAAAATCATACATTTTACATAGTTGAATAAATTAAAATGTCATTCAACTTTAAAACATCATAAATATTGAAACAACACATATAATATAAAAATAAAGTGTATCGAATATGTGTATTCGGACAAAATATAGGTTGAATAATATGTAGTTAGTGCTTAAAATTTTAAAAGTATTTGATTCATTAAATATCACATATACATGCAAATATACTTCAAGTATATAATACTTGTCAATACTCACTAACATATACATATACAAGTAGTATTAATATACTTATAATTTATATTAGAGAAAATTGCAAAAATCGTCCTTAAAGTTTGGCCAAATTGCAAGTTTCGTCCCAAACATTTAGAAAGTGCAAAGATCATCCCTGTGGGAAACTTTTGGGGCAAAAATCGTCCCTGGCAAACAAAAAATGACTAAAATGCCCTTTCTAAACGTTTGGGACGAAACTCGCAATTTGACCAAACTTTAAGGACGATTTTTGAAGTTTACTATTTTCTATATTATTTTTAGTTTTCTTACATAAATGATCCCTTTGTTGTACAAAGTTTTACAATGTTAGTCCCGATTTTTATTTTATTTATTTTTATTTATTTTTTTTTAAACCATCCCCACCCACCGCGACCCTCTACCACCGCTACCCGCCACCACCACCATCTCCACCCCACCACCGTCACCACTACCACAACCCCATCCACCACCACTTACAACCACCTACCGCCACTGACCACCACCACCATCGCCATTCTTCTAACACACCACCATCTGAAATTATGCCCCCACCATTGTCACCCACTACCACCGCCACCCGCCACCACCACCACCATCTCCACCCCACCACCGCTACGCACAACCACCCTACCAGCAGTGCGTGGCGGTTGTACGTAGAGGTGGTGGGGTGGAGATGGTGGTGGTGGTGGTGGTGGTGGGTGGCGGTGGTAGTGGGTGACGATGGTAGGGTGGAGATGGTGGTGGTGGTGGGTGGCGGTGGTAGTGGGTCGCGGTGGGTGGCGGTGGTGGGGAGGCGATGGTGGTGGTGGTTGATGCAGGTTTTACTGACAAGGTCTTAATATTTATAGTGTCTCGCCATACCTATGGTCTACCCTAATGCACTAATGGGCAGTGTACCCGGTCGTGTGTAGTGTAGTAAATGGTAAAGCCAAGGTTGTCCCAAGAGCTATGTGTGTTGGATTATTACTAAGTCTAATTGTCATAAAATAATAAATGTTTTGATAGGGATTTAATTAATTAAACTACTAATGCAGAATACAAAATAAAAGCAAATAAATGGTGAAGGGAAATCAATAGAGGAATAGTGGTGCTAACCTAGTTAATCCTCCTATCTAGTTATGTCTACGTCTACCTACTTCCAATTACTTCAGGTGGGGTCAAATTCGAGAGGACAGCATTTGGTCAATTCGCCCTAACCTATCAGCAAAGATGCCACCACAAGAGAAATCGTAAAGCACCGTCATAAGTCCTATTGTTCCTGGTCCCCTAAGCCGAGTCATTAAGTACCGCTACATGCTAGATTCAAAATAGTAAGTGCCGGCCGTTACCAGGAACTTAGACACTACACCCCCAATTCTTAAGTTCATCCAAAAGATAGGTGATCAGTTGGTCAAATCGCACAAGTAGAAAGGGTCGTCAGTTGGTCATATCTTACCCTTCCCGTCTCAGTCCGCTCACCTAGGGTCAGTTGGTCATATCTCCTAGGCAATTGGCCTCTATCGCCATTCAAAACTACCAAACCAATGGTGACTACCAAAGAACTACGCATGCATACACTTAGAAATAATTGTACGAAAGTAAAGGTAAACGCAAACAAAACAATTAAGGAATCATAACTAGGCTAGCACCAAAGGGTGCTTAGCCGCTCATATTAATCATGCAAATCAATTCAATATTCAAAAGTAC
>OU343223.1:27668441-27788184 GCA_910596185.1 Chrysanthemum makinoi
TTTGTCATTGTTATTGTTAAACCCTAAGGCTCAAAATACCTAAAGGAGTCTAACAAACTCCTCAATTGGTATCGAGCTTTCTGGGAGTCACCTAGATCTCACAAGGTTTCTTGGCTTAAAAAGAATGAAGAAAATCGATTTTTGCAAAATTCGCAACTCTTTCTCAAGCAAGCAAGATCGCTTTCAAGTGGGTATAACTTTTAATGAACATGGATCGGGATAAAATTCAACTGGAGCTTCTTGGTATATATATCTTTAATCTCACCGGAGGGATTGTTGATCTCGAGCTCTCAATCAAAAGGTATGCTTCGCCGGGTTCCTGTTTAAACCTAAAAAATCGTAAGGTTACTACAACATCGTTTTGAAACGATCATAACGCTTAACCGTTGGATCTGATTTTAAATTTTTGTGATGTTCTCTATATACTCATCTAACTTTCCATGAAGGGATCTTCGACGAGCTATTATGTGAAAGTAATTCTTAAAGTACCGCTCTAAGTTCAAAGTAACCGCTTGGAGGTTTCAAAGTTGTTATCCTTTCACAAAGTACTGCCGCTTGACGAAAGTATCGCTTGGATGAAAGTACTACTTCTCATTCAAAGTACTGGGCTGCTTATTCGACATATCTAAACTAAGATATTCATATTTGAGGGAAGTCAAGCATGATATTTGTTATGGATTTTTGACGACACACACACAAAGTTATTGTTCACACACACCGGAGTTTGATTTTGTTCTTAAAAGATTTTAAAAGGCTCAGTTTGGAGATTTATTGAAGAATTGATTACGAAGAAGATTGATTATCATTTATTTGATGTTGTAGTTGAGTTTCACCGGTTTGTGTTCTTATCATATCTCAAAGTGGGTGTTACACTTTGGAGATAACTTGTTCATGCTTCAATGATTATGACAACGAATTAACGAATAGTAGATGAAGGTTTTCGTCAAGGGATTCAGGTCTCCATACATAGGTTGTATATGTTCGATGTCATCTATAGTGCAAGACATAAGATACAAGTTTGGGTTATTTTACTTCTTCATCAAATTTGTTATATTTGGTTTTTTTCACAAGTGATCACACACAAGGAGCTTCTGATTTAAAGAATCATTGATGTTCATACACCACTCAAGGGAAGTGTTTGATTTTTACTACTTGATCATTATTACTACTAGTCGGAGTTTTCTCTGTTTTGGATTCATTTTAGTAATCATTTTGGTGTTCTTCATGGAGGGCAATTCGAAACATTGGGCGGCTTAGATTGGAAGTATGATATTGGTTCGTGGTGGTCAAGATCATTATTTGCATACATTCCCTATTTGGATAATAACCAAAAGGGGAAGAGATGTTTGAGTGGCATGGCATGGATTAAGGTGTAACGCCCGACCGAAAAGGGTAAAGGAATCACAAATAATGGTGTCATATCAAAGCAAACATAAATATCCAAAAGAAGTCTTAACATAAATGCGGAAAAATTCAAGTCAACATGACTTCAATACATAGGTCCCAACGGAAAATAAACTCCAACAAAATATCTAAAATAATGAAGTCTTAAATGGCATCTTAAGTTCAAAGCTAAAATCTCTAAGGTAAGTCCACTCATGCACTCATCCCAAAGCAAAACCAAATGCTTAGATACCGCCAGGAAGAAAAGAAATGCTTCAGCCTTGGAACAGATATAAAAGCAAAGCTTACAAAACGATATCGAATACGAATATAGTGAATGAAAGATAGCAAAATCATAATCATTTTTTGAGTATAAATCCCAATTATCGAATAAAGTTTATAGTTAACTACCACGAGCGAAAACAAATATCCATCATAATCATATTCACATAAGGCAACATTTGTAGGGAGACCTACCAGTTATAGGCGACGCATGCACGCAGCATCAATCATCGATAAAAGATATAACATATAACAGATAACAGATAACAGATCTAGGATGCATCCATACGCCCCATGCATGATATTGGTCATATAACATAACTTGAGCTCATAATGTGATAACAATGAGAGGGGCAGCGAACATCACTCTACCCTAGAGTCATGTCGAGTATCATCGACATGACGGACATGGAACCCCCATGACTAGTGAAATATTTGGCTCGGTTGTCAAACTATCTTAGGTCAAATCAATGTGTCAAACCTACACAATCATACTTTATCATCGTTAATCATATTTTCAAAATCGAGTTTTCATATCATATAGTTCAAAAATCGATGTTTCACAATCGAAATCGAGTTCAGATAAGTAAGTCAAACAAACAGAATGGGGTTCATAGCAAAGGCTTAGGAAACCTTAATAAAAAAGCTAACGAAAGAACGTTATGAACCTTCGAAAAGGTCGGAATATCGTACCTTATTCCAAAGCAAATGACCACAAAGCAAAATACGGAAAGCAAAGGATTACTCCTTCACGGATCCTATACACATTAACGGTCGTACATGTTATTTATGATTCCATAATCGTTGAAATGATCTTTTAAATGTTTGGTGTTTATACTTAATGTATTCAGTGATCTTTATATTTTAGAGATTTATGATTAAATGAGACTTAAGTGTTTTATAACCAATATTGTAGATTAAGGTTCATTATGTCATTTATTAAAGTTTAGGGTTAAATGTGAAAATAGTTTATAAGTCATAACTCACACATGAAATAACAAATTAATATACCTAGCTTCAAACCTTAATCGACTCTCATTTATGTTCTAGGGTTTTCTCATTCTTTTAATATCATATTAATGCGCAATTACTTTACATATTACATCATTTAATGACTCATTACTCTTGTTTATTTACTCAATACATTCATGACTTAACCATACTACTTATCCACACATATACGTCAACTTTTATATCCATGCACGTTATGAATTCATGTGACTACACAAGTTACTTATCATCCGGATTAGACACATCGACACACACATGCACTATAGCTTCAAATAGACATGACCACGTACTATGCTTACACATCAACAAGTTCACTTGACTCACAACACACACGCATGTATACGGTTCACAATTCACTTAGGTTCGTTCACATCACTTAGGTTCTAGGTTTTACATGATCTTTACTTATTAAACACACATTCAAAACCCTCACATGGTTCGGCTTGTATGTAGGTTTCGCCTCCATGTTTTACGCAAACCCTATCTCTTCTACGATCATACTTATTCACGCGTTTGCATGTTTTACCTTGTCCGATTCATGATCTATATGTGGTTCGGTTATATATATAGCCTCGACATGCCTATGATCCGATTCACAAAACACATTCAATACATGTTCTCAATTATTTATAAGGTCCGATTTGTTTACATGTGGTTCGATTTCTTTTATCTTGACATACTTAATAACCGGTTCAACCAATATGTATTACATAACATGCTCTTTAATATTTATAAGATTCAAGTCATTATGTTGTTTTTGTTTCATACAGCTCGACCAAAAGAAAAAGAAACACAAGCTCGGCTAAACAAAACAAGATACTCTATATATATATTAACGTGAAGGTGTATTAAAGGAAGACAATAGAACACGTTATACCTTAGCTCGTTGGAACAAAACTCTCGACACCAAGGCCGTTAGGGGCTTCCAATGAAAAAGAAAAGGAAGAGGCAAAACTAGGGTTTCCAAATTGTGTTAATGTGTTGTATTTATAGTTAGCATAAATTGGTTCTAGGGCTTTTGAGGTATGTGGGCTTCGGCTTAAGTCCAACCGAACAAACAAACACACGACCCAAGGGTTCTCTTGGACTCTCGGCTAGCAAAAGAAAACGAGCCCAAAGATGGTTCACCATTAAACGAAAACAAGGCCCAAACGAATGGTCCAACTATTTCGCGAGACGTTTAACTTCGGTGCATAAAAGTCGATCACGCACACATATTCGTTAAGTTTTAGTTATAGATAAGTTAGGTTTTAATTTCGTTAAATGAATATAAATATCTTTTACATATTTTATAAATTTCGATTCCAAGGGTATTTTAGTCTTTATTCATGTTTTAGATTTTCTGGTTTTACAACTCTTCCCCTCTAAAAGAAGAATTTTCGTCCTCGAAAATTGAAATGAAACAAACGAAAACGAAATGAGAACATACCAAACTATTCAAAGAAATGAGGATAACTAGCTCAGATCAACTCCTCGGTTTCCCAAGTAGCCTCATGCTCGGGTGATTTTTCCAAAGAATCTTAACGAACGGAATGACTTTGTTTCTCATGACTCTTTCTTGCCTATCTAAAATAGCTTCCGGTTCTTCAGATAAAGACATATTGAACGAATTTGATCAAACGGATAAGAAGCAACGTGTAACGGATGATAGTTGTATCCCCTTAGGAGAGATACATGGAAGACATCATGAACATATAACCGAGAGGAAGTGCTAACCGATACGAAACTTCTCCTATACGCCCGAATTTCAAACGGACCGATGAATCGAGGAATGAGCTTGCCCTTGATTCCAAAACGTTTCACACCTCTAAACGGCGAAACTTTCAAAAATACACGATCTCCAACCCGAAATTCTAAATAACGACGATGCTTGTCAAGATAACTTTCTCGACGAGACCTAGCCTCCTTCAACTTTCTCTAGAAACGACTACTTTCTCATCGATCTCAATCATTTCCAGACCTTCAATTAAGCGTTCACCTACTTCATCCCAACAAGTAGGTGCTCTACATTTCCTTCCATAAAGAAGTTCAAATGGTGTCGCTTAATGCTAGCATGCCAACTGTTGTTGTATGCAAACTCTACTAAACACAAATATTCATCCCAGCTGCCCGTCCATTCTAAAGCCCCTTAGCATGTCCTCTAAGGTCGAATAGTCCTCTATGATGACCATTTGTTTGAGGATGAAATGTCTGACTGAATTAAGTCGAGTACCCCAAGCTTTTGCAAACCTTTCCAAACGGAAGTAAACGTACGATCTCTGGACACAATAGATGCCGGAGTACCATGAAGCCTAACGATCTCTTTCTGAAAAATTTCCGCCAATCTACCAATACCATAATCCTTTCTAATTGGTAAGAAATGAGCTGATTTGGTTAGTCGATCAACAACTACCCAAATCGCATCATGCTCTTTTCGAGTAAGAGGTAGCCCACACAAAATCCATAGATATCTTATCCCACTTCCATGTTGGAATATCCAATGGCCGTAACAATCCACTAGCCCTTTGATGTTCAATCTTAACCTGCCGACAAAATCATACACTTCGATACAAACGTCGCCACATCTTGCTTCATGCCATTCCACCAAAAGTACTGCTTCAAATCCTTATACATCTTGGTAGAACCAGGATGGATAGTGAAAGGAGAACTATGAGCTTCGGGCCACCGAAGTGTCGGATCATTTGGACCAAAGCCTATCCTCATACCATACTATTCCTCATCATCAACCTTAAACTCCGTCCGCTTACCTTCTTCAACATTTTGCGCCACGCCCACTGCCTCACCATCATCTTCTTCTCGAGCTTCTTTAATTTGGTGATAAGGTTCGACTCCACCTTCATACTAGCCCAAGATCCATCAAAACCTTGTACGCACAACTCAACATCCAAACGCTCTAAGTCACGAAGAATCCTAGGTTCAATCTCTATACTTGCAAGAATGCCTGATTTCCGGCTAAGTGCAAGAACTACATTAGCCTTACCGGGATGGTAATGAATGTTGGTGTCATAATCCTTAAGAAGTTCTAACCATCTTCTTTGTCTCATGTTAAGCTCTCTTCGAGTGAAAATATACTTGAGACTCTTATGGTAAGTGAATATATCACACGTCTCTCCATACAAGTAATGTTCCAGGATCTTCAACGCTTAACACCACCGCCTAACTCAAGGTCATGAGTTGGGTAATTCTCCTCATAAGGTTTTAGCTGCCTTGAAGCATAAGCTATTACCTTTCCATGTTGCATCAAAACACGGCCCAATCCTTTCTTAGATGCATCATCAGAATTTGAAATCCTCGAACCGGATGGAAGAGTCAAAATAGGAGGACACCAATCTCGCTTCAACTCCTCAAAACTCTTTTCTCGTTCATCCGTCCATGCAAACTTTTCTCCTTTCCTCATCAATTGGGTTAGGGGCAAAGCTAAACGAGAGAAACCTTCAACAAAACGCCGGTAGTAACCAGCAAGTCCTAGAAAACTCCTAACCTCGGGCCACGTCAGAGGTCTTGGCCATTTAGTGATAGCCTCAACTTTAGGCGGATCCATGGTCATACCATCACAGATACAATATGACCAAGGAAAGCGACTTATTTTAACCGTAACTCACACTTCGAAAATTTGGCGTACAACTTCTTCTTCCTCAAAATCTCCAAAACTATTCGGAGATGTTGTTCATGCTCTTCTTCAGACTTGGAGTAAACCAAAATGTCGCGATGAAAACGATAACAAACTTATCGAGGAACTCATGGAAAACACGATTAATTAGGTCCATAAACACACAGGCCGTGATTTGTCAAACCAAAAGGCATAACGAGGAATTCATAATGACCATATCCTGTACGAAATGCATTCTTAGGAACATCTTGCTCCCTCACACGTGCGGTGATAACCGGATCTCGATCAATCTTAGAAAAGAATTTCGCTCCTTGCAGTTGATCAAACAAATCATCAATACGCGGAAGAGGATAACGGTTTCGTATGGTAATACGGTTGAGTTCACGTGTAGTCGATACATAGACGCATGCTTCCATCCTTCTTCTTCACAAACAAAACAGTTGCACCCCATGGAGAAACACTGGTCAATAAATCCATTTTCTATCATCTCTTGCAGCTGCTCCTTCAATTCCTTCGAGTTCTACAGTGCCATACGATACGGAGCCTTCAAATCGGTTCAAGACTGTGAATTAACTCAATGCTAAACTCAACTTCTCTAGTCGGGAAGACCGGAAGTTCATCGAGAAAACGTCGGTGAATTCACAAACAATAGAAAGGTTTTCAATGTTAGGACTCTCCAAAGATGTGTCCTTAACAGACGTCAGAAAACCTTGGCACCCATGAGCAATCATGGTCCGTGCCTTCATAGCGGAAATGAGCTTAACAGATTTGAGGGGTTGAGAACCATAATAAACAAATTCAGGATGTTTTATGTCTCCAAAGATCACAGTTCTAGCATAGCAATCGATGGAAGCTCTATGATAAGCCAACCAATCCATGCCTAGAATGATATCAAAGTCGACCATATCGAGAGGATACAGATTTGCAGAGCGAACACGATCATCAAAACGAAGAGGGCACTTAACGTATTTATGATCAATGATCATGTGGTTTTTCATAGGCGTAGAAATTGATAAGTGGTTTGCTAATGGTTTGGGAGTCATATTAAGTTTCTTAGCAAATGTGACAGATATAAGGGAGTGTGTGGCACCGTATCAATAAAGCGAAGACGTAATAATCATCAATGAAAAGAGTGCCCGTAATGGTACTCGTGCGCTCCGCTGATTCAGTAGTAGCATAAACGCGGCCCAGTAGTAGATGGCGCTTGATGTAGTTTCCGTGAATCACGGGTTCTTCTTAGGGCAATCCTTGATCTTGTGAGTAGTGGAACCACAAGAGAAACATCCACCAGTGGCCTTGAAACACGGTCCCGGATGAGCATTTCCACAAGTAGTACGATAGGGTGGGGAGGCAAAACCTCACTGTCCTTTGCGACCGTGAAGATCTCGGCACGGCCCCGATATGCTGCCGAGCCGACCGATCCTTGTTGTAACCGGGTTATTGTTACCTTGATTCGACGATCATTTCCATTCTTGCCAGCCTCCGCTATCCTCGACTCCTCGCCTCTGAGAGTCAACATTCCTTCCTCATCGACTACCGATGATAACTCCTATCCACTTGTCCCTCAATCATAAAACTCCCCGCATTTCCCTTATAATCATTTCTTTGAGTCCTACCTTGAATCGATCACCATCACTTACGCTTTGTTGGAACCAAACCTCATGAAAGATCTCAATGTTACGAGCTGGTCATTGCAGTCGACACATCCTCATACTCAATATTAAGCGGTCGGTCCAACACCCACTTCTTCAATCCCACTTGAAGTGCTTAGCTTGGCACCTACCATCTCCAAAGAATCGTTCCCACAAAACTTACCGGCCTCATAAACCTACCCATGTACTCATTGAGTTCTCATGATCAAACCGTAAATCGCCTGATAATCCCTCTCATACCTTTGTCGCTTCAAAGATCGGGAAGTAACGATTATAGAAGATAGTCCAAACTCCAAGTACAAGTAATGTAAAGAAAAGCATCTCCTCCTTGCATGTTTGAGTGCCTTCCACCAATTCAAAGCACCTCCAACTTAAATGCACCAAACGGGTCTTAAATTCATCTCCACAACCCAAGACTTCAAACAACTTCTCAATATGAGTGATCCACCCTGGGAGTAGCAAAGAAGCAGAAAAGAAAGAGGCTTGAGCTTACCGAAACGCCGAGCCGTGTGAATGCCGACGGTTAATTTCCCTCCACCACCGGCAACTGACACGAATGTTGTTGATCACCGTCATCATCTCGTGTGGTAAGCACCGGGAAAAGAGTGTTGAGAGCATTAGCAATCGCAGCATCCAAGTTAGGAGCATCATCGTCTCCATCCACGTTACCATTAGTATGAGTTCGAACCATCTGAACGATATTCAAACGATTAGCAAAATGAACAAAGGTGAGGTACGAAATGGAAGTTCAAGCAGAAGGAAACCTAAAGTCTACCCAATCCTCATAGGTCAAAGCCTAAGCTTTAAGGGTCTCAAAACCTGGGGTGGTCCATATGTCACGTCCCGACTCTCATAAGTCAGAAACCTCGCTCATGCCATAAATTGTAAGAAGAAGGCATGGATGGCAGCACTCAGCCAAAGCCAAAAGCTCTCGAACAGATATAAAAAGCAAAAAGCTTAATACTAAAACGATATCAATACGGAATATAGTGAATGAAAGATAGCAAAATCATAATCATTTCAGAGTATAAATCGAATTATCGAATAAAGTTTATAGTTAACTACCACGAGCCCGAAAACAAATATCGATCATAATCATATTCACATAAGGCAACATTTGTAGGGAGACCTACCGAGTTAAGGGACGCCAGCATGCACGCTAAAGATCAATCATCGATAATGAGATAACATATAACAGATAATGATAACAGATCTAGGATGCATCCATAATACCTACGCATGATATTGGTCATATAACATAACTTGAGCTCATAACGATAACAGATAAGGGACGTGGCGTAACATCACTCTATCGCCCTAGAGTCATGTCGAGGTGCATCACCGACACGACATGGAACCCCATGACTAGTGAAATATTTGGCTCGGGTGTCAAACTATCTTAGGTCAAATCAATGTCAAAACCGATTACGATCATACTTTATCATCGTTAATCATATTTTCAAAATCGAGTTTTCATATCATATAGTTCAAAATCGATGTTTCACAATTCAAATCGAGTTCAGATAAGCAATGTACCAAACAAACAAAATGGGGTTCATAGCAAAGGCTTAGGAAACCTTAATATAAAAGCTAACGAAAGAAAACGTTATAAGGAACCTTTACTGAAAAGGTCAGAATATCCGTACCTTATTCCAAAGCAAATGACCAAAAAGCAAAATACGGAAAGCAAAGGATTACTTCCTTCATTGCATCCTATACACATTAACGGTCGTAAATGTTATTTATGATTCCATAATCGTCGAAATGATCTTTTAAATGTTTGGTGTGTATACTTAATGTATTGATGATCTTAATATTTTAGAGATTTATGATTAAATGAGACTTAAGTGTTTTATAACCAATATTGTAGATTAAGGTTCATTATGTCATTTATTAAAGTTTAGGTTTAAATGTGAAAATAGTTTATAAGTCATAACTCACACATGAAATAATCTAATTAATATACCTAGCTTCAAACCTTAATCGACTCTCATTTATGTTCTAGGGTTTTCTCATTCTTTTAATATCATATTATTGCGCAATTACTTTACATATTACGTCATTTAATGACTCATTACTCTTGTTTATTTACTCAATACATTCATGACTTAACCATACGTTACTTATCCACATATTATACGTCAACTTTTATATCCATGCACGTTATGAATTCATGTGACTACACAAGTTACTTATCATCCGGATTAGACACATCGACACACACATGCACTATAGCTTCGAATAGACATGACCACGTACTATGCTTACACATCAACAACTTCACTTGACTCACAACACGCCGCATGTGGTTACGTTCACAATTCACTTAGGTTCGGTTCACACATCACTTAGGTTCTAGGTTTTACATGATCTTTACTTATTAAACACACATTCAAAACCCTCACATGGTTCGGCTTGTATGTAGGGTTCGGCCTCCATGTTTTACGAAACCCTATCTCTTCTAATGTATCATACTTATTCACGTTTGCATGTTTTACCTTGTCCGATTCATGATCTATATGTGGTTCGGTTATATATATAGCTTCGACATGCCTATGATCCGATTCACAAAACACATTCAATACATGTTCTCAATTATTTATAAGGTCCGATTTGTTTACATGTGGTTCGATTTCTTTTATCTTGACATACTTAATAACCGGTTCAACCAATACGATACATAACATGCTCTTTAATATTTATAAGATTCAAGTCATTATGTTGTTTTTGTTTCATACAGCTCGACCAAAAGAAAAAGAAACACAAGCTCGGCTAAACAAAACAAGATACGATATATATATTAACGTAAGGTGTATTAAAGGAAGACAATAGAACACGTTATACCTTAGCTCGTTGGAACAAAACTCTAGACACCAAGGGTGTTAGGCTTCGCCGAATGAAAAGAAAAGGAAGAGGCAAAACTAGGGTTTCCAAATTGTGTTAATGTTTTGTATTTATAGTTAGCATAAATTGCTTCTAGGGCTTTTGAGGTATGTGGGCTTCGGCTTAAGTCCAACCGAACAAACAAACACACGACCCAAGGGTTCTCTTGGACTCTCGGCCGCAAAAGAAAACGAGCCCAGCATGGTTCACCATTAAACGAAAACAAGGCCCAAATGAATGGCCCAACTATTTCATGAGACGTTTAACTTTCGTCGCACAAAGTCGAATTTACACATATCTAAGTTTTAGTTATAGATAAGTTAGGTTTTAATTTCGTTAAATGAATATAAATATCTTTTACATATTTTATAAATTTCGATTCCAAGGGTATTTTAGTCTTTGTTCATGTTTTAGATTTTCGTGTTTTACAAAGGGAAGACAAAGGAAGACATTGTTTCATTCATGGTGAGATCCCTGATCTCAATTTCTCTACTTCGTCTAGGAAGTTCGTTCAAGAATGGTTTTGTCATTATCAACTAGGGGAAGATTGTTGGGAATTATATGTTTGAGTTGATAAGACAAAAAGAATGAAACAAGAGGGACTTAATATGACAAGAAGGAAACCCACAAAAAGATGGAAGGACTTGCTTGCAAAAAGAAGTTTTATTTATTAGTCCTTAGTAGAGATTTGTAAACCCTAATCCTCTAGTATATAAAGAGGACATGGGTGTAGGTTTTAATAATAAGTCTTCCAAGATGTAGTCGAATTTAAAGGTGTGTGTGTGTCCTATGATATAGTCTTGTAAACCTAGGTTATTAGTTTAGTTATTTAGACGTGTCAATAACAATTATGTTTTGATTTATCCGCTGCGTATTGTCATTGTTATTGTTAAACCCTAAGGCTCAAAATGATCTAAAAGAGTCTAACAAACTCCTCACATTTCCTTATAAGTTTGCACCTTTTATTGTAAGTATGGAAAACTAGAAGGGGGGTTGAAGAGTTTTGCCGATTTTAAGTTAGTTTCAAAAACTTTAGATTTGTTAATATGTGAGATCTTATGGATGTAGAGAAAGTATAGATCTAATGATAAAGCAAGTAAATAAAGTAAAGCAAAGGGATAGAAATGACACAACTAATTTATAGTGGTTCGCTAGGACACCTTTTGCCCTACTCCACTCCCCGAGTCACCTACTCGAGAGTTCAAGCACTATGTCAACAAACTCCTTCACTTGGCGGAGAAGCCTTCACAACGTTGCTTACACCTTTTTCCGGTACAAAGCTAAATACCGAGTCCGTAACACGGTGGACCAAACCAACACGACTATTACACAACAAATATGTGAAATATCAAATACAAGATCTTGGCTACAGAAATCTTACGGAGGAACAAATCAATCAAGGACCCCTTGCTTGGATGACTTGTAGAATGCTCGTGATCTCGCCTTAGAGAAGGACCTATATGAGAATCACTAAAGAAAGAAAGAAGGAAGTACTCTCTAGGTCAAGTGATATTTTGTTAGAAGAGAATGAGAGTATATGAGAGAATTAGTAAGAAGAGGGTGAGTTAGAATGAAGAAATGGCTCTCTATTTATAGGCAATTTCGCCATCGCCCCGGATCCCAATGATCCCTCCCACTTGGGATCCGTCTAGTGTAATCCTAGGGATCCGTGGGAAGCTCCTCTTTGCCCATGGGTTTTTTGGTTATGGGTCATGGGTTATGGGTTGGTCCATGGTTTTCCTTTAGATTCAATGTATCTAATGAATACAATGTATCTAGTCAAATGGGTATGGGTCAATGGGTTATGGACATGATCCATGGGTTGTGGTTTTACCCATCATAATAAACTATTACAACAAATGATTAATTACAACATTTTTGTATTTAAATGGCTATATGTAAATGCTTTACAAAAATAACATGTATCTTTATAATTGTACTTAAGATAACATTATATTTGTTATCAACAAAACACAAAGAGATCGCAAATATTAATAAACGTTTTTACGGTTTATTTGTATTAACAATCTCCCCCTTTTTGTTGATGCCAAAACATAATGTTATGATGAGTAAAACTTAAGAATAGATGCATGTTTTGAAACCCCCTAAGTTTTACTTCTCCCCTTTGTCGAAACAAAAGTAAACCCTTCAAGAAATAAAAGTGTGGAAAATTAGACCACGATCGCTGAACTCCCCTTCGGTAGCTCCCCCTAGTTTGGGCCAGTGAAGAAAAATAAAGAAAAAAAATCCTACAAAGAGAAAGGTTAGTAACATGCTTAAATAATCTTGTGATTGACGATAATCAAGATTGGGATCCAAGGTATGTAAACAAAGCCTTGTAATAAATCAATAAAGTGTAGTGGTATTTATGCCACTTACAAGCATGTAAAAATAAGAACAAGACTTGTTCTTGAAAATGACTTAAAAGAAAAAGTACTAAAAATAGAAAATAGTAATAATGATCCCTTCCATGCTTGCATAAGGTTATGGATGGAGGTTTGGATGAGTAATGATATTGATGCGAGCAAGGATGAGGTTGAGTATGAATCGCATTTCTTCCCTAACTTCTATTGCAATTTTCCTAGTAGATTGGCAATGTTCACAATGTAAATGATGTGGGTAATGAGTACGGAAGTCTTCCGGGTTGTTTTGATTTGTGAGTTGCGGAAGTTGTGGTGGAAAAATAGGAAATTACGGATCAAAGTCCGAATGATTGAAGTGGTGGTGGAAAAGAACCTAGATGTTCTTGTAGTTTAACGGGAGCTAAGGGTGGTGATGTTTCAAGATCATTTAATATTGTGTTTGGAGAAGTTGGAGGTGTCAAAAAGGCTATTTCTTTTGTTTTGTTAGATCTTGTTGGAGTCGTAAGGAGTTCCAAAAGAGTTACTTTAGGTGGTGAGTGATTTGGTGATGAAGTTGGTGTACTCGTTGGTGATGAAGGAGGTGCAATAATGGAAGCATCTTGTGGTGAGTTATTTGATGGTGATGAGCCATATGATGATGGTTTTCCTAAGCAACAAGATCGAATGTTAATCCGTACGGATATCCTAGAGTTTGATTGCGGTATTTTGGAGGGTGGAAGTAGAAAGGTTTGGGTTTTATGAAGATGATTGTTGTTACTAGGTGATTCATCTAAGTTGTAAGAGCTTGTGAATGACATGGTGTTGTTTGATTGTGAATGACATGGTGTTGTTTGATTGTTTGTAATGAATGCTTGACCCAAAATGTGGATTAAAATCTAATGATTAGATATGAATTTAAGGCATGTGATCATGAGAAGACAAGCATTAAAGAACATACTCCAAAATAAAACAATTGTTGGATTATTCATCCAAAGGGAGAAAAATAGAAGATAAAACAACTTCTCTCCGGATCCCACGGATCCTTCCTTAGGGATCCGGTCCAGATGAAGGTGGGATCCGTGGGTCTGGTGATCCAAGGAGACAAAATTTTCCTTTTGGAAACATTTGTGTCTAGTGTGTGCCTATATGCAAACTATTTGGAGTTGCGGTTCCTCGACTCCTAAGAAGAAAGAAAATAAACTAAAGTGGAAGCATACTATGATGTGAGATAACCCGAAAACACATATTTAGTACTTGAGTACGTAATTTAGTGTTACCAATTCTCCTAATTCATTGTGGAAATGAATGTACCGAAAATACATATTGGTTATGTGTCCCCTTTAGCATTCAAAAGACATGAGATGCAATGAAAACGGGTTTTACTTTGTATTAATAATGAAAAAGCGATTTGTCCTAGACGTGAGAAATTGCTTTTGTGAAATTGATACGGGAAGAAGTATCATTTTTAGAAAGCATTTTGAAAAGAGATTTCTATGTTGTGAAATACAAACGTTTTATCCTTTAGAAAGAATGATGTGTATGTAACTCGTACTTGTTTTGAAAGAAAATAAGAAAATTATAAGTGAAATACTTATCTTGGGTTTTAAAAATTCCCATATTGTTTGTGTTTTGTGCGTGAAATAGAGATCCTAGACTCAAAAAGAAGAAGGCTAGTGTTTACAAACCTTGTAGAGTCAAAAAGTAAGTTACGACGTTTGTTCCATGAGACCAAAACCAAGACGAAGTAGGTTGAATTGTTCCCGCTTCAACGGTTTGGTGAGAACGTCGGCTATGTTGTCTTCGGATGCTACCTTTTCAATAGAGATGTTCCCTTTTGAACATTGTCTCTAAAGAAGTGATGACGAATCTCTATATGCTTTTAGAATGTAATACCGGATTCTGGTTAGATCTATGGCACCTTTGTTGTCACATAAATGGCTATGTCACTAAGATGAATGTCGTAGTCGACTAACGCTTGTTTCATCCATAGTGCATGTTGGCATGCTTTGCAGACGATTCGGCTTGGTTGTTGATATTGCTAATGCCGTTTGTTTCTTTGAAAACCAAGATGTTAAACAACATCCCATAAAAGTACATACCCCACTTGTATTTTTTCGGTCAACACAATCACATGCATGGTCAGAATCTGCATATACAATTGTTTCTACTCCCGTGCCCTTATGGTACCATAATCCTAATTGTGTTGTACCCTTAATATATCTAAATATTCTTTTTACGGCTTCTAGGTGTGATGTTTTAGGGTATTCTTGAAACCTAGCACATAAGCAAACACTAAACATGATATCCGGCCTACTTGCCTTGAGGTAGAGGAGACTACCTATCATGCCACGATTTAGTATTAGTATTCATCGCGCTTCCTCTTCATCTTGTGAGTTTGGTGTCGGATGACATTGGTGTCCTAATTGGTTTTGACTCTTCTAGACCGAATTTCTTTAACATCTCCTTTATGTATTTAGATTGATTAAAGAAGATACCATCTTCTACTTGTTTGATTTGTAGACCAAGAAAGAAACTAAGTTCTCCCATCATACTCATCTTGAACTCGTCATGCATGATTTTAGAGAAATCATCACACATGTCTTGAAAAGTGGATCCGAATATAATATCATCTACATATATTTGCACTATGATTATATGTGACTCTCTTTTCTTAGTAAAAGTGTGTTGTCAACTAACCCCATTGTATAGTTGTGTTTAATTAAAATGACTTGAGTCTATCATACCAAGCTTTTGGAGCTTGTTTAAGACCATAAAGGGCTTTCTTTAATTTAAACACATGTTTAGGTTTTTCAAAATCGATGAAGCCTGGAGGTTGAGCTACATATACTTCTTCATTAATGAGACCATTTAGAAAAGCACTTTTGACATCCATTTGGTAAAGCTTTAGATCATTAGCACAAGCATACGCAAGAAGTATTCTTATAGACTCTAATCTAGCCACGGGGCATAGGTCTCATCAAAGTCTATTTCTTTTTTGGTTATACCCTTGGGCAACTAGTCTAGCCTTGTTTCTAGACACTACCCATTTGCATCTAATTTGTTTTATAAACCCATTTGGTTCCTATTATGGTTTGATTACTAGGTGGAGGGACAAGTGTCCAAACTTCATTAGAAACAAATTGATTTAATTCTTCTTGCATAGCCATTAACCCAACTTTCATCTTTTATGGCTTGTGTATTCTTAGGTTCTATGGTTGAAACGAAACAAAACAAGCTACTTTGGTTTTGAACTTGAGACCTTAATGTTTCTTTCGTTTAGCTTTCCTATGACCTTATCTATGGGGTGATCTTTGGACTCCTTAATGTTTATGACTTCATCATTTAAAGGTTCTTCTTCTTCATTTATCTTTTCTTTATTACTATAGCTTCACTTTCTACAATCTTGTCATCGACAAGAGGTGGAGAGGGTTTGGGTGGACTTTCATCAAATTTTATATTTAATGACTCTTCTACCTTCATTGTTTCTTTGTTTAATATGACATAAGCTTTGCTATTTGGAGATTAACCTAGAAAGATACCTTCGTTGATTTAGGATCAAATTTTGTAAGGTAATCTTTAGTGTTAAGAATAAAACATTTGCTACCAAAGACTCTAAAGTGATCTAACGTAGGCTTTTTGCCTCGGAGTAACTCGTATGGAGTTTTTCCTAAGATTGGTCTAATTAAGACTTGATTGAGTATGTACGTTGAAGTATCAACGGCATTGCACCAAAACTTTTGAGGTATGGATTGCTCATTAAGCATGGTTCGACTCATTTCTTGTAGGGATCTATTCTTTCTTTCTACTACCCCATTCGATTATGGAGGCGCGGAGCGAGAAGTTGTGAGTAATACCATTTGCATCACAAAAGGCTCCAAATTTCACTTCATTATCGAATTCCCTACCCATGATCCTAATAGATACTATAGGACTTCCTAGTTGTCTTTGGATTTTCTTGCTTAATATTTCAAAATAATTAAATGTTTCCGCTAGTAGTTGCCTCCATAACTTTGGATAGCGGATGGACCAAATAAATCCATATTTAGTAATTCTAGACACTTAGTTGTAGACACCATGTTTTTAGCTTTATGACTAGAATGAACTTGTTTTCCTACATTACAAGCATCACAAAAGTGATGTTCATATTTTAACTTAGGTAGATCTCTTACTAGATCGCATGTTGGCGTGACCCAATCTTTCATGCCATAAGGTCGAAGTATCATCCATAGAGGTAAGACATAGTTTGTCTTTAGGTTCAATACCGATTTTAATGACATAGACTCCATGTTTCCTAATTCCTCTTCCTATGGTTATGCCATTATTTAATATCTTACTACGCGGTTTCGTAAAAAGTACATTGCACTTTTATCACATATTTGTCCTATACTTAAGAGGTTAAAGTTTAGGTTTTCACGTGACACACATCGTTAATGGTTAGAGATTTGTTAGAAATCGCACCTTTATGATGATTTTACTTTGCTATTTCCAAACACCACATTACCTCTATTGAAGGATTCATATGTGGAGAATAGATCTTTATTGCCGGTCATGTGCCTCGTGCACCCGCTATCCTTGACCCATTCATCCGGGTCTAGGTCGACCTTTAAGCACACCTAAGAAAACAATTAACTCAAAAGTTTGGTCTCCATTTGTTCATGGGTCCATTAGTGTTAAACATTCCATTCATGTTAGACATGTATGGATAAGATGAGTATGTATTCCATGGAGCAAAGTTTTGAAAAGGAAGACCATTTTGCATATTTGGGTTCCATCCCATTTGATGGTTACTTCTCGGGTAAACATTATTGGGTCTCCTAGATGGATTAGGTTTTAAAAAAGATGGAGCTTTGTTTCTTGCAAAAGTAGTGATGGATCTAAACACACACCTTGTGTTAGTGATATTTTGAGTTATATTACTAAGCACGCGGAATATACTCAGTAATACTTAGAAGACAGATGTAAGTAAACAAGAACAATAAACACAAAGCTCCAATATTATTAAGAAATAATACGAGTGATCTTGCTTATCACTAGGGTTACACCTTGAAGCTAATATGAATAATACGTATCCTTAGTAATGACCTAGGATCTCCTTTTATAGCACAAGGAGTCTCGATAACATCAAATTACCTGATCTTTTATATATCAAATTTCCGTGTTTATGGTCTCATTTGCATTAATATGGTACTTAATTCTTTCATATTCGTTCATATTTGCATTTCAGGATAAATGAGGCGTTGGAGCTGAAAAGAAGTGATAAAAGGCCAAGTATATGTTCTGAAGATTGATTTACAAGGACCTTTGATTTTATGTGAGACTACGCCGCAGAACTAGCTAATAGTGTTACGGCATAAATATGAGCTTTGAAGGATACGGCAAACCATCTCTTATGGTTACGTCGTAATTATTTTATGAAGGTTACGCGTAACATGGCAATTTAGTTACGCCGTAGAGATATTACTGAGCGATAAATATATACGTTGAAGAGTTAGGGCGAATTCGTAATTTAATTACCGTAATTAATTACTTAGGCGCTAATGAGTTGAAGTCTCGTGGCTAAATGAAGATAATATTTACTCCGAGGATGAAAAGTAAAAATAACAATTGCGATCAGGGACTAAAGGTGACAACTTATATGAAGTTTATTTACTTCAAGGACTCAAATATAAATGAAGAAGCGATGATGAGGGCCTAAAGTGTCAACCAAGTGCAATATAGTTTCAAGTAAATCAATGGATGAGAAAAGTACGAAATTAAGATTTATCGTAATAGTTACGGCGAACTTAGTTACGACGTAACTTTAGTTACGACGTAATTAATTTATTTAATTACGCTATAACTATGTCGGGCCTATAAATACAGCCCTAAATATGCATTTTGAGTATCTCTTCACCCCTCCGGTCGATTAGGGCACCACCCGGGCATTTTCCACAACCGCCTGGAAGGAAGAATTCACTCGCAATCATCATCATTATTAGCTCTACATCAAGTAATTTGTATCAAACATTATGTTCAATTCAATTTATGATTTATTCATTTTTGTTGGTATGATTTACTATATGTTTGGCTAAGCACCCTGGTGTGGCCTTGTTATGATTCCTTAATTGTTTTGTTTTCGTTACTTTACTCCGTACAATTATTTCTAAGTGTATGCATGTATAGTTCTTTGGTAGTTACCCCGTTCGTAGTTTTGAATGGCGGTAGAGGCCAATTGCCTAGGAGATATGACCAACTGACCCTAGGTGAGCGGACTAAGACGGGAATGGTAAGATATGACCAACTGACGACCCTTTCTACTTGTGCGATTTGACCAAATGATCACCTATCGTTTGGATGAACTTAAGAACTGGGGGGTGTAGTGTCTAAGTTCCTAACGGCCGAGCACTCACTATTTTGAATCTAGCATGTAGCGGTACTTAATGACTTGGTTTAGGGGACCAGGAACAACAGACTTATAACGGTGCGCCATTTCTCCTGTGGTGGCATCTTTGCTGATAGGTTAGGGCGAATTGACCAAATGTTGTCCCTTCGAATTTGACCCCACTAAGTATTGGAAGTAAGTAGACGTAGACATAACTAGCTAGGAGGATTAACTAGGTTAGCACCACTCTCCTTTATTGATCCCACCTTCCTTTTTATTTCATTTAGTAGTTAATTAATTAAATCTTTATCGAAACCTTCTTATAATCGTGACATAGACTTAAGTTAATTTCCGATCCTCATTGCTCTTGGGACGACCTCGTTTATCTGTTTACTACACACACACACGACCGGGTACACCCCGTAGTGCATTAGGGTAGATCATAGGTATAGCGAGACACTATAAATATTAAAACCTGGTCAAGAAACCTGCATCAAGTTTTTTGCCGTTGCCGAGCTATTTAGGATTTTAATTTAAGTTTTTCTTCTTTTATTTTTTTTATTTTATTTTTAGTTTTTCTTTTCTTTTGTTTGTTTTGATATTTCAAGATATGGAAGATTCAGATTTTGACATGCTCACTATGGAAGAATATATTGCTTTGACTCAAGGTGACCAAAGACCAGGCATCATATATCCCGAGTTTAATGATGACATCGAGTTCGAGATCAGCTGCCAGTTCATGAGGGAACTTAGACAAAAGCTTTTTGCGGGAACTAATGATGATGATGCCCACCTGCATGTGCGAAGAGTATTGGAGATCGCAGATCTTTTCCACACTCCAAGAGTTTCTCAAGATGCATTAATGCTTAGAGTGTTCCCTATTACACTCACTGGTGCAACCAGAAGATGGATGAAGATGCTTCCTGTGGGGTCAATCAACACGTGGAATCTTTTGAAGAAAGCGTTCATTCGGAGATATTGTCCTCCTTCAAAGATTGCCAAGAAGATGGAAGAGATAAGGAGTTTCGCAGAAGATGGATGAAACGCTTGATGAAGCTTGGGAAAGATATAATAACCTTCTCTACAGATGCCCAACGCATGATATCAGCAACCATTAGATGGTCCTTATTTTCTACAAAGGTCTAAACATCCCGTCCTGCCAAATGCTCGAATCTCAAGGACCTATCCCTACAATGCCACCTGCACAAGCCCTTAGATCAATTGATAAGATGGCTGACCATTCACGAAATTGGTATGATGGAGCAACCACTTGGGTAACAAATAGCAAGGGCTTAGATGACATTGGTGACATAACTAAACAGATTGATGAACTCGGATGTGATATGAATATGGTTAAGGAAGACATTCATGCTATACAAGAGCATTCTCTCCGAGAAGAACGCAAAGAATATGAACAGGTCAAGTACGTTGAGTCATTGGAGGAAGCCGTCAAGAAATTCTCGGATAATTTAAAAAGGATGCACGACTCGAATGACGAAATGATCAGGGAATTCAAGGAGGGCGCGGACCTGAATTTAAAAAAGCTTGACGCTAAGAGGAAAAGCTTGGAGGCTAAGCTTGAAGAGTTAAACCAAAAGGTCATGGAAAGTAAAAAGAATACAGTTGGAACTATCAAAGCAACAGTGGGAAAGATGAAAGAAGTCAACAAGGAGCCGGTTCCTCATGATTTACCTTATATTAGACCCTATGTACCACCTATTCCATTTCCAGGACGTTTGAAGGTTGCGAGAAAGAAGAAAAGCACGATCAATTGAAGAAAATGGAAGCAAAGAACTTACAGAGTGATGAAGCAACACCACAAGCTAATGAGGAATCTACCACAACACATAATGGTATTACTTCTAACTCTTCTTTTATTCCTAACAATCTTGCTTGTTTTTCTATGCAGGTTGCTGAAATTATGGATGAAATCATGCAACCTATCACATCACCCGATAATGGTTATGTAGCTTCGGCTACTGAACCAATTCTAGTTGATCGTGCAAAGGAATTAAAAGACAAAATCTTGAACACCTCAGTGATAAACAAGGAGACATATGAGCCGATTAATCAACCACATCACGAGGTAAACAAATCATCAATGCCATCAACTAAAACGGGTAAGGTATGGAAGGAAATGACATCTCCTTTCAGGTATGATCATAATTTATCATTTCCCCACCCCATAGCAAATTCACACCCTCATGGTGTCACTTGATTTCAAGTGAGGGGATGAACACCCTTTTGCGTAGTAAATAAGGGTGGAGTCAAGCTCGTGACTCGAACAAAAACAAGTGCTTCATGGGAGGCACCCCATGCCTATCTTTTCTTTTCATTTTATTAGTATAGTTGGGTTTTGTGTTTTCTAACCATTTTTGCAGGAAACTAGGAAGTAATTGCTGCGTAGCTTTGTCGATTCAATTTGAGTTACGGCGTAACTCATCTTAGTGATTACGCCGTAACCAACTTTTTAGCAGTAGAATTCTTGACGCATTAATATTACGGGCATCTCCATGGTTACCGTAACCACTCGCTTTGCAGCTTATGTCTTTTTTTTTGTTACTAGCGTAACTCCCTCATAAGAGTTACGACGTAACCTTCCTCTCTTTAATTCTTTCATTTTAAAACACAATAACCTTGTATTAGTATTTTAAATGAACTTTGTGGGTGTGTTTCCTGTAAACCCTCACAAGACTTCACTCGTCCACTTGGGACACCAAGTGGTTTAAAAGGTTTGTTGCATACGCTAAATGCAACCGTGATTCCTACGAAAGTGAGTTAGGTTTTTCATTTTCTTTTTATACTTGTTCTAGTATGATGCGTTTGGTTGTCTTAAGTGAATTCAGGTTATTAAAGTTTGCTCATGAGTCTCAAAGCGGGACACGTTTACTCGTGAGTCTTCGATCATGCCGAGCAAATCCAGGGGAGTTTTCTGTTCCAATTCTAACCCTTCTTATCTTTCATTTATATGCTTAAGTATGAGCCAAATGGGGGGAAGGGATAGACATAGACACCCGCTTAATTTTATTTGCCCTTATTTTTCTAGTTTTTGATGAAAAGTGTTTCATTAGTAAAATTTTGACATGTTTTTCATTACTTAACTAGATTAATCTATATCGAGCAAACCTACCCTATATTTCCATTGTGTGAGGATAAGCCTTTCCGTTTCCCCTTATACATAAATCCATAAAAATGAGTGTGCCGGTGGTTGTAGTAGAATTTAGAACTTGGCCTTGTATATCTTTTCGAGACCACAATAATGAGCATTACAATCGAGGAAACTTGGTGTGATCGGTGCAGCTAGGATGTAAGGCAATTTTAGGAGTAAACCCAAATAGCCCATATATGTTTGTGTATATTGACTTTTCACATCGATTAGTCAATCCCCTGTTAAACCCTTTTTGTTGCACTCATCATTAGTGCAAGATACCCCTAGATACACCTTTCTGAGCCTTTCCTTTCATTTTGTTCACCCAATATATGTTTCGTTACACCCATCGCCTAGCCTACCCTCAGTTTTTATGTCCATGGTCCGGGCACTGTTGGTTAATTTTGGTTCCACTAGTCAAAGTCGCGGGTTTTGAATAAAGGGTTTTGGAAGAAAATCGGGTTTAGATGATAGTTGATCTCAAGTGGGGGGATACTTTTTATGTTCGTATTGTTTATTCATGTATACCTTGTCTTGCATCAAAACAAAAATGATGAGAATGCAAGGAAGAGTTTATTAGTTGTTTATTACTGATCGTAATATAAATCAGCTTGTGTGTCGTATTGTGTTGAGTATTCTCGCCTTGTTTCATCGCAAAATTTTACAAATCCGTTTTGTCTTACGGATAAAATTAGAAACCCGTACATTTCTATCTCGCCTTTCAAATTTTAATATTCGTACAATGGGGACATTGTACATTTCAAGTGGGGGGATGGGAGATAGAAATGGTCGATTTTGATAGAAATATGTGCTAAATTGACCCAAATTTTAAAAAATTTATATAGCACATTCTTTTTTCATTGATGATGAAGGCCGAGTTAATGCATCTTATTTTCCTAGATTATGGAGTTTATGAGGCACCACATTACATGTCTTATGCATTAACTCGTGTATTGGATTATTGAAGACCCCTTGACTCTTGACCATCGATTTTTGCTACGGATTGAATGCGACTAGTGGTGGGCGATCTGTGGAGTTAGGGATCTATTTGTTTCGTATCTTTTTGTTTACACCCATTAAAAGTTTTTCCATGTCTTATCCTACCCTTAGTCATGAATCGAGTTTAGGTGAAGAAGCGAGCAATCATTGGTGTCTTGGCCATGGATTTGGTCATGTATCATTGGTTTTGTCCCCTTCGCCGTAGCTCGTTAGTAGTGACAAAATAACCCCAAAGCCTTAGTGTTGAGTCAACCCATTGCCTTTTAGAATAGCTGCATCTATAGACTCTAGTGGTGGAGATTAGTATCTTTGCCAAGCCTATGATAGAATACTCGCCATGACTGAGTAGTTGAGTGATCACCCCAAAAATATTAAACACGTGAATTATGAGAGAGAGAGTGTGATTTCAATTCCCTTTTCGTGAGGTGCTCGGTTTGGAATTTTCTAGCTAGGTGATTTTTAGACTCATATCTTCCAATTAATCATGGGAGATATCTTTTTAAGATTTATTTATAGGGTCTACTTGAGGACAAGAAGGATTCAAGTGGAGGGATATTTGATAACATCAAATTGCCCTGATCTTTATATATCAAATTCCCGTGTTTATGGTCTCATTTGCATTAATATGGTACTTAATTCTTTCATATTCGTTCATATTTGCATTTCAGGATAAATGAGGCGTTGGAGCGGAAAATAAGTGATAAAAGGCCAAGTATATGTTCTGAAGATTGATTTACGAGGACCTTTGATTTTATGTGAAGACTACGCCGTAACTAGCTAATAGTGTTACGGCGTAAATATGAGCTTTGAAGGATACGGCGTAACCATCTCTTATGGTTACGTCGTAATTATTTTTATGAAGGTTACGGCGTAACATGGCAATTTAGTTACGCCGTAGAGATAATTACGGAGCGATAAATATATACGTTGAAGAGTTACGGCGTAATTCGGTAATTTAGTTACGCCGTAATTATTACTTGGGCGCTAAGGAGTTGAAGTCCCGTGGCTAAATGAAGATAATATTTACTTCGCGGATGAAAAGTAAAAATAACAAGTGCGATCAGGGACTAAAGGTGACAACTTATATGAAGTTTATTTACTTCAAGGACTACAATATAAATGAAGAAGTACGATGAGGGGCCTAAAGTGTCAACCAAGTGCAATATAGTTTCAAGTAAATCAATGGATGAGAAAAGTACGAAATTAAGATTTCTGTAAAGTTACGTGTAACTTAGTTACGACGTAACTATTTATTTTAGTTACGACGTAACTTTAGTTACGATGTAATTAATTTATTTAATTACGCCGTAACTATGTCGGGGCCTATAAATACAACCCTAAATCTGCATTTTTGAGTATCTCTCTTCACCCTTCTCCCAGTGGGTCGATTAGGGCCCCCACCAGGGCATTTTCCAGCAGTCCGAAGCCGTTCGAACGAAGAATTCACTCATGCATCATCATCATTATTAGCTCTACATCAAGTAATTTGTATCAAACATTATGTTCAATTCAATTTATGATTTATTCATTTTTGTTGGTATGATTTACTATATGTTTGGCTAAGCACCCTGGTGCTGGCCTTGTTATGATTCCTTAATTGTTTTGTTTTCGTTTACTTTACTTCCGTACAATTATTTCTAAGTGTATGCATGCATAGTTCTTTGGTAGTCACCCCTGGTTCGGTAGTTTTGAATAGCGGTAGAGGCCAATTGCCTAGGAGATATGACCAACTGACCCTAGGTGAGCGGACTGAGACGGGAAGGGTAAGATATGACCAACTGACGACCCTTTCTACTTGTGCAATTTGACCAACTAATCACCTATCGTTTGGATGAACTTAAGAACTGGGGGGTGAAGTGTCTAAGTTCCTAATGGCCGGGCACTCACTATTTTGAATCTAGCATGTAGCGGCACTTAATTACTTAGATTAGGGGACCAGGAACAACAGGACTTATCACGGTGCGCCTGATTTCTCCTGTGGTGGCATCTTTGCTGATAGGTTAAGGCGAATTGACCAAATGCTGTCCTCTTGAATTTGACCCCACCTGAAGTAATTGGAAGTAAGTAGACGTAGACATAACTAGCTAGGAGGATTAACTAGGTTAACACCACTCTCCTTTATTGATCCCACCTTCTCCTTTTATTTCATTTAGTAGTTAATTAATTAAATCTTTATCGAAACCTTCTTATAATCGTGACATAGACTTAAGTTAATTTCCGATCCTCATAGCTCTTGGGACGACCTCGGCTTTACCGTTTACTACACTACACACGACCGGGTACACTGCCCGTTAGTGCATTAGGGTAGACCAAAGGTATAGCGAGACACTATAAATATTAAGACATGGTCAGTAAAACCTACATCAGAGTCCTTTACAAGATAAGTATAAACCTAACAATATAGAATATACACAAGATCTTTTCTATACTTATCAATACACGTTTACTTAACAATTATCTAATAGCAATGGTAATATTTGTACTGGCAGTGGTAATGAGTTTCCACTGCTAGTGTAAACATCAGCAATGTTAACCACAAGACTATCAGTGGTAACTATTAGTATTATTCCCAACAATCCTCCCCTAAACTTTGATTTCTCTGCAAATCAATAAGTTTCTTCAATCTTCATTATCTGCAAGGATTTGGGGAATTCTTTCAAACACTTTATCTTCTTCTCAATGCTTGAATAGCTCTTGAACATTGATCTTGAAGCCTGTGTAACAATGCTCTGACTTTCTCACTATCTTCATGAACTCTTATAGTAGTACACAAAATCACAGTGAGAGTTCCAGCTCTTAGTGGATATTCTTTCTCAAAGAAGCATGAATGCATCTACTCCATTTGCTGTAGAAACATGATGAACTTCACATGAATCATAGTAGAACCATTTAGTACCAGGATATGAACATGAGAATTTCCAGAAATCATCATTAACATCTGGTTCATAGAGCCTTCTAAGATTAACCCACAACTGCATCTCCTTCATATCTGTTAAACCCCTTTATCACTTATACCTTATCACAAACCCAACACGTATACAAGTATAACCACGTGAAACCAAACACAAACGTAGAAAGATAAAGAAGGAAAGATGGTGACTTGAATGATATATAGATCGTGTATATGTGTAGAGAGATAGAGAGAAGAAAGAAAACTTTATTCCAAAGAAAACACACACACACACACACACACACTCAAGCACACCCCTCAAATGAGACTTTGAGGGGTATATATAGTACAAGACAAAGGATGCCCTAAGGCTTGGCCATGGGCCGTATATGGGCTTGGACATGGATTGGGTTACATGAACTTATACAATGCTAGCTTAACTAAACTAATAACCAATTAGCTTATCCCAATCCATGAGCCCGTTGACTATTCTATCATGATATCTAACACACGATATAAAGTTCCTAAATGTGAATGACCATCACTTCTAATAAAACTATTAAGGCTAACAATCTCCCCCTAAGGGGTGGTCATTTAAAAGATGCTCCACTTGATTTGGTCTTTACTTTTCTCGAGCTTGAACTTTGTGTGTAGATAAAGAA
Organism: Chrysanthemum makinoi; assembly: GCA_910596185.1. NCBI lineage: Eukaryota > Viridiplantae > Streptophyta > Magnoliopsida > Asterales > Asteraceae > Chrysanthemum > Chrysanthemum makinoi. Next base: position 27,695,665 of record OU343223.1, read on the forward strand.
TAGTCTTGATTCTTTGTTCCTTCATGCTTTGTGATCAATTAATGTGGTTGTCTGCCGTTGTCAACTTCATTGGTTAGGTGTCTCCACGTCTTTCTCCACCATGCTCACACTACTATTTGTCTTTTGGTTACCAATGATGTAGTTCTTGAGTCTTTAACTTTGTAGATTCTTTGACATTGACGAAGAATCATCTTTAACTTTGTGTAGACTTTGATTTTGATGAGAACTTTCATGTGTTGTCGGTATGAGCATGTGGCGAGTCTACACAATCCATCCGCTCCGGAGCTTCCATAAGAAGAGAACATAAAAACATGTTAGTAATAAGCGGATTCTGGCACTTACACGTTTGAATTTCGAGGGTATTAACAGCATAGTGTGAAAACACGTCTCTAATTCTCACAAAGGCCGTTCCTGAACTGGAGTCCCACAAGTGAGATAACACGATATACTGAAGTACACCTACAGTTCAGATGAGTCGCTGAGGTACACCGAAGCATCACCCCACGACTGTAGACCGTTTAAGACACACTAAGCGTAATCCACGGGGAGTTACCGAAGTGACCTGCTGTCAGGGCTGCTTGATGTTGACCCTGGCAGGAGTTTCCATTCAATCATTGAAGATCACAGATGTGAAACTTCTCATAAATGTTCTGGAAGATTGCTAAGATCTGCGTAGGACTCTAGAATATATCACTTGTGTCCTTATTGATGAACAACAAGCGATGTCATGTCATGTGTTCCTATGAGATCTTTTGATGAATCTCGTGGCTCTAGACTCAATTAGTGCATTTTGGTTTTTCCTGAGCGGAGACTAGGGAGAGGGTCTCCTTCTTCAATATCAACCAACTCTAAGAGAAGGTCAATAGATTATGCAGGGTTCCCAGTGAGAATGAAACAAATCCTTTTAAGAGGAATTGAGTGGCTAGAAGGTTAGGTGCAGTGCGTCACTGGGTCCATGACGTCTTTGTCTTCAATACCGGTGTCATCTTAGTGACAACCAGTAGCAGATGAATTGAACCCGGTTTCTGCCCTAAGGTTGATTATGGAGGGCTATTTCTTTTCACCCTTTTTCATTACATTTCTTTTTAATTCTTCAACCCCTTCTTTCTCCTTTCTCACATTACTCCTTTTTTCAATCATTCCTAAGGACTTCTAGTTCTAAACTATTTGTGATGTCCTTGGTTAGATCCCTCCGGCTCTGGCGGATCATAGGACGGATTTCCTATCCTTAGTCACCTTATAACTCCATGACTGTCCCATGTTGCCATAAAACCAATTTTCTTGAAAATCTCACAGAGTGTTTATGATAGAAAACATGTTTGAGACACTCCGAGAGTTTTATATTTTCAGAAACACTCCCCCTTCACATGTGCTTATAAGTTTTGACAGAAATCTGCACATAGAGGGTAGAGTTCGCACCTTTTTTAATTGATCAACTTTCAATAGACAAGACCGATTCGAGACACGTTTACATCACTAGTGAACTAGCTTGAAATTATTACCCGGCCTGGTCAAGTCCAAAGAAAGTTTCTCGAAATGGTACATTCTACTTAGACAAGTCCTATTCGAGATACGCTTACATCACTGGTTAGACCAGCTTGAAATTATTACCCGTCCAGGAACAAGTCTTTTCGAGTACTGACTTTATATTATCGTCAATTCATTGGTTACGTCTGAGTCAAGCTCTTTTGAGATTCAGACAACGATCATTAAACCTTTTGATCACATTTTAATCACGTTTCTCCCCCTCAAAAATAGCATATCTATGATTTTCAAAAATTTTCAAAAAGATTTTTCAAAAACTGATTTAGCATGAATTTTGGAACAATTTAGGTTTTATACTCCCCCTTAAAGAAAGCATATTTTTCATACAGAAAATTTAGAATCAATTAAGGGTTTAGAGGGAGTTATCTTGGTACCAAATGTGAGAGATTTTGAAAAATCTTTTTGAAAATTTTTCGAATCAATGGTACTCAAGATGAAGATTTTAAAAAAATCTTTTGAAGATATTGAAGAAGAATTATCTTCATTTGATTTAGGATAAGTGCTCGATATTTATGAAAATCGATTTTGTGTAGCACTTTCCTTTCTTTAAAGATCGGGTTACAGTCTGAAGTAACTGCAAGCCATAATGTTTTAAGGAATAGTGCTTGAAAAAAATATTTAAAAACCTTTGATTTTGATAAGCACTTTCCTTTCTTTGAAGCGCGGGTCCTGAACTGATGTGTTCAGAAGCCATAATTTTGAAGTCCGGGTTTCGTACTGAAGTATACGAAAGCCATTATAAAAGAAATTTTGAGAAACGACATGTTTTAGAAAACATTAAAGAAATCTCGCTCAAGCATCTGTACGTACCGTATCATTGTTGAATGACATTTCTAGAAACGTACAGAATATCGATTATACGAGAGACATGTCGGAGAAGATTATTTTTGATTTTTTGATTTTATATTGTTTTTGTATTTTATGAAAATTTTATATTTTTGTATTTTGTTTTTGATTTTATAAAAGAAATGGAAAATCAAAGATAGATGATAGAGAGAATGAAGAAGAAGAGTTTACAGAATTGGAACCCTCTGATGAGCTGGGTTCAGAGATATTTGATTCACCTGCAGCCAAAGAAGAAGAGTTTTCACAAATAACAGTGTTAGAAGTACAAGATTCCTCACGGTGAGGGTGATCACTATCAACGGTTGTAGTGGATTCGACTTCCTTAACAATGAGTCTCACTATTATCTGTGTAGGTGCAAGTATCAAAAATCTTTCCAGTGGGAATCCACCTAAGACCTACTTTGTTGAAAACTTTGCCCGTGGGTATCCACCTAAGGTAAGATCTAGGAGTTGTTTTCTTATCAGATTTAGCGGAAGACTCATTTTTTGAAAAACTACGTCCTGAAGAGATCCACCTATTAGGTTTCCTTTTCATGTTCATCTTGTCAACGGGTTTGTTTCGGTTTGGAGTCTTAGTGGATTGTGCCTTGGCACGAGAATTTTCTTTCTTGTTATATTGTGAGACACATGCATTATGATTAGCTGAAAAGACACATTTTTTACATGTAGTACAGACAAATTCAATATTCTTGTTTAAAACAGCAGCTTTAACTTTGTCACTACAGTCTTTTGGACATTGATTCTTGTTCGAAAAAGACTTAGAATTCCTAGTGTTGTTTTCTAAGGGCATAGCATTTTCTTTTGCGCAACTACTTTTAGATGCAAGCCAATCCCTAGTCTTTTGTAGAGTGTTCCTAGGTAATGGGTTACTACTACTAGCAGTGCCTTGAAATCTTGTAGAATTCATCACCCTAGATGTTTCACCTAGAATTACGTCTTTTCGAGTCTGTGCCTTTTTCCTAGCTTCTTCTAGATAGTGATTGTTGACCATGTCGTTAGAACCGACAGATTCTTTAACTGGATTTTTGGTCACATTCCGTGTACTAGTCCTAGAAATGCCAGGTGTAATCACTTTTGGTGTTTCAAAGAATCGCTTTTTCCTTTTTCAAAACTTTTGATAATTCTCTTTTTAATAGGCAGGGACAGTGGAGTGACTATTTTTGACAAATCATTTTTCTCATTGACTTTTGGAGGAGGCTGAGAAATTAACATTTTTGGTTTAAAAACCGGTTTTGGAACATTTGCTTTCTCCTCAGTCAATGGTTTTGCAAGCTTAGTATCCACAGCCTTTCCTTTTTGACATCCCAGCTGAGCTCTCAAAAGATCATTTTGCTCTTTCATGTCCTTGTAGGCACGCTCATACGACAGTTTGTCATACTTGCATTCCTCAGATTTTTGATCAAGTTGTTTAAAATAGGACACGTTTTCTTTTTCAATTTTTCAAGAGCTTTTTCATATTTTGAAACAATTACGGAGGTCTCAGACTGGAGTCTTTCATGATCTTCAACAGAATATGTTTGTAAAATAATGGACATGATATCAGTGGTCATCACATCTTCGAAGAGAGAATCATTTAAATTTTCCAAAACTGTGATGTGTTCAACACTTTCATTAGCTTGCTTTATCAAGGATTTATGGTCCTTGACGAAGTCAGCTGTTTCTTTCAAAAATGCTTGTTCAAAATGAATTACCCTTGAGTTGATGGCATTCAGCTGAGGGGCAATTTCAGTTTCAAAAAACTTTCTATGTTCGATGTCAAAACTAGAGAACCAGTTGTTAGGTGTAATAGTGGTTTTAGTTTTAACATTCTCTTGAAGTCCCGCAATTCTAGTTTTCACATTTTCTAAAATACTTCTAGCATCACTTGTGTTAAAAGGATTGTTTGAACACATTTGTTCGATTTTCGAAAGAGATTGTGAGACAACAACAGGTTTTGAAACTGGTGTTGACACTTTGTTTGAAACACTTGGTGTGATGGAAAACTTTGACTTTTCTTTTTGTGACACAAAAGTAATTCCATTAATTTTGTTCCATTTGTTATAATCAATGGGTTTGATATCCGGATTCTTTTGTTTCATTTTTAATCTGCTCTCTTCAATATGTTCTAATGTTTCAAGAGAATCACGAACAATAGTGGGTTCATGCAAAGCTTTTCCATTATTTAACACATGCTGATGTTTCTGAGCTTTCTTGAGGAAACAAGGAGGTGAGTTATCAAGAGCCATTTTTTGTGTTGTATGAAAATACGGATTTGTTTGATTAATCAGCATATTAGTTGATTTAGCTGAATGACCCGTTGTAACAAGCAAATTTTCCAATTTTTTGATTTTTTCATCTTTATCAAGAATTTCATCAAGAAGAGAATCTTCACGTTTTGAAAAATCAGCAATCAACTGTTTCTTCTCTTTTTCAAGATCAGAATAGGTTGTTTGTTGTTTAGAAAGTTGGTTTTGAAGATCAGAAATTTCCTTGTTTAAAGATTTTATTTTCAAGTTCAAATTAACATCAAGCGTGTTATACTTGATTTGCAATTCTTTTTCTCTTAAAACAGAATCTCGATAACCAATTTCTAATTCTGACTCTTTGTTTTTGTGAAATTCAAAAGCTTTTGCGTTCTCCTTGTAACTCTCAAGCTCAGCGGTCAATTTCACATTCGCGGCCTTAACGTCGCGACTGACCTTTCTAACTTTCTCAATCTCAATACCACAATTATTGATTAATGTTTCAAAATAAGCACGTATTTCCTCATCATTAGCACCGTTCTGTTCATCTTGACCTTCATTAGGATCCATATATGGAGTTTCAGAGTTAACATTGCTATTAACTTGCTCCCCCACATATGTGTCATAATAAGGTTCGGGAGACACAGAATGTGGCTTCTCATGAGTAAACGAATTAGCAACATTACTATAATTTGGTACCTCATTGAGTGGATCTGTGTCGTAGACAGGAGGTGAGTCAAAAGTAGCACTTGATGTTGTGTCCTGCTGGTTGACTGTAAGACAGTAGCTTGCATTATCATTTGCTTTCTCTGCCCGTCCTGGATACAGAGATTCGTATTCCTCAGCAGTCAACTCTATTCCCAATTTTTCTTTCTTTGCTAACAGCACCCTGTACTTGAGGTTCTGAGGTAGCATACTGAACCGACGATGCCCTGAGTCTTGGCTTTGAGGTTCGGAGGTAGCATTCTGAACCGAAGTCATAAAACAGTTATTCCCATTTTGATATCCCATATTCTGATTCACAATCTGACCCCTCTGATGTCCAACAAACTGCCCTGCATATTGCATCTGATTCCCCATCTGTATACCCGTAGCAAATCCATTCTGATTCCCAATAACATCAACCATTTGTCCTCCTTGACCCATATGCATACTCGGTTGAGCAAACTGCGGATTATACGATGAAATCCATTGGTTGTTGTTATTCGGTGTAGAGTAACCACTGATGTTTAATGCATTATTGGCGAATGCAGCAATAGCAGTTGTGACAGCAGTTGTATAACGATCTTGCATAGTTGCCATTGATGAAGGTATGTAATGATAAAGTTGATGTAGGATCGATTCAACGATAAAGGAGTTGTGGTTGATGAAGATTAAGCTCGGTTGAGGTTTTTCTGAAAGTCGTACTCGTAACCTTGGTTCTTAGGTGTAAAAAATTTTCTCCCAAAATTTGAAATTCACTATAAAAATCAATTCTAAGGTCGTAAGAAAAATTTGAGTTATGACAATTTTGACGCCAAATTCGACCCGAAAAATTTGAATTTAGGCCCAAAAATTTGAATTTTTGACCAAAATTTTCCAAGTTATACCAAAATTTGAATTTCGTGTAAAAATTGAACGTTTAGTCTCCTCAAAAATTTATTTTTTTTTATTATTTTTTTTTTGAAGAGCTTAGGCGTAGACCAAAGAAGTTACGAGTAGACTATGGTGCTTAGGCGTAGGATGCTTAGGCGTAGAAAGACCCTTACGCGTAGGATAAACTTATGCGTAGAACCCAACTTACGCGTAACACAAGAGCTTACGCTTAGGTATAGCTTACGCGTCGGAATAGCTTACGCGTAGGAATAGGGTTTTGCCCAAAAATCCTTTACACTATCACAGTGTAAGAGATATCCAAAGTCGAAGTGTTCCACAAACTTATCCAAGTGAGGGAAGCACTGAGTAATCGTTATAGCTCGAAGAATCTGCACCAAAAGCTTATGCGTAGAAAGTTATGCGTAGACAAAGGACGTTGACTTTTCTTACGCGTAGAACTAGGGTTTTGACCTACGCGTAAAAAATTTCCAGTGATTCAAACGATTTCTCTTGCACAGATAGCCTTAAAAACACTCGAATAACACAAAAATGTTGACATTTTTCACCCAAAGTGCTTAGAAAGCTTACGAGTAGAAATGACCAACGAACCAAAAACGAGTTTAAAAATGAAGAAAAACACGTAAAGCTTCGAACTTTTTGCAAAAAACTGAAACTTTAGCACCAAATAAACCTTAAACCACAAGAATCTTGAATTTTTAAGTGCAAAAATTAAAGCTTTAAGCGTGACCACGTTTGATACCGAGAGCTTACGCGTATCAACACAAACAAACACAAACACTCCTAAACCATTGTTAGGCGATAGATACCAATTGTTAAACCCCTTTATCACTTATACCTTATCACAAACCCAACACGTATACAAGTATAACCACGTGAAACCAAACACAAACGTAGAAAGATAAAGAAGGAAAGATGGTGACTTGAATGATATATAGATCGTGTATATGTGTAGAGAGATAGAGAGAAGAAAGGAAACTTTATTCCAAAGAAAACACACACACACACACTCAAGCACACCCCTCAAATGAGACTTTGAGGGGTTTATATAGTACAAGACAAAGGATGCCCTAAGGCTTGGCCATGGGCCGTATATGGGCTTGGACATGGATTGGGTTACATGAACTTATACAATGCTAGCTTAACTAAACTAATAACCAATTAGATTAGCCCAATCCATGAGCCCGTTGACTATTCTATCACGATATCTAACACACGATATAAAGTTCCTAAATGTGAATGACCATCACTTCTAATAAAAACTATTAAGGCTAACAATATCTTTGAGATCTTCAGCATCAAACCTTTCTTGAACTAACTTCCATAGTGTATCAAGATCATCTCTGTCAAAAGCTTTGATGAGATCTTCAAACTGTATAAATGATGAAGTTTCACCACCTAGCCTTGTAATCTTCCATGTTGGAGTAAAGTTGCTAGCAGTAAAAACTTCCCAGTCAATGATAGGATGTCTGACTTGCAATGGTTCAGGGTAAAAATCTTCTTCTTCTAGCACAATCATCTCAGTCAGTTGTTCTTCAGTGAACTTCTCAGTTGGAACTTCTTGTTCTTTAGCAAACTTTGTCTTTTTAGATGTCTGAGATTCATTGTCTTTGACCTTTCTCTTCAAATTAGGATACCTTCTTGCTTCTTCTTCAGAGTCCATTGGAATAAAGTCTTTATCTTGTCTTTGAACTCTGTAGTAGATACTTTCAACTTTATCATCAGGCATTCCTTTGAATTGATGTCTCTTCCAACCACCAACCTTGCAACAATAATCTTTCATCATTGAAATCACCTGTGCCTTTGTTGGTTGTCTTGGTTTCTTTTGGCCCTTCTTGACTGAAACAATAGCATCTTGAAGTGCTTGATTATTCTTCATCTGAATAAAGTCCTTTAACTGTGCTGTTCTTTGATCTTCAGTTAAAGACTTATCAGCCACTAGGTCAATTGCTTTCTTCTTGATCACTGGATCATTTGCAATCAAGAACTCAATTTCTTCATCTGTTGGTACATAGCTGAACTCTGGAGTCTTCTCTCTTAATCTTGTAGGTGGAACAGTGGAAAGTGGATCTTCTATTGGATCTTCCATTCTATCCAGCCTTTTAGCCTCCATAAAGCTTGCAATCTCCATTTCTTCAAGCTTTTTCTTTTTAGCAACTTCTTCTTCATTAATCTTTCTTGCAACTTCAGCATCATGAGCAATCTGAATTTGTACTTTCTTTGAAACCTTTCTTCTTGTTTGCTCCTTGCTTTGCATAACAGCTTTACCTTTGTCTTTCTTTAGTTTATCAATTTCTTCACTTGCAGTGGCAATATTTGGCTCTGCAGTGGAAATTGGATCAGTGGTAAAATCATCAGTTGCAGTACTAAAAATGTCTTGATCCAGTTGCTCTTCTTGAGTATCAGCTCCCTCTGCACCTTTACTAGAAACACCTTCATCTTCAAAATCAATTCTCCTCCCCTGAGTTCCAGCATCTGTTTTCCTCCCCTGTTTGGGAGAATTTCCCAAATCTTGATCAAAATCAGCTGAATCACCATCATTAGGTGAGGATGAAGATGATATCACTAGCTTTGCAGTTTTCTTCTTCCTTTTTAACCCCTGCAACTCTTCTTTCAAGGTCTGAATCTCCTCTTGCAAGTGTGTAATGTCCTTGGCATGCTGCTTCTTTACATGTTCCAGGTCCTTTTGTAGAGATTCAACCTGCTTGACTAACTTTGTACACAAAACCATCAATTCCAATTGTTGCCCACTGCCCTCATCACTTCCAACTGTGTGACCTGTTGGGAGAGATGAATCATGGGGAAATGGCTCAGATTCCTCCCTAGTTGGACTAGGTTGAAGTCTAGAACCACCACTGCTTGTTCCTAGACCAAAAGGTTCAGAAACATGTTATGTTGTAATGAGAGAAGTTGTATGTTGGCGCCTCCTCTCATAGGTGTGAGAAACAGGTGGAGTATAATCAATGTTTGGAACAAAGATTATGGGTGAGTTTTGTTCAGGTGAAATCTTTGCAAGAATTTGAGGAAAGAGAGGTGTAAAAATCATATTGCCATCTTTGTTCATGTTTTGAAAAACTTTAGGCTTGAGGCAACGGATTTTATAAACATTAGTATGGGGTTGCAGTTGAAACTCATTTAGCACTGCTTGCACAAACCTTGGATGCATCAAAAATTTTGTTGAACTCTTTACACTGCCTTGCATACTTTGAAAAATATATTTTGACCAATTGAAAGTCCTATCTAAAGCTAGACAAACCAAAGGGTAAGCCATGGTTGAACTGAATTATTCATAAGAGGTTTTCATAGGACTTAGGCAATGCAAATGAGTATGTATCAAAAATCTCCAATGGGAACAAAAACCACTCTTCTTGAAAGTAGCCTTTTTATCAGTGGTATCATACCCCATGGATGAAAGATGTGTATGAATTTCAGGCATAGGTAATGTGATGATACCATTGAGATTATCCAATTGGAGAATTCTCCTCAAGGATGCCTCAGTAACATCAATGGTTACCCCATCCACAGTGGCTCTAAGAGCATCCACTGTTTCATGTGTATCTCTAGTTTCAATGGTTATGGACTGAGCAGAAGTAAAAAACTGTTTGATTTGAGAGATATAGATTGTGGGATTTAAAAGTAAAGCATACCTTATATGGGTAGTATTACGAAAGTCCACAATCTGGTGAAAAACAGGGCCACTCTTCTCGTTTGACTTTTGTAAGTAGGCCACTTGGTTGTGCTCATCTGCAAAAGTGATCGGTTCCATAGAATCTTTTGATGAAAAATAAATTGTGTCAGTATGAATTGTATAAAGAACCCGCCAATTGAGAGAAAATATATAAAGAGTTAGGGTTTTAGAGTTTTGCGCAAGAAAGACTATCTAAGGAAAATATTTATCTTAAGAAGATAAATTATAAGTAGGAAAGTAGATAATCTTCTAAAAATTTACCCTATTTATATATGGAAAGTAATTAACTCTCAACGGCTAGTAAAAATTTAGTTACAGACACAACAGTTGTAACGGCTTGAATAAAAGTGGTAAAATAACACTGTCAGTGGAAACTGTGAACTAGCGGTGGTAATTTTTCACAAAGATTTTTCAAAGAGCAGTGGTAAAGTAAAACATTTAAAAATTTGACTACCCTTTATCATAGTTTTTAGCAAACTACCAGCTATCAACGGATTTGATATGTCTTTACCATGAGTCGTTTGCTATGGACTAGCCAACTCTTAATCATAAAGAATATGGTGAGTTGATAACCATATAGTTTTTGGTAAACTATCAACCATAAACGGATTTGTCAAGTCTTTACCAGTAGCCGTTTGCTCTGGACTAGTTGATTCTTATGTGGATTAGACATGGTGAATCAATAACCATTTGTTGTGTATCTCAGTTATACACCTTTTAAGATCAACTCCCATCTATGCTGCATAAAAGTAATGGAACAAGCAAAAACACAAGCACAGAAACATATACAACAATATTAGTACCCTGAGACATCCACTCAACACCAAAGACCATTAGACACAAAAAGTTTATGGGTTTAACATTCCAATACTTGTTACCAAGTACTGAAATCTACCCACATCAAGTCCTTTTATTAATAAATCAGCATAGTTGTCATCAGTATGATTTTGACAACTTGAATTAGTCCTTTTTCATAACAGTCTCTTATGAAATGGTGTCTAATTTCAATATGTTTAGTCTTTGTGTGTTGAACTGGATTCTTAATAATGAAAATGGTACTGCTATTGTCAATATGAATGATGGTATTCATGAAATTGTACCCATAGTCCAAAAGTTGATTCTGAAGCCATAGAACTTGAGCACAGCAACTTGCAGCAGCCACATAATCTGCCTCAGTTGATGAATTAGCCACCATTGTTTGTTTCTTGCACTGCCATGATACTAATCTGTTGCCAAGAAATTGGCATCCACCTGTTGTAGATTTTCTATCCAAACTAGCTCCAGTATAGTCACTATCTGAGTAAGTAACCAAATCTAGAGGAGAATCTCTAGAGTACCACAATCCCAGAGTAGGAAATGCTTTAAGATATCTGAAAATCTTCTTCACAGCAGTCAAGTGTGAGAACTTGGGATTGACTTGAAATCTTGCACAGGCACACACTGCAAACATAATATCTGGTCTAGATGATGTAAGATACATCAAAGAACCAATCATAGACCTATACATGTGCACATCAACTACTTCACCACTATTTTCCTTCAAAAGTTGATGTGTAGTCTTGTCTGCAGGGGTGCTGGATGACTTTGCATCAGTGAACTTGAACTTCCTTAGTATCTCAGCCACATATTTATCCTGATTGATGAAAATACCATCTGGCCTTTGTAGTACTTGAAGTCCCAAAAAGAATGTGAGTTCACCCATAGAACTCATCTTGAATTCTTTCTTCATTAGCTTCTCAAATTCTTTGCACATCTCTGTCTTTGTAGATCCAAAAATGATATCATCAACATATACCTGAACTAACAAGATATCATTCTTGTCTTTCTTGATGAACAAAGTTTGATCCACTCTGCCTCTATGAAACCCATTATCAATAGAATAAGTAGTTAAGGTTTCATACCATTTCCTTGGTGCCTGATGCAAGCCATACAAAGCTTTAACTACCCTGTATACTTTATTAGGATAGTCAGGGTCTTCAAAGCCTGGAGGTTGAGAAACATAAACCTCCTCATCAATCTGCCCATATAGAAAAGCACTCTTTACATCCATTTGATAGAATTTAAAGCCCATAAAGGATGCATAGGCTAAGAACAGTCTGATTGCTTCAATTCGTGCAACTGGGGAAAACACTTCTTCATAGTCAATACCCTCCTCTTGAGTGTATCCTTGAGCCACAAGCCTAGCTTTGTTTCTGATAACAATTCCTCTTTCATCCTTCTTGTTTCTGAACACCCATTTAGTACCTATTACCTTCTTTTGCTTGTACCATGTAGACATGTTGTCCTTGGTCTTTGGTCTTCTACATTCTCTAGCAAAGTGTCCCAATTTGTGGCAGTTAAAACACTCCACTTTCTTCTTATCAAAGCCTGCAGTTTCACTACCATTGATGTGAATAGGCTTGCCAGTCTTCTTGTAGAATTTCCTAGCCCTCATGCTAAGAAGAGCTATTTGCCATTTTATGTCCATCTCCTCCAAGTCATCTTCATCAATTTGCTCTATGTCTTCATGAGTTAATATAGAGCCATTAACTTGAGTGGAGATAAAAGCATAAAAGGTAGGATCTCCAATACTAGCAATCTTCTTCTTTGAACCTGTAGTGGTAACACTAACATTACTAGTGGAAACTGTAGAACCAGCAGTGGCAATGTCATCATCACTGTCATCTTCAGAATCATCACTGTCGATAGAGGTAGACATTAAAGCCAAGCTGCTTGAGCTTGTACCAAGTTTCCCAGCCTTCTTCAGTCTTTGTTCAATGAGTTTAAAGTTGTTGTAAAGATCATTGAGCTTCATTGTTTCAATATCTGCTTTGTTTTCCCAGACTGTAACATTAGCTTGAAACTCTGAAGGCAAACTTCTTAGAAACTTCAAATTGAGGTATTCCTTTTCTACCTCAATGCCAAACACAGTCAGTTGTGTAACAATCTTCTGGAGTTTGGTGAAGATGCTATCAAGTTAGTCATTGCTTGAAGCAGAGAAGTTTTCATAACTTTGTTTCAACAATGTCTTTTGTGTCTTCTTTGTAGTATCATTACCACCAAACACTGAGCAAATCTCTTCAAAAAGTTCTTTAGCTGTCTTGAACTTGCTGAATGCTATGATCTGGTCTCTAGGGAGAGTCATCAGCAACAAACTTCTAGCCTTTAGATCATTCTTCTTCAGTGCTATTTCAATATTGGTCTCAGGCACAGAAACTGTCACAACATCTATGTCACCAACCTTCTGAGTACTAGTCACAGGCTTGAAAGAATCACCAATTAAGATGATCTCCCAAAGAGCATAGTCTTGAATGAGAAAGTATTGCTCAATCAGTATCCTCCACATCTCAAACTCATTAAGTTTGAGCTTACGAAGTCTTGGAGTAGAAGAGTTGGACTGGTTGTTTTCCATCTCCATTGAATTGAGTGAGTAGGTTAAGCTTATTCCTTGGGTCTTCTAAATCAAAATATCAGAACCTTTGCTCTGATACCACTTGATGGATCTAAACACACACCTTGTGTTAGTGATATTTTGAGTTATATCACTAAGCACGCGGAATATACTCAGTAATACTTAGAAGACAGATATAAGTAAACAAGAACAATAAACACAAAGCTCCAATATTATTAAGAAATAATACGAGTGATCTTTCTTATCACTAGGGTTACACCTTGAAGCTAATATGAATAATACGTATCCTTAGTAATGACCTAGGATCTCCTTTTATAGTACAAGGAGTCCTTTACAAGATAAGTATAAACCTAACAATATAGAATATACACAAGATCTTTTCTATACTTATCAATACACGTTTACTTAACAATTATCTAATAGCAGTGGTAATATATGTACTGGAAGTGGTAATGAGTTTCCACTTCTAGTGTAAACATCAGCAGTGTTAACCACATGACTATCAGTGGTAACTGTTAGTATTATTCCCAACAAGTAAGATTATATTTTGGAGGTGGTTGTCTAGTGGTGACATGAGTTGGTTTCTTCCTATTAACGATAACAAACTCAGTTCTAGATGAAGAAGCTACGTTATTACCACTGTTTGCTACAGCAGACCCACGGATCCCTGGCTTAACACTAGCCGGTTCCCTTTTGATGGGATCCGTGGGATCCGCCACAACAGTGGCTGGTTTTTCTAGTGCCTTAACAAATTGTGTTTCTTTGTTTTCACTAGTTGATGGATCAAGTTGTTGAATACCTAAACCTTTTTGGTTGTTACCGGTTTTAACACTATCTAATATCATATCTAAAGTATTCGTACTCATTCTAGCAATTTTAGAATCTAGTTGATCAACTAGTGTTTGAAGTTGAACGCAAAGTTCACATTCACCACTTCCTATTTTACCCTTTTCTAGACGTTTCAGTTTTGCTTTTAATTCTATGACTTCTTTATCTAAACGTTGGTTTTGACTTTTTAAAAGCTTGTTTTTGTTAATTAGTTTTAAACTAATATTGCACAGTTTGTCATATTCATTATGTAATGAGTCGTCATCTTGTGATGAGCTACTATAGTATTCGTGACATACCTCGTCATTTGCCATGAGACAAATTTCTTCGTCCTCCTCGTCGCTCATTCCCCACGTGCCGCTCACGAACGCCTTTTGATCATACCATTTGGGACACTTACTAATAAAGTGGTTTGGGTCCCCACATTTAAAGCAAGTACGATCATCTTTTGGCTTCTCGTCCTCTTTGATTTTTCGGAAGCCTTTCTTATCGTCATACGGTTGTTTGACGTATCTTCCCTTCCTTCTAAAGAACTTTTTAAAGTCCCTTACCGCCATAGCGTACTCCTCGTCGTCGCTACTCGAAGAGGAGTTCTCTTCATCGCTTGAAGCCTTTTTGGCTTTAAGGGCAAGAGATTTGTGTTTCTCTTTCACTTTTGAGGCTTCGGAGTCTTTAGCAAGGACAAGCTCGTAGACTTTTAAGTTGCCTATGAGTTCATCAAGGGTGAGGATTGTCAAATCTTTTGACTCTTCGATCGCCGTCACCTTGGATCTCCACTTCGATGGAAGTGCCCTTAGATATCTCCTAACATGGTTACGGCTAGAAAAAGATTCATCAATTGCTTGTAAAGATGTAATAATAGTATTAAAGTTAGCAAATGAATGATCTATAGTTTCCTCATCCGATATTGAAAATTGTTCATATTGTTGAACAAATAAATCAATTTTCTTATTTTTAACTTGTTGATTACCTTGATGAGTTACAACTAAAGAATTCCAAAATTCTTTAGAGGTTTTAAGCATAGAAATTCTTTTGAATTCCTTTTCGGGTAAAGCATTATACAAAACCATTTTAGCTTCACTATTTTTAGAAAGCTTTTTCTTCATTTCATCATTTAGTTTATCATGAGGTATTGATGAGTGTCTAAATACTTATCATTTTTGTACAATCTAAACTGCAAAATCATCTGAAAACACTCAAAAATGCATCAAAATAATGAAAATATCACAAATCAGTGTTTTATGTGTTTTAAATGCAAAAATATCAAAATCAGATGAAAAATGATTCAAGTTTGCAAAATTGGCAGTTTTAGTCCCCCAAGTTTTAAAAGTTGTCAAATCTAGTCCCTGGAATTCAAAAATGTGGAATTTTATCATTCAAGGTCCCTGAAATATTCTAAGATTGTTAAAATTGGTCCTTGAATGATTCTTTGGTCAAATGGCGGAAAAGGTCCTTAAACTTTGAAAAATTGCAAAAATAGTCCTTGGATTTCTAAAAATGGAATTTTTATGCAAATATGGTCCTTGTACTATCAAAGTTTGTCAAGTTTGGTCCTTGTGATAAGTTTGGAAAAGTGTCATGTTCAGTCCCTCAAGTTTGGAGAATTTGCAAAATTGGTCCTTGTATACTACTAAACCAAACGGACACCTTGGTAATATATCAAGCCCAAATCCAATCCAACAGCAGCTGGCCCAAACCTTAGCCCAATCCCAACTTGACCCTTGACCCTTGAGCTAGGTCAATATACATTTTGATCCCTGTCACAATCCATTTTGACCCCCCTCGTATTATTAAAACCACTCGGTCAAAGAAAGTCAAACGGGCAAAATACCGCCCTACTGTTCATCTCCTCTCCACAAGCTGAAACCCAAAACCAGTAATGGTTTTCCCACTTTTTCAACATCCCTCACCTTACCTTGTCCCCTCCACCTCCACTAACACCCAAAAACCTTTAATTGATTCAAACCAACCCAATTAATATCAAAAACCTGCTATGTGACTTTTGGCGCCAAAATCCACTTGGACGGATAAGATGAGTTGGTTGATTTCAATGGCTCAGATGAAGTGGGAATGAATCAGAGGTCAACAAAGAGTCTCTAAAGTCTATAAAAGAGGAGGAAGAAGCAATGTATCTATCTATCTAGTGTAATCTTTAAATTTCATGTCGTTTTAGATTAATTTTGAATTTCAGTGTCTGTTTTAGTTTCCAAGCTTTGTATTTCAAGTTTTCATTGTATTATAAACCTTTTACAAGTATCAATTTCAAGTGTTAAGTTTCATTTCAGTTTATTCAAATTTTCAAGTGCTCAAAATCTCATATGATTCGAATGTTGTTGTTAGGTGTTATCATGGACTGAATAAGCATATGTAAGCTCCTAGATAGCTTATTAAAGCTATTAGATATCTTAAAATCCAGTTTAGAAGTAAAAACATAAAATTACCAAAAATACCAAATAATTAGTGAAAAATCAAAAATCATATGGAAATGGTGTTCACAGCTGGAGCAGGGTGAATTTTGGATGGCCTTGGGTTAGTGGCTTAGTGGTAAGCCTATAGGAGTGTTCTTGGTTCCTAGTTCTTGGTTTTCAGTTGGATAGCTATGTGTAAGCACTTTTGATCATTTTGGCATTTCACTATTGTAGTTGTTCATTAGCTTAAAATTCTGTTTCTTTGTGTTAATTAGTCTTAGTTAAGTGTATTTAATCATTAAAATCAGTTTGTTGTTCTTTTAAATTTGAAGTTTATTAAAATCTCATTTTAGACAGTTAAATTAGCTTAGTTGTAATTTCTTGGTCTTATGTTGTTAGAGTTGTTATTTAATGTTTCTTTAGTCTTGTTTAGTGATAATATTAGGTCTGCAATTAATTACATGGTCTTAATCTGTGAGTTTCTTTGAAAAACATCAAAACAGTATAAAAAAGTGTTGTTTGGATTATCTTGTTTGAGTGTGTTAAAGTTTGTTTAAGGCAGTGTTAATGCTTGTTCTGTGTCACACTGGGTCTACTTAGTTCATCTAAACAAAAAAAAAACCAGTCCTCAATTGTGAAAAAGTCAAAATACTCTTTAATCCATCTCTCTTGTTAACTGTTGGAATTTTAAGTTCTATGATCATGATTTTGTGTTAGTAAGTTGTTAGTGTTGATCAAATCAGTTTTTATATACCTTAATACATCTTATTCAGTCCACAGGATCAAATCAAAGTTCATATAAGTCAACTCTTCTAGTTTTTACAAAAGTCAAAAATTTGCATTTGGTCGTTTTTTGATTAAAATAGATAATTTTAGTGTGAGTTTAATAGTGAGTTTTAGCTTAAAATCTTTTGGGGTATTAAAGTTCAGTTGCTAAACTAAATTAGAAAAATACTAGTTCTCTGTTAATCAGCTTTTTAAGTGCTTTTTAATTAGCTTATTGTGAGTGCCTGTTCTGAAATGGTGCCCTGTGCACAGTTGGGTGGTCCAACTTGATAAGCTTGCACAGAGCTTATTATTTGGCTAAAGCTTGTGATTCTTAGTTCTTTGGAAAGCCAACCAAGCCATCTTGAAGTCTCAAGCTTGGTTTTTCATTTTCTAGCTTGTTTGCTAGGGCTGCAATAAGCTCTAATCTTGTCCCATTTCTGTGTTTAGCATAAGTGCTTATTTGTTTGTTATTAGCTTATCAGTGTGCTTATCTGTATCTTTTGGCTTCATTTCAGTTCATCTAGCTTGTTTGCATCTTTATTGAGCTTTTGTTTCAGTTTGTGAGCTTGTTTGAGCTTGTTTCACCAAAATAAGCTCTTAAGCTCACTGTTGGCTCATAAGCTTGTCATTCTGCTTATTTTAAATTTGTAAAATTTTTGTCTTTGTAAAAGTTTCATATTTTAAGTATTTAAGTAGTTTTCAAAAAGAAAAACCAGAAAAACATCAATTTAAAAATAGTGATAGCGTTTATTTAATAGTTTTTAGCTTTTTGATTTTTCTTTTCATCTTATTAATAAGCAAATCTTGTTTTTATATTTTTCTTAGTTTTCTGTCACCTTAAGTTATTTTTAGAAAAAGTTTCATAATTTTCTCTGTTTATTTAGTATTTATTATAATTTTAAATAGTTAAAAGTATTAAATAATTAGTAATAAATAATTAAAAAGCATAAAAAATATCTTTTCAGTTTTAAAATTAGTTTTATCATATTTTAGATTTTTCCAAGTTGAAATTTTATTTTTCCAGGTTTATTTTATATTTTCTAGAATTTAAGTGTATTTTAAATAGTAATTAATTAGTAATAATTAGATAAAAAGTGTAAAAAATATATTTTTAGTTTTAAAATTAGTTTTATAATATTTTAGATTTTTCTCAATTATAATTTTATTTTTCTAGCCTTATTTTGTATTTTCTTCTATTTTAGGTCATTTTTAAATAGTTAAAATAGTTTTTAATTAATAATAATTAATTAAATAGTTGTAAAAATAATTTTCTTTTTCTAATAATTTTCTTTTATTTTTAGGATTTCAAAAATGTCATTTTCATATTTTTAGGTCTTTTATTTCTTAGATATCACTTTTTATTTTGTACGTTTACGTAGTTTTTAAACTTACGTATTTGCATTTGTTGTGTCTGATTGTTGTGCTTTCCAATTCTGTGTCCAAATACATTCCAATCAATCAGTAGTGTAATAAATTCATCAAAACCTTTACTGATCACTATCCTTAGTGATCATTCTATCATCTGATCAAGTGTTTACACACCATTGAGTCTCCGTGGGACTTAACGACCCAGGAATTCATTATATTCTCTGATCTTCATTGCATTTGTGTTTTAACTGTTTTAAGTTTCTTACGGTTAGCCATTCACAAGTGGCTAGCTTGTGTGAGATAGCTTGACGGTTTAGCTCAGATCAGGTATGTTAACTAAATTTCCTTTATCATCATTTGAGGTAGCCTCAAAATCGCCTTCAACAATAATGTACCAAAGATCAATATCTTTAGACTTCACATATGTTTCGAATCTATTTTTCCAATATATAAAACCATTAGTTTCAAGTAGTGGTGGTCGTTGCATAGATTGCCCTTCCTTGTAATTTTCAGAACCCATAGTGATCGAAAAGTTTTTAAAATACGGTTTACTTTAAATCTTTTATAAACTTAGCTCTTGATGCCAATTGTGGAAAACTAGAAGGGGGGTTGAATAGTTTTGCCGATTTTAAGTTAGTTTCAAAAACTTTAGATTCGTTAATATGTGAGATCTTATGGATGTAGAGAAAGTATAGATCTAATGATAAAGCAAGTAAATAAAGTAAAGCAAAGGGATAGAAATGACACAACCAATTTATAGTGGTTCGGCTACAAGGACACCTTCCTTGCCCTACTCCACTCCCCGAGTCACCTACTCGAGAGTTCAAGCAATATGTCAACAAACTCCTTCACTTGGCGGAGAAGCCTTCACAACGTTGCTTACACCTTTTTCCGGTACAAAGCTAAATACCGACTCCGTAACACGGTGGACCAAACCAACACGACTCTTACACATCAAATATGTGAAATATCAAATACAAGATCTTCGCTACAGAAATATTGCGGAGGAACAAATCAATCAAGGACCCCTTGCTTGGATGACTTGTAGAATGCTCGTGATCTCGCCTTAGAGAAGGACCTATATGAGAATCACTAAAGAAAAAAAGAAGGAAGTACTCTATAGATCAAGTGATCTTTTGTTAGAAGAGAATGAGAGTATATGAGAGAATTAGTAAGAAGAGGGGTGAGTTAGAATGAAGAAATGGCTCTCTATTTATAGGCAATTTCTGCCACTGTTCCCTGGATCCCCAGGACCCCTCCCACTTGGGATCCGTCTAGTGTAATCCTAGGGATCCGTGGGAGGCTCCTCTTTGCCCATGGGTTTTTTGGTTATGGGTCATGGGTTATGGGTTGGTCCACGTGTTTTCCTTTAGATTCAATGTATCTAATGAATACATTGTATCTAGTCAAATGGGTATGGGTCAATGGGTTCTACAAGAATTCAATCAATTAGCCACGAAAACTACCCATGAAACTTGGTCTATGGGTATCTACCCACAAAATTCCCACCAACTACCCATGATTATAGAATTGAAACATTGATGAAACATTCCCTCGAATTCCCCATGAGTTTACCCATCAAATTACCCACAAAAATTTACTTCGTGTGTAATACGTGGGTAAATTATTTCTGCAATAATATTTCCCACGAATCAATCATGGATTATGTTATCATGGGTAAATATGTGGGCAATCTCGTGGCTATATTAATGTTTCTCACACTTTATTTTTCATGGGTAATTTTTAGTGGGTAATTTATGGGTATGTATATACACACAAATTTACCCATATACTATTTATGCGGATATTTGTCACATGTCAAATAGTATATCCTAGCCGTTAGGTGACAGTTGTCTTGTGCTTGTATGATAAGCGGCTTGAGAGGCTTTCTCAGGTCGTATGCGACCTGAGAACATATGTGGTTTTATCAAGAGTTTATAATGGTCCTACCCATTGTTGATAATAGGTTTGTTCTTAGAGTGTAATTCATGGGCTTGTGCCACTAATATCAATATGCTATTGGTAGCATTTGGCTCTTGCCGCGCTGTAGATTAGTCGACATAAATGTTAAAAACAACACCAATAGTCAAATGGTATCTCATTACATACGATAATGTCTCAACTAACAAGTTGTGTGTGATGTATATAATGTGTGATACTTAGACAACCTCCAACCGTGACATGTCTCTTTGTGTGTCAGTTGTGTCGTATCAGCGCTACATCAGTACTTCCCAATTGAGGAACAAACTGACGCACCCCAACCAATGGTGGAGTTTCTCTTTCTTTATCACCACAAAAATATACCTCACAAGACACTCAAACACATAAAACACTAATGGGACCCCGCACCACCTCGTCCCTTGCTTGTTGTCAAACCAAGAACACCCAACCGACGCACCACTGACGAGGTGGTGCCGTCGATGTCACAAAACCGACGCCCGTCGGTTGAAAACCGATGAACCCGTTGATACTGATCTTAATTTCCTTTTTTAATTATTCTTTTTTGAAAACCACATAAAAAAGTTACTTCCTCCGTCCTAAAATATAAGTCCATTTTGACTTTTTGAATCAAACGTTGACCTTAAATATTTTTGTTTGTATTATATAATATTTGATGAAAATTATACAAATCGAAATAGATTTAAAACCCAATCGATTTATATATTTTGCATCAAATATTATATAATACAAACAAAAATATTTGAGGTCAAAATTGAATTAACAAAATCAAAATGGACTTATATTTTAGGACGGCGGGAGTATAATTTATAAAACTGTAATCATTATAATAATCTAATCTTATTTTTATGATATTTTTTAATCATTTATGATATAGTATATCAAGATAACTTTTAATCATTTTATGGTATACTCCGTAGTAGATAATTTATATACCATAACATGTATTTTTTTATTTACCTCCAACTAGTTTCATCTTCCCGCATTTCTTCTCCTGAAAAAATTTGAATTCCCTCCCAACTTTTTTGATTCCATCTTCTAACTGATCACTCGCATCTCAATATACCACTCTCTATTTTTCAAACCCCCAACAACAATATTTTCTTCGCTAATTAACAAGATCATACCAAGTTATCCTATTATTTCCTTCGCATCTCATATCAAGATCATGTTCGTGAAGCGTTATTGTCATATGGACATGTTTCTGGTCAGGTAAAAATTATCTTATAAATCTACTATTTTATATTTGGTATAATTATTGATCGATTTTATGGTTTGTGGTTTTGTACACCGTATTTATCGTATATAGTCTTACAGATGGTACTTCGTTTCCCTTTTTCTAGTTTAACATTTTGGTGTATTAAGTTAGTAGTCCTAGAATGTATCTATATCTCGTTTGATGTAATTTATTAGATTAGGCAAGAAGTATTATCATAAATGCGGAAGTAAAATGTGAAATGAAATGATGTTATTGCATTAGAAATGAAAGAGTGGAGATCAACTCCTTTATACAGAATTGGGAAAGTAAAAAAACAACAAAACTTTAAACTAATTACAGTTTCTACCCTTGTACTTTACAAGTATTGCTAAATCCTACTTATTGTTCTATATCCTCCCCTCAAGTTGGAACATCTGTAAAACCCAACATGGAACTCAAAAAGGAATGTTGAGCTTGTCCCAAAGCCTTGGTCATAATGCCTGCAAGCTGCAAATGAGTAGGAATATAGGCAGTCTGTAGAAAACCTTCTTGTACTTTGTTTCTTGTGAAACGACAATCAATGTCCAAATGTTTTGTTCTTTCATGAAAACAAGGATTAGCTGCTATCTGTTGGGCTGCTTTGTTATCACAAAAAAGAGTAATAGGAACTTGAACTGGAATGTGCAAGTCCTTAAGCAGATATGTAAGCCAAACTAATTCACAAGTAGTAGTTGCCATACTTCTATACTCTGACTCAGTTGAAGATCTTGAGACAATAGCTTGTTTCTTTGTCTTCCAAGAAACCAAAGCATGTCCCAAAAAAATACAATATCCTGTTAATGATTTTCTATTCATTAAGCAGGAAGCCCAATCTGCATCAGAAAACCCTGCAACCTTAAGTTGTGGTTGCAATGGATAAAACAGACCCTTGGAAATAGTACCCTTCAAGTATCTTAAAAGATGAATGGCAGCCTGCATATGTGGATCTTTGGGAGCTGAAATGAACTGACTTAGATGTTGAACTGCATAAGAAATGTCAGGTCTTGTCATTGATAAGTAAAGAATTCTGCCAACAAGCCTTCTATAAGAATATGGTTGTTTCAAAGGTGTTCCTTTGTCCAAAGATAACTTTAAATTTTGAGGTAAAGGAAAAATAGTTGGTTTTCCTGCTGTTAAGCCTGCATCCTTCAGTAAATCAAGAATGTATTTTCTTTGATGTAAGTATGTGCCATTATCTGTTCTGCACAACTCCATTCCTAGAAAATATCTTGCAAGACCCAAATCTTTAATGGTAAATTTCTGATCCAAAGCCTTTTTGAACTTCTGAATTTCCTCTTCTGAGTTACCAGTGATCAAAATATCATCCACATAAACCAATGCAGCTGTAAAACTATCACCAGTATCCTTGACAAATAAAGAATAATCATGTTGTGATTGAACAAACCTCAAAGAAGAAATGAATTTTGACAACTCTATATTCCATTGTCTTGAAGCTTGTTTTAGGCCATATAATGATTTCTTTAGTTTGCAAACTTGCCCTGGTGCAGCTTTTGTATACCCTTCAGGAGGTTTCATGTAAATTTCCTCTTTAACAAAGCCATGTAAGAAGGCATTATTTACATCTAACTGATGTAAAGGCGATTCCTTAGCTGTTGCTATTGCGATTAGAACTCTCACAGTTGCAGCTTTTGCAACAGGAGAAAAAGTATGTTTATAATATGTTCCTTCCTTTTGATCAAAACCTCTTATGACCAGTCTTGCTTTGAATCTTTCCACAGTTCCATCAGGTTTGTATTTAGTCTTGAATACCCATTTTGAAGTAATTGCTTTGTGACCATCAGGAAGAGTTGTCAATTCCCATGTTTCATTTTCTTCTAAAGCCTTTAATTCTGTATCCATTGCCTTAACCCATTGAACATCTACAGCAGCTTGTCTGTAATTAGCAGGCTCATTAGCATTCAGAACATGAGCTAAAGAAGCTACATAATCCTTTGGAAAACTGTCAAAGTCTTGAGTATGGAAAAGTGGATAAGCAGGTTGTTTGACATTAGGTACAGAGTAAGCCATTCCAGCTTTAGGTGTCACAAAGTCCTGCAACCAAGTTGGTTTTGTAGAAGACCTTGTAGATCTCCTAAGTGGAACAACTGGTGGAGGAGGAATGGAAACTTCTGGTTCAGGAGGAATGGGAACTTCTGGTTCAGGAGGAATGGAAGCTTCTGGTTCAGGAGGAATGGAATCTTCTGGTTCAGGAGGAATGGAAATTTTTGAATCAACTGGAGAACTGTGTGATGCTCCCAAATTATTTTGAACTTCAAAATCATCTTCATATGCTGGTGTAAAGTACTTTGGTAAAGGAGAAGATGATGGTGTTGGTTCTTTAAAAGGAAAACAATCTTCTCTGAAAATAACATCCCTGCTACAAAAGACCTCTTTTGTCTGCAAATCATACAACTTGTACCCTTTTTGCCCAGATGGATAGCCAATCATGACACACCTGTTGCCTCTAGGCTCAAACTTGTCTTTATGAGGCTTTGTTACAGCAGCATAGCAAAGACATCCAATGGTCCTAAGATTGTCATATGAAGGTGCTATACCATGTAATATTTCAAAAGGGCTTTTCCAATCTAAAATCTTCATTGGCATTTTGTTTATCAAATATGTAGCAGTCAAGATACAATCTCCCCAAAATTTACTTGGTAAATTAGCATGAATCTTAAGAGCTCTAGCAGTATCTAAAAGGTGCATGTGCTTTCTTTCCACTACTCCATTTTGTTGAGGAGTATACACCATAGACTTCTGATGTATAATGCCAAAAGATTTCAACAAATCCAAACATGTCTTATTCACTATCTCTGTCCCATTATCAGATCTTAGGAATCTAGGTTTTGCCTTGTAGTGATTATCAATGTAAGCAAGAAAAGAAGACAGAGTGTTATGAATTTGATCCTTTGTGTGAATCAAATAAGTCCAGGTGCATCTAGTGTGATCATCAACTATAGTGAAAAAATAATGTGCACCATTGAGGGCTGCTGACTTATATGGACCCCATAAATCAATATGAATAAGCTCAAAAGGTGCCTTTGATCTAGTATGACTCAAAGGAAAAGGCAACCTATGATGTTTGGCAAGTAAACAAGTGTCACAAAAGAAATGAGATATATTGACCTTGTTACAATCATGAAAATGGATCAATTTTGATACAGAACTGTACCCAAGTCTAGAATGAAACAAATCAATTGACACATTGTTTGACTTATTTTGAACAACTTGATTAACAAAAGAAGACATAACAGGAAATGAACTTTGAGTAGGGGTTTTTGTAGAAGATCTGCAAATGTAGAGGTTGTTGAACCCTTCTCCAGCAGCTAGAATTTGTCTAGTTGAAGGGTCCTGAAAAGCAAACCAGGTAGGGAAAAAAATAGCAATAAGATGCTGAGTGTTTAGAAGTTTTCCTACTGACAACAAATTGACCTTGAACTCAGGCACATAGAAAACATCAATAAGAGTAAGGGTGTCATTGATTCTTATTTTGCCTACTTTGGTAACCCATTTACAAGTCCCATCAGGCAACTTAATCTTAATGGGCTTCCTCAATATTCTGATGGACTCAAAAAGGTGTAAATGTGGTGACATATGGTCAGAAGCTCCAGTGTCAACAACCCAATCAATATCAATTTTAAGACCAGCATTGTCAATCATGAGTTTAATTGAAGCATGAAAACACAGACCAGTTGGAACATGTATGCCATGAAAGAATATACCTGCATGTGGCTTAGAAGAACTAGCCACACTACTGGTGCAATCAATTCCTTTGCCCTTAAACATTTTCATCATTTCTTGGCAAACTGCATTGACCAATTTCTGATCTAAATCCAACTTTTCACCAACCACTTCATTCTCATAATCCATCTGAAAAGGAGTATCTCTCTGAGCAAACTGATCAAAATCACAAGCAACTTGATTAGCCATTTTGAACCCACCTTTCTTTCCTTTCTTACCCTTATACCAATCAGGATAACCTATTTTTTCAAAACATTGCTCAACCAAATGCCCTTCTTGATTACAAAAAGTACATATTTTCTTGCTGTCAGGCCTATTTTCTCTTCTGGGATTAGAACTTTGATTGTTTCTTTGACCATTCTTGAGATTAACAAAGAAAGCAGTAGGATCACCAACTTGATGTGTAACTTGTTTTTGCTTCTCCACTTGCTGAACAATGTAATAAGCTTTGTTTATGTTTGGCAAAGGATCCATGGAGAGTATTTGACTCCTCACAGACTCAAACTCATCATTCAACCTCATTAAAAACTGCATCAATTTGGACCTACTATCAATTTCCAGAAACTTTTCAGTAATTCCACATGAACATTCCCTCATCTTTCCACAAGAACAAACAGGCACACCATTGAGACTATGCAATTCATCCCAAAAACGTTTCAGCTTATTGAAATAAGCTGCTACAGTAAGATTGCCTTGAGAAACTTTGCTTAATTCTCTTTCAATGTGATAGATAAGAGGGCCATTACTCTGTCCATACCTTTCATCCAATTCTTTCCAAAGATCAAAAGCAGAATGAGCATAAAGAAAAGAATCAGACAATTCAGCAATCATTGAATTCAAGATCCAACACGTCACCATGTAATCACACCGAATCCATCGCTGATAATTGACATCAGTCAATGCTGGTTTAGGTGATGATCCATCTATAAACCCTAACTTCAATTTTGCCCCTAACGCCATCTTAATCGTACGACTCCAACCAAGAAAGTTACCACCATTGAATGGTGTATTGGTTAACATCATGCCTGGATGATCAGAACTTGCAAGATACAACGGATCATTAGCCATGTTTTGAGAGCCTAAATCTTGATTGTTAATGGTGTTTTGGTCAAGATTGACTGGGTTTGATGAATTAGTGATGTTTGGATTAGGGTTATTGTTCAAATTCGCCATTAAAACACTCCTGTAACTGTTAATCGGAGCAATGATTACAGAATGGAGATGATGAAGATGAAATGAATTAAGAACAAACGGTTAAAACCGTTAGGAAACGGTTAGAAAACGGTTATGTAACAGAATCGAGCTTCACTGCTCTGATACCATATCAAATATGCGGAAGTAAAATGTGAAATGAAATGATGTTATTGCATTAGAAATGAAAGAGAGGAGATCAACTCCTTTATACAGAATTGGGAAAGTGAAAAACAACAAAACTTTAAACTAATTACAGTTTCTACCCTTGTACTTTACATGTATTGCTAAATCCTACTTATTGTTCTATAAGTATTTTTGTAGAATACAAAAACCAAGCATTTATCACGTCCAACAAGTGTTTGTTGTAATTCCTGAACCAAGTTTAAACTGCCATATTACCATATAATTATGTTCTTGTAGATTATCAACTTGACAGGGGAGACATTGTTGTGTTTTATTCAAGAGAAGTCAATCCTACCCATGAACAAGCATTAAACTTTGTTCAATGATAACATAGTTAGTGATTACATGTCCTTCACCATAAGGATAGTCAAGTTTCCTTAGAGTTGTAACCATAAGTCCGTAATTTCTAGTTAAAGGTTAAATATTGTTTCCATATTTTTGTTCCTGTTGAGAAATTTATCACTATGTGTCTAATAAGATGTTTTGATTTGTGTACGCAGTCACATTTGCTTAAGGGTGCCAAGGTGAATGTTTCGACAATACTTGGTAGAAACAAATGGTTAAAGTGTTGACATGTACACCCTCTTTGGTGCATTTTTTCCTTTTTTTGTTTCATAGTTTGTCCCTCATTCATACACATAGAAATTTTGTAAACGAAAGTAGCAAGTGATATTAGCCTTTTTGAATATTCCACAAAAAGGTGTAGATTGGTGGGAACACCCTGACCCCGGGTGCCTTTTGGCACCAGCCATTGTCCACCCCACAAGGAATAGCTCCGGCAACTCTCCTGGCCTAGTGGGGCACCAACTGGAGTGAGCACGAGCCAAGACTCGGACCCCTGAGCTCTTATTCCACAAAGTCTTTCCAGTGTGCACGTAGGTTTTGCGAAGGTGGGTAACTATATGAATCAAATGCCAAGGATGGGACTTGAACTTGGGTCTATTGACTCAAATACAAGTGCTCCAACCATTAGACTTATGCTCCATTCTTTTCAATTTTCTATCACGCATCACTTACGGATTTTATTCTTGAAAAAACTTAAATCTCATATTGGTTCCCTTTTATAGCCTATTTATGTTCAAATTCTTGATTATTTGAATATATTAACATGGTAATGTTATGTTTTTTTGATAATTTTTATAGCTAATTTACTTGTATATGATTTGTAGGGTTTGATGAACATGATTGATCAGTAAACCAAAGCATGGAGAGATTTGGCATCATGTTCGAGCAATCCACGCACAGTGAAAATTGTATAGATTGATAGATGGCTCGTGAAGGCACCCTTGAGCTGTAACATAAACAACTTGTCGATTATGTTATTGTTTATCAAGACTTCTAACATTAGCTACACTTTTTTGTAGTTTTTTGTATGATGAATAATAAGTAAAACCATTCGTATATCGTGAATGAATGTATATTAATAAGATACAATTCGTTTTGATATTTGTGTTTTTGATGATATCTATATATATTCTTTCGAAATTCTCATAGATTATACAATTGTGAACTTGTAGCGATGGCCTACCCATGGAAATATGGGACATGCTTAATATAGTTACCCTCGTGTTTACACGTGATTGTATTCCATGGTAAATTTTACCCACGTTAAACCCGCAACTATGTCTATGGGTATTCTTGTGGCACCTTATGAAATCCCACAAATAAATTACCCATGATTTAATACGATCACCCACCGAAGTTATTGTGGGTAAATTTACCCACCGCTTGAATATTTTGTGGGTGCACAATTAGCCTCGGAGGTTTTGCCCATGTATATGGATTGGTGGGCAATTCGTGGGTATTAGCCAATTACCCACAGATATAGGTGTTTTAGCCACAAATTTGGTCCGTGGGAAATTGACTGAATTCTTGTAGTGTATGGATATGATCCATGGGTTGTGGTTTTTACCCATCCTAATAAACTATTACAACAAATGATTAATTACAACATTTTTGTATTTAAATGGCTATATGTAAATGCTTTACAAAAATAACATGTATCCTTATAATTGTACTTAAGATAACATTATATTTGTTATCAACAAAACACAAAGAGATCGCAAAATATTAATAAACGTTTTTACGGTTTATTTGTATTAACAGTAAATTTATACCTTTTTTTTTATAGTTTTTAACTCATATAGCTAATTATGACTTTATGCGATATAGAGTATAATTGGACACCTAAAGCAACTAGAATGGACTTGAACATATATTCTAGTATTGATATGAATGTGTTGATTTTAGGTGCTTTTTTTTTGTAAACAAGCAAGTATTTAACAAATCACATGTGATTTCTGGTAAATCACATGTGATTCATTAAAGGAATCACATGTGATTTCACAAATCACGTGTAATTTTACAAATCACGTGTGATTCATCATTTAAGGTTTCACATGTGATTTTACAAATCACGTGTGATTTACACACGAATCACAATGAAAAAAACACAATCGCGTATGATTCACGCATTTTTATATTAAAATAGAATCATACGTGTTTCATATTATACAACAAAAAGTAAATCACACGTGATTTACATTTTTCGTAACAAAACACAAAAAAACATAATTACGTGTGATTTACTCATTTCTAGATTAAAATATAATCACATGTGTTCAGTTTATAAGAGCAAAAAGTAAATCACACGTGATTTACATTTTTTATAACAAAACACAAAAAGGGAATCACAAGTGATTCTTAAAATAACAAACCATATGTAATTTTTTTGGACGGAAATTTTTAAAAAAAAATCATCGAACGTATATAAAAGTGAATATCTATAGAAAGATAATTTAATTCTCATCGTGATGATGTATTTTTCGTAGTTTGAAAATTTACCGTTTGCAAGATATGTCATGTTGAAAAAAAAGGTGGAAAATTGGTTTATTAAATGAGCTATAATTACAGTTTTGCCCCTGTTATGTAATTGTATGAATTGATTAGTAATGTTGGATGAAAGCAAAATCAAATGCTATGATTGGCTGAATTGTTCTTTAAAAAATACAAGATCTTTATGGATCTTGCCTCTACTTTGTAGTTTGTAGTGTGAAATGCAGTGTGACAATACTCGAAAATGTAAACGCATGATTCGCTAATAGATTCTTACAGCAAACTATCACTTCATTAAATGCTGAGATCAAGATTCATTTACGAGTAGTTCCCTTGCATAATTTATAGCATATCTCTGAAAACCTCGTACAGTTTAAAATGACGAGTATCAATGAAAATATTTCTAAGAGATGAAATATTACAGTTAGGTCAAGATGATTATATGAATTTTGCAAAGAGCTATTGTTAAGTTAGATTCATCATAATTATTACAATAACATTTAATATATAAACTTATAATTTCTACTCTGTTTATACTCACCTAGTGATTGTTAACATTATTATTACTGCTCTTAACTATAGCGCTTAACGAAACACTACATACGTTAATCAAATTTCATGTGTTTGACATTGCTTAATCCAACAATCGATATACTAATAATCTCGACTGTCGACAAGGCATTCGATCCTGGTCTAGACATCGAATCTTTGTATATCCTGAAAATGCAACATGAATAAAAGAAAACGCGCTTTTGTTAAACTTTGTTTTGGATTTTGGCATCATTTGTCGCTTGATTTTTGTACCGAAAAGCGAAACTTGACATATGCTTCAACGACCATGTCTTTTAGAGTGGACGGTGTGGGGGTCGCCGTGGCCGACGTGGCGTCTCGCCGTGGCTCGCCGCCACACCGGCGTCGCCCGTCGTGGCTCGCCGTGAGATGCAAAATCGTCGGGACGACGAATGAAGCTACTGACACATGCATTGATTAAATATTTCACATATCCGTTGCCTAACGTTTAAAAACGTTTTTTTTTTTCTTTTTTTTTTTTTTTTTTTTTTTTAAAAAAAAAACCTACCACCCACTCTATAAATACATAACATTTCATACAAGTTTTTCATATTCAATCAAAACATATCCATTCAAACTTGCTGAAAACATGAATTACGATAGTCAATCATCTTATTCCGGCGATAGTGATATTGAAGAGTTAACGGACTTAGAAATGTTTATTCAAGGGAGCATCGATTGTATGCACTGGGAATGGAGAAACTGTCCTAAAGAATGGCAAGGCCAATTTCATAGAGGTGATAAAAAATATCCGACTATAATGCTTGAGGCTGTTGCTTCATACGATTTGTGGATTTGGCATGCTTTTTTTGGGGTAGCGGGTGCGAATAACGATCGAACGGTTTTAAATAATTCTCCGTTATTCGACGACTTGCTTGATGACATCGCCCCTGAGGTTGAGTTTCAAGTTTATGGGTGTAAATTTAAGCAAGGGTATTATCTAGCTGACGGAATCTACCCGGAGTGGGCATCTTTCGTCAAGTCATTTACAGTTGCAACTAATCCAAAAAATGCCGCATTCAAAGCGAAACAAGAAGCTGCTCGAAAAGACATCGAAAGAGCTTTTGGTGTCCTCCAGGGACGTTGGCATATCATTGCCCAACCGGCGCGGCAATTTACTATTGGCAAGTTACGGAGAATCATGTACGCGTGCATCATAATGCATAACATGATTTTGAAAGATGAAAATTTTGCGATATCAGATATTGCTGAAACGTATATTTCTCCAACACCAAATTTACAGCAGACATGGATTGAACGTTGCCAGGTGCAAAGAAAAAAAGCCAAAGAACTACATGATAAACGCACACACGCTAAGCTTCAACGATGTCTCATCGACCATGTTTGGCAACAAGTTCAATGGGCACAATTTCAACAACATAATCCGGATAATTAGTTTCGTTATAATTTCATGTATTTCTTGCGTATGTTTTTTTTTTCGTATCTTTTTTTTATGTTTAGTACTTTTTTTTTTATTAAGTTGTATATTGTATTTTTAATTTGAATGAAATGAATTTATTTAGTTTTTATTTGTAAGTGAAAATTGAATAAAAAAAATAAAGTGTTAGTGGTGGGGCCCAAATGAAGAGGTTGATGTTTGTTATGAGTGAGGAGGGGGTTTGTTGTGGTTAGTTGTGGGAAAATGAGATGCTGATGTGGCGCTGAGGTGGCGCGACGATGAAGTAAATGCTTGTTATGATACCTAGCACTCTTACTTTAAAATTCATGATATCTTTTTTTATTTCATCCAATAAACGCCATAAACAAATATTATAATCCTTATATTTCTCTAGCTAGGCCAATTAGCAACCATGTTGCCTGCCTCCCTACATGCAATGTGTCACATTCATGTCTTGTAATATGTTACCCCAGAAATATTTGTTATGAGTATAAAATTGTTTTGTTAGTGGACACGTTGTTGTGACATTACCATGTACCAACTAGTAAATGAGATAACTACTAATTAAATTATGTAACAAACTAACGGATTACATATTTTATTATATCTCTATACACTACTGTTGTAAGCTATATGATATGACTAGCTTGTTGCATTAATAGGATGTAACTAATTGCTCTAAAATTTTCATGTTTTAAATAAGCTTTGAGTACTTGGTAACTCTTTGTTGGTTTGTGGGAGTTATAAACACGACAAAATGACTAAGAGTGTGTGAGCCAATGAGGGCACACACAATAAACACGATTATACGTGTTAAGCGTAATAATACTTGAATATAATCTATACCCGATGTGATATTACTTGACCCGATTATACGGGTTGGACATATACATGGGACGAATGGGTCTTGCCTTGGGCCTAGATGACTGAAATTGATCGGGCAAAAGGGGAGGATGTTTTTGCTTGGGCTTGAACTTGTCGAACAAGTTTAGACTCCAAGTAGGAGCCGGTTTTGGTTTGTATATAAACAAACACACCCTCTGCCAAAAACACACGATTCTATCTATCCCTAAATATCCCTAATAACGATCATTAAGTTCCAGTTCCTGTTTCCTAATCGATTTACTAATCAAGTCGACATAGGGGTTTTGGTTTTGTGTGATTTCTAAACTTGCATCAATTCCACTTGATTCAAGAGTTTAGATATTGATTGATTGGTTATTGTTTATGCTTCTCCTTGTCGACTAACAGCAGCAACAAGCTTGCTGTTTCTGGTCGTGGTTCTACTTCTCGGACAACATAGCTATTGGATATTGGATAGGCTTATCCGATATCAGGTATTAAGTAGAAAACAGTTTTTCAACTGTTTTGGTTCTTAAAAAAAGATAGCAAGCTAGTTTACTTGGGTGGCTTTCTTATTCGAATATATTCAAGGTGTCAATTTGTTGATTGGGTTATTATTACGTTCTCGACTAGCCATTAATCGAACGTATACGTTATCGGGTTTGTGTGTGATACTCATTGAGGTATCTAATTTAGATACTTGGGGTTTCGTTTGGTTAATTGTTCGTTACTAAAGTCTAATTGCCAAGCAAGGTTAGGTTTTCTTTTATCCATTTTATTAATTAATTGTTTATTAATTACGTGCTTAACCTAATTGCAAATACTAGATCCATATCCGCTGCGTACTCATAGAGGTTAATGGTTAACTTAGTTCTAAAATCCCAACACTATTAACTTCGAAAATGAGCAGGAAACAATATAGATGTCATATGTTTCGTTTAGGTACTACTCTCTCCGTTTTATAGTAGGTCTTCAAATTGCTACTTTAACTAGGATGTCTTAAAATAAGTGTTCATTTTGCATTTAAACTAATGAGAAGAGGTTTTAGTAAAAAGAAATGATATCTGATTGGCGAAAAGTTTAATTAATTTGATTTAATCTTAAGTACATTCCCACATTTCTTCATGTACTATAATGTACACCTACTACTGTTTCCTAATATGTATCTCCATCTTTAGCAAACTATACAACAATCAAAATCGATAATATGTTACCTTGGAAGAAAATAATAATATCAATATGATAAGATACTTTGATTCGGAAAGTGAGCACCATTATGTAGCAAATAATTGTTTTGGTTCTATATTGTTTCTTGGAAAATAAAACAGACAAGGATATGGAGATAACTCTTAAATATTTATGATGTGAATAGAAAGCCAAAATGTAAGGTAAAGACAACCTTGAAACATGCTTGGGGCAAAAGAGTTGAATTTAAACACAATGGTGTTGCTTTGCCTTCACTTGTCCAACACAAGGGCTCCATTAAACCGTATAATTATTCCAGACACTTCTACATTTATATTGTTAACTTTTTAGTTTATGGACAAGTTGATTGTAAGTATTGTTTCATAGATGTAACAAAAAAATTGTCGACAATATATGTACAGTTTTTGACGTGCGTTCATTAAGAAATGTCTCCCTTTTAACATCTCAATGCAAGTAGCTCTCTCGTTAAGTCAATTCATATGCAGTACATTTACATTTATTTTGTTGTGGACGGATGCATGTGGTAAGTATGAGGGCTGTGCCCCCCATTATAGTTTAAAAAAATAATAATAAAGAAAAAAAAAATCAGGATTCATATTTACTTCGCAATTATAGTTTACCAATTCTTTTTCTTTCTTAGCCTTAACACAATTTTATTCCATTCCATGATATGGGTTTTTGACTTTTTGTCAAATGACACGGTGACACCTTGTAATAAGATACTAGTATCATGTATTCATTGTTTATAAATTTGATGGAATTTAACATCTTTCTCTTTGGTTTCATCCAAAAGCCCTATGTTTTATTTGATGTTTAAGAAACAACATAATATAATTATCATGTTACATTGTCATCAGTATTATCTCATGTTTTATAATAAATGTTCAGTTTGACTTTTTCGAGTTTTTTTTTTTTTCAATTTTGACTTTAAATAATTTTATGTATGTTATATAATATTTGATGCAAAATATATGAATAGATAGAGTTTTAAATGTATTTTCATTAATATAATTTTCATCAAGTATTATATAACACAAATAAAAATATTTAAAGTCAAAGTTGAACAAAAATACTTTAAAACTTTAAAAAGTCAATCTGGACATTTATTATAGGACGGAGGGAGTATACACTTGCCTACACATGTATGCATGTGTTTGCATTTACGTACGTATATGCATACGTCTTAGTAGATCATGTAGCCTGTGTTGTAAGCAATTTCAAGCGACATTTTATGTGTAAAGTAATCAAAACTTGATTCGCATGCCAAATTACTCAAAAGATTTTTTGGTATGAGAAATAAATTGAAGCAACCATGACCTTTTGTTATGATAAGGTACATGTTACTATGTTTAGTAAGTTGTAAACAAACGATACATCAATTATTGAATTAACAAGACATCGTCAATTGAGATAATGTTTTCCTTTCTTTATAAAGCAAGCAAACGTACACTATTTTTTCAATTAGCGTGATACCAAATAATTAATAGTGTACTTACATGTACTTAAGCCATCTAACATTCAGGGTCGTCTCGTGGATTTCAGCGGCCGCCAATATCACAAGTAGGTCTTTAAACACGCACACAATATACATATGTATTAGTAGTGTACGAACTAATTAAACGCGAGTCTCATATTGTGTATGTATATATTAGAAGTGCATGAAATTTGAAGACCCTTGTCAATGATGGTCCTGTGCAATCACACCGCCTGCATTTCTGTAAAGACAGGCCTGCTATCTAATAATCAGAAGTGATGTTAAGTTACCAATTTATAATTTTGTACTAGTAACACTAATATTAATTACACAACCACAATGAAAGTGTAAACATATGAAATTTTGTCGGTTCAATTTATTTGAAGAGGGCGAGTCTATCACACCTACATACCACTTTTCTATTTTCGTCAACAAATGTAAGCTCTATGTGTTGTGCATTTAAATCAAGATGTTGGAATTTTAGGAATTTGATGAAAACAATAAATGTTACTCGTGTAATATCTATTCAATGTGACGAATTTGGTTCAAAGAGGTCAATGATAGTTGTTGAATTTGGACCAAATGTTTGGTTGTTGCCGATATTTGAATATTGAGCAGAGTTACATTTCACATTTATGCTCTTTTGTTATTCAGTTTAATTGGAAAACATGATGTTTTCTTCTTATTTGAGTTATTACACTTTTAGTTTGTTGATTTATACATAAGTTTGATATGTCAGCCTTTAATATACTTACAAACATGTGTTATCAATTTGCAGTTATAGTTTGGTATCTGTACTTATGACTTAGTCTGATAGTCATCCACAAATCAAGATTTAATAATTGATTTGTGTGCACAAAATATGTTCCGTTTGGTTTGTGAAAAAAAAAAAAAAAAAACCCACCATTTAAGTAAAAGAATTAAGGTGAGTGGAAGTGAGTTCTTTGTCCGCATAAAGATAAGAGGAAGTGAGTGGAAGAAAAAGGAAAGAGAAAGCTGATGTGTAAGGTGAGTGAGGCTATGCCTTGCCCTTCGGCCTAAGGTTTTGCTATATGATTGTGGCAGTAGCCTTATCAATTTGCAGTTTTAGTCATCCAAATACCACTTTGGTCACACTCTAATCCAACGGCCCATTGATTCATATTTTACCAATTTCAGCCTATTTAATGTAACAGGAAAACAACAATAATAACCAATTTTACAAATATATATTTTACCAAATACTTAATTTTATCAAAAAAAAAAAAAAAAAAACCCATAATTGTCAGGATCCTGATCATAATCTTAGCATTTTACGATTTTACGATACTACAAAACAAAAACAATCCGGATCATATGTAGGATCTTAGCACACTTAAGATCTTATAAGATCCCGATTTTGACCATAGGACCTTAAGCCGATCTGATCTTACTTTTTTCGAATCCCAAACTAAAGAACTAAAAAGTTATGGATCATGTTTCATAGAATTTAAAAAAACAACATGTTAATTTTCTTAAACATTTCATATTCATAATTTAAGACAACATTTTCATAAAACATTCTTATAATTTTGTGTTAATGATATATAATAATTTGTAAATCTGAATAATATTACAAAGACTATTAAGAAAACGACATTATAGTAGGATCTTAGGATATCGATCCGATCTTACGATTTCGATCTTGCAAAAACGAATACGATCCTGAGTAAGATCCCGATCTTAAAAACCTTGCAAAAAACCATTATATTCATAAAACCAAAAAGGTCTTACATAATTTGCGGATTTTAAAAAATATTGCAAAGGTTGACCTTGCTAGTCAAACTTTGCTAGTTTTTCTAAATTAGTCGAAAGGTTAAAAATTAGTAAGGTTCATCTTGCTACTTTTTTTTAGCAAACTAACAAAGTTCATCTTGCTAACATTTAAAAAAAAAATCGCAATGTAAACCTTGCTAGTCAACCTTACGATTTTTTATGAAAACTAGCAAGGTAAATTTTGCGATTTCTTTTTAAATATAGTAGAACCTTGCTAGTTTCATGGGTACAATTTTTTTTGGATGAAAATTTGGTATTATGTATTTGGTTAAATATGTTTGTAAACTTAATTATTTTTGTTATTTTCTAACTAATCACCCAAAACAGGTTATTTATGCTAATTTAAACGTATTTGGGCTAGTATTGCCATTTGCCATTTTGCTCAACCGTTTGTTGTTTGACAACTGACTTTCATATTACACATTAAAGTTTTTTCGTGTTTTTTCTTTGAATTTTTTCAGTTACTAAGAATTCATCAAAACTTGTAATTGTAAAGAAATCGATCCTAATGGGTTGCGTTAATTCATCAAAACTTAATAATGAAGGTAACTGCTTCGATTTTGCGTTCTTTAAATCGTATTTTAGTGAGTATTATTGTATGAGTTTTGAATGTTTAATCACAATTCGATTTTATTTTCTGTGTTCTTGAACCAATATAGTTGTCCAGATTCTATAGTTCTAAGTTGAATCAATGAATATAGTAACAAAAGTACTTTCGAAATATTCAACATTGCAAAATGTTACATATTTATCTACAGATTTCATTACAGTTTTTTTATATTTATTAGATTGATCACAAGGTTATTATTTCGAATACATGGTTGTTGCATTTTAAAGCAATTTATAGTTTAGCTATAAGGTTATGTTTCTTGTTGTTATAGAAGACTTAGAAGCCCCGGATAACGTAGTAATAAAGCCTAGGCCCTGGCAACATGACAATCGTATAAGTTCAGATGAGCTTCGTGAGATGAGAAACGTATTTTGGCAGAATATTCCTCGTTTTGGCGGTCAACCAGGTTCATTTCTTGACCCATATATGTCGAAATTTAGCTTATTGTTTGTGACTTTTCTTACTAACTAATGTAAATAACTGCATTGTGTTTAATCGTTGTTAGACATTTGGCGTGCACTTAGAAGGGCAGCTGAGAGTGACTTACCCTATGCACAAGCGATCATTGACGAGAATAACCTTAGACTTGGGAATCCTGACATGACGGTTGTTTTTGACGACACTGGTGTGTTCACGATTAAATTTTCATACATATGTGTGTGGTATTGTGTACTTAGCTTACTTTTATGTGTACAGGTTTCAGATATGAATTACCTTTGTATGTGTTGAGTGAGCCATCAAATATGCATGGTAACGCGGAAGCTGGTCCAAGCGGTCGCCCAAGTATGATGGACCGCATACGCCGAAAGACATGGTAAGGACTTATAGGTTTAGGAAATTGTGGATAATGGACATAGATATCGTTAGCATGTTTTTTGTTGGTTTTTGCTTAGATGTTCTTGTGGTTAATGGGCTGTGTATTTTTCTAAGTTGCAAGGCCTAAGCTCATTAAATATTGTGTATTATTGGGCTCATTGTTTTCTTTATTCATCGATATGATCATGTCTATAACAAGTCAAAACATTTATAAGTGAATGTTGGACAAAAGAGATTAGCAACTTTAGAATATGACTAAACGCTTACAATATTTACAGAAATCATTGATATAACAATGTTGAGAAAAGTTCCATACGAAACAAGATTTATCTAAGGAACAAATCACAAGATCTCAGCCATCCATCCTCCTTCCATCCAACGATTTAGATTAATCACTCTTTTAAAATAAAAATATACTTAAGGTTATTATAGTCTTTTTAAAAGTAAATTAATCACCCACAACTGTCACATAACACAAACACACTCACTCACTCTCAAATGCTCTCACCCCCAAATCAGATCTCAAACGCTCTCACCATCGAAAACCGTCGCCAAACCCTAATCGCTATTCATGTCAAATTGATCAAAATCAACACTATTCAATGGACATACGAGATGAATCGAACGAAATAGAAGAGGTATGCGTTTGATCCAGAGTCTGGATTTTTCTAGTTATGGATTTTTCTAGTTAGGCTTAGAATATGCTTTATTGTGTATGTGGTTGTTGGGAAATTGTTGTGCACATGCTGGTGGTTGGAAAGAAAACTTTAAATTGAAGGAAGCCATATTGGATATGATTCTTCATACGAACTAGTTATAAACTTGTAATTTTGATATATTATATACGCGTACACGAGGTGTTCGACGAAATGTGCGAATGAGTTTTTTGCTTTTTTTTTTTGTTTAAAATGTTGTGAATTGTTCTATATATATTTAGAGTGTAATCCAAGTGTTCGTTGAAATGTTTGAGTAAGTTATGTATTTTGAAAAAGTATAATCTTGACCTTAAAAAAGATTCTTTTCTTACTCACCTTAAAAAGTATAATCTTGATATGGGTAAATTAGTAAACTAAAGAGAACTTGCAACTTTTATGACCAACAAGATACTTAAAACTCATGGTAAAAAAATAAAGATTAATGTCATGATGAATGCATGAAATAAGCAAATATTCTGAAAGTCATCAACCAAGCTGGATGTATTCCTTTCAAACATGGCTTCCTGTAAAAGTCCACCTGTAATCTCATCGGATTATACAGAATCCCATGGGATTTATACAAAATCCCATGGGATTTATACAAATCACAAATGAATTTTTACGAATCCTGTGGGATTTTTCTGGACGGAAATTTTGAAAAAAAAAGTTTTTTACTTAACTCGTGGGATTTTTTTACTAATCTCGGGATCTTTCTGGACGGAAATTTTGAAAAAGTTTCAAGGTTTTTTAAGAATCCCGTGGGATTTTTCGGATGAAAATTTTGAAAAAAGTTCGCCTTTTACGAATCCCGTGGGATTTTTCTATACGGAAACTTTGAAAAAAAATTCGTCTTTTTACGAATCCCGTGGGATTTTTCTAGACGGAAATTTTGAAAAAAAAAAAATTCGTCGAAAGTATATAAAAGTGCATATCA
This sequence comes from Chrysanthemum makinoi, assembly GCA_910596185.1. Taxonomy (NCBI): domain Eukaryota; kingdom Viridiplantae; phylum Streptophyta; class Magnoliopsida; order Asterales; family Asteraceae; genus Chrysanthemum; species Chrysanthemum makinoi. The sequence goes on from OU343223.1 coordinate 27,735,812, forward strand.
TTAGAAAGAAAATTTTTTTCTCGTCGCGATGGTGTATTTTTTGTAGCTTGAAGATTTACCGTTTGAAAGATATGTTGTTTTTTAAAAAAAAGGTGGAAAGTGAGTTTTTATAGAATTACATTTCTACCCTTCCTTTGTTAATTTTTACTTTGATCTCATCCATTGGATGAAAAGAAGATGAATGTTTGAGATCTTATGATTTGTTCTTTAGATTAGATATGTTTTGTATTGATCTCACCTCTAGCAATGTTCTTATCAGCTAGCTCATTGCAGTATGGCACACACACGTACATGTATCCAACCTTTCATTTCCAGTTTTCATCAACATGAAATGTAACATTTCCGCAACACAAAGAAACACAAACTCACTACAACTTTGGATCAAGGCTAAAACCGAAGAAAAAACTAAAAAAAGAAGATCACGATAACAGAATGTACATTCATGATCTAATATCTGTATGCTAAAACTACCATATTGATCACCATCGATTGTTGCTATCTCAAGCACGAAGTACACGATGCTCCATATTGGTTGGCTCACTCAAAACGTACAAGGGCAAGTTATAACTTGTACCTGTAAAATACCAAAGTGAAGTACAACGATTACTCAAAGATCTTGTTCAATTATTCATGCTTGACATAAAAAATGAAAATATTATGAAAACGTGATAACATACCACTCTCATCGTAACAAACCGTCATGTCAACATTACCAAGCGAAATCTTATTATCCCGGATAACTTTCTCTGCATTGCGCAAATCCCTCTCAGCAGCTGCCCTAAGGGCTTCCCAAATCTCTAACAACCATTAAACATAATCTGTTAGTAATTTTTTATAAAATTCGCAAACGAAATAGCCAACTTAATTGACTGATCTTTTAAGTAACAAAATTTGCCATGATCGAAAAGAACCTTGTCGGCCACCAGCCTGGACAGCATTTTGCCAGAAAATATTGCGCATCTCTTGAAGCCGAGCTGAAGATAGCGGACGATTTCCATAAGCCCAAGGCGTCGGTTTCCTAACTCGTACAGGGTTAGCGCGAGCAGGAGTTCCTGAAAGAAAACCAAAACATAATTAAGCTGAGATAACTATAACTGAATATCAAGTAACACAATATTAGTCAAGAACACATTAATAACTTTATCTCAGAAATTTTCCAAAATAAGTCATCATAGGGATTTTTTTTCTTATAATGCATCACACTGATTCTCTATTCACTCCAAATGACCAAACACTTGATGTTTATATGCATGCAAGAACTGATCACAAACCACGTCAAGATTCAACTTTGAACACATTAACCACTTTACAACTGATTCAACTCTAAGTTTAACACATAATTTTATATTGAAATTTTGTCCAATATAATTATTATTCAAGAAACGCCGAGAATTGAATACACATCATCGTAATTCACACAACTGAGAATAAAACCTCAAAGATCAAAGACGTCAATCAAAACCCTTTCCGCTAAACAAATAATCAGTTCATTATTAGCAACAGACTGAAATAATCACAATCATGCATGCAAGAACAGATTAAAATACGCATGTGACATGATTAACATCAAGATTCAACTTAGAACACATAAACCACTTCAAAACTGATTCCAATTCATTTATCTTGAAATTTTGTCTATTATAATCATTAATCAAGAAACTTCAAAAAGTTAATACAAATCATCATAATGCAAAGCAACTGGCAATGCAATCTCAAAGATTAAACACATTAAACTAAACCCTTTTCGCTAAAGATCTTACTTCATATTTAGCAATGATTCAAATAACCAATTCATACATGCAAGAACTGATCAAAACACACAGAACCAACATCAAGATTGCTATCAAATTGTTTAAAATAGATGAAAAACTTACTGTCCTCACTGGTTCTAGATGGTTTAACACATGCACACCCCATTGTAATAAATCTTTGCGTAAGAGTTGATTACAGCGAATGCAGAAGAGTTTCTGCTATGAATCTTTGAGAACAAGAAAATGACGTAAATTTTGATTGATTGTAAAAGTGAATGGGGTGTGGGATTGTGAGCTGCAGATATTTCTTTTTATATACAGGGTTTGTTTTTGTAACTGAATTTTGATAGACAACCGCCAAAATTAATTGAGATTTCATGTGCTGTGTCGTGTTGTACAAATTGCTGATGGTATTGTACTTGTTATAGATTTTTTTTTTAAAGGAGCTAGATTACTAAAACTGATTTGTTAAGTTCACTAAAGCCAATGTCCAAAGGTCAATGAAAACATATCATATCAGTATATCAGATAACATATGAGCACGAATCATCTCACACTAATCCGAAAAAAGTCAATGTCCAAAGGTCAAAACGTAACTCTTCTGTATGAGCAAGTGATCAAACCGATTTGGAGCAGGATCTGTCCCAAACCATTCCGGTATACCAGGTATCTATTGGTAGCTGGTGTTTCACCAAAACGACGTTTGTATTGATTAAAACATGGACGGGAGCAATATTTTTTGGACGATAGGTCACATACTCTTCCTTTGGATGATTTTTAAATCCTTCAATCAAAATGATTATTTCACTACTGTAGTGACCTACGATTAAGCTTAGTTTCAAATAACAACAACTCCCCTCGTCGTGTTATATCTCTCACAATCGCAACCTTGATAATGATACTTACTTGATAAATGATTATAAGTAAGACCATAGAATCGATCATGGTTTCCATAGAATTATTCATAGCAAGTATCCAATCAAACAGTTACCAAAACTAGCTAACATGAAATGTCAACAAAATGGCCATGTAAAAATGATTCCAATTTACTCATTGTTCATTATTCACCAACACGATTAACATATATGAATCATCAAAAACAGTTCAATAAGTAATTCTTAACTCCCTAAACGATGCACAATAACGATGTACAAAAAAGGTTTAGTGAACCATCTGTTAAGCATGGATATGATATGATTTGATTATTAATATCTCCCTAAATTAATTTCATAAGCATTTACGTATGAATAGAAATGAATGATTCTTAACTTCAGAAAAAGCAGCATTTTATTTCTTAAAACAAAAAAGAAATCGTATGAAGTTCTAGCAATGTACATTCAAGTCTTCAGCGATCACAAACTTATCAGAAACTCGTAGTAGTCTATAACTCAGAGAAAGTGCATCTTTATACTGCACACTTCCTTTTATCTTCTACACAAATTAAAATGTAATATTATCATTATCCGCAACAATGCAATAGCAAAACCTCGCTGACAAAACATGATCAATGATCTGCAATATTAGCTCTAAAACATCCATACATATCACCGTTGACATTTTTTTCTCACATTAAGAACACGGTGCTCCATGTTAGTCGGCTCGCTGAGAACAAACAATGGTAAATTGTATCTTGTACCTGTATACATGGTAAAAGTCAACAAATGATACAAGATTTTGTAAACACGTACATATGAGAGACACTAATAATTTAACATGAACTGTTTTTGAAGACGTTAGCATACCATTATCGTCATAGCAGACCGACATGTCTTGATTCCCAAGTCTAATATTCTTGTCTTCGATAATATTTTGTGCATTTAGCAAGTTTCCCTCGGTGGCCGCTCTAAGGGCTTCCCAAATCTCTAACAACCATCAAATAATATACATCAAACTTGTTTCTTTGATGAAAAGGCACAAACGACCTGGCATTGTTTACTTTTGGGGTACAATATTGGTGAAAAAAAGTAAGTACCTCGTCGTCCACCAGCACGTATAGCATTGTGCCAAAAGTCGTTACGCATCTGTTGAAGCTCCCTCAACGATAGCGGGCTATTACCATAAGCCCACGGCTTCGGTTTTCTAACCATGTTATCTACTTTGTAAGCACAATGGCGAGCATCTGATGATATAGAAAACCCGTAAAAACACGTAAAAACCTTGTAAAATTGAAATAATTATTAGTGCTTAGTTACTTACCGTCGTTATTCGCATCTAATGATATAGCACAACCCATTATATATGATTGATTGCGAGTTATATTGAGTGAAAATGGTGTTTGATAGTTATGATTATGTTGATTTTTTTATATTTACGTACTTAATGTCTAGCTAACTTCCCTCATTTGTAGCAGTCTACTAACCTATAAAGTAGGACACACTACATAAACTCGTTCAAAGTTATCGACTTAAAGAACAATTCAGCCAATTTTTAGTACTCGACTATATTTAATGTTCTCATAAATTTGTTTTGCTTAATGTTATTGATAAGTAATTTGTTCTGGGTGAAAAAATTATAGGGTGCAAAAGTTACGTATTTAACAATTTAAATGAGCAAATGGTTTGAAATTAGGATTAACTGTTATAGACACGTTTACAAATTAGATAATAACTTTTTTTTTTTTTTTTTTTTAAAGGTTACCCCGGTAAAGTATTATTACTCCAAAAAATCAATAAAGTACAACGGATGTGGGTGAATCCTACACCTTAGCCCAAACCGGCAATCCAAAAGCACCTACAATACCATACTTATGCAAAACAAAGTAAAACAACCTATATAATCTGACCACGGAGGCTAATGTCATACGCATTAGCAACCTTCAACTGAGCATCGGTCAGACCTTAATCATCAAACTCATCATCATTATAGGGGTTTTGGTCATGGGTATCTTCCCTACATTGCTCTAGTAAGCTCCTCATACCCACTCCACTACTACCTTTTGAACCGTCAAATGCCATAAAGTTAGAAGTTTCATTGAAGTCATCAAGGACTTCATCATCACTATCCAAGATAACTAGATCACCAACCTTAGAAAATGGATTGCCTACCTTTTTACAATCTTTAAGAGGAGGCGCATTGGACGAACTTGGGATGCTTGCATAGTTATCCACATTAGCTTGTTTCATAGGAAGCGGTTCTCCATCATCACCCAACGACACATACTTTTCCTCAATTATTTGACTTTCAAGCTTATTAATCTTTTCAACAAGAGGAGTAGCACTTGAAATAGCATATGAATCAATAGTAGCTTATCCATGTTCCTAAAACCATGATCAAAGTCCGAATCTTTACTAACAAAAGGATCCTCATCCAAATTAACAAGAGCATCAAAAGCATTAGATGTTTTAGTAACATTAGCATCCTTACTTGGTTGAGACGTGGACGCCTCCTTAGTAGAGTCATTAGGAGGAGAAGCCTTTGTAGTCTTAGGGGCAACCGGCCCAAACCCCCGCTTATAAGTGGTACCCTTTCTCTTGACAATAGTAAACCCATCGTTCGACACCTCCTTAGTAGCTCCTGAAACCAGCACTTTGCCTTTATTACCTGACCCATTAACCACCCGTTTAGGAGTGGCTTTAGGACAATCATCATGCAAATGACCATAAAGCAAACATGTACCACACCTAGGTGGTTCCCACTCGTACTCAATGCGGATAGTTTCCTTAGTATACCCTTCCCCTACGAGTTTAGGAACAGCCAGAACTAAATTATCACGGAAATCATTAGAAGCATTGATTTCAATCATAGCTCTCACATAACTACTTCATCCCCATGACTCCAAAAACATAGTATTAGTATAAGAATCAAGCAACATAGGCGTACTAATTTTTGAAGCAATCAAACTCAGCCCTTCTGGAGTATAAGCAACCATAGGAACATCGTGGAACTTCACCCATACCAGAACACTAGACAAATCTTCCTTAAGAGGATTTACCAATGGAGACCACTTGTTGAGAAAGATGGGATTCCACGAATCATCCAAGGTCCATCCCTAAGAATAGCCTCGACATCCTGTAGAGACGAGAACAGAAGAATAAACCATTCGCATTCATTGTAACTTTCTGAAGACCATATTTTCTCCAATTATTACGCACGAACCATTCAACCACAGGAAATGCAAGTCTCTTCCCAATAAAATACCCATAAAGCGAATTTTTCATTAGCTCATTAACCTCCTGAACCGAACCAATGGGTAGACCCACATCATAATCAGAATCCTTAGGTACCGTCTCATCAATGAATCGAAAATTAGCTTTAATTTCTTAGATAACAACGGGATGATTTTAGAAACATAAGTCGATGCGGAATCCACATTAGAATTAGTCGCATGTGTTTTATCCACATTATAATTTTAAGGCACGGACGCATTAGCATTAGAACACCACACATTTCCTCTTCAAAACTCGTACACGCAGCTTTGGTAATAGAAGCATTTGTACCAAAGTTTTGTGACTTAAGAGCCACACCAAAAGAAGTATTCAAAGAAGTATTATCATTATTGACAACATTATTGGTGTTATCCTTACCCACATTAGTAGTATCTTGAGTGGTGGAACATGTTTCACCATCATTCATTCCAGCAGCCTCGGTAGCATCATTAGAAAAAGTGTTATCCTTATCCGGCACAGCCTTGTCATTCATAACAGATATACTCACTCCAACAGCCACTTGTCGAGTTCCCTCACCCCCACCCTCATTCATATTCAGATTTATGGGCTCGTTCACAACACTAGAAGACTCCACGTTTTCCAGGTTACTCAATGAAGGGAAACTAGACTCCATTGCGACAGAATCTAAACTAGCACTAAATGAAACATCAACCTTCTTCTTTACCTTCCTTGCGCCTCCTCCTCCCGAATCCAAAAACCCCGCTTTCATCATCAAACAATGCAAAAACCACAAGTAGCATGAAGAACAAGCATACGTCAATCTTCAAATTCACGTATAAAACCATAACAAGAGTTAGGATTTCAATCAACACAGTAATGAGCCCTCACAAGATAAATCACTAACAGAAATGGGTTTATAAATAATATGCGTGAGCCCAAGATTGAACTTTAATGAATGATATAGGGTTATTAAAAGATCAATAGTTTAGGTGCACAATATACCAAAAGAGAATAGGCGAACCCGTTATCATTATATTAATATATGAATAGAATGATATTGTTGACTAGTAAATAATATCAAGCGACCAACAATTAATAAACAATAAAGGGTTATGGAAGATTGATTTGAAAGTCGATTAAGGATAAGTGAATCGCAATTTTCGCCAAAGGGTTTAGGGATATAGGGTTTGATAATAGTTGGTTATGAACAGATATGGACATCACCTGACGTTGAGATAGCAAGATATCAAGATTTCATGTTGACCCGTCGGGTCATGATTTCATGTTCAGTATTCATGTTGACTCGTGAGATCATGATTTAATGTTTAGTGTTCATGTTTATAACCACAATTATACTGTTAGATATAAGATTTCACAAACACATTAAACCATAATCATATGGGGCGTTAACTAGAGTTTAGAGAGAGAAAGTTCTAGTGAGAGAAAAGAAGAGAGTTGGGAACTATGTGAAACAAAGAAAAATGGTATTGAAGCTCCAACCCTCTACCTTGGGAGGTAGAGGGTATTTATAGTTTCTTACAAACAAACGCCACCTACGGGGCTGGGATCGCATGAGTGGGTAAAGACCCGTTCGTCCTCCACGGTGTTACTAAACTAAATACTACATAACATAAAATAACTACGACTACGAGCTTTCTAACGATTACATATACTTGAGGTGACCGACTCTTTAATACCTGGAATTTCTAATTTCTAACAGTCTCCCCCTAAGGGAGGTCACCTCAAACACACATTAAAATTACATTGAATACAAACAGATAATACATTGAGATTGTTCTTTGATTCTTGTCCATGTTCTTTTGTCTCAGTAGCTCGTAGTCTTTGATTTTTTATAATTACATGTTTGGATAATCTGAGTGGAGGTCTTTAACTGATCTACGTGATACTGAGTTTTGAGCCTGCTTTGAGATCATCACCACATTAAATCTCGACTCAACCTTTGTGGTGTTGGTAATTAGTGATGTTGTGACTTTTGGACCGACATGCTCACATTTTGGATCATAATTTATTCTTATCAGAGTAGCGGAAGCTTTCGTTGATTCATGATATTGACAGCAGCGTAGCAGAAGCATGGATTGAAAATATAAGAGTCATTGATGCACCAATCATGATTTATTTAGATATGAATGTGTTGTGTGAGCATGCGGCTATGGATTGACCACTCCATTCTGATCACCGCAAATGTCGGGGTGTACCTCGCATAAGACAATTAGCAATAAAGCGCACTAAAGTGTCTTTGATCACTTTCGATGAATTGAGGTACACGGCCCACGGTTCCCCGCTGATCAAGACAAGTACGCCTCGTGATCAAGTATAATTCCAAAAATTTCCTTGACATGGTTTCGCCGCAAATGCTCTAGCCGCTCTCAAACCGAGCGCCTCTCAAAGAAGACAACACAGAGTGAGTGAACCAGCTAATAGAGATTCACTGATTGATGAAAAGAGATTTGAAAAACAATCGTGTATCGCTCAATAGAAATTGCTTTTGCAATACAACGAAGTTTTAGTGAAAAATCATTTATCAATCATAAACAGCTTTTGATTTGAAATATTGTACACAACGATGTGCTAGAGAAAAGAATTTTTAAGCACAACGACCGGTTTTTCAAAGGCATCCGCTAATCCATTTTCTTGGACCTGGATTGATTCAATTTTGAATCGCCTCACCGATGAGGTCCATATGACACAATCAAGTCTTGGCAATACCACAAGGATAATGGAAAGGACTCATAAGATATAATCTCACATTCCACATTGTGTGAAATAGTGAGTCTTCAAGAAATAAGTGTCCTAAAGAGATTAATTGATGATCTCGTGGCTCTAGACTCAATTTGTGCATATTTGGTTCCTATGCCGGAGACTAGGGAGAGGTCTCCTTCTTCAATACCAACTATCTCTAAGAGAAAGTCGATAGATTATGTTGGTTCCCCGTGAGAATGAAACAAGCCCTTTTAAGAGGAACTTGAGTAGCTTGGGAAGTTTAGTGCAGTGCGTCACTGGGTCCATGACGTCTTGTCTTCAATACCAGTGTTACCTTAGTAACCACCAGTAGCATATGAATTGAACCCGGTTTCTGCCCTAAGGTTGAATAAATGGAGGGCTTTTTCTTTTCACCCTTTTCTCATTCATTTCTTTTTCATTCTTCAACCCTTTCAGTGCTTACCGAGACTTCATAACTAGAACTTTGTTGGGTTTATTCCAGTACTAGCTCAGCCTCAGTCCGCACTCTTCCCATATTCTCATTTTTCTCCTTTTTTCATCATACCTAAAGACTTCTACACTATCTAGTGGATTGTCCCTGGGTAGATCCCTCCGGCTCTGGCGGATCATGGGACCTCAACCTAACCTTATCATCCTTATATCACCATACATAAAGTAAAGTTGGTCGATCTTTTTGGTATCGTTCATCTGCCATCGGAACCTATTGAAAACCATTTGAAAAACAATCAAGATACTTGTGATATAGAATCAAAGCATTTCGTATCTTAATTGTTTTGATAATTTTAGAAATGCTCCCCCTCAACATATGCATAATATTTTAGAAATTGTTTTAGCATATGGAGGCAAGGGATCTTTGAAATCGTTAGATTGAGAATGAAAGGTCCAATCTTTTGATTAACATTTTCTAAAATGATTATCATCACTTCCCAATCAATTTGAGTAAATAAAACATTTTGAGGAAGGATGAGGTTTTCAAAATTTTGCTCCCCCTCAATATGTGCATAGATGTTTGAGAATATTTTGCACATATTAGGAAAAGACTGCACATTGAGATAAATTGATCACGTTTCAAATATTTGTGGTTTAAGATAGATGCTCCCACTCAACGTGTGCATGAAAAATTTGAAATCGTTTGTCACTTGCGGGGAAGCAAACATACTAATCACTTATGAAACCATGTATCGAATTATCAGTTTAAATCCAATTTAAATCACAACTTCTCCCCCGATCACAATTATCAAATCATTTGATATTTGTGATCTTAGTAGATTTAAATCGCTTTTTGAAACCTTTTAAGGAGAATTGTGACTTGATTTGAAAACGCTTTTAACCGACAAGGATCTGATTTTTAACTTTAGACTCCAAAGATTTAAACATGCTTGAATATCTTTTGAAAACAAACCATTGTTTAAAAAAAATACACTTTTCCTTAAAATCATTCTCTCCCTCAATCAATGACATAAGTTGTTGATTGAGAGATATATAGTTTTAACAACCGCTTAGTACGATGATTTTCAAAAATTGAGCTCGAGTAATTTTTCAAAGCAATTCGTTTTCATTGGATAGTGAGATTTTTTTTTTAATTTTTTTTTTTAGAATCAGAGCATGAGATTTGAAAAACAAGATAAAGCATGGCTCTGTTCTTTATTTTTAACACGGGTTATGCCTCGAAATGACAATAAACCGCCATTTTTCTTCGCCTCATTTTTTTTTTATGAAAAACTATGTACATTCGATGAACATCTAAAAACCCGTGACATTCTTTGAATATCAACACAAAGTCCGTAGATGATATCGAATCGAGAAAAACATGACAAAATGACAATATTTTTGAGGATTTTTCGAATTTTTCACATTTTTATGGATTTTGAAAGTTTTATAATTTTCTATTTGATTTTTGAAGGTTTTGTAATTTTGTATTTTGCTTTTTGAAAAAATATACACAAAGAGATAGATGAAGATAGACCTTTACTCCTCGTCTTCCTCTTGAAGACGCTTGAGTGTTTCTCGTTGAATGCTTTTAAGCCAAGTCATGGAAGAATAAACTCAAAACCTTCTCTTGGAAGAGCTTTGGTGAAGATGTCTGCTAACTGGTATTCAGTCCTCACAAAATAGAGTTCCACCACACCTCTTTCCACTTGTTCCCTGATGAAATGATGTCGAATGTCGATATGCTTTGCTCTTGAGTGTTGAACTTTGTTGCATGAGAGAGCAATAGCACTTTTATTGTCACACTACAGAGGGATTTTGTTGAATACAAAGCCATAATCAGTTAATTGAGATCTCATCCATAGGATTTGAGCGCAACAAGATGACATGGCTATGTATTCAGCCTCTGTAGAGGAAAATAGAAGTACTCATTTGCTTCTTTGATGACCAGCTCACAAGCTTATCACCCAAAAACTAAGCACCTCCGCATATTCGACGAGTATCTTGACACCGCATGATCTGCGACCTGCATATGCCGTTAGTGACATACCGTGTCCTTCGGGTACCAAAGTCCCATGTTGATGGTTCCTTGGAGATACCGAAAGACCCGTTTAACCGCTTCAAGGTGCTTTTTGGTAGGCTTAGCCTGGTATCTACATGCATACAACGAACGAATATCGGTCTACCATCGGGCAGTGAGGTACATCGTGGATCCGATCATGCTTCGATATTTTGTTTGGTCTACCATGATCCCTGAGTGGTCCTCATCCAGTTTAGTACGCTCAATCATGGGAGTGTCAACAGGGTCACTAGAATCAAATCCAAATTTCTTTAGAATCTCATTTGCATATTTAGATTGATTTATAAAAATGCCTCCGGGACTTTGTGAAATTTGTAATCCCAAGAAAAATGACATTTGTCCCATCATTGACATTTGAAATTTGGAATCCATTTCTTTTGAAAAACGATCACATTCATTGGGGTCAGACGAGGCAAAGATAATATCATCAACATAAATTTGAACGTGAATTAAATGTTTGCCTGACTTCCTAGTGAACAATGTTGGATCAATCGCTCCTTTGCCGAAGCGCAAGTAGACGTAAGAAACTTTGATAGCGTATCATACCATGCCCTTGGAGCTTGCTTTAAACCATAAAGAGTCTTCTTCAAACGATAAACGTGAGTAGGATGCTCTGGATTCACAAAGCCTTCAGGTTGGCTGACGTAGACTACTTCTTTAAGATCTCCGTTCAAACGCCGCCTTTACATCCATCCGATAGACTACCATGTTCTTACTTGCAAATTAGCCAAGAATATTCCGATTGCCTCGATTCGAGCAACTGGAGCAAAAGATTCTTCAAAGTCAATACCCTCCTCTTGACGGTATCCTTTAGCAACCAATCGAGCCTTGTTCTTTAACACATCACCATGCTCATCAAGTTTCACTTTGAAGATCCATTTTAGAGCAATGATCATAGCACAATCTGAGCAGGTACTAATTCCCATACATCAAGTCGATCAAACTCATGAATTTCATCTTGCATGGCATTGAACCAGCTGTCTTCATTCATGGCGGATTTAACATCTTTTGGTTCGATCTTAGAGAGTACGGAGTTGAAGAAGCACCATAAGGCATCTGTTGCAAGTTGTTTTCGTGTGGATACTAGACGAGAGGGATTTCCAATGATGTTGTCTAATGGATGATCGTGAGTCCATTTACTGAGGTATTCATGTGGTATTGTTGAGGAACCAGTAGCAGAGTTGATGTCTCCTCGAAGTAGACGGTTCGATGACGATTCAGGAGCAAATATGTTTTCAAATGGAGCATCTTCGGGAGTAGCAAAGGGATTGACTTCATCCTGTGAATCAGAAGCATTTCCATGATGTACACTTGAGGATTGAAGATTTGTTGATGAAACAGATTGGTCAGCAGCAGGCGCTTCTTGGCTTAATGACATAGAAGTTGAAGGGTTAATGTAAAACCTGAATTTCTAAAATTCACAAAAAAGACCAAAATACCCCTATGATAAAAAAGTATGAATAATTAATTTAAAGAGTACCAAATAAGCTATGTAAATTCAGAGAATTATCAGATATGATCATAATAAATTTTAAGAACTTTATAAGTTTAATTTTTGTATTTTGAAAAGTATAAAAATCGGCCATATAATTATTTAGGCCCGAAAAGTATTTAAACTAATTAATAGAGTGTATAAATTAAGAACAAGGCCCAAAGTAATTTAAGAAAAATGTATGGTAATTTTTATGAGTCCAATACATTATATAGCCCATATAAAAATTATAAAAGCCATATATAAACACATTATACGGTTTAGTCTAATTCCTAAAAACCGATTAAACCTTGGCCGACACTCTAAAAACCCTAGACAATTCGACATTCATTTTTCAAGGCTTAGAGCTATTTTTCTTGGACGAGTTTGAAGGTAAAGAAGGTGTTAAAAATCTGGTTCGAGGTTTTAAGGTGCTGGTTTGATCGTTGTGATTTTCTTGGTCGATTAGGGTTTGCCGAGTAGAGTTTTTTTGGTTTCTTTTGTTCTAACGTCCCAATCTCATCAAGGGTATGTTTCCAATATTATTTTCAGTCCTAAAAATCATATAGAACCTGTAAAAATTATTCATGCATATTTAACAAGTCGTATGGAATTGTTTTGAATTAAAACCCTAAAAGCGTATAAAATAGAGAACGAGCTATAATAATTTTTGGAACCATGATCTGAATTTTCTGGAGACTCCTATATGTTATACGACCTGAATAAAATACATATTAATGAATTCGAAGCTTGTGTGAATTGTTAGGGATTTGTTTTGTTCGATCGCGTATGAAAAAGGAAGAAATTTAAAAAGGGACGATTAGGGTTTATAAGAATTAGGGTTTGCTTGTTATAATTAAGGATAATTAATGCAGTAGTAATGATGAATTAATGATGGGTTTAACCTAGGTTTAGGGTTGTTCTTGAATTATGCATCAATTGGTGTTAAATAAAAGTTTTGGGTTGGTTTTGTAAATTATGAAACTTAAAGGTTATTTCTGTAAACAGTAAAATAAAGGTACTAAACGTATAAAAATAAGTATGAGGATTAAACGTGTAATTTTGGATATTTAGAGGACTATTCGAATTGTTATTAACTTAAAAGGGTATGTTTTGTAAATTCTAAAACCTTTGGGCTAAAACTGTAAAATCTAATAATATAAGGTTAGATCGTATAATTAAATATGTTAAGGGTGTAAAATGTAATTCTGAGTAATTATGAGTCGACAAGTATGAGTTAGTTGGGTAGAGGCATGCATGAGTTTCGAGGTAACTTCGGTTGTTTTTCATATACGTTCTAGGTCAAAGAGGAAATCATTAAAAGAGGTGACATATGAATTAAATGCGTAATAAATTATATTAAAAGTATGGGAAACCCTAGGTCATAATTATGAGTCGATTAGGGTAAAAGCTGGGTGTGTTGATTCGTTATCCCATGTGAAAATAGTAAGTTTTGAGGTCATTAATAACTGTTGATTTAACGTATAACGAGCTAGTATTAAGTGTGTTGTAAACATGCGTGAGTTATGATTTTATGCAAGGAGTCACATATCATGAATTAAAGTATTGCATGCATGGTCTCATTAAGTTGCATTCGAACAATGTTACGTGTGAGTCTTGGTTAATCATGTAAGTTATAAAAGATTATGTAAAATATTTTGAAAGAGAGTCCTAAAAAACGTTTTTGACATTTGTAAATCCTATACTTTGAACGACGATCATATAAGTCCTCAAATAAGATATTTATCATATTAAACCCTTAAGTTTACCATTTATCATTTGTAACCCATAAGTTTGGCTAATTAATGATGGATACTCTAACACGTTGTAATTCCGTCCGTCACTAAAAATAAGAATATTCTGACAACTCTAAAAGTATTAATGAGATTAATCCGTTATGACATTAATGATACTAATAGTATTAAATGAATCATAATCCGTGTAGATTCGTTGAAGGAGACGCGACGTTACATCTTCGTATTCCTACATTCGTTTGCTTTCCTCTCATTTGCTTTAAGGTACAGATATTCTGACCTTTTCAGTAAAGGTTTCTCATGATTTCTTTCCGTTGTCATATCTCTTATTCTTATTAGGATTTCCTATGCCATTGCTATGATTCCCTTCTGTTTATGTGAATCTCTGTTTGTCTGAACCTCTGTATGTTGAACCTTGTTGTATCTGATTTGAACTTAAGATTATGAATTTCTGATTATGAACATTTGATATGAACCCTTTCTGATTTGTTTGATCCATTGCTTATGCAAACTTCTGTTTAGTGAACCATGAAATATCTGATTTGGACTTTATGATATGAAACCTCTAATATATATATCTGTTGACTTTTATGATGAATTATGATCTCAGGTCAATTATGACAATCTGTTTGACCTAAGTTAGTTTGACACCCGAGCCAAATATTTCACTAGTCATGGGGGTTCCATGTCCGTATCAATGATGCACCTCGATATGACTCTAGGCGATAGAGAGTGATGTTACTGCGTCTCACGGATGGTGAAGCATATTTTGTATATGTAGGAAGGCGTATGGATGCATCCTAGATCCGACTGCATTATCGATATGTTTTCGGTGAATGATGTCGCGTGTAATACGCGTCTTCACAAAATTCGGAGCTAGCTACTCCAATTATTTTTCGAGGTTACCTTTTGAAGAAGAATGATACTTCTAATATGATATGTTCTGGGCTCGTGGTAGTTAACTATATCTTTATTTGTTATTTCGTGTTAAGTATTCCGATTATGATTCGTGTTCAAGTGTTTATAAGCTAGGCTTATTATATGTTACCATATGTTATTATGTTTTTGTATGTTTATGTGTACTGCGTCTACTATGCTAGGATATGATTAATATGTTTAAATATGATTTGCATCTGTCATTATCTGATGTTATGTTAGTTATTGTTATGTGAATTCGTTTATTTGTGAGATGAACGTGCTAATGTGAAAGTAAGTATCCTGAAAGTTGATAAGTACAATTGTTCCGTTAATCTGGTAAACCTTGCCTATATGTTAGTTATCACATTCGCTTATGATTTATCTGCTATGTTAAAACTCTGTTAATGTTAAGATTCGATCTGAGAATTTGTTTAGCTTATGATATCTCATTACGATAATTGCTAATGACTATGTTATGTCTTTATCTATTTAGTTATAGTATGTTTACTATGTTTTCTATCTGTATGTGAGACTGCCATGATTTGGACTGCTATTTCACGCAATATTGATTTAAGTGTGTTAAATGTAGATTAATTGATTTGTATGAATGCTATGTTTATTATCCGTAATTGTTTCCGTTAGTCATTAGACTCTTCGTTTAGCTTATATGTAATCTATTATTCTTGATATGTTAAGTGTTTGGTTGTTCTGATGTGTTTGTGTTTGTGTCATTAATGTGCTATGAGGTGTTTAAACTGTATTCGTGGTTGTTTGGATTTAGATATTTGTGCTTCCATGCAGAATCCTAAAAGATCCCTTTGTCATCATGTCATTTGATTTAGATTATTTGTACATTTGTTTTGTTTAGCTTTTGTTTCGTTATATCTGTTCACTGGGCTTTGTAAGCTCTGCCGCACTTTCTTTTCCTGCGGTGTGTTAAGCATTCAAGATGAGCTTATGGGATAGCTGATCGGGTTGAGCGTAGAGACGAGGCAGGATTTGAAAATAGGGATCTTAGATTTATTAGAATATTAAGTCATTTATTTTATCTTTTGTAAGTTTTGTAAAGGTTTTCCGTTTTCGTATAGTATTTAAAGTTCTGATATGAAACCGTATTGTGATATCTTTACCCTTGTCGGGTCGGGGTGTTACAGTTAATATCATTGACAGGGATAGAAGCAACCTTTGATGATTGAATTGACATATCATTGTTACTTGGCTCAAATTGTTCATCAAACATTGGATCAAACAGTTTCTTTAAATCATCTTCTGAGGGAGGTACATATGGAGATGCTGATGAGGAGTTTGGTACAAGAGATGAACCAATGGGATTGCTTTGAAGTGCGGGTTCTGAACTGGATTGTCCAAGAGCCATTTGACCGGTCAGCTCATCAAACGTGACGTGAATTGTTTCCATGATCTTTCGGGTTCTCTTGTTGTAGATTCGGTAACCTTTACTATTAGGTGCATAGCCTACAAAAACTCCAATGTCCGCTTTAGCTCTTAGTTTTCCTAAATCTTGACCATCATTAGTTGGATAACATAAAACACCGAACACACGAAGGAATGAAAGATCAGGTTTTCTGGTGTGGACAAGTTCATATGGAGTTTTTCCATGAGCAGTGTGAATCGTGGATCGATTTTGTGTATAGCATGCGCGTGGCGATAGCTTCACCCCAGAGAAACATTGGAACTTTTGAGTAAATCAGCATAGTCCTTGCGGCTTCCACAAGAGTTCGATTTCATCTTTCAACTACACCGTTCTGTTGAGGAGTTCGAGGAACACTTCTTTGATGACTGATTCCCATACTTTCATAAAACTCACCAAGTTTTTTGTTAACAAACTCGGTTCCATTGTACGTTCGGATGATTCCGACCGTTTTGTTAAGAGCGAACTGCAGTTTTGATGAGTTTGATGATGATATCTGGAGTTTCATCCTTTGTCTTTAAGAATTTTACCCATGTGAATCTAGAGAAATCATCCACCACAACTAACACATATTTCTTCCCAAAGATATTCTGCACTCTCATGGGTCCACATAAGTCCATGTGAATAGTATGGAGAACTTCTGTGATTGAGTTTGTAGGTTTGGGTTTATGGGCATACTTTTTGCTTTTTCCCAATGGCATCTTGAACAAAGATGATCCTTTTCATATTTAAGTCTAGGGAGACCTATAACTAAGTCCTTTCTCGAGAGATCATTGATGGTGCCGAAGTTCAAGTGATTGAGACGATGATGCCATAACCATGACTTTGTTTTAGAAGCCTTTGACAACAAGCAAATTGGAGAAGACTTCATCATATCTTCGATAGAGATGGTGTATAGATTTGAGCCACGTGAACCTCTTAAAAGTTCCTTACCATCAAGTTCTCTAACGAAACAAGTATGTTTTCTTAAGGCTACTTCTAGATCAATCGCAATTGACCACAGAGAACAAGTTATGACCAAGACCTTCCACATAATATACCCTGGAGATAACACTTTTTCCAACAACATAATCTCCATAACCCTTAATTGCACCGAAATGAGCATTCCCGAATCTAACGTCGATGAATTTGCTCATGAAGTTCATGAGCGCGACCGTCTCCGGTCATATGCTTGGAGCGGCTGAGTCCGGTACCACGAACGATTTGAACGATATGCAATTGAACACGACAAGAATGGATAACTGGATAATTGGGATCCCCATACAAGAATGGGTTCCACATGGTTAGTAAGAATTGGAACACCCACATCAAAAATAGAAGCATCCATATCAGAAGTAGAAGCAATAGAATCATTGGGAATAGATGATCTTTGGGTGTCTCAGATTTGACATATTGGAATAGTTCTACAAGAGGCATCCATTTTCTAGTGGGCATAATCTTAGCGGTTTGAGAACAAAACTGATTATTCTTATGGCCAAAAGGTATCCAATAATAACCTATCTTTATAAATGTTCTTCCTGTGGGTTTCCACTGTTTTCTAACAATCTTACGTCTTTGCCTTTTAGCCTTCTTTGCACGAATGTTAGCATTAACAATTTTAAGCGGCATTTGACATCATTAGACAAAGCATTCACACCACTTTCATGATTAGCAAATGAATTCAAGCGGACATCATTACAAGGTTTGCAAATAGTATCGAGAATTGAATTAATTACAGTACGCCTATGGCTAATACTAGAATCAACACGATTCGTTTTATTTGACTCAAACTTAAAGTTCCTAGATTGGTCTTCTAGTCTCTTCCAATGCACATTCTTAGCTTGCAAGGTCCTATCATTCCTTGTATTGTCTTGAGACTTAGACCTGCTCGCTTTAATGTCACTGATTACTCCTGTAGAGGGAATGGGAACATTAGTTGGTTGATCTAATTTTTGCATTACTGAACTTGATGTGCAAGGATCTGAAGTACTAGAAGGCACATTAGTGTTTACTTTCTTAAAACTATGATTTGAGCTATTTGCAGGCACACTAAAATTCACTTTCTTAGCACTAACATATCTAGAATCTGAACTACTTGAAGGCACCCTAAGGTTGACATTCATTACATTGGGCATAGAACGAATTTCATGCTTGGCACTAGGCATAGAACAAGGCATCACGGCTTTGCCTTTTGCACCTAAGGATTTTGGACATGTTGCAATTACACATTCAAGCAGCTCTTGAGATCGTTTGGCCTCGAGGCAAGCAAACCTAATTTCTCTATCAAGAGGTTTATTAATGAAATCCTCTTCAAC
Organism: Chrysanthemum makinoi; assembly: GCA_910596185.1. NCBI lineage: Eukaryota > Viridiplantae > Streptophyta > Magnoliopsida > Asterales > Asteraceae > Chrysanthemum > Chrysanthemum makinoi. Next base: position 27,754,786 of record OU343223.1, read on the forward strand.
AATGTCACGGAGACATTCTAGACTATCCTTAAGGTGAGCACAATAGTCATGAAACGCAGATTCATTATTCCTAAGATGAGGAGGAATATATTTAACTGTCACAGTGTATTTACAGTCTAAGGGTGACTTTGAAACAACATTCTTATTAAAAACAAGTGGCAGTTTCCCATTTTCCCGACTTCTCAGATTCTCAATTTCCTTTTGTAAAGACGTTATTTTTTCGTTGTTTTGGTCACGAGTGACTTTCATTGAATCATATAACTCTTTAAAGTGTCGTTTAAATTTTTCATTTTCTTCTAGAAAACTCTCGTTTTCCTTTTATAAGGCATTAACCAAGTTTTGAAGATGAAAAGTTTGAGAGTACTGAGAATCTAAAGGAGGAGGCATTTGGGATCCAGTTACATTGTTCTTTTCACCCTTCAATTGAGAGATTTGGACTTTCAACTTTTTGATCGTGTTACAATGAGCTCGAATCTGTTCATCACGTTTGCTAATTTCAAAAACTGCATCAAATTCGGGAGCATCCAAGGAAGTCTTGATATTTGAGGTTTTAACATTTTCTTTTAGATGTTTATATTTTAGTTGTAAATCAAAATGTTCAACTTCTAGTTTAGAAAGATGGTTTACCAAATTTTCGTGATCATCCTGATCAATTTTCTCATTAAGGCTCGAATTAATCTTTTCAAGCTCAATGACACGATCATGGGAGACTTTCAGAGCAACAGATAGTTCATGAAATTGAGAAGCATTAATGGAGCAATTCGTAGCAGTGTAAAACACATCTTGAGCAATACATTCCGAAATAAGATTCTCATTCAAGGTATGCAAGTTCTTCCTCTCAATCTCATTATATTTTAATGCTCGCTCATAGTCACTAACCTCAACTACCATTGCATCAAATTCCTTTTCCATTCCTTTAATATATGAACTTATTCCCTTTTTAAGACTCTCAAAATGATCTTTTAGTAGTTTGAAGAAAGGCATGACCTCAGTTAGATAGCATTCTTTTGTTTGTTCAAAACCCCTTTCCCCTTCAGTTATCCCAGTGGGTGTGATCCTTTTCTTACAAGTTTTCTCAAAATCGACAAATAATTGAAGAATAACATATTGGCTGATTAAGGTCTTGCTCTTAGTGGCAATATTTCTAGGAACTAAATGCATCGGTGTATTTGGAGGATACACAATCGCAGCAGGAATTTTCCTAAGGGAAGGGTTTGTTTAAACAAGATTTTCAAACTTTTAGCATATCTAACTCCTTTTCCGAAAACTTGTTCGGTGTTAATAACGTTTGAGGCTTAAATTTGTTTAAGGAGATCCATTTTTCCTTCTTGTAATCATGGGGTTTGATCGTGATGTTATGGTTTTTTCATTCAGGATCTTCTAGCTTCTTATTCATTTTCACCCTAGATGTATCATCTAATATTCTATCTTCCTCGAGCACTCAGCCATAAGACTAGGTTTTCTCTAGGTTTAAGAATTTCATTGCCATCATAAATTACATTTTGAGCCGCCTTAGCTAACTTACTGTACTCCGGGTTGGGTTTATCTATAATGGGAACACTATGCTTATCGCTTAAAACTCTATGCTTAGTGACCATGTGAGCAGTCTGAATGGTATTCCCTTGTGCGTACAACTTATTTTCAAGCTTGTTCTTCAAAGTTTTTAGATTAGAAAAATCATTCAAAAGTTTTGATTCCTTGGCATGAAATTTCTGCTTAAGCACTTTAACATTTTCTTGAAGTTCTTGTTTTTGCTTAGCAGTTTTTGAAAGCTTTTCTTGTAAGGAATTTAACTCTTGTTTTAACATTTCTTCTCTAAAATTAGTTTTTCTAATAATTGTACGCATTTGGTTATCCAACTCCTGCTCACGAGTATTTAGCTTAAACTTAGCACGTTGTTCATAAATGGCAACTCGTTCTTTATAGGCATTAAGTTCAGAGATAACGGAATCATCAGGGGCACATGCAGTGTATTCATCACAGACATAATCATCATTGACTGCAGGAGATACATCACTTGACACAATCACACTTTCACTTTGTTTCACATATTGATCATATGGGACAACATTGATATTACCCATATTTTCAATATCCGACTCAATGATTTCAGTTGATTGTATTTCATTATGTATCTTTTGCACATCAACTTCATCATATAATTTTAATACCTCTGAGATGATTTTGTCTTTTGATGGTCCAGCATGTGGTGAAGAAGAGACCTTAGGAGAGACCATTGGAGAAATGCTAGCCATGAAAATTGTTTGTGAAGTAGGTCCATCATCAACATCAGAGTCGTATGCATCACAGTCAGCTACTTGAAAGGCATTCTGATGATTGTGACCTATCTCTTGAATAGGCTGCTCATCCACATCTGCATCATATGTCTTAGCATTCCCTTCAGCAAGAAACAACAACTCCTCTTCATCCAAGGTTGCTCCATTGTCCTGAGCTTGCACTAGCAACATCTTATCCCTGAAGTATTCAGCATTCTGAGGACGTTTTGGAGATGTGCAATTCCTTGCAATGTGTCCCTCACCACCACAGTTGTAACATTTTACTGGCTTTGCTTGTCCTTGATTTCCAGTCCTTCCTCGGTTCTGATTTCCTACATAGCCTCCACCTGCTCCACCCCTTCTCCGATCGTACTGCCTTTCTTGGACTGGCTGCACCATAACCTTCCCATCTCTTACAGTGGCCTGATTGTGTGGATTGGATGATGTTCTGAGGTTGTTGTTGGTGTGTGGGAGAGTGTTCAAGTTTTGACTGATCATGAGAGCTAGTTGACTAATGAAGTTTCCTACATATGCATCAGCATCAGCTTGTTTGAACATTGGATCAGGAATGAGTTTGTGAGTTCCATCACCCATGGGTATAACTTGTGAAGCTCTAGTGGTAACCCCAATGTTTGAGTAGAAGGCAGTTGAATCATTTGATGAGCTTGTCTCTCCCGGATTTGTTTTGAATTGTTCAAGAATCCTCTTTTCAAACATGGCATGTCTCTCATTCTGAAGAAGAAAGGCATACAGTTGCTCATAATTCGTATTCTTCAAACCTTTAGTGAGCTTCACCGAAGTGACAAACTTGTGCCATTCGGGATTCATGTTGTTTACAAACTTTGAGTTCAAATGAATGTTAGGCATGGTCATTCGATGTTCCTCATGTCATTAACAAGCTTGTGGAATCTCACGTAATACTCATAGACACTCTCATCTGGTTTCATCTTGAAGTGCTCAAATTCATCATAAAGTTGTGATTCTCTGTCTTCCATGGTTAATTCAGAACCAGAAAGAAGCATCTTGACATTATCCCATACGGCCTTTGCTTCAGTATTGTAATTGATAAGCTTGTAGATATCTTTTGGAAGGCCTTGCAATATGATGTTAGAAGCCCTGATATCCGCATCGAATCTTTTCTTCTCCTTATCATTGAGCTCATCATACGTCTTTGGTCTGTCTATTCCATAGATCATCGTTCCATCTTCAGCTGTATCAATTATGTCCCTAGTGGTCTCAACTCGATATGGTCCTTCATCAATCGATTTGAGAATGTTGACCCCATTTTCCTTTCCAAGACAGTACAATCTGATTCTTTGAGCCCAAGAGTCGTAGTCAGTTCTGTCAAGCTTGGGTGGACGAGTATCGACCTGCGCTTGAACGTGCTCAGAACGGAAGAAACAATAGTAGGAACGATGTTTGCCATGATTACAAGTTCTACGGGATTTTACAATTCTTTGATTAAACCGGGAAATTGATTTTTTCACGGGATTTTACTAAACCAAAAGAACAACCGTAAGAATGTATCACAAAGAAGTAACAAGCCTAAAATTAGACAAGTAGTAAAACACACAACTCGCTTAGTTATCAACTCGCTAAACACCCAACTCGCTCAAGGAGACAACTCGCTTAAGGAATCAACTCGCTAAATAGCCAAGTCGCATTAGCATCAACTCGCAACGCTGTCAACACGCTTAATGAAGCAAGTCGCTAAATAGCCAACTCGCTTTAGTAACAACTCGCAACACAATCAACTCGCTTGAACACCAAGTCGCTTAAATTAACTCGCTAGCTTTACAACTCGCTTAATAGCTAAGTCGCTTTAGATATCAAGTCGCTTAAAGAAACAACTCGCTTAGAACCCAAGTCGCATAAAAGTCAACTCGCTAAACAGCCAAGTCGCATGTACCAACTCGCATCCAATAACAAAGAAACTCGCTTTGAAGAATAAAGTATCCGAGACTCAACTCGCTTCGTACAAACTTCTAAAATAACCACTTTGTCAATCAAAAACAACCAAACCACAATGATTTAAGCCTTCTAATTCAAAACATAAACACATATGATGATCCTAAACACAAAAGTACAAGCAAAATTCAAACTTTAACACTAGAATTTGTCCAAATGACTCAAACTCTCCTAAACCTTTAATACCCCAAAAACCTTATGAAATCCACCAAAACAAGAAGCATGAAAGATGAGTGATCAAACCATGGCTCTTGATACCAATTGTTAGATATAAGATTTCACAAACACATTAAACCATAATCATATGGGGCGTTAACTAGAGTTTAGAGAGAGAAAGTTCTAGTGAGAGAAAGGAAGATAGTTGGGAACTATGTGAAACAAAGAAAAATGGTATTGAAGCTCCAACCCTCTACCTTGGGAGGTAGAGGGTATTTATAGTTTCTTACAAACAAACGCCACCTACGGGCTGTGGATCAGGCATACAGTGGGTTAAGACCCGTCCGTCCTCCACGGTGTTACTAAACTAAATACTACATAACATAAAATAACTACGACTACGAGCTTTCTAACGATTACATATACTTGAGGTGACCGACTCTTTAATACCTGGAATTTCTAATTCCTAACATATACAATATACTACTAGAAACCAAATAATTTCTAATATGAGGAACATGCAAGATATTAAACAAATAAACAACTTTTCTAGAACTAAATCTTTAGTCAACACATCCTCGTCCATGCACCACGGTTGTTGATTCGTTTCCCATATGAACAATAGAACCATCATTTAGTGACTCGTAAGTCTGGAGCCAGCATCTATCTTTACACATATTGATTGTAGCACCAGAGTCAACCCACCATGCAAGATCATCATATGGCGCAAAGTATGCTTCAGATATATATTTAACACAATAAATCTAAAATGACTTATTAAACATATTCCGGCCTTTCAGATGGTTGGTTGAACTAATCCATGAGCCACATGTGCCTCAAACATTGGTTTTATTACCAACTTTACCACCCTTGCAATCCTTTTTCAAATGTCCACGTTTCCCACACTTTTAACAAGTCAATTTTGTCTTTTTGTTAGGATGTGCTTTGGAGTCTTGATGTTAACATCTTCTTTTGTTGTCATTGTACTTGGTGGAGTTGTTATGCTTCACCATATTGACAACTGATGAACTAGCAACATTGTTGTGCTTGTCATTATCCTGCGCCCTAAATGATTCCTTGATGACTGCCCAACTCAACAATAGTCAGTTCGTCCTTCTTATGTTTAAAGATATGCTTGAAATCTTTCCAAGAAGAGGGAAGTTTGTAAATGACAAAATAGACTGAAATAGCCTTATCCATTTTAATTTTGTATTGTGGGAAACGACCAAGTATACCAAGAAATTCATTGTATTGTTCCTGATAGGTGTCAGAAATCGACCATTTGGTAATTGGTAGAATTACTTACAATGAACTTATAGGCATCCTCAACCATATACTTAACCTCCAAAGAATTAGAATCATATAGTTTTTTTTGTTGATTCAACATTTTGGTAAATATAAAGAGATGGTCAGATATGCCATTGAGAATTAAACCTTTGCAAATGTAGTCATTATTCTCTCATTTGCTCCTTTCCCTTATCTCTTCCACAACTGCATTATCCTCATCAGGAATTGGCGTGCTTAGAACATACACCACACACATGCTTAACAAAAGGAAGTACATCTTCTTTTGGCATCTTCTAAAATCGACACCTTCAAACTTCTAGTTTAGAGAAGTTAGCAGCCATATGCTTCATTACAGCAGCCACTGATTATCACAATAAAGTTTCTTTTGATTATTGACGGGTCTCCAGTTAGGCATAGATAACCAATTTACAGAATATCAATTAGAATCGTGATATCACTTATCAAAAGAAACTACTTGAACCTAATGTCTGGGTATCATGAATATCTCTTTGAGATAAGACTAAGTGTAATGTTCTTTGTTTAGGTACAAATTAAGAATCCTTTCGTTTTTAAGTATTTTGATTTTTTGTGTCTTTCCCATGCAAGTATGTATTCCAATTTATAAGAAAACTCAAAACCCAATAATGAAATTATGATAATTCACCGGCTCATTAATTTCACTAAAATGTTCCTCCATCATAGAAATTAGTGGTTATGTAACCGTTAAACGTAGTCATTATATTGCAGTTAAAACTACCCTTAAATAGGTCAAAGTCTAACAAGTAAGTTTGAATTCAGTTCCAGTGTGTTTACTCGCTGATGAACATGCTCCCAGAAAGAATTGTTCAGTTCCTGAGTTTGCTTACTGAAAAGTTTACTCACTGAAGAGATGAACCTTCTGATGTGACCATTCCCTGATGAGGTCCTTCAGCATACTACTCAAATATGACGAATCAGCCTCATGAATATCGTTTAGAGTCTCACTGAAGAGTAGACTCCCCAAACTTCATCAGCTAACTAAATCACGTTTACCCACTATTAGAGTCAAGGAGATCAGCGATATAATGAGTGTACACTATATACCACCAAACTCATTACCAGGCATAATTTGAAACCTTAAAATTGAACTAAATTTTCAACAGGTTTGTAGGCATCTACAATAACGATCACATAAAAGGTTCGGTGATACGTTTGTAAAGGTTGCATGGATACATTTAAATCTATCAATGTTATGTACTTAATTAAGTTTAAAAAGTTGAATCAACAATTATAGGGTTTTTACACGTGATTTCATTGTACTTTTATAAACTGTTCCTTTGAGTCATTATACTCTTTTTATTTATTAGAGTAATTGTAATTGTACAAATAAAATCAATTATTTCGATCACTTCTTCCGGAATTGAAGCTAATGTGTCATTTAATTAAGGCTTATGTGTCCATTAAATTTAACTGACTTGTCATTTATTTCTAAATAGAATTATAAAAATATCTCATATAAAGAGTCAGTTCTATATACAGTAAAACCTCTATAAATTAATAGTGTTGGGATCGGGATTTTTTATTAATTTAGCGAAATATTATTATATCGATAAATTAATAATTTATTAATTTAAAGAGGTTTAGCGTATGGCTATTAAATTTTCAAGTCTAATATACTAGATAGTTACAATGTATATTCATTAAAGGCGAAAAATAAATTTTGAAAATAAGTTCCAATTAACATTTTATAAATTCACATTCACACTTTATAAAAATAAAATTAACACTTTTTGTTGCAATACGAGAAGACGACGCACCAAATCTTTAGTGCAATAAGGAGATTTTAAAAACTCAATACATATTTGAAGTTCAACAAAAAAACAAATGACTATAAATTCAATTTTTACTAAACAATCTTAGGATTTTGAATTGTATCTCTCTCACACACACAAACATATATATACATATATATGTGATTTTTATTAATTATTAATTTATAGTTTTGTTGGGACTAATGTATATACACCGGGGTTTTCAAAAAAATTATTATCTTATTATTTTATCGATTGAGGTCCAAATTTGTACTGGTCCCAAGTTGGGACTGGACAAATTATTAATTTTATCGAGATTATTAATTTATCGAGTATTAATTTATAGAGGTTTTACTGTATATTCAAATAAAACATGTCTAATCAGACCCAAGTTCGATATACATTATACTAAAACTAAACCCCCTTCAGCAATAGTACACATTCATGGAAATAACAATTGGAACGAAAACTCAAATCATTGAAGAAAACAATATTTTATCACCACGCCGACACACATCCCACTAGAAGATAGAGAAGATCGTGATATTTTTACATTCGTTTGGGGGTTTGCAATATCAAACGTTGCAAGGCATAATTTGTCTTCAAGTGATAATCATAAGAGCATGAGATGGACATCATATAATGACGTGGCTAATTCTGCTGATGTGTACTTATAAATAGTGACATGGTAGCCCAGTCATAACGGGTCACCGAAGTTCGACGAGTAACCAACCTTTTAAGCTATCTAAGCACTCTTCTAATAAGTTTAATGAAGAATGAATATAACTAATAGAGTAAATTACACCGTTCGTCCTTGTGATATACGTTGACCGACAAGTTTCATCCTTTGACCAAAAAAGGTTTACCGTCCATCCTTAAATGCGAAACGTTATGCATCGTCAGTCCTTCACTTTAACGGGCGACACTAACCTTCGTTATCTTGCCACATGTGATACCCACGTGAGGGTATTTCGGTCTTTTTCCACTTTCTTCTTCTTTAATATATCACCATCTTCTTCTTTAAACCATAAAAAACTGATTCATCAAATCCACCACCCAGATCCGCCGTCACTCAAATCCATCAAATCCATCAGTCCTTTCTTGATGCTCGGTCCAAAGCAAACCCAAGTCACCCGAGTTATGATGAACTCGTTTTAATCCACCACCAACTAAACTCAGAACCGAATGACCTCAAACCTTCACACATAGTCAAAGGAAGATGAACCCATTTCTGGTTTTCATTAGTACTAGATGAAAAGCTTGAGCTTTTAACGAATACCCTTTTGTTTTTTCTAGCTTTTTTTTTACTTGATCTTGACTTGACCAATGCAAGTGACTTTAGGTGAAGATGGTTCAGGGTTATCGAATCTTTTCTTTGTAGTGGAGAATAGTGCTGGTGAGCCTTTGATGCTGCGGTTGGTTTTGAGCCTGCGGCTAAGTGAGGTTGTTAAGGAGGTTGGTGGGTTGGAAGATGACATTTTTGTGGTGGATGATGATGAGTGGTGGTTGTGGTGGTGGCGTGAGGTGAAGCAGGTGAAGAGGTCGGTTGCGGTGGTGGTGAACCGAGTACAACAACGAGCAAAACCCCTCGTGTGGGTTTTGAACCGAGAGCCAACAACACCCCTAGGTTCGGCCAAACAAGTGGTGTTTTAGTACCCCTCGTGTGGGTTTTGAATCGAGCTTCAGATCTGAAGGTTTAAGGGACTGAAGTGGTGTTTTAGTAGCTAACTCATATTGAAGATGATGCAGGTGAAGAAGAGGAGGCACAACCCATTCACAATGTTGAAGATGATGCAGGTGAAGATGAGGGCACAGAAAAGAAGAAAAAGAAGAAGAAAAAGAGTAAAGATGTGGAAATGGAAGACGTTCCTGCTGTTAGCGAAGGTCAGAAGAAAAAGAAAAAGAAATCGGCAGATTAAGTTGTGGTAGATGTATATGGCGTGTGGAACACCTTATGGTGGTGAAGAATGAAGATTGGTATGTATTTTGATAACTTGGTGTTGCCTTGACTTGAACTGTTATGAACGAAAATGATTAGAAACAAGTTTGGTAATCTTTTATGAAATTTTGTGTTGATGCTAGTCAATTTGGTACATTTTGTGTAGATTGTTTCTTACTTTCTTTTATGGTCATACAACTATTAAATGTGTTAATTTCAACTCAAAAGTGTATGAAAATTGGCCAGTTTGGGCTGTATTTGTTTGCTAACAAGAAAATAATACAGAAGATATTATAAAGATTGCTAAAAATTATCTGGGTCAAATGTTCTAAAGGATCTCAAATGTCTAATGTGCTATATTAAATGGGAGATGAAGATGAAAATATAGATGAGAATGATGATATGAAGATGAGATGGTTATGAGATGGATGTATTGTTGTTGAAGATAAGTGGGGAAGATGAAGTGAAGAGAGAAATGGTAAAAGGACAAAAATACCTTTACATTTTTAGACTTAACGATCGTTAGTGTGTCCCGTTAAAGCAAAGGACCAACGGTAGATAACGTTTGATATTTAAGGACGGACGATAAACCTTTTTTGGTCAAAGGACGAAACTTGTCGATCAACGTATACCACAAGGACGAACGGTGTAATTTACTCTAACTAATAAATAGTGCAATTGTCGACTTGAATAAACAAAAAAAAAAGTACAATAATTGAAACAAGCATTTTGTGAAAAGCAATTGATTGTCAGACTAATAATTCTCAGTTGCACAATCAAATGTATAACGGTGCGTTTGGCATGTTGTGATGAATGACAATGGGTATGTGTTTGATAGTAGTGGTAGGTCCCTTATCAATGAAAGATTTATTCCTACCTCTTTATATGTATATGGAGTATGAATTATATCTATCATTCATTACTATAGTGGTGAGCCCCTCATTTTAAAAAAAACAACTTTAATCACTTTCATAGTTATAAATTATTAAAGTAACATATAATAAATGTACAAATGTTGAATGCATAAATTAAAGTGTGTAAATAATAAATGAGATTATGCAAATCACGTCTCTTTATGAAAGTACGATGAACCTCCTGTGCAAAAACCAACAATTATATAGAGTATATAGAAATTAGTTTAATGTTATGATTTGCAATTAGCTTTCAACAAGTATAAAAAATATCTTTTCATTGAATCAAAGAAATGAACCGACGACTTGCCTCCTCACACTTGATCTATTTATGAACAACGAGAGTGTCCAAGTCAGTTATGCTGGCTTTGCAAGCTAACTGCTCATACTGACACAAAACTAGCAACAAACTAGCTAAGCTAAGCTAGTAATTTCAGATTTGATTACAACACATTTTATAAAATTGCTTATAAGAGCCCAACGAAAACATGATCAATCAACTAGCAGCAGTGGCCAGTAGCAGTGAGCTGTGAGCAGTAGCCACAGCTCACGCGCTTCTTAAAGAAGCATTGAAAAAAATGAGCATTATTAATAAATAGCAAAGCTCACCGCTCCTTTGCCAAACGACTACTAAAAATCAAAATGCTAATTGCTTACCGCTCACCGGTCCAAAAAGCTCCTCATCACTCCGTGTCAAACATAACCTAAGAACACGATACTCCATATTAGTTGGCTCGCTTAACACGAACAATGGCAAATTGTATCTTGTACCTGTAGATTCATGGTAAAAATGAAACCAGTGTCATCATACTTGAAGACATTAACATGAAATTATCTAAAATGATTATAACATACCCCTATTGTCGTAGCAGACTGACATGTCTTGATTCTTAAGTCTGATATGCTTGTCTTCAATTATCTTTTGTGCATTGAGCAAGTTGCCCTCAGTCGCTGCTCTAAGAGCTTTCCAAATCTCTAACAAACCGCCAATCCACCAAAAAATGTATCAAATTAGTTTACGTCATGAAATTGGCACAAACGACTTAGTAAACAGGAAGTAATTTTCTATTTTGGATACAAAAATTGGTGACAAAAGTTAGTACCTCGTCTTCCACCAGCTCGTACAGCATTATGCCAAAACTTGTTACGCATCTGTTGAAGCTCCCTCAACGATAAGGGACTATCATAAGCCCATGGCTTAGGTTTTCTAACCATGTTATCTTCTTTGCAAGTACAAGTGCGAGCATCTATGTACAAATATGTTCAAGCTTAAAGAAACGTGCGACTAAAATGCAGTATCATCAAATATTACAAACAAAAACATGCATGTCAAAAAAAGCTATTCATGGTTACTTACCGTCGTCATTTAGATCTGATGATATAGCACCACCCATGATTATAAATGATTGATTGTTGAGTGTTATAATAAAGTGAAATGTTAGTGTCATTTACCCTATTTTGTAGCACACACTTTATCATAATCCTTTAAAAAAGGACAAATTAAGGACTCTTTCATAATTAATGCACATATAGATAACCAATTGTATACTTATATATAATGTTAAAGAAATATTGTATACTTATACTAGTTATAATATTTGTGTACGTACGGGGTTTTGACAAAAAAATTATTCTGTATTAATACTGAATATTGTATCTTTAAAGGTAATTGCATATAATTATATAGTTATAAGTTTCGTGGACGCACGAAGTTTACACATAAATTAAATTTATTTTAACATTTTAGTTCAGTATATACACATATAAGAATTTACCCATGAAAATTGTGATATAAGTACAACTAATACTTATGCACGAGTTTTTCATTATACATTAATATCCATTAGAATTTGGTAAAATACTTGTAAAAAATTCTTTTAAGTAACCAAAGATTTAATTTTATTTAGCTGACAAAGATATTGATATTGTTATTTAAATTTCACTACTGATATTATGTTGTACACATGATGCAAGTTTAATAGAACATAATGAGTCATTGTTATAAGTACAATGGCGTATATTTATTTTTATATTAAAGTAACCCACGCTTACAATTTGATAATTATATTCTCATTTTCAGTAATTTAGCCGTATTTAAAATGTAAACTCGTGTCCACATATGTTAAACTTTTAAAAATAAAATAAATGAGTCCTTATTGAACGTATATAGTAAATAAATTGATACTTATAATCTTATGCAAATTTATATGTTGTTATTTTAAAACAACATATACATTGAATTTTTTTAAGATATAAAGTATAAAAGGTATAAATTATAAGGGGGTATTTGTTTATAATCCAAAATTATTAACAATCATGGAGGCTTATAATATTACACTTAACTCTATAAAATTTTTAAAAATTCAACCACTAAAGTTTTATTAATTACCTCATCTTTTTTAAGTTTTTGTTTTCACAAATTTGACATTTATATTTTTATGTGTTTTTTTATCAACCAAATTTCTCCATCAAATTTATTAAAGTTTGACCAAAATCAATTTAATTTTTACTTTTATTAACCAATCACATCACACGATTTTGCTTACGTGGTGAAATTGAGTTCTCTTATTAGCCCAATTGTTTTTTCAATAAAAATGAATTGACAAAATCACTTCGAAATGATGTAATTCCTTTATTATATAAAAGATTAACATTTCAACAATGAGTTATAAATCTCGTGCATGCCCAGAAATTTACACATAAATCAAATTTATTTTAAAAATTTAATTTAATATATAGATATATAATAATTTTCCCATGTTTAATATTTTGTACTACATCTGTCCTAAAATTTATGTCCATTTTAACTTTTTCAATCAAACTTTGACTTTAAATATATCTTTTTGTATTATATAATACTTGATGAAAGTTATACACCAATGAAAATACATTTAAAACCAAATTTCATTTATTTATTATGCATCAAATATTATATAATACTGAATGATTTATTTAAGGTCAAAGTTTGATCGTACACAATATGTAGGTTTAGTTAGGGCTGAGCATCGGTCCGGATCCCGACCCGACCCGCCAATGCCCGAAACCGATAGAAAGAAAAAAACTATACCGATTCCTGACCCGTTTTTTGTCATTTCGGTTTCGGGTACCATTCAATCCAGTCGGTTCGGTATCGGGTTTTAGCAGCCCAGCCCGACTTCTAGAAACAGATCCAAACACCCAGAAGCAGCCCACCCAGAAGCAGATCCAAAAACCCCCTTAACCCAGAAACAGATCCAAATACCCCCTTAATTACTGTAGCAGATCCAAATACAAATACAAAATACAAAAGTCACGGCGAGCTACTCCAAATAAAAATACAAAATACAAAAGTCATGGCACAACCAAATACAAATACAAATGTCTTGAACCATGGCTCCAAATACAAAATACAAGTTCAAATAAGCAACCAAATACAAATTCAAATACTAATCACAACATTCTTGAATCATGGTGCAAAATTCTTCTCTTTTCCATGTTCTCCCTTTTGTTTGTCTAACGCCTCTTGAATTTCAAGCAAAAACATGAGAATATAAGTCAAACATAGCATTTCACATTACACTTACTAAAATAAAGTTAATAAAAAATGTAAGTTACTAAAATAACCAATAAGCTTATATATAAATAGTTTACCTTTAGCGAGCTCATCGTCTTTCATTAAGTCCGCTAACGTATCCAAAGTGATGTTTCTACTTGATGTACGAATCCAATCTTATGTGCACACCAAAGCCTCTACAACGCTAGGTGCTAAAGAATTCCTATACGGGTCTAAAACGCGACCACTCACGCTAAAGGCGGATTCAGAAGTAACGGTGGATACTTGGATGCGCAAGATATCTAAAACAAAATTAATAAAAATACATAAGTTTATAAAAAACAAAGCACAAAGAATCAAAGATATCTAAAATTTAATAAAAAAACATAAGTTATTACCTTTCGCCATCCTTGATACAATTGGGAATCTTGGACTATTTAACTTCCACCAATTAAGTATGTCGAATTCTTCGTCATCCTCTAGCTCAAGACGCGGTTCTTTTAGATATTTGGTCAACTCTTCCTCACCCCCGCTCAGCTTATTTCCAACTTTTTCTTTAAAAGCATTTATGAAAGAATCACCACGACGACGACTTGTGTTACTACTTTGACTTGACGTTGCTTTTGGTATTTCACTTGATATGTTTGTGCCATATTTTTCTTTGTACATGGCAAACAAGACCCCCATATCTTTCTCAACCTTCGTAACCAATTTGTCACATAATTCATCTTCGGTTAAAAATGAAATTGGCGTCTCATCACCATCTTCATCGACCTCCATGGGTATGCAACCATTTTCTATCAAATGTCTAAACCCATAGCCAATTATTTCCGACTTCATTGTGGGATCTAAGATAATGGCAAAGTACATATAATGGTTGATTTTTTTGTAATCACCCCAATATTTGTCATACTTTTTTCTCATTTCTTCAATCATTACCTTAAAAGAAGCATTTTCTTGCCACTCACGAAGATGCTTATCAATATCAAGTTTCCAAACCACAAATGAGCTACGGGAGATGATACGTTTGACACAAGTTCGGTTGTTTCTTTAAATTTTTCCAAAAATGCAACTACCTTCTTACAAACCTCAAAATCACCCCGCTTAGGTATTTCCTCAAGGTCTCGAGCAGAACAAGAGTTATTAAAATCATAATAAAAAAAAGCTTCTTTTAACTCAATAGCGGTTTTTAACATATCATGTGTGGAATTCCATCTTGTAGGGCATTCGAAAACCAAAAACTTATTTGAAATACAAGCCTTTTCAACACTTTTTTTAAAGTTAGTCACTCTTTGGCTCGAATGTTTTATGTTTTTCACGGCCAAGGCTATGGTATTCATTTCCTTGTTGAATGTTTTTAAACCATCTTTAACAACTAGGTTTAAAATATGAGCCATACATCTTATGTGAAAATGTTTACTAACATCATACTTAGTTGGTAAATTTTCTACCAAGTATTCAAGAGCTTTGTCATTTGAAGCAATGTTATCAACCGTAATGGTCATAACACTCTTTATACCCCATCCGGTTATACATTCCGAAAGTGCCCTACCAATATCCACCCCTCTATGGCTATGAAGTGGTCTAAATTTAATAATTTTTTTGTGCATGACCCAATCATCATCTATAAAGTAGGCGGTTAATACCATAAAGTTCATTTTTTACAACTAGAAGTCCACGTATCGGTGGTTAAATGAACTGTGGTGGCCTTGTTGCTTAAGAAATTTAATAGGCTCTTCCTCTCGTCAAGAAAAAACTTAGAAGCATCCCTAACAATAGTAAAACGAGAGGGCATATTAAATCTAGGTTGCATGTTCGTGGAAAATTTAATGAATGTTGGGTGTTCTACAAACTTAAACGGAAGCTCAGCAAGAACAATTAACTCAATCAACGACTTTTTAATAACCTTTTCATCATGCTTCCAGGTTTCTAAAGTCTCAATGCTACTGCCACCCTCATCATTCTCCCCAATCTTTTTCTTAAAAGCTAGTTTTTTTTTTGTTTCCTAATTTTCTCAACTTCGGGGTTTTTATCACAGTTTGCATAATGAGTATTCAAGTGTTGCGTATCATGTAAATTTGAATCGGCTTTGAGAACCACATCACACCATTTGCAGTAGGCCATCTTAATGATTACCCCATTTTCATCTGGTTCAAACTTTGGATCAAAGTATTTTCAACACTTAGAAGTCGTTTTCATTGGTTTGGATGGGTGCTTTCCTTTTGCGTTTATTATCATCACGGTCAACAGTCTCATCCTAAACAAACATAAAAAAGAACATCATTAGAAAAACTTTATATAGCTTACTATTTATAACTGTTTATACTTTATATACCTACTCAATTCGTATACTTCCAATTCGTATATATTAAGAATACTTATAATTCGTTATACTTATATGCATTAACTTCCAATTCGTATACATTAAGAATAAATTACTTGACATGTATATATTAAGAATAAATTACCAATGTTATCTATATATGCATTAACTTCCAATTCGTCATAAGATGCATAAAAAAAAGCATAAAGATATTAAAAATGTACAATACTTACTTCTATTGCATTGTTTTGTTGAGTTGAGAATGATTCGTATGTAGGTATAGAAGATGAGATTGATTCATATGTGGTATTTTTGAGATGAGATTGATCCATTTGGATTGGTTGTTCTTGATTTTGAGATGAGAATCAATCGGGTTTCATAATTGTTCTCGAGCTGTGAAAGTTTGACAGTGAAAAAAAATGAATGAATGAGAGGGGCACTTATTTTTTACAATACCTAATTGTTCTCGGGCTAAAGTCGGGTTTGTATACTGTAACATATAGGATTTCACAAACACACTAAACAATAATCACTATGGGGCGTTTAATATGTTTAGAGAGAGAAAGTTCTAGAGAGAGAAAAGGAAGAGAGTTGGGAACTTTAGTGAGAGAAAGAAAAATCTTATCATTAGCTCCAACTCTCTACCTTGGGAGGTAGAGAGTATTTATAGTACTTACATAAAACGCCACCTACCGGGCTGTGGATCAGGCATACAGTGGGTAAAGACCCGTCCGTCCTCCACGGTGTTACATAACTAAATACTACTTAACATTAAATAACTACGACTATGAGCTTTCTAAAGATTACATATACTTGAGGTGACCGACACTTTAACTACTGGATTTTCCAAATCCTAACAATCTCCCCCTAAGGGAGGTCACCTCAAACACACATTAAATTACATAGAAAACAAACAGTTATTACATTGAGATTGTTCTTGCATTCTTGTAATGTAGCTCGTAGTCTTTGATTCTTCATTTTTGCATGTTTTGGATAATCTGAGTGGAGGTCTTTAACTGATCCACGTGATACTGAGTTTTGAGCCAGCTTTGAGATCATCAGCAACATTAAATCTCTGACTCACCCATTGTGGTGTTGGTATAATGTGATGTTGTGATTTTTGGACCGACATGCTCACATTCTGGATCATGATTTATTCTTATCAGAGTAGCGGAAGCTTTCGATGATTCATGATATTGGCAGCAGTGTAGCAGAAGCATAGAGTGAAAATATCAGAGTCATTGATGCACTAATCATGATTTCTTTAGATATGAATGTGTTGTGTGAGCATGCGGCTATGGATTGACCGCTCCATTCTGATCAGCTGCAAACTTCGGGGTGTACCAGCATAAGACAGTTAGCAATAAACCGCACGAAAGTGTCTTTGATCACTTTCGATGAATTGAGGTACACGGCCCATGGTTCCCCGTTGATCAGTACAAGTACTGCCTGTGATCAGGTATAATTTCGAAGAATTTCCTTGACAGGGTTTCGCAGCTGCTCTAGCTGTTCTCAAACCGGAACGCCTCAAAGAAGACAACACGGAGTGAGTGAACCAGCGAAATGAGATTCACTGATTGATGAAAAGAGATTTGAAAAACAATCGTGTATTGCTCAATAGAAATTGTTTTTGCAATACAGCGAAGGTTTTAATGAAAATTAATTATCAATCATAAACACCTTTTATTTTGAGAAATAAGTACACAGTCGATGTGCTAAAGAAAAGAGTTTTTAAGCACAACTACCGGTTTTTCAAAGGTATCCGTCAATCCATAACCTGAACCAGGATTGATTCAAAAGATTGAATCGCTCCATTGTTTCTGTCCAGTTGTCACATGGTTGATCTATTGGATAGATCTCACATGCCACCTACTAGGAGCTTGTTTGATGTTGGCTCCAGAAGGCTTTCCATCTTCATCGTGAATATGTATGCATATCACTTTGATGTTCTGGCAATACCACAAGGATAATGCGTAGGACTCATAAGATATAATCTCTCTTTCCATATTGTGTGAAACAGGGAGTCTTCATTGAAAGTGTCCTAATGAGATTTATATGATGGTCTCGTGGCTCTAGACTCAATTGTGCATATTTGGTTCCTATGCCGGAGACTAGGGAGAGGGTCTCCTTCTTCAATATCAACAATGTCTAAGAGAAAGTCGATAGATTATGTTGGTTCCCTGTGAGAATGAAACAAGCCCTTTTAAGAGGAACTTGAGTGGTTTGGAAAGTTGAAGTGCAGTGCGTCACTGGGTCCATGACGTCTTGTCTTCAATACCGATGTTACCTTGGTAACCACCAGTAGTATATGAATTTAACCCGGTTTCTGCCCTAAGGTTGAATAAATGGAGGGCTATTTCTTTTCACCCTTTTCACATCAAATTCTTTTTCATTTTTCAACCCCTTCAGTGCTTACCGAGACTTCATTACTAGAACCTTGTTGGGTTTATTCCAGTACTAGCTCTGTCTCAGTCTGCACTCTTCCCATATCTCACTTTTCTCCTTTTTCATCATACCTAAGGACTTCTACACTATCTAGTGGATTGTCCCTGGGTAGATCCCTCCGGTTCTGGCGGATCATGGGACCTCAACCTAACCTTATCATCCTTATATCCCCATACATAAAGTAAAGTTGGTCGGTCTTTTTGGTATCGTTCATCTGCCATTGGAACCAATTGAAAACCATTTGAAAAACAATCATGATACTTGCGATATAGAATCAAAGCATTTTGTATCTTAATTGTTTTGATATTTTAGAAATGCTCCCCCTCAACATATTCATAAAAATATAGAAATTGTTTAGCACATGGAGGCAAGAGATCTTTGAAATCGTTAGATTAAGAATGAAAGGTCCAATCTTTTGATTAACATTTTCTAAAATGATCATCATCACTTCCCAATCAATTTGAGTAGATACAACATTTTGAGGAAAGATGAGGTTTTCACAAGTTTGCTCCCCCTCAATATGTGCCTCGAATTTTGAAAGAGTTTTGCACATACTAGAGGGAACCTGCACTTAGAGACAATTCAGTCACGTTTCAATAATTTGAGGTTTAAAATAGATGCTCCCCCTCAACATGTGCATGGAAAATTTGAAATCGTTTGTCCCTTGCGGGAAGGAAAACATGCTAAACACTTATGAAACCATTTATCGAATTATCAGTTTAAATCCAATTTAAATCACAAATTCTCCCCCGATCACAATTATCAAATCATTTGAGATTTGTGATCTCTGTAGATTTAAATTGATTTTGAAAGCTTTTAAGGAGAATTGTGACTTGATTATGAAAGCGTTTTAACTGATAAGGATTGGATTTTGAGACTTTAAACTCCATTGATTAAACATGCATAATTATCTTTTGAAAACATAATAATAACCGAGGTCTGGAACCAATTGTGTAACATTTTGTAAAATATTTAGAGTAGACCTTACTCATTTAAGTGCAAATTGTTTGAAAAGAACACTTTTTGATTTAATTGAAAAATCAATCTCCCCCTCAATCAATGACGAAAGTCGTTGATTGATGAATTGAGATTTTGACACTTGATAAGTTCTTTTGATTTTCAAAAATAGAGTCCGAAGTGTTTTCAAAACAATTGAGTTTTCATAAGATTACAAATATTTTTCAGAGGAATCTTTAGAAGGAAAAATATTTGAAATTAAACATTTGTCTTGTTGATGACAAACATTTGTTTTTAGAATCAGAGCATTAGGTTTGAAACATGAGATAAAGCATGGCTCTGTTCTTTCTATGAGAAGCGGGTTACTGCCTGAAATAACAGTAAACCATTGTTTTACTTTCTCCCAAAAACATTTTTTGATTTTTTGAATTATTATATATATATATATATATATATATTTTAAACATTCGAACAACATCTAAAGTCCCGTGTCATTCTTTGAATGACAACACAAAGACCGTAGATATAATCGAATCGTGGTAAAAACATGACAAAAATATAGACAATATTTTTTTGAGATATTTCAAGATTTTCAAATTTTTATGGATTTTTGAGAGATTTATAATTTTGTATTTTGCTTTTTGAATAAATATATACAAAATATAGATGAAGAAAAGAGCTTTACTCCTCGTCTTCCTCCTGAAGACGTTTGAGTGTTTCTGGTTGAAGGCTTTTCAAGCCAAGTCGAGGAAGAATAAACTCAAAACGTTCTCTCGGAAGAGCTTTGGTGAAGATGTCTGCTAACTGGTATTCTGACTTCACAAAATAGAGTTCCACCACACCTTTTTCTACTTGTTCCCTGATGAAATGATGTCGGATGTCAATGTGCTTTGCTCTTGAGTGTTGTACGTTGTTGCATGAGAGAGCAATAGCACTTTTATTATCACAGTATAGAGGGATTTTGTTGAATTCAAAGCCATAGTCAGATAATTGGGATCTCATCCAAAGGATTTGAGCACAACAAGATGACATGGCTATGTATTCAGCCTCTGTAGAGGAAATAGAAGTACTCATTTGCTTCTTTGAAGACCAGCTTACAAGCTTATCACCCAAAAACTGAGCACCTCCTGACGTATCACAAAAATGAGATATGAATACAAGGTAATCATATGCTCAGAAAAATAACAAGTAGCATGTAAGTCCATTTAATAAATGATGAGTGTGTAAATACTCATCATTTTTAGTCAAATCTGAACTGCAAAACGTCTAAAAATGCTCAGAAATGCATCAAAATACTGAAAATATTCCAAAATTGCATTTTATATATTTCAGATGCAAAATGTTTAAAATCAGATGAAAAATGAGCAAAGTTTGCATAATTGGCAGTTTCAGTCCCTCAACTTTCAAAATTTGTCAAAACTAGTCCCTGAGTCAAAATTTCAAAAGAAAAATCACCAAAGGTCCTTTTTAAATCATAACTTGTCAAAATTAGTCCTTTGGTGAAAAATATAAAAAGTTTGAGAAAATTACAAGTTTGGTTCTCCAAGTTTAAATTTTGGCAAAATTAGCCCCTGGAAAATTGGAAAATGGCAAGTTTGGTCCTTGCACTATTGAAACTTGTCACTTGTGGTCCCTTGGAATAACTTTGCATAATTGGCAGATATGGTCCTTGTAATTTCAGAAATTACACACTTAGTCCTTGTCATTTACACCTTTTTGGACTTGTCATAACTTTTTTTGACCCTGCCACTTAAACATTTGGACCCTTACCCTTGTTGACCCCCTTTATTATTAATAGCCGGTCAATCCAAGTCAAACAAACAACCCCTACCCGCCTTT
Organism: Chrysanthemum makinoi; assembly: GCA_910596185.1. Classification (NCBI taxonomy): domain Eukaryota; kingdom Viridiplantae; phylum Streptophyta; class Magnoliopsida; order Asterales; family Asteraceae; genus Chrysanthemum; species Chrysanthemum makinoi. The sequence goes on from OU343223.1 coordinate 27,776,209, forward strand.
TTCCTTTTTCCCCAACATATAGCCTGCAACACCATCCCCCCTCCAGCCACCCTACTCCTCCATGTCCCCTCCTCCTCAACATCCATCCAAAGTGCATTTAATGCTTCACCCTCATCTCACTCAACCTCCCACTGTCAAATACGTTTTTCCCGCCAAAACACTATGAAGGGCCAAGATGACTTCAAGTGATCCAAGGGTCCTAGAAGAAGGTGGGAACTGCTCATTTTGGTGAGAGAAAAGCTTTTGGTATAAAAAGGAGGATGAAGAAGCTAGAGAGAGTAGTAGTTAGTCTTTTTATTTTTCCTTAATGTCGTTTTTTAAATTAATGTTTTAGTTTAAGCCCAAATGTTGTAATCTCAGTTTTTATGTATTACTTTTAAGCTAAGACAGCTTTGTAATGTGTTTTTGAACAATCAATCCAAGTTTTATTTAAGTTCCAAGTTTAAAGTTTACTATGGAAATTTTCCATTTCAAATTCTGATTCCAAAGCTTCATATAGTTTGTTTCTCAGCTCCAATCAGCTTATTTAAGCTTATCAAAGCTTTTTGTAAGCTTAAGCATCAGTTTCAAGCAATTTTGGTCAAGGTCAACAAAAGTCAAACTGTAGCAGTTTGGTGATGAATGGGTTGAAGCAGAGGTTTATTTGGGTTGGATTAGACTAGGATAGATTAGTTTTGGGTTTGGTTTTGGCCTGCAACAACAGCTTGACAGTTGTGAGTACCTGTTTCATTTTCAAGTTTCAAGTCAGATTTTGCATTTTATGGTTATCTGTGTATCTGTGGTCATAAACTGCTCAATCTTGTTTATCTAGTTATATTTAGAATTAGTGAACTTAGTTGGATCAATTGCAGCAGTTAGTTAAATGGTTGGTGTATTTTATTTGCAAAACAGTTGATAAAAGAGGTGTTTGGATCAGTAAGCAATTCTGTGTTTGAGAGTAGTTTGGTGTTTGAAACCTGTTGTTTCATGTTTGTTTAGATCTTTTGAACTCATCTCAGTCATTGTATTCACCTACATTGGTCCATAAGTCAAAATCTCTTTTGAATCTGTCCCATTTTCTTACTGTTGGAATTTTTGCATATCAAAAGTTTATTTTGTGTTCAAAATTCATATAACTAGTTTGCTTTAGCTTCATTTCATCATAATATATCATTTCCAGTTCATAAATTTGATTCAAAGTTCAAAAAAAGTCAATCTTCCATTTTTGTCAAAAAGTCAAAATATTGAAATATCAGTTTTGAGTCCAAATGGGAGGATTTTTCATGCATTCATTTCTGGGTCAATGTCAATGAAACTTTGGGTCTTAGAACTTCAGCTGGTCTTGTTTCTTATTAGCATTTTTACAGATTTTTATCAAATTTTTAGAAGCTTCTTTAGAGCTTATCAAAATGGTGCTAAATGCCCTGTGCAGGGCATTGAGCCTGCACAGGGATTTTGCAGGTTTTACCAGGCTTGGGAAAAGTTCATTTGAGCTCACCTAGGTCTGATTTTTGGCTTATGCATAGCCACCCAGGTCTTCTTTAGGATCCAGCTTTTAGCTTTTAGTTTCCAGCTTATTAAAGTGCTTATTATTCAGCTGCAAGTAGGCACCCTCTCACTGTTTTTGCATACATAAGCTCAAACATCAAATCTGTGCTAGCTTGCCATTCAGAGGTTGTAGCTTGTTGATTCTTGTTGCATTTTAGTTCTTTTAGCATATTTGAGCTTCTGTTTTGGTTTGGTGCTTATTGGTCTCCATTTACTTATTCAAAGTGCTTATTTTCAAGCACTTTGCTCATCAGTTTCAATTTCCTCCACACAAGCTCATGTTTTTCCATTTTTCCTAGCTTCCTAATATTATTTTAGACTTTTCCTGAAATTTTCATATTTTTCCAAGCTTGTTTGCTACTTTTCTGAATTTAAATCAATTTTTAGCATTTTTTAAATAGCATTTAATACAAAAAATTAAGAAAAGCTTCAAAAAAATAATTTTTCATTTTTCTTAAGTTAAGATAAATATAAAAAGTCAAAAAAATATTTTTCTAGATTTTTCTTAGTTAAATTTGTATTTTTAAATAATTTAATTAGTTTTTAATAGTTTTTAATTCCTAGAAAATAGAAAAATAATCAGAAAAATACAAAAATAGTCTTGAAAATTCTCTTTTGATATTTTAGATTTTTCTCAATCATAATTTTATTTTTCTAGCCTTATTTCATATTTTCTTCTATTTTAGGTTATTTATAAATAGTTAGAAATAGTTTTTAATTAATAATAATTAAATAAATAGTTGTAAAATTAATTTTCTTTTTCTATAAATTTTATTTTATCATTAGGATTGTAAAAATGTCATTTTCATATTTTTAGGACTTTTATTTCTTAGATCTCACTTTTTATTTTGTACGTTTACGTAATTTTATTTAAACGTAAGTTTTAAGTTTTAAGTTTTAAACGTTCATCAATTTTAAAAATAGTGATAGCGTTTATTTAATATATTTTAGCTTTTTAATTTTCTTTAATTTGCATTTTAGCCCTTGTAGTTTATGTACTTTTTCCTTAGTTATAATCATTCTCAACCTCTTTTCCGTTCAAATCTCTCGATCACTATTCGTTGGGTGATCCATTGCATAGCTCGCTGGGACATAACGACCCGGGGAAACACTATACTCCCCTGATCTTCATTGAGTCTGTGTCTGAACCGTTTTAAGTTCCTTACGGTCGGCCATTCACAAGTGGCCGGTTTGAGTGAGAAAACTTGACGGTTTGGCGCGGATCAAATTTTTGGCGCCGCTGCCGGGGAGCTGTGCTGATTATCTTCCGTCTAGCAGATTAGTGATTTGGATATTCACTCCTTGTTTATACCATCTGTATGTATTTGTATTTTCTTATAAAAATCAAAAACCCAAAAAGATTTTCATTCTTTGTTTCTACATCATGTTTTTCAAAAATACCAAAAATATTCCTCTTTACCCTCTTACCCTTTTTGATTGTTTATCCCTTTACCCTCTATCCATTTGATTCTAACTTCTTCTATTCTCATGGAATCGTTTATTCCTTGTGTCGGTTGTGGTGAGCCTCTTTTTGGTTCACCATGTCGCTGGTGTACGTGTGTACAGTGTGGTAATGATATTCGGAATGGGAGTTGTTTGTTTTGTGGTTCGAGAAATTCATTTGATTATGATCCTAATCCGAACTCATTTAACGACCCCTCAAACTTTTCCAATTACCCACCACCGCCCGACTTATCTTCATATAACTGCTGTGAATTTTGTGGATGTCCTCACCAAGGATTTGAGTGTCAATCCGGAAACACGTTTGTCTATGAACAGTTTTCCGGTGATGCTCAGAACTTTGGTTATGACCAAAATCCATATGATTCACCAGTCCAGACTCAGCTTTTATTATGAGTACTGTGGAGGTCCCCACTTCAGCTCTGATTGTCAAATAGGGAATCCATTTCCTTGTAACAATCATGACTCTTACAGGTTTGACAATTTCCAACCTCCACAGCACTATACGGTTCAAACTCCACCTGAGCCGTTGCCTGAAGAAAATTCCCAAGATTTTGAAACCGCAATGAAAACACTTGAGGATATGATTCAAAACTTTAAGAATCAAGTGAGTAGTGAAAAGACCATGGGAGAATTGCTAGCCGAATAACGAGAAGAACGAGAGGCTCGCAAATCTAGGGAAGAATTATTAGTCCTAGAGCAAGCAGCTCTAAGGCGTTCCCAATTTCTTAAGGCAGCTATGTATGATGATGACGAGGAGAGTATTTCTTTTAAGGATATTATTTCTCAACTCCCTCAGTCAATTGATATCCCAGCAGTTGAGATTCCATCTCAAACAACTGCTATCACACCTGAAGCTCCCACTCACTCTCTGAACATGGGGACGAGCATCTTGACACTGTTCCTGAAAAGGAATCGGACGAATTCATAAAGTCTAGTGTCGAGAACCTTGTCCCAATCCCGAGAGAGTCACAGGGAACTTCTGAGCATATGTGTGATTCTCTTTCCCCTCTTGAGTGTTCAAATGATCATTTTGAAACTTTCTCCGATGTTAGCGACGATTGTACTTCTTATGGAAACATCGAGTATGTTGAAGCATCACTTCCACAATCTGATGCTGATCATCTTCTTGAGGAGTTCTCCGGTGAACTCACTCACATCAATCCACTCTTTGATTTCGAAGCCGATCTAGGAGAAACTGAAAGTCCCCTTGATAATGATCGTTCACTCACTTCTTATCCCAACAGTCCAATAGAGAATGTTGATCACTCTGTTCCCGAAGCATTCAAAACAACTATCACCAATCCTCTATTTGAATTCGAATCTGAATTCACCTTGATTTCTGACAATCCAATCTTTGACAAGGATAGTGATGAGTCCACAATGGAACAAGAGTTCACAAATTCACATCATGTGAATGATTCTCTTCATGAGGAGTTCGCCGGTGAACTCACTCATATCATGACTCCGCCGGAGTATGATTGCTTGGATGGCAAAAATCATGATCGGGGGGAAAAGTTTTCAAACATGAGAGTTTGTATTTCTATGACAAATTTTCCAACCCTCCCTCCCGAGATGCTTTCCAACCCAAAGAGCTCAACCAACAAAATCCAAACGAGTGCAACTGCACTTGATCCTGAGGAAGAAGATCTTATCATGATCGTCATCATGATTTTCTTTCTTTTCTTCATATATTCTGTCACTTCTCCTGTTCTTCACTCCTTCGGGAATGAAGACATTATCTTTGACCCCGGCATTTTCATTTATCATTTTTGAGCCGGTTCTATGTATATCTCATCGGTGTGGAACTTTCACGTACTTCAAATGTTTGTCCACACATCTTGAATGAAAGTCCGATGTAGATTGTCTCTTCCACTTACTTCCCCATGAACCAATGAATTCGGGGTCGAGTCAAGCTAGCGACTCGGTAATCAAAAACAGTAGCACGCCATATGGGTTTTCACCCATATTTCTGACTTCTTTCTACTTTCTACCACCCTAGTGTGGGGGGGGGGGTTGCCCCACATGTTTTCAACAAAAAAAAAAAAAAATCTTTCTAAATAATGGCCGTAATATTTCCCTTTTACGTTCTCAGTTTCGGCATAACCGCCGGTACTTTGAATATTGAGGGCAATATTCATTTCTAAGTGTGGGGGGGAATTCTCACGAATTTTAATATGTATTATCCGCCTAATTCCCCCGTTTTTGGCCAAAAATTTTTTTTTTTTGGAGTAAGTGTTTTACACTGACTCATCTTATGGTTATCAGTCCACCTTGTATAATAAACAAAAGGATTGGCTAATCCAGGAGCAAACGGCTCTTGGTAAAGATATCTCAAATCCGTTGACGGCTTGCAATTTGCCCAAAATTGTATGGTATTCAGCTCACCATATCCTAAAAAGTAAAGAGTTGGCTAGCCCGCAAGTTTATGGCTGGTGGTAAAGGCAGTGGAAAATCCATAATTGGTAATCAGCTCACCAAAGATAATATTGATAATTTATCTAAGAGTTGGCTAGTCCAGAGCAAACGGCTTCTGGTAAAGACAAATCAAATCCGTTGAAAGCTGGTGGTTTGCTCAAAATCACATGGTTATCGGTGTACCATGGTTCTTACTTGAACTGAAACATTTGGCTACTCCAGAAGTAATGGCTTTTGGTAAAGAGATTCAAATCCATTAAGTTTTTTCTCAAAAGATTGCTAGGGACTAGCAATAGTATAGTGTGGGGGATTGATGAATGTGTAAATACTCATCATTTTTAGTCAAATCTGAACTGCAAAACGTCTAAAAATGCTCAGAAATGCATCAAAATACTAAAAATATTCCAAAATTGCATTTTATATATTTCAGATGCAAAATGTTTAAAATCAGATGAAAAATGAGCAAAGTTTGCATAATTGGCAGTTTCAGTCCCTCAACTTTCAAAATTTGTCAAAACTAGTCCCTGAGTCAAAATTTCAAAAGAAAAATCACCAAAGGTCCTTTTTAAATCATAACTTGTCAAAATTAGTCCTTTGGTGAAAAATATAAAAATTTTGAGAAAATTACAAGTTTGGTCCTCCAAGTTTAAAATTTGGCAAAATTAGCCCCTGGAAAATTGGAAAATGGCAAGTTTGGTCCTTGCACTATTGAAACTTGTCACTTGTAGTCCCTTGGAATAACTTTGCATAATTGGCAGATATGGTCCTTGTAATTTCAGAAATTACACACTTAGTCCTTGTCATTTACACCTTTTTGGACTTGTCATAACTTTTTTTGACCCTGCCACTTAAACATTTGGACCCTTACCCTTGTTGACCCCCTTTATTATTAATAGCCGGTCAATCCAAGTCAAACAAACAACCCCTACCCGCCTTTTTCCTTCTTCCCCAACATATAGCCTGCAACACCATCCCCCCTCCAACCACCCTACTCCTCCATGTTCCCTCCTCCTCAACATCCATCCAAAGTGCATTTAATGCTTCACCCTCATCTCACTCAACCTCCCACTGTCAAATACGTTTTTCCCGCCAAAACACTATGAAGGGCCAAGATGACTTCAAGTGATCCAAGGGTCCTAGAAGAAGGTGGGAACTGCTCATTTTGGTGAGAGAAAAGCTTTTGGTATAAAAAGGAGGATGAAGAAGCTAGAGAGAGTAGTAGTTAGTCTTTTTATTTTTCCTTAATGTCGTTTTTTTAAATTAATGTTTTAGTTTAAGCCCAAATGTTGTAATCTCAGTTTTTATGTATTACTTTTAAGCTAAGACAGCTTTGTAATGTGTTTTTGAACAATCAATCCAAGTTTTATTTAAGTTCCAAGTTTAAAGTTTACTGTGGAAATTTTCCATTTCAAATTCTGATTCCAAAGCTTCATATAGTTTGTTTCTCAGCTCCAATCAGCTTATTTAAGCTTATCAAAGCTTTTTGTAAGCTTAAGCATCAGTTTCAAGCAATTTTGGTCATGGTAAAAAAAAGTCAAACTGTAGCAGTTTGGTGATGAATGGGTTGAAGCAGAGGTTTATTTGGGTTGGATTAGACTAGGATAGATTAGTTTTGGGTTTGGTTTTGGCCTGCAACAACAGCTTGACAGTTGTGAGTACCTGTTTCATTTTCAAGTTTCAAGTCAAATTTTGCATTTTATAGTTATCTGTGTATCTGTGGTCATAAACTGCTCAATCTTGTTTATCTAGTTATATTTAGAATTAGTGAACTTAGTTGGATCAATTGCAGCAGTTAGTTAAATGGTTGGTGTATTTTATTTGCAAAACAGTTGATAAAAGAGGTGTTTGGATCAGTAAGCAATTCTGTGTTTGAGAGTAGTTTGGTGTTTGAAACCTGTTGTTTCATGTTTGTTTAGATCTTTTGAACTCACCTACATTGGTCCATAAGTCAAAATCTCTTTTGAATCTGTCCCATTTGCTTACTGTTGGAATTTTTGCATATCAAAAGTTTATTTTGTGTTCAAAATTCATATAACTAGTTTGCTTTAGCTTCATTTCATCATAATATATCATTTCCAGTTCATAAATTTGATTCAAAGTTCAAAAAAGTCAATCTTCCATTTTTGTCAAAAAGTCAAAATATTGAAATATCAGTTTTGAGTCCAAATGGGAGGATTTTTCATGCATTCATTTCTGGGTCAATGTCAATGAAACTTTGGGTCTTAGAACTTCAGCTGGTCTTGTTTCTTATTAGCATTTTTACAGATTTTTATCAAATTTTTAGAAGATTCTTTAGAGCTTATCAAAATGGTGCTAAATGCCCTGTGCAGGGCACTGAGCCTGCACAGGGGGTTTTGCAGGTTTTACCAGGCTTGGGAAAAGCTCATTTGAGCTCACCTAGGTCTGATTTTTGGCTTATGCATAGCCACCCAGGTCTTCTTTAGGATCCAGCTTTTAGCTTTTAGTTTCCAGCTTATTAAAGTGCTTATTATTCATTGCAAGTAGGCACCCTCTCACTGTTTTTGCATACATAAGCTCAAACATCAAATCTGTGCTAGCTTGCCATTCAGAGGTTGTAGCTTGTTGATTCTTGTTGCATTTTAGTTCTTTTAGCATATTTGAGCTTCTGTTTTGGTTTGGTGCTTATTGGTCTCCATTTACTTATTCAAAGTGCTTATTTTCAAGCACTTTGCTCATCCGTTTCAATTTCCTCCACACAAGCTCATGTTTTTCCATTTTTCCTAGCTTCCTAATATTATTTTACACTTTTCCTGAAATTTTCATATTTTTCCAAGCTTGTTTGCTACTTTTCTGAATTTAAATCAATTTTTAGCATTTTTTTTAAATAGCATTTAATACAAAAAATTAAGAAAAGCTTCAAAAAATAATTTTTCATTTTTCTTAAGTTAAGATAAATATAAAAAGTCAAAAAAATATTTTTCTAGATTTTTCTTAGTTAAATTTGTATTTTTAAATAATTTAATTAGTTTTTAATAGTTTTTAATTCCTAGAAAATAGAAAAATAATCAGAAAAATACAAAAATAGTCTTGAAAATTCTATTTTGATATTTTAGATTTTTCTCAATCATAATTTTATTTTTCTAGCCTTATTTCATATTTTCTTCTATTTTAGGTTATTTATAAATAGTTAGAAATAGTTTTTAATTAATAATAATTAAATAAATAGTTGTAAAATTAATTTTCTTTTTCTATAAATTTTCTTTTATCATTAGGATTGTAAAAATGTCATTTTCATATTTTTAGGACTTTTATTTCTTAGATCTCACTTTTTATTTTGTACGTTTACGTAATTTTATTTAAACGTAAGTTTTAAGTTTTAAGTTTTAAACGTTCATCAATTTTAAAAATAGTGATAGCGTTTATTTAATATATTTTAGCTTTTTAATTTTCTTTAATTTTCATTTTAGCCCTTGTAGTTTATGTACTTTTTCCTTAGTTATAATCATTCTCAACCTCTTTTCCGTTCAAATCTCTCGATCACTATTCGTTGGGTGATCCATTGCATAGCTCGCTGGGACATAACGACCCGGGGAAACACTATACTCCCCAGATCTTCATTGAGTCTGTGTCTGAACCGTTTTAAGTTCCTTACGGTCGGCCATTCACAAGTGGCCGGTTTGAGTGAGAAAACTTGACGGTTTGGCGCGGATCAATAAAACTAGAGTTATGATATACATGACTTTAAAAACTAAGAAAATAAGAAAATACATTACTAGAAATTTCTAAACCAACTATCGCTTGATGCTAGGACACCACTAAAAATCTTCTAGCTCAAGTTTTGTTTAGGTTTGATCTGGTCAAAACGTTCGAGGAGATGATAGAACATGAAAAGTTGGTCTTCTCGTACTTCATGTATCAAACTTTCAACATGTTGACAATGATAGCAATCTTTGTCATGGCTAGGTAGTGGTGGTGGAAGAAATGAAATGGCTTGATGCGAAGGATCAAGTGAAGCGGCTTGAGGAGCTTTAAACGATGGAGGAATTGGTGGAGGTGCATTTGAGAATGACTCAACCAAGAATGATGGTGCTGGTAGAGAAGTGTCAACATCCATATGGTCGGTTGGTTGACTTTGATGATTTCTCATAATCCAAATGGGATTATATGATGGAAACGGCGAAAAGGAAGCCGGAGCAAGTGTTGACTCAACACCTTGATTTTGAACCATTATTCCTCCTAATGAGGAGAATGTTGTCGGCGAAAGCGGATGAGACGGCCTAGGAGGCAAGTCCTCTAAATTGTAGAGGTGTGGTGATGATAGTGGGGATGTAAATGAAATAGCTCTAGGAACCAATGGTGATGGTTTGGTGGAGATGATATTGTTTGGCCTAGGAGGTATGGTGGTGTTTGGCATAGGTAGTTTTGTGGGTACTATCCTTTTAGGAATTGGTTTGATTGGATGATGAAGGATTCTATCATTTGTTGGCTTGACCGGAGATGATTCGGTTGAAGAGATTTCGTGTATAACACGAGCCTTTTTCATGGGTGGTTCTTTGGTGAATAGGTTACTACTTGGGGTTTTCCTCATGATGAGATGATTTCAAGAGGTTGCAAGAGCTGAAAGTTAGGATGAGAGTGATGACTATGGAGGTCCTAACAAGGTGGTTTATAAACCAAGAGATTCGGCAAGTGCATTTAAGCCTTAAGCCACTAAGATTCATTGGAATGTGATGATTAACATGCACAAGAGTCAACTTCAGAGTTTGCACTGTTCTAGGAACTCATTTAAGATGAGATGGAGTGTTTGAGTTAGGAAGATGAGTTGAAATGATTGTTTTAGCAAGATTTGACCTAAACTGTCATCCGGATCCCACGGTTCCCTCCACAGAGGGATCCGTCTAGGCTAATCCTAGGGATCCGGCTCTCAGCAGCTATGAAAGAGTGGAAATGATGTTTCTAAGATCTAAGACATATATCATCTTTAGTGTTTCAGTCCTCCTAAGTGTTTTAAATGAAGGGGTGCTTGAGCGCTTGAAGGTAATGAATGATGTAGCCAATGATTGTTATTTATAGAAGGATTTGGAACTTTCAAGAGTACCAATGGGTGAGCAAGGATGACACTAAAGATTTAGAGTGTCAATTGAAGCTAAATGATCCTAGAGATCAGGTTGTGTTTTAGGATAGTGTTTTGGAAAATATCCTAGAAGCTTTGAGATGGGAAAACTAGATTTTGATCAACTTTGATAAATTTTGAGGTGAGGATGATTAATGATCAATTTTGCTATAATCGAAAAAATTTATAAGACTAAAAGTGAGGAATTAAGTAAAAAATGAAGTGTGAGTTTGAGAGCGGAAGAGTAGTGGATTAAGGATGAAACGGTAGATTTACAATCGTCTTAGAGTGTGATCTAGGTGAGTTATGTATGAGTAGGAAATATCAACCTATCTTGATAGGGACTTAATTTTGCCTTAAGGCACTATGCTTAGCTTAGTGTGTGAGGTGTTCTAAGGATATGTTTGAAATATAATGCTTGCAATTGCATTTTCTGTTTGCCGGATCCCACGGTTCCCTAAGAGTAGGGATCCGTCTAGTACAATCTTTGGGATCCGCCCATCTGCTCAGCAGGACCTTTACTAAAGGTATGCAATGATCTTGACAATGCATTATATCTCAAGGATAGTCTAAAGAGAGTTCTAATACCAAGATATCAAATGTAAAATGTTTTATTTCATGAAGGAAATTGGATTACATTGATAAAGCACGAGTGCAAGATATTTGATCCTATTTTAGAATACTATTAGTTTCCTTGAGTGTTTTTGCTAGGAGGATCATTATGTGATTGATGAGTGTTGGTGGAATCAAGAATGAAGAAAGTCTTCATGAGAGATATGTTTAGCGGTTCCATCATCTTGTTCACAAGTACGTACAACGGATTTTGAAATTGAGGATGGAAGTGCATAACATTATGATAGAGGCGTGTCAAGAACATTCCATAAGGGATGAGTTTATTCTTGGAGCCTTGAAGATTTGCAATTCGCCTTGCGAAGAAGTAGGCGAGATTGTATGGTTGTTGTGTTAGCAAACAGTACAACATGTGAGCACAACAAGCGGGAAGGATTTCTCGATTTCCCCTAAGACTCCAAACATTTTCACGTACGATGAGTGCAAGAGGCTTGTACTCTTCTCAGATATCCCTTGTAAAGATAATAGTTGGATCGGAGTAATAAGGTCGAGGTTTGCATATTATGCGATTTAAATCTTCCGGAGAGGGTATGTGTGAACAATTTGGACTATTTTCTTCACGAAAGTTGAAGAGAGAATCAAGAAACCAATCTTCGGTGAAGGCACATTGTCCATGATTTGGAATCCGGAGGATGTGAGCAAATGCCCAAGGGTTAGAGCGAACTTTTGGTTTTTGATATAAAACCAAAGAGATAAAGAGCGATCCTTGTTACGAACGAGTTCGACTTGACGGAAGAATTCCATTATGAACCTTGGACATATCTTCTGATTGATTTCAAGAAGACATTCTAGTCCTATGGCTCGGAAGGAGGTATTGATACCTTCTTCGAATTGTAGAGAGGTGTCTACAATACGTCCTTTGTGGA
>OU343223.1:27788284-27867749 GCA_910596185.1 Chrysanthemum makinoi
TTATTCATTGATTTTGATCACAAGGTTATTATTTCGAATACATGGTTGTTGCATTATAAACCAAATTTATAGTTTAGCTATAAGGTTATGTTTCTTCATGTTATAGAAGACTTAGAAGCCCCGGATACGTATAGTAAAAAGCCTAGGCCCTGGCAACATGACAATTCCGATAAGTCAGATGAGCCGGAGATGAGAAACGATTTTGGCAGAATATTCTCGTTTTGGCGTCAACCAGGTTCATTTCTTGACCCATATATGTCGAAATTTAGCTTATTGTTTGTGACTTTTCTTACTAACTAATGTAAATAACTGCATTGTGTTTAATCGTTGTTAGACATTTGGCGTGCACTTAGAAGGGCAGCTGAGAGTGACTTACCCTATGCACAAGCGATCATTGACGAGAATAACCTTAGACTTGGGAATCCTGACATGACGGTTGTTTTTGACGACACTGGTGTGTTCACGACAAATTTCATACATATGTGTGTGGTATTGTGTACTTACTTACTTTATGGGTACAGGTTTCAGATATGAATTACCTTTGTATGTGTTGAGTGAGCCATCAAATATGCATGGTAACGCGGAAGCTGGTCCAAGCGGTCGCCCAAGTATGATGGACCGCATAATAAAGACATGGTAAGGACTTATAGGTTTAGGAAATTGTGGATAATGGACATAGATATCGTTAGCATGTTTTTTGTTGGTTTTTGCTTAGATGTTCTTGTGGTTAATGGGCTGTGTATTTTTCTAAGTTGCAAGGCCTAAGCTCATTAAATATTGTGTATTATTGGGCTCATTGTTTTCTTTATTCATCGATATGATCATGTCTATAACAAGTCAAAACATTTATAAGTGAATGTTGGACAAAAGAGATTAGCAACTTTAGAATATGACTAAACGCCTACAATATTTACAGAAATCATTGATATAGCAATGTTCTTATCAGCTAGATGTATCGAACCTTTTAATTTCCATTTTTCATCAACATGAAATGTAACTCGCCCGCAACACAAAGAAACACGCACTCACTACAACTTTGGATCAAGGCTAAAACCGAAGAAAAAACTAAAAAAAAAAAAAAAATCACGATAACAGAATGTACATTCATGATCTACTACCTGTATGCTAAAACTACCATATTGATCACCATCAATTGTTGCTATCTCAAGCACGAAGTACACGATGCTCCATATTGGTTGGCTCACTCAAAACGTACAATGGCAAGTTATAACTTGTACCTGTAAAATGCCATAATGAAGTACAACGATTACTCAAAGATCTTGTTCAATAATTCATGCTTGACATCAAAAATGAAAATATTATGAAAACGTGATAACATACCACTCTCATCGTAACAAACCGTCATGTCAACATTACCAAGCGAAATCTTATTATCCCGGATAACTTTCTCTGCATTGCGCAAATCCCTCTCAGCAGCTGCCCTAAGGGCTTCCCAAATCTCTAACAACCATTAAACATAATCTGTTAGTAATTTTTTATAAAATTCGCAAACGAAATAGCCAACTTAATTGACTGATCTTTTAAGTAACAAAATTTGCAATGAAAAGCACCTTGTCGGCCACCAGCTTGGACAGAGTTTTGCCAGAAAGTATTGCGCATCTCTTGAAGCTGAGCGGAAGATAGCGGACGATTTCCATAAGCCCAAGGCGTCGGCTTCCTAACTCGTACAGGGTTAGCGCGAGCAGGAGTTCCTGAAAGAAAACCAAAACATAATTAAGCTGAGAGAACTATAACTGAATATCAAGTAACAGAAACACAACAAGATAATCATCAACAATCAAGATTATGTAATTTAATAGATGATTTTAACTAGATATTGGTCAAGAACACATTAATTAATAACTTTATCTCAGAAATTTTCCAAAACAAGTCATCACAGGGATGTTTATATGCATGCAAGAACTGATCACAAATCACGTCAAGATTCAACTTAAAACACGTTAACCACTTTACAACTGATTCAACTCCAAGTTTAACACATAATTTTATCTTGAAAATTTGTCCAATATAACCATTATTCCAGAAATGCCGAGAATTGAATACATATCATCGTAATTCAAACAACTGACAATAAAACTCAAAGATCAAAGACGTCCAACAAAACCCTTTCCGCTAAACATCTAATCACTTCATTATTAGCCAACAGACGGAGATAACCACAATCATGCATGCAAGAACAGATTAAAATACGCATGTGACATGACCAACATCAGGATTCAACTTAGAACACATAAACCACTTCAAAACCGATCACTCCAATTCATTTATCTTGAAATTTTGTCTATTATAATTATTATTCAAGAAACTTCAAAAAGTTAATACAAATCATCATAATGCAAAGCAACTGACAATGCAATCTCAAAGATTAAACACATTAAACAAAACCATTTTCGCTAAAGATCTTACTTCATTTTTAGCAACGATTCAAAAAACCACATTCGTACATGCAAGAACTGATCAAAACACACAGAACCAACATCAAGATTGCTATCAAATTGTTTAAAAAAGATGAAAAACTTACTGTCCTCACTGGTTGATGGTTTAACACATGCACACCCCATTGTAATAAATCTTTGCGTAAGAGTTGATTACAGCGAATGCAGAAGAGTTTCTGCTTTGGATCTTTGAGAACGAGAAAATGACGTAAACTTTTGAGTGATTGTAAAAGTGAATGGGGTGTGGGATTGTGAGCTGCAGATATTTCTGTTTATATACAGGGTTTGTTTTTGTAACTGAATTTTGATAGACAACCGCCAAAATTAGTTAAGTGTTCATGTGTTGTGTCGTGTTGTACAAATTGCTGATAGTATTGTACTTGTTATAGATTTTTTTTAAAGGAGCTAGATTACTAAAACTGATTTGTTAAGGTCTCTTAAGTCGACTAGTCATTTAGCTTTTGGATTTTTTTCATAGAAAACATATCATATCAGTATATCAGAACATATGAGCACGAATCATCTCATACTAATCTGAAAAAAGTCAATGTCCAAAGGTCGAAACGTAACTCTTCGGTATGAGCAAGTGATCAAACCGATTTGGAGCAGGATCAGTCCCAAACCATTCCGGTATACCAGCTATCTATTGGAGCTGGTTTTTCACCAAAACGACGTTTGTATTGATTAAAACATGGAAGGGAGCAATAGTTTTTTGGACGATTGGTCAACATACTCTTCCTTTGGATGATTTTTAAATCCTTCAATCAAAATGATTATTTCACTACTGTAGTGACCTACGATTAAGCTTAGTTTCAAATAACAACAACTCCCCTCGTCGTGTTATATCTCTCACAATCGCAACCTTGATAATGATACTTACTTGATAAATGATTATAAGTAAGACCATAGAATCGATCATGGTTTCCATAGAATTATTCATAGCAAGTATCCAATCAAACAGTTACCAAAACTAGCTAACATGAAATGTCAACAAAATGGCCATGTAAAAATGATTCCAATTTACTCATTGTTCATTATTCACCAACACGATTAACATATATGAATCATCAAAAACAGTTCAATAAGTAATTCTTAACTCCCTAAACGATGCACAATAACGATGTACAAAAAAGGTTTAGTGAACCATCTGTTAAGCATGGATATGATATGATTTGATTATTAATATCTCCCTAAATTAATTTCATAAGCATTTACGTATGAATAGAAATGAATGATTCTTAACTTCAGAAAAAGCAGCATTTTATTTCTTAAAACAAAAAAGAAATCGTATGAAGTTCTAGCAATGTACATTCAAGTCTTCAGCGATCACAAACTTATCAGAAACTCGTAGTAGTCTATAACTCAGAGAAAGTGCATCTTTATACTGCACACTTCCTTTTATCTTCTACACAAATTAAAATGTAATATTATCATTATCCGCAACAATGCAATAGCAAAAGCTCGCTGACAAAACATGATCAATGATCTGCAATATTAGCTCTAAAACATCCATACATATCACCGTTGACATTTTTTTCTCACATTAAGAACACGGTGCTCCATGTTAGTCGGCTCGCTGAGAACAAACAATGGTAAATTGTATCTTGTACCTGTATACATGGTAAAAGTCAACAAATGATACAAGATTTTGTAAACACGTACATATGAGAGACACTAATAATTTAACATGAACTGTTTTTGAAGACGTTAGCATACCATTATCGTCATAGCAGACCGACATGTCTTGATTCCCAAGTCTAATATTCTTGTCTCGATAATATTTTTGTGCATTTAGCAAGTTTCCCTCGGTGGCCGCTCTAAGGGCTTCCCAAATCTCTAACAACCATCAAATAATATACATCAAACTTGTTTCTTTGATGAAAAGGCACAAACGACCTGGCATTGTTTACTTTTGGGGTACAATATTGGTGAAAAAAAGTAAGTACCTCGTCGTCCACCAGCACGTATAGCATTGTGCCAAAAGTCGTTACGCATCTGTTGAAGCTCCCTCAACGATAGCGGGCTATTACCATAAGCCACGGCTTCGTTTTCTAACCATGTTATCTACTTTGTAAGCACAATGGCGAGCATCTGATGATATAGAAAACCCGTAAAACACGTGAAAACCTTGTAAAATTGAAATAATTATTAGTGCTTAGTTACTTACCGTCGTTATTCGCATCTAATGATATAGCACAACCCATTATATATGATTGATTGCGAGTTATATTGAGTGAAAATGGTGTTTGATAGTTATGATTATGTTGATTTTTTTATATTTACGTACTTAATGTCTAGCTAACTTCCCTCATTTGTAGCAGTCTACTAACCTATAAAGTAGGACACACTACATAAACTCGTTCAAAGTTATCGACTTAAAGAACAATTCAGCCAATTTTTAGTACTCGACTATATTTAATGTTCTCATAAATTTGTTTTGCTTAATGTTATTGATAAGTAATTTGTTCTGGGTGAAAAAATTATAGGGTGCAAAAGTTACGTATTTAACAATTTAAATGAGCAAATGGTTTGAAATTAGGATTAACTGTTATAGACACGTTTACAAATTAGATAATAACTTTTTTTTTTTTTTTTTTTTAAAGGTTACCCCGGTAAAGTATTATTACTCCAAAAAATCAATAAAGTACGACAGATGTGGGTGAATCCTACACCTTAGCCCAAACCGGCAATCCAAAAGCACCTACAATACCATACTTATGCAACACAAAGTAAAACAACCTATATAATCTGACCACGGAGGCTAATGTTATACGCATTAGCAAACTTCAACTGAGCATCGGTCAGACCATAATCATCAAACTCATCATCATCATAGTGGTTTTGGTCATGGGTATCTTCCCTACATTGCTCTAGTAAGCTCCTCATACCCACTCCACTACTACCTTTTGAACCGTCAAATGCCATAAAGTTAGAAGTTTCATTGAAGTCATCAAGGACTTCATTATCACTATCCGAGAAAACTAGATCACCAACCTTAGAAAATGGATTGCCTACCTTTTTACAATCTTTAAGAGGAGGCGCATTGGACGAACTTGGGATGCTTGCATAGTTATCCACATTAGCTTGTTTCATAGGAAGCGGTTCTCCATCATCCAACGCACACACATACTTTTCCTCAATTATTTGACTTTCAAGCTTATGAATCTTTTCAACAAGAGGAGTAGTACTTGGACTGGTAACTGAATCAATAGTAGTACTTGCTTGTCTATCCATGTTCCCAAAACCATGATCACAGTCCGAATCATTACTAACAAAAGGATCCTCATCCAAATTAACAAGAGCATCAAAAAGCATTAGATGGGACGCCCTTAGTAGTAGAGTCATTAGAGGAGAAGCCTTTGTAGTCTTAGGGCAACCGCCCAAACCCCCCGCTTATAAGTGGTACCCTCTTGACAATAGTAAACCCATCGTTCGACACCTCCTTATAGCTCCTGAAACTGGAACTTTGCCTTTATCACCTGACCCATTAACCACCCGTTTCGGAGTGGCTTTAGGACAATCATCAGGCAAATGACCATAAAGCAAACATGTACCACGCCTAGGTGGTTCCCACTCGTACTCAATTCGGATAGTTTCCTTAGTATACCCTTCCCCTACGAGTTTAGGAACAGCCAGAACTAAATTATCACGGAAATCATTAGAAGCATTGATTTCAATCATAGCTCTCACATAACTACTTCATCCCCATGACTCCAAACACATAGTATTAGTATAAGAATCAAGCAACATAGGCGTACTAATTTTTGAAGCAATCAAACTCTTCCCCGAGTATAAGCAACCATATGAACATCGTGGAACTTCACCCATACCAGAACACTAGACAAATATTCCTTAAGAGGATTTACCAATGGAGACCACTTGTTGAGAAAGATGGGATTCCACGAATCATCCAAGGTCCATCCCTAAGAATAGCCTCGACATCCTGTAGAGACGAGAACAGAAGAATAAACCATTCGCATTCATTGTAACTTTCTGAAGACCATATTTGCTCCAATTATTACGCACGAACCATTCAACCACAGGAAATGCAAGTCTCTTCCCAATAAAATACCCATAAAGCGAATTTTTCATTAGCTCATTAACCTCCTGAACCGAACCAATGGGTAGACCCACATCATAATCAGAATCCTTAGGTACCGTCTCATCAAAGAATCGAAAATTAGCTTTAATTTCTTAGATAACAACAGGATGATTTTAGAAACATAAGTCGGCGCGAATCCACATTAGAATTAGTCGCATGTGTTTTATCCACATTATAATTTTAAGGCACGGACGCATTAGCATTAGAACACCACACATTTCCTCTTCAAAACTCGTACACGCAGCTTTGGTAATAGAAGCATTTGTACCAAAGTTTTGTGACTTAAGAGCCACACCAAAAGAAGTATTCAAAGAAGTATTATCATTATTGACAACATTATTGGTGTTATCCTTACCCAAATTAGTAGTATCTTGAGTGGTGGAACATGTTTCACCATCATTCATTCCGCAGAAATTTCGGTAGTCATTAGAAAAGTGTTATCCTTATCCCAAGCCTTGTCATTCATAAAGATATACTCACTCCAACAACACTTGTCGAGTTCCCTCACCCCCACCCTCATTCATATTCAGATTTATGGGCTCGTTCACAACACTAGAAGACTCCACGTTTTCCGGTGTTACTCAATGAAGGGAAACTAGACTCCATTGCGACAGAATCTAAACTAGCACTAAATGAAACATCAACCTTCTTCTTTACCTTCCTTGCACCTCCTCCTCCCGAATCCAAAAACCCCCGCCATCATCAAACAATGCAAAAACCACAAGTAGCATGAAGAACAAGCATACGTCAATCTTCAAATTCACGTATAAAACCATAACAAGAGTTAGGATTTCAATCAACACAGTAACGAGTCCTCACAAGATAAATCACTAACAGAATAGGGTTTATAAATAATATGCGTGAGCCCAAGATTGAACTTTAATGCATGATATAGAGTTATTAAAAGATCAATAGTTTAGGTGCACAATATACCAAAAGAGAATAGGCGAACCCGTTATCATTATATTAATATATGAATAGAATGATATTGTTGACAAGTAAATAATATCAAGCGACCAACAATTAATAAACAATAAAGGGTTATGGAAGATTGATTTGAAAGTCGATTAAGGATAAGTGAATCGCAATTTTCGCCAAAGGGTTTAGGGATATAGGGTTTGATAATAGTTGGTTATGAACAGATATGGACATCACCTGACGTTGAGATAGCAAGATATCAAGATTTCATGTTGACCGGCCGGTCATGATTTAATGTTCGAGATTCATGTTGACTGTGGAGATCATGATTTAATGTTTAGTGTTCATGTTTATAACTACAATTATAATGTTAGATATAAGATTTCACAAACACATTAAACCATTATCATATGGGCGAACTAGAGTTTAGAGAGAGAAAGTTCTAGTGAGAGAAAAGAAGAGAGTTGGGAACTATGTGAAACAAAGAAAAATGGTATTGAAGCTCCAACCTCTACCTTGGGAGGTAGAGGGTATTTATAGTATCTTACAAACAAACGCCACCTACGGGTCGTGGATCGTGCATATAGTGGGTAAAGACCCGTCAGTCCTCACGGTGTTACTAAACTAAATACTACTTAACATAAAATAACTACGACTACGAACTTTCTAACGATTACATATACTTGAGGTGACCGACTCTTTAATACCTAGAATTCTAATTCCTAACAGCTCCCCTAAGGGAGGTCACCTCAAACACACATTAAAATTACATTGAATACAAACAGATATTACATTGAGAATGTTCTTGGATTCTTTTCCATGTTCTTTGTTCAGTAGCTCGTAGTCTTTGATTCTTCATAATTGCATGTTTGGATAATCTGAGTGGAGGTCTTTAACTGATCCACGGGATACTGAGTTTTGAGCCTTTGAGATCATCACCACATTAAATCTCTCGACTCAACCTTTGTGGTGTTGGTAATTAGTGATGTTGTGACTTTTGGACCGACATGCTCACATTTTGGATCATAATTTATTCTTATCGAGTAGCGAAGCTTTCGTTGATTCATGATATTGGCGTAACGAAGTAAGCATGGAGTGAAAATATTAGAGTCATTGATGCACCAATCATGATTTCTTTAGATATGAATGTGTTGTGTGAGCATATGGTTATGGATTGACCGCCATTCGATCACTGCAAACGTCGGGTGTACCGCATAAGACGTTAGCAATAAAAGCGCACTAAAAGTGTCTTTGATCACGATGAATTGAGGTACACGGCCCACGTTCCCGCTGATCAAGCATAAAATGCCCGCGGATCGTGTATATCCAAAAATTTCCTTGACAGGTTTCGCACTGCTCTAGCCGTTTCAAACCGAGCGCCTCAAAGAAGACAACACGGAGGAGTGAACCAAATAATAGAGATTCATCGATTGATGAAAAGAGATTTGAAAAACAATCGTGTATCGCTCAATAGAAATTGTTTTACAAACAAGTTTTAGTGAAAATCATTTATCAATCATAAACACCTTTTGATTTGAAATATTGTACACATGTGCTGTAGAAAAGAATTTTAAGCACAACGACCGGTTTTTCAAAGGCATCCGTCAATCCATTTTCTTGGACCTGGATTGACTCAATTTTGAATCGCCCAATCGATGAGGTCCATATGACACAATCAAGTCTTGGCAATACCACAAGGATAATGCGAAGGACTCATAAGATATAATCTCACATTCCACATTGTGTGAAATAGTGAGTCTTTAAGAAATAAGTGTCCTAATGAGAGTTATTGATGATCTCGTGGCTCTAGACTCAATTGTGCACATTTGGTTCCTATGCCGGAGACTAGGAGAGGGTCTCCTTCTTCAATATCAACAATCTCTAAGAGAAAGTCGATAGATTATGTTGGTTCCCCGTGAGAATGAAACAAGCCCTTTTAAGAGGAACTTAAGTAGCTGGGAAGTTTAGCAAAGGCGCCACCGGGTCCATGACGCCTTGTCTTCAATACCGTGTTACCTTAGTAACCACCAAGAGCATATGAATTGAACCCGTCGCTCTAAGGTTGAATAAATGGAGGGCTATTTCTTTTCACCCTTTTACTCATTCAATTCTTTTCATTCTTCAACCCCTTCAGTGCTTACCGAGACTTCATGACTAGAACCTTGTTGGGTTTATTCCATTACTAGCTCAGTCTCAGTCAAGACTCTTCCCATATTCTCATTTTTCTCCTTTTTTCATCATACCTAAGGACTCTACACTATCTAGTGGATTGTCCTTGGCTAGATCCCTCCGGCTTCGGGGATCAATACCTAACCTTATCATCCTTATATCACCATACATAAAGTTGGTCGGTCTTTTGGTATCGTTCATCCGCCATGGAACCAATTGAAAACCATTTGAAAATCAATCAAGATACTTGTGATATAGAGTCAAAGCATTTTGTATCTTAATTGTTTTGATAATTTTAGAAATAACCCCTCAACATATGCATAATATTTTAGAAATTGTTTTAGCATATGGAGGCAAGGGATCTTAGAAATCGTTAGATTGAGAATGAAAGGTCCAATCTGATTAACATTTTCTAAAATGATCATCATCACTTCCCAATCAATTTGAGTAAATAAAACATTTTGAGGAAGGATGAGGTTTTCAAAATTTTGTGCCCCCTCAATATGTGCATAGATGTTTGAGAATATTTTGCACATATTAGAAAAAGACTCCACACTGAGATAAATTGATCACGTTTCAAATATTTGTGGTTTAAGATAGATGCTCCCCTCAACGTGCATGAAAATTTGAAATCGTTTGTCACTTGGGAAGCAAACATACTAATCACTTATGAAACCATTATCAATTATCAGTTTAAATCCAATTTAAATCACAACTTCTCCCCCGATCACAATTATCAAATCATTTGAGATTTGTGATCTTAGTAGATTTAAATTGATTTTGAAAGCTTTTGAGGAGAATTGTGACTTGATTATGAAAACGCTTTAACCGATAAGGATCTGATTTTTGACTTTAGACTCCAAAGATTTAAACATGCTTGAATATCTTTTGAAAACAAACCATTGTTTTTAAAAAATACACTTTTTAATTAAAAATCATTCTCCCCTCAATCAATGACATAAGTTGTTGATTGAGAGATAGATAGTTTTAACAACCGTTTAGTACAGATGATTTTCAAAAATTGAGCTCAAGTAATTTTTCAAAGCAATTAGTCATTGATAGAGAGAATTTTTAGAATCGAGCATGAGATTTAAAAACAAGATAAAGCATGGCTCGTTTCTTTTTTTAACACGGTTATGCCTAAATGACAACAATAAACCATTTCTTTTTCTCTTTTTTTATGAAAACTATGTACATTCGATTAACATCTCTAAAGACCCGGACATTCTTTTGAATATCAACACAAAGTCCGTAGATGATATCGAATCGAGAAAAACATGACAAAATGACAATATTTTTGAGGATTTTTGAATTTTTCACATTTTTTATGGATTTTGAAAGTTTTATAATTTTCTATTTGATTTTTGAAGGTTTTGTAATTTTGTATTTTGCTTTTTGAAAAATATATACAAAGAGATAGATGAAGATAGACCTTTACTCCTCGTCTTCCTCTTGAAGACGTTTGAGTGTTTTCTGTGAAGGCTTTTGCCAAGTCGTGGAAGAATAAACTCAAAACGCTCTTGGAAGAGCTTTGGTGAAGATGTCTCGCTAACCGGTATTCACCCTCACAAAATAGAGTTCCACCACACCTTTTCCACTTGTTCCTCGATGAAATGATGTCGAATGTCATATGCTTTGCTTTGAGTGTTGAACGTTATTGCATGAGAGAGCAATAGCACTTTTATTATCACAAGACAGAGGGATTTTGTTAAATACAAAGCCATAGTCGATAATTGAGATCTCATCCATAGGATTTGAGCACAACAAGATGACATGGCTATGTATTCAGCCTCTAGAGAGGAAATAGAAGTACTCATTTGCTTCTTTGAAGACCAGCTCACAAGCTTATCACCCAAAAACGAAAGCACCTCCGCACGTACTTCGACGAGTATCTTGACACCCCGCATGATCAGACCGCATATGCCGTTAGTGACATACCGGTGTCCTTCCAAAGTCCCATGTTGATGGTTCCTTGGAGGTACCGAAAGACCCGTTTAACCGCTTCAAGGTGCTTTTTGTAGGCTTAGCCGGTATCTAGCACACATGCATACAAATGTAACGTATCACAGCGTTCATCGGCGGAGAGGTACATCGTGGATCCGATCATGCTCGATATTTTGTTTGGTCTACCATGATCCCCTCGAAAGGGTCCTCATCCAAATTTTTTAGAATCTCATTTGCATATTTAGATTGATTTATAAAAATGCCTCCGGACTTTGTGAAATTTGTAATCCCAAGAAAAATGACATTTGTCCCATCATTGACATTTGAAATTTTGAGCCCATTTCATTTGAAATCACATCCATTGGGGTCGGTCGAGGAAAAAATAATATCATCAACATATATTAGAACGTGAATTAAATGTTTGCTCGACTTCCTCGTGAACAATGTTGGATCAATCGCTTCCTTTGCTGGCCGGTAGAGAAGAAACTTTGATACGTATCATACCATGCCCTGGAGCTTGCTTTAAACCATAAAGAGCCTTCTTCAAACGATAAACGTGAGTAGGATGCTCTTGATTCACAAAGCCTTCGGGTTGGCCGACGTAGACGCTTCTTTAAGATCTCCGTCGAAATGCCGCTTTACATCCATCCGATAGACTACCATGTTCTTTACTTGCATTAGCCAAGAATATTCTCGATTGCCTCGACCGAGCAATGGAGCAAAGATTCTTCAAAGTCAATACCCTCCTCTTGACGGTATCCTTTAGCAACCAATCGAGCCTTGTTCTTTAACACATCACCATGCTCATCAAGTTTCACTTTGAAGATCCATTTTAGTGTAATGATCATAGCACAACTGAGCAGTGGTACTAATTCCCATACATCAAGTCGATCAAACTCATGAATTTCATCTTGCATGGCATTGAACCAACTGTCTTCATTCATGGCGGTTTTAACATCTTTGGTTCGATCTTAGAGAGTACGGAGTTGAAGAAGCACCATAAGGCATCTATTGCAAGTTGTTTCCGTGGATACCGACGAGAGGGATTTCCAATGATGTTGTCTAATGGATGATCGTGAGTCCATTTTCGAAGGTGTTCATGTGACAGTTGTTGAGGAACCGGTAGCAGAGTTGATGTCTCCTTAAGAAGATGGTTCTGATGATGATTCAGGAGCAAATATGTTTTCAAATGGAGCATCTTCGGGGTAGCAAAGGGATTAACTTCATCTGTGAACTTAAGCATTTCCATGATGTACATTTGATGATTGATGATTTGTTGATGAAATGAAGGTCGAAGAGGCAGCTTCTTGGCTTAATGATATAGAAGGAAGGTTACTTCATTCACGTGATAGAAGCGTTTCGTTGATTGAATTGACATATCATTGTTACTTGGCTCAAATTGTTCATCAAACATTGGATCAAACATTTTCTTTAAATCATCTTCTCGATGGAGGTACATATGGAGTTTCTTGAGAGGAGTTTGGTACAAGAGATGAACCAATGGACTGCTTTGCGGTCCGAACCGATTGTCCAGAGCCATTTGACCGTCACCATCAAACGCGACGCGGAATTGTTTCCATGATATTGGTTCCTTTGTTGTAGATTCTCGGAACCTTTACTTTGGTGCATAGCCTACAAAAACTCCAATGTCCGCTTAGCTCTAAGTCCTAAATCTTGACCCTCATTAGTTGGATAACACAAAGCACCAACACACGAAGGAATGAAAGATAGGTTTTCTCATGGACAAGTTCATATGGAGTTTTCCATGAGCAAGTGTGAATCGTGGATCGATTTTGTGTGTAGCATGCAAGGCAATAGCTTCACCCCAGAGAAACATTGGAACTTTTGAGTAAATCAGCATTGTTCTTGCGGCTTCCACAAGAGTTCGATTTCATCTTTCAACTACACCGCTTCGTTGAGGAGTTCGAGGAACACTTCTTTGATGACCGATTCCAATACTTTCATAAAACTCACTAAGTTGTTTGTTAACAAACTCGCCCATTGTCTCGCTCGATGATTTCGACCGCTTTGTTAAGTCGAACCTCAAGTACTGCTTGATGAGTTTGATGATGATATCTGAGTTTCATCCTTTGTCCTTAAGAACTTTACCGTGTGAATCTAGAGTAATCATCAACAACAACTAACACATATTTCTTCCCAAAGATATTCGCACTCTCATGGGTCCACATAAGTCCATGTGAATTGTATGAAGAACTTCGTGGATTGAGTTTGTAGGTTTGGGTTTATGGGCATACTTTGCTTTTTCCCAATGGCATGTCAACAAAGATGATCCTTTTCATACTTTAAGTCTAGGTAAACCTACAACTAAGTCCTTTCTGGAGAGATCATTGATGGTGCCGAAGTTCAAGTGATTGAGACACGATGCCATAACCATGACTTTGTTTTAGAAGCCTTTGACAACAAGCAAATTGGAGAAGACTTCATCATATCTTCGATAGAGATGGTGTATAGATTTGAACCACGGGTTCCTCTTAAAAGTTCCTTACCATCAAGTTCTCTAACAAAACAAGTATGTTTTTTGAAGGCTACTTCTAGATCGTAATCGCAGAATTGACCAACAGAGAACAAGTTATGACCAAGACCTTCCACATAATATACCCTGGAGATAACACTTTCACCAACATCATAATCTCCATAACCCCATAAGCACCAAATGATCATTCCCGATCTAATCATTCCGATGAATTTGCTCACGGTTCATGAGCAGCGACCGTCTCCGCCATATGCTTGGAATGTACTCGAGTCCAAAAACCACGTAACGATTTGAACGATCTCAGCTGAACACGCATAAGAATGGATAATCGATAATTGGGATCCCCATGCAAGAATGGGTTCCACTTGGTTAGTAACAGTAATTGGAACACCCACATAAGAAATAGAAACATCCATATCGAAGTAGAAGCAATGGAATCATTGGGAATAGATGCAATGTCGGGTGTTCCATTTGACCTATTCAAAGTATGTTCACTTCTTAAGGGAATAGTTCTACCAATAGGCATCCATTTTCTAGTGGGCATAGTCTTAGCAGTTTGAGAACAAACTGATTATTCTTATGGCCAAAAGGTATCCAATAATAACCTATCTTTATAAATTTTCTTCCCGTGGGTTTCCACCGCTTTCTAACAATCTTCGCTTTTGCCTTTTAGCCTTCTTTGCACGATTATTAGCATTAACAATTTTAACGGCATTTGACAAGATTAGAAAGCATTCACACCACATTCATGATTAGCAACGAATCCGCTGCACATCATTACAAGGTTTGCAAATAGTATCGTAATTAATTAATTACAAGACGCTATGGCTAATACTAGAATCAACACGATTCGTTTTATTCAACTCAAACTTAAAGTTCCTAGATTGGTCTTCTACTCTCTTCCAATGCACATTCTTAGCTTGCAAGGTCCTATCTTTCCTTGTATTGTCTTGAGACTTTGACCGCCGCTTAATGTCACCGACACTCAGAGAGGAATGGGAACATTAGTTGGTTGATCTATTTTTGCATTCTGAACTTGATGTGCAAGGATCTCAAGTACTAGAAGGCACAGTGTTTACTTTCTTAAAACTATGATTTGAGCTATTTTGTGCACACTAAAGTTCACTTTCTTAGCACTAACATATCTGAATCGAACTACTTGAAGGCACCTAAGGTTACATTCTTACATTGGGCATAGAACGGATTTCATGCTTGGCACTAGGCATAGAACAAGGCATCACGGCTTTGCCTTTTGCACCTAAGGATTTAGGACATGTTGCAATTACACATTCTAGCAGCTCTTGAGATCGCTTGGCCTCGAGGCAAGCAAACCTAATTTTTCTATCAAGAGGTTTATTAATGAAATCCTCTTCAACAATCTCACGGAGACATTCTAGACTATCCTTAAGGTGAGCACAATAGTCATGAAACGCAGGTCATTATTCCTAAGATGAGGAGGAATATATTTAACCCATACGTAGTATTTGCAATCTAAGGGTGACTTTGAACAACATTCTTATTAAAAACAAGTGGCGCTTCCCATTTTCCCCGACTCGATTCTCATTTCCTTTGTAAAGACGTTATTTTTCGTTGTTTTGGTCACGAGTGACTTTCATTGAATCATATAACTCTTTAAAGTGTCGCTTAACTTTTTCATTTTCTTCTAGAAAACTCTCGTTTCCTTTTGTAAGGCATTAACTAAGTTTTGAAGATGAAAAGTTTGAGAGTACCGAGAATCTAAAGGAGGAGGCATTTGGGATCCAATCACATTGTTCTTTTCACCCTTTAATTGAGAGATTTGGGCTTTCAGCTTTTTGATCGTGTTACGAGCTGAATTGCTCATCACGCTAATTTCAAAATCGCATCAAATTCGGAGCATCCAAGGATGTCTTGATATTTGAGGTTTTAACATTTTCTTTAGATGTTGATATTTTAGTTGTAAATCAAAATGTTCAACTTCTAGTTTAGAAAGATGATTTACCAAATTATCGCGGATCATCCCGATCAATTTTTCTCATTAAGTTTCGAATTAATCTTTTCAAGCTCAATGACACGATCATGGGAGACTTTAGAGCAACAGATAATTCATGAAATTGAGAAGCATTAATGGAGCAATTTGTAGCAATGTAAAACACATCTTGAGCAATACATTCTGAAATAAGATTCTCATTCAAGGTATGCAAGTTCTTCCTCTCAATCTCAATTATATTTTAATGCTTTGCAAATAATCAATTCCTCAACTATCATTGCATCAAAGATCATTTTACAGATATATTGAATCCACCTAAAAGTGTCGTTTGGAAAAATACATCGCTTTGATTTAATAAAAATAATCTCGAAGTTTTAAAGTGTATCCTTCCCAAATGAAAATCAATTTGTATGAAATAAGTTTGTTACAAGTCAAACGATGTTTTAAAGCACATAAAACCCAAGTGAGACGCCATTGGCCGTCAAGGCACTTTACATATGATATGTCCACATGCATGCCATGAAGTGAATGCCTTAGATACCACCAGGATAAACATGCTGGGAAAAAGTGTCAAATAATAAAGGTTGGAGTGAAGTCTTCATAGAGTTTGTGCGTTGATATGTAAAGCCTTTTGTAAAGAATGTTCATGCAACAA
Source organism: Chrysanthemum makinoi (assembly GCA_910596185.1). Lineage (NCBI taxonomy): Eukaryota > Viridiplantae > Streptophyta > Magnoliopsida > Asterales > Asteraceae > Chrysanthemum > Chrysanthemum makinoi. The sequence goes on from OU343223.1 coordinate 27,804,992, forward strand.
AGGCATTGAAATCCACTCGCCCAAGTTCCTTCCATACAAAACTTGCAACCCTGTGTTTACTTAAACTCATTGCCAAAATAATATATATAGTTTATGTTCAAATGCATGATGTCAAAATGAATTCACATAACAAACATATTACTTAATCTATCAATATTCAATCGATATAACACATATGAGTGTTGTTTCAAATAATTCCAAGACCTTTAGTTCATAATTATACCAAGACATTTAGTTCAATGATTATCCCAAGACCTTTAGCTCAATGATTTCCAAGACATTTAGCTCAATGATTATTCCAAGACATTTAGCTCAATAATTATCCCAAGACATTTAGTTCCTTGCGGATTATCCCAAGACATTTAGCTCAATGATACCAAGACATTTAGTCTGCCAATGATTATCCCAAGACATTTAGCTCAATGATACGATATAGAATATGACTAAACATTCAATTCAGAGCAATCATATATAGTTGCAAATAATCATGAAATGTCATAAAGTTTATGAGCATGTATTCTCCTGCAGTTTAATAAAAAGTATTAAAACAATTGAAAATGGGGCTATGGAACTCACCTTGCTGTAATGATTATGATGACAAAGTGGATACACCAAATGTAGCGAACAAACTTGACCTATTATGAATGATATGATATGTACAAGTCATGATGTAATGTTACGCATGCACTGATGATATCTATACCACTTATGAATTTTTGAAAATAATATTTCGCCGAGAAATAATCTTTTAACGCCTTGACCATTTTAAATTACTCTAAATGTGAGTTTACGCTGAAATGATATCCTACGATAATCATTTAGTGATTTATTATGAAAATATAACTTTTCGTCAGAAAAATAATGTCGCTGAAATTTTCATGAGTGACTGAAAAAGCTAGTCAGTAGTGAAATGGTGTAATGCCGAAAGTGTTAAGAAATGAACTCAACGGTTTTGGGAAGCTTGTATCATTATCTCAAAGTTTTAGAATTTAAGTGTTCATCCTAGAGGTCTTGATCAATGAGAAAATATAGGTAAAGTATGGTACTTGTGTCCAAAATTGTTTAAAAGATGGTTTTCGCAAAGTTTAAGTGATCAGATTTCATCTGCTATAACCTTGGATCAATGGTTTGACATTTTGAAAAATATTTTTTTGGCTTAACTTACTTTTAATACTAGAAGACATCATTTTGTAAAAGTACTACATCCGGTGTTAAAAAAACTAATCTCAAAATGGTCCTTTTGTGTCAAGACTTGTCTATAATAGAAATATATTAGTTTTCTTATATAATATAGTTACGGCAACTTGTTTAAAATGTGAATAACTTAGTCGTTATAAGTCCGTTTTCTACGTTCTTTATATCCACGAATCGTGATGTAACATATACTAATATATTTTGATAAGCTTCCATTATATTTAAATGGGGAAAGCTTAAGACTCATTTTTGACTCGTAAAAGTCGGCATGTATGAATTTTCTCTCGAATTAATAGTTTTCGCCGCCAAACTTCAAAATAGCATACAACTTTTCGTTATAGCCCGTTTAACCCATTCAAGCGCCACGCTGCTTTTAAAGTATATTTTCCAAACATTCAGCCCAAAAATATTTTGCTTATCAGTTTAAAAATTCCGCACTTCAAAATAAGGACACCCCTTTAGAAAAAACTTGTCGAAATGAGTTTTTCTCACAACTCATTCCAACCAATTCAAAACAACTCCTCCTGCTAGTTCTAATTCTACCATACACCTTCTTAGGGTGTCATGGGTTCCTAGACATCACCAAGAGTGATTTATAACAAGGAGTAATTATAGGATGACATAAATATGTATAACTCTTAAAATCAATGAAAAAGTGGTATAAACATCATATGACTTGCATGTTTTCTCAAATGTGATGAAATAAATATAACAAATGGAGAATAAATATGATGATGGATATGATGCTTACTAGTTAACTTGATGCTAGATATAAGTTATAAGAACAAATGATTTTTCCTAATCACCCAAGGTTTTTATTGCACAACCTTAATCAAGAGTGATACTAGTGTGTAAAAATCTTGTCTAGAAAATTTTATGATGGTCCTTCATGGTCCCTTGGTGTGGCCGGTTGCAAGAGGAAGAGAAAGAGAGAGTTTGATCTTTGTTTACACTTGAAGATATGATGAGTATGTGTTTGTTTAAGAGTTTAATACAATATACTAGTAGATATTTGTAAACACAAATGACTCACCCCCAAGTTGATTCCATTATTCATAAAAAGAAGAAAAAAGATAGATGAAATTTTAATAGCTAAGTACATATGTGTAGTAGAAAAGTGTAGTTAATTAAGGATGATTAATAACTTGTGTATTTATTTAAGCATTTAGGTATGCTAGCTGTACCAAATTTAACGGGTCAAGATGCAAAATATATTGAGGCTTCATGAATTATAAAAATACATTTCTTGCAAAATTTGAGTGAAATAATAATTATCGCGTAGTATTTGTATAAGGTTAAGAAAACCGTCATAATTATATAAATATAACAATTTATATACCTAAATAAATTTAAAACACCGGTAACTAATAATAATATTTTACAATCTTAATATGAGTATAAAAATATATCGATAATTTTTTGGAATTTTTGGATCAAATATTCAAAATAAATGACACGCTGAGCAAATAAGTTTATTTAATAGAAAATAAACGTTTAATGAAAAATGCAAAACCATGCATGAACTAATATGATGATAATGATACTAATGATATGTAGACTAAACCTAGTCTATATGAAATGCCTTGATGATTTATCATGAATTCACAGCTAAACCACTGCGTTACGGAGCTGAAACCGTGAAACCTAGTTTAAGCTAAATGATGAGCATGAAACTTTTAAAGTTTTTAAAATGACCTGAAATTACGAGTTGTCACATCTTCCTCTCAATCTCATTATATTTTAATGTTCGCTCATAGTCACTAACCTCAACTATCATTGCATCAAATTCCTTTTCCATTCCTTTAATATATAACTTATCCCCTTTTTAAGACTCTCAAAATGATCTTTTAGTAGTTTGAAGAAAGGCATGACCTCAGTTAGATAGCATTCTTTTGTTTGTTCAAAACCTCTTTTCCCTTCGCCAGTTATCCTAAAGGTGTGATCCTTTTCTTACAAGTTTTTTCAAAATCGACAAATAGTTGAAGAATAACATATTGGCTGATTAAGGTCTTGCTCTAAGTGGCAATAGTTCTAGGAACTAAATGCATCGGTGTATTTGGAGGATACACACAAATAGCCATTTTCCTAAGGGAAGGGTTTGTTTCAAGATTTTCAAATTTTTATATATCTAACTCCTTCCGGAAAAACTTGTTCGGTGTTAATAACGTTTGAGGCTTAAATTTGTTTAAGGAGATCCAGTTTTCCTTCTTGTAGTCATGGGGTTTGATCGTGATGTTATGGTTTTTGCATTCGGGATCTTCTAGCTTCTTATTCATTTTCACCCTAGATGCATCATCTAATATTGTATCTTCCTCAGAGCTCAGTGCCAGCTAGGTTTCGTCTAGGTTTAAGAATTTCATTGCCATCATAAATTACATTTTGAGCCACCTTAGCTAACTTTATGTAGTCGGGGTTGGGTTTATCTATAATGGGAACACTATGCTTATCGCTAAAAACTCTATGCTTAGTGACCATGTGAGCAGTTTGAATGGTATTCCCTTGTACATACAACTTATTTTCAAGCTTGTTCTTCAAAGTTTTAGATTAGAAAAATCATTCAAAAGTTTTGATTCCTTGGCATGAAATTTCTGCTTAAGCACTTTAACATTTTCTTGAAGTTCTTGTTTTTGCTTAGCGGAGTTTTGAAAGCTTTTCTTGTAAGGAATTTAACTCTTGTTTTAACACTTCTTCTCTAAAATTACTTTTCTAATAATTGTACGCATTTGGTTATCCAACTCCTGCTCACGAGTATTTAGCTCAAACTTAGCACGTTGTTCATTAATGGCAACTCGTTCTTTATAGGCATTAAGTTCAGAGATAACGGAATCATCGAGGGCACATGCAAAGATGTATTCATCACAGACATAATCATCATTGATGCGCAGGAGATACATCACTTGACACAATCACACTTTCACTTTGTTTCACATATTGATCATATGGGACAACATTGATATTACTCATATTTTCAATATCCGACTCAATGATTTCAGTTGATTGTATTTCATTATGTATCTTTTGCACATCAACTTCATCATATAATTTTAATACCTCTGAGATGATTTTGTCTTTGGATGGTCCAGCATGTGGTGAAGAAGAGACCTTAGGAGAGACCATTGGAGAAATGCTAGCCATGAAAATTGTTTGTGCAATAGGTCCATCATCAACATCAGAGTCGTATGCATCACAATCAGCTACTTGAAAGGCATTCTGATGATTGTGACCTATCTCTTGAATAGGTTGCTCATCCACATCTGCATCATATGTCTTAGCATTCCCTTCAACAAGAAAAACAACGACTCCTCTTCATCCAAGGTTGCTCCATTGTCCTGAGCTTGCACTAGCAACATCTTATCCCTAAAGTATTCAGCATTCGAGGGGCGTTTTGGAGATGTGCAATTCCTTGCAATGTGTCCCTCACCACCACAGTTGTAACATTTGATTGGCTTTGCTTGTCCTTGATTTCCAGTCCTTCCTCGGTTCTGATTTCCTACATAGCCTCCACCGCTCCACCCCTTCTCGATCGTATCGCCTTTCTTGGTGGCCGCACCATAACCTTCCCATCTCACGGCGGTGGCACGATTGTGTGGATTGGATGTTGTTCTGAGGTTGTTGTTGGTGTGTGGGAGAGTGTTCAAGTTTTGACTGATCATGAGAGCTAGTTGACTAATGAAGTTTCCAACGGATGCATCGGCATCGGCTTGTTTGAACATTGGATCGGGAATGAGTTTGTGAGTTCCATCACCCATGGGTATAACTTGTGAAGCTCTAGTGGTAACCCTAATGTTTGAGTAGAAGGCGCGTTGAATCATTTGATGAGCTTGTCTCTCTTGGATTTGTTTTGAATTGTTCAAGAATCCTCTTTTCAAACATGGCATGTCTCTCATTCTGAAGAAGGAAGGCATACATTTGCTCATAATTCGTATTCTTCAATCCTTTTGTGAGCTTCAATCGAAGTGACAAACTTGTGCCATTCGGGATTCATGTTGTTTACAAACTTTGAGTCAATCATGAATGTTAGGCATGGTCATTCGATGTTCTCATGTCATTAACAAGCTTGTGGAATCTCACGTAATACTCATAGACACTCTCATCTGGTTTCATCTTGAAGTGCTCAAATTCATCATAAAGTTGTGATTCTCTGTCTTCCATGGTTAATTCAGAACCAGAAAGAAGCATCTTGACATTATCCCATACGGCCTTTGCTTCAGTATTGTAATTGATAAGCTTGTAGATGTCTTTTGGAAGGCCTTGCAATATGATGTTAGAAGCCCTGATATCCGCATCGAATCTTTTCTTCTCCTTATCATTGAGCTCATCATACGTCTTTGGTCTGTCTATTCCATAGATCATCGTTCCATCTTCAGCTGTATCAATTATTTCCCTAGTGGTCTCAACTCGTATCGGTCCTTCATCAATCGATTTGAGAATGTTGACCCCATTTTCCTTTCCAAGACGGCAAACAATCGATTCTTTGAGCCCAAGAGTCGTAGGTCAGATTCTGGTCAAGCATAGGTGGGCAGTATCGACCCTCGGCCGCTGAACGTCACCGAACGGAAGAAACAATAGTAGGAACGATGTTTGCCATGATTACAAGTTCTACGGGATTTTACAATTCTTTGATTAAACCGGGAAATTGATTCTTTTCACGGGATTTTACTAAACCAAAAGAACAACCGTAAGAATGTATCACGAAGAAGTAACAAGCCTAAAATTAGACAAGTAGTAAAACACACAACTTCGCTAGTTATCAACTCGCTAAACACCCAACTCGCTCAAGGAGACAACTCGCTTAAGGAATTAACTCGCTAAATAGCCAAGTCGCATTAGCATCAACTCAACGCCGTCAACACGCTTAATGAAGCAATCGCTAAATAGCCAACTCGCTTTAGTAACAACTTCATAACACAATCAACTCGCTTGAACACCAAGTAAACCCTAAATTAACTCGCTAGCTTTACAACTCAAGCTTAAATAGCTAAGTTGCTTTAGATATCAAATTAAACGCTTAAAGAAACAACTCGCTTAGAACCCAGTCGCATAAAAGTCAACTCTAATACCAAGTCGCATGTACCAACTCGCATCCAATAACAAAGCAACTCGCTTTGAAGAACAAACAATCCGAGACTCAACTAAGCCGTACAAACTTAAAATAACCACTTTGTCAATAAAAACAACCAAACCACAATGATTTAAGCCTTCCAATTCAAAACATAAACACATATGATGATCCTAAACACAAAAGTACAAGCAAAATTCAAACTTTAACACTAGAATTTGTCCAAATGACTCAAACTCTCCTAAACCTTTAATACCCCAAAAACCTTATGAAATCCACCAAAACAAGAAGCATGAAAGATGAGTGATCAAACCATGGCTCTTGATACCAATTGTTAGATATAAGATTTCACAAACACATTAAACCATAATCATATGGGGCGTTAACTAGAGTTTAGAGAGATAAAGTTCTAGTGAGAGAAAGGAAGAGAGTTGGGAACTATGTGAAACAAAGAAGAATGGTATTGAAGCTCCAACCCTCTACCTTGGGAGGTAGAGGGTATTTATAGTTTCTAACATAAACGCCACCTACGGCGTGGATCGGGCATATGGGTAAAGACCCGTCCGTCCTCCACGGTGTAACTAAACTAAATACTTCTTAACATAAAATAACTACGACACACTGAGCTTTCTAACGATTACATATACTTGAGGTGACCGACTCTTTAATACCTGGAATTTCTAATTCCTAACATATACAATATACTACTAGAAACCAAATTATTTCTAATATGAGGAACATGCAAGATATTAAACAAAGAAACAACTTTTCTAGAACTAAATCTTTGGTCAACACATCCTCGTCCATGCACCACGGTTGTTGATTCGTTTCCCATATGAATAATAGAACCATCATTTAGTGACTCGTAAGTCTGGAGCCAGCATCTATCTTTACACATATTGATTGTAGCACCAGAGTCAACCCACCATGCAAGATCATCATATGGCGCAAAGTATGCTTCAGATATATATTTAACACAATAAATCTAAAATGACTTATTAAACATATTAGGCCTTCGGATGGTTGGTTGAACTAATCCATGAGCCACATGTGCCTCAAACATTGGTTTTATTACCAACTTTACCACCCTTGCAATCCTTTTTTAAATGTCCACGTTTCCCACACTTTTAACAAGTCAATTTTGTCTTTTTGTTAGGATGTGCTTTGGAGTCTTGATGTTAACATCTTCTTTTGTTGTCATTGTACTTGGTGGAGTTGTTATGCTTCACCATATTGACAATCGATGAACTAGCAACATTGTTGTGCTTGTCATTATCCTAGCCCTAAATGATTCCTTGATGACTGCCCAACTCAACAATAGTCAGTTCGTCCTTCTTATGTTTAAAGATATGCTTGAAATCTTTCCAAGAAGAGGGAAGTTTGTAAATGACAAAATAGACTGAAATAGCCTTATCCATTTTAATTTTGTATTGTGGGAAACGACCAAGTATACCAAGAAATTTATTGTATTGTTCACGATAGTGTCAGAAATCGACCATTTGGTAATTGGTAGAATTACTTACAATGAACTTATAGGCATCCTCAACCATATACTTAACCTCCAAAGAATTAGAATCATATAGTTTTTTTTGTTGATTCAACATTTTGGTAAATATAAAGAGATGGTCAGATATGCCATTGAGAATTAAACCTTTGCAAATGTAGTCATTATTCTCTCATTTGCTCCTTTCCCTTATCTCTTCCACAACTGCATTATCCTCATCAGGAATTGGCGTGCTTAGAACATACACCACACACATGCTTAACAAAAGGAAGTACATCTTCTTTTGGCATCTTCTAAAATTGACACCTTCAAACTTCTAGTTTAGAGAAGTTAGCAGCCATATGCTTCATTACAGCAGCCACTGATTATCACAATAAAGTTTCTTTTGATTATTGACGAGTCTCCAGTTAGGCATAGATAATCAATTTACAGAATATCAATTAGAATCGTGATATCACTTATCAAAAGAAACTACTTGAACCTAATGTCTGGGTATCATGAATATCTCTTTGAGATAAGACTAAGTGTAATGTTCTTTGTTTAGGTACAAATTAAGAATCCTTTCGTTATTAAGTATTTTGATTTTTTGTGTCTTTCCCATGCAAGTATGTATTCCAATTTATAAGAAAACTCAAAACCCAATAATGAAATTATGATAATTCACCGGCTCATTAATTTCACTAAAATGTTCCTCCATCATAGAAATTAGTGGTTATGTAACCGTTAAACGTAGTCATTATATTGCGATTAAAACTACCTTAAATAGGTCAAAGTCTAACAAGTAAGTTTGAATTCAGTTCCAGTGTGTTTACTCGCTGATGAACATGCTCCCAGAAAGAATTGTTCAGTTCCTGAGTTTGCTTACTGAAAAGTTTACTCACTGAAGAGATGAACCTTCTGATGTGACCATTCCCTGATGAGGTCCTTCAAAGATACTACTCAAATATGACGAATCAACATGATGAATATCGTTTAGAGTCTCACTGAAGAGTAGACTCCCCAAACTTCATCAGCGAACTAAATCACATTTACCCACTATTAGAGTCAAGGAGATCAGCGATATAATGAGTGTACACTATATACCACCAAACTCATTACCAGGCATAATTTGAAACCTTAAAATTGAACTAAATTTTCAACAGGTTTGTAGGCATCTACAATAACGATCACATAAAAGGTTCAGTGATACGTTTGTAAAGGTTGCATGGATACATTTAAATCTATCAATATTATGTACTTAATTAAGTTTAAAAAGTTGAATCAACAATTATAGGGTTTTTACACGTGATTTCATTGTACTTTTATAAACTGTTCCTTTGAGTCATTATACTCTTTTTATTTATTAGAGTAATTGTAATTGTACAAATAAAATCAATTATTTCGATCACTTCTTCCGGAATTGAAGCTAATGTGTCATTTAATTAAGGCTTATGTGTCCATTAAATTTAACTGACTTGTCATTTATTTCTAAATAGAATTATAAAAATATCTCATATAAAGAGTCAGTTCTATATATACTCAAATAAAACATGTCTAATCAGACCCAAGTTCGATATACATTATACTAAAACTAAACCCCCTTCAGCAATAGTACACATTCATGGAAATAACAATTGGAACGAAAACTCAAATCATTGAAGAAAACAATATTTTATCACCACGCCGACACACATCCCACTAGAAGATAGAGAAGATCGTGATATTTTTACATTCGTTTGGGGGTTTGCAATATCAAACGTTGCAAGGCATAATTTGTCTTCAAGTGATACTCATAAGAGCATGAGATGGACATCATATAATGACGTGGCTAATTCTGCTGATGTGTAATTATAAAAAGTGACATGGTAGATTGGTAGCCCGATCATAACGGGTCACCGTAGTTTGACGAGTAACCAACCTTTTAAGCTATCTAAGCACTCTTCTAATAAGTTTAATGAAGAATGAATATAACTAATAAATAGTGCAATTGTCGACTTGAATAAACAAAAAAAAAAAGTACAATAATTGAAACAAGCATTTTGTGAAAAGCAATTGATTGTCAGACTAATAATTCTCAGTTGCACAATCAAATGTATAACGGTGCGTTTTATTTGTGATGTCAAATGAATATTAATCTTAAAGTCGTTTGATAGTAGTGGTAGGTCCCTCATCAATGAAAGATTTATTTTTCTACCTCTTTAGATGTATATGAAGTATGAATTATATCTATCATTAATTACCATAATGGTAAGCCCCTTATTTAAAAAAAATAACTTTAATCACTTTCATAGTTATAAATTGTTAAAGTAACATATAATAAATGTACAAATGTTTTGAATGCATAAATTAAAGTGTGTAAATAATAAATGAGATTATGCAAATCACGTCTCTTTATGAAAGTACGATGAACCTCCTGTGCAAAAACCAACAATTATATAGAGTATATAGAAATTAGTTTAATGTTATGATTTGCAATTAGCTTTCAACAAGTATAAAAAATATCTTTTCATTGAATCAAAGAAATGAACCGACGACTTGCCTCCTCACACTTGATCTATTTATGAACAACGAGAGTGTCCAAGTCAGTTATGCTGGCTTTGCAAGCTAACTGCTCATACTGACACAAAACTAGCAACAAACTAGCTAAGCTAAGCTAGTAATTTCAGATTTGATTACAACACATTTTATAAAATTGCTTATAAGAGCCCAACGAAAACATGATCAATCAACCGCCAGCAGTGCCGTATTGGCGATACTGCTTGTGTGAGAACGTGAGCAGTAGCCACACCACGCCGCATTCTTAAAGCAAGATTGAAAAATGAGCATTATTAAAAATAAAGAAAGCTCACCGCTCTTCTTGCCAAAACGACTACTAAAAATCAAAATGCTAATTGCATTAGCTCACGGTCCAAAAGCTCCTCATCACTCCGTGTCAAACATAACCTAAGAACACGATACTCCATATTAGTTGGCTCGCTTAACACGAACAATGGCAAATTGTATCTTGTACCTGTAGATTCATGGTAAAAATGAAACCAGTGTCATCATACTTGAAGACATTAACATGAAATTATCTAAAATGATTATAACATACCCCTATTGTCGTAGCAGACTGACATGTCTTGATTCTTAAGTCTGATATGCTTGTCTTCAATTATCTTTTGTGCATTGAGCAAGTTGCCCTCAGTCGCTGCTCTAAGAGCTTTCCAAATCTCTAACAAACCACCAATCCACCAAAAAATGTATCAAATTAGTTTACGTCATGAAATTGGCACAAACGACTTAGTAAACAGGAAGTAATTTTCTATTTTGGATACAAAAATTGGTGACAAAAGTTAGTACCTCGTCTTCCACCAGCTCAAAATACAGCATTATGCCAAAACTTGTTACGCATCTGTTGAAGCTCCCTCAACGATAAGGGACTATCATAAGCCCATGGCTTAGGTTTTCTAACCATGTTATCTTCTTTGCAAGTACAAGTGCGAGCATCTATGTACAAATATGTTCAAGCTTAAAGAAACGTGCGACTAAAATGCAGTATCATCAAATATTACAAACAAAAACATGCATGTCAAAAAAAGCTATTCATGGTTACTTACCGTCGTCATTTAGATCTGATGATATAGCACCACCCATGATTATAAATGATTGATTGTTGAGTGTTATAATAAAGTGAAATGTTAGTGTCATTTACCCTATTTTGTAGCACACACTTTATCATAATCCTTTAAAAAAGGACAAATTAAGGACTCTTTCATAATGTTAAAGAAATATTGTATACTTATACTAGTTATAATATTTGTGTACGTACGGGGTTTTGACAAAAAATTATTACGTATTATCTGAATATTGTATCTTTAAAGGTAATTGCATATAATTATATAGTTATAAGTTTAGGTGGCATCTAAGTTTTACACATAAATTAAATTTATTTTAACATTTTAGTTAGAGTATATACAATACATAAGAATTTACCCAATGGTGAAAATTGTGATATAAATACAACTAATACTTATGCACGAGTTTTTCATTATACATTAATATCCATTAGAATTTGGTAAAATACTTGTAAAAAATTCTTTTAAGTAACCAAAGATTTAATTTTATTTATTTAATGAAAAGATATTGATATTGTTATTTAAATTTCACTCTTGATATTATGTTTGTACACGTGATGCAAGTTTAATAGAACATAATGAGTCATTGTTATAAGTACAATGGAAGTATATTTATTTTATATTAAAAGTAACTCCAACACAATTTGATAATTATATTCTCATTTTAGTAATTTAAATATTTAAAATGTAAACTAGTGTGTCCACATATGTTAAACTTTTAAAAATAAAAAAATAAATGAGTCTTATGAGCACGTATATAGTAAATAAATTGATACTTATAATCTTATGCAAATTTATATGTTGTTATTTTAAAACAACATATACATTGAATTTTTTTAAGATATAAAGTATAAAAGGTATAAATTATAAGGGGGTATTTGTTTATAATCCAAAATTATTAACAATCATGGAGGCTTATAATATTACACTTAACTCTATAAAATTTTTAAAAATTCAACCACTAAAGTTTTATTAATTACCTCATCTTTTTTAAGTTTTTGTTTTCACAAATTTGACATTTATATTTTTATGTGTTTTTTTATCAACCAAATTTCTCCATCAAATTTATTAAAGTTTGACCAAAATCAATTTAATTTTTACTTTTATTAACCAATCACATCACACGATTTGCTTTACGCGTGGTGAAATTGAGTTCTCTTATTAGCCCAATTGTTTTTTCAATAAAAATGAATTGACAAAATCACTTCGAAATGATGTAATTCCTTTATTATATAAAAGATTAACATTTCAACTGTAACACCCCAACCCGACAAGGGCAAAGATGTCACAAATACAGCTTCATATCAGAACCTTAAAATACTATACAATAGCGGAAGCCTTTACAAAACTTACAAAAGAAAATGTAAATGACTTAATAATCAAAATAAATCTAAGATCCCTATTTCAAATCTTGCTCTCAACCCAGATCAGCTATCCCATAAGCTCATCTTGAATGCTAATACACCGCCGCTGGGAAGAGAAAATGCGGTGAGCTTACAAAGCCCAAAGTGAACAGATATACTTGAAGAAACGAAACTAAACAAAATAGAAATACCGAAAATAAAACAAAGAACGAATACGAAGTCACAGCGGAATGAGATCATTGAATCATTGAGGATTTTTGGAAACACAATCATGCAATCCGGAAGAACAAATAGCAATTAAGAACAAACACATAGTATTTGATGGCACCAGCATAACGCATCAAAATAACCAAACATTAACTAAAGCAGGAAATTCGAGTACATATGAGCCAACGAAATGTCAAAAGGCTAATGGAAACAATTTCTAGAAAGTAAACATGGCATTCATACAAATCAATTAATCTACAATTAACACACTTAATCCAATATTGTAGCAACGGAAATAGCAGTCAAATCATGGCAGTCACACATGCAAATAGAAAACATAGTAGGAAAACTATAACTAAATAAACAAAAGGCATAGCATAGCAATTAGCAAATTATCAAAACAGATATCATAATTAAACCATTCCCAGATCAAACCTTAATATAAGCAAAGTCTAAACATAGCAGATCAACCATAAGCAGACAGATAACTAACTAATAGGCAAGGTTTACAAAATTAACTGAACAATCATACATACTAAACTTTCAGGATACTCAATTTCACCCTAGCACATTCATCACACGGATCCGAATTCACACATAACGATAAACTAACATAACATGGATGACAACATACTGAATCATATTTAAGCATATTAATCATATCCTAGCATGGCATATGAGTAGTTACGTAATCATATAAGAACATAAACACATACAATAACATATAATAAACCTAATACATAAATATAAACACTTGAAAATACCGGATCATAAACAGAATATTTCTTAACAATTTACATAACAAATAAGGATTTAGTTAACTACCACGAGCCCGAACTTATCATATATTTAAATAACTACTTATTAGAAAGTAACCTAAAAGTAATTGGAGTAGCTAGCTCCCAGAATTTTGTGAAGACGCGTATTACCGACATCATTCACCGAAAACATATCAAATAACAGATCGGATCTAGGATGCATCCATAATCCAAAGACGATAGTGGCTATACTATCAATAAACAGATATGACGGAAAGGGACGTGGCAGAACATCACTCTACCCTAGAGTCATGTCGAGGTGCATCACGACCTGGACATGGAACCCCATGACTAGTGAAAATATTGGCTCGGTGTCAAACTAACTTAGGTCAAACAGATTGTCATAAATGACACAGATCATAGTCAAACACAAAGTTCAAGCAGATAACATATCGATAATTCATATCATAAGGTTCATGTTCAAAGGTTCAAGTGAGAAGTTAATGTAAGTAGTCACATATCATACTTTCATACTCGAATTTCATAACAAATGTTCAAAATTCGAAGTTCATAATCAAATATAGCAAGGTTCAACAGATGTGCATATCAAAGTCTTTCCAACATAACGTTCAAGTCAGATATTTCATGATTCAATAAAGCACGTGTTTCAAACAACAACAGATTAAACAATCGAAAAGGGTTCATAGTAATGGCATAGGAAACCCTAATAATTGAAGTAGAAAAGCTAACAAAGAAAAAGCGTCATAAGAAACAACTGCTTTGAAAAGGTCAGAATATCGTACCTTAATGAAATGAGAGGAAAGCAAGCGAATGAGTGAATCAAGAAGATGTAGCGTCGCGTCTCCTTCAACGAATCTACACGGATTATGATTTATTTAATACTTATTAGCATCATTAAAGTTATAACGGATTCATCGCATTAACATTCTTAGAGTTGTCAACATATTCTTATTCTTAATGGCGGACGGACTTAATTACCATGTTTTAGGGTTTCAATCATTAATTAGCCAACCTTATGAGACCATGCATGCAATACTTTAATTTATAACACTTGTTTTCTTACATAAAATCATAACTCACGCTTGCCACAACACTACTACACACTAGCTTGTTACACGTTAAATCAATAGTGATTTATGACCTAAATGACTTACTATTTCCACATGAAATAACGAATTAGCACACACAGTTCAAACCCTAATATACTCTCATTTATGTTCTAGGGTTTTCCCACTCTTTTTATATCATATTAATATGCATTTACTTTACATGATACGTCCTTTAAAACTCATTACTTTAACCTAGATCGTATGAAAACAACATTTCTTTCCTTGTTTTACCATGCGCACACACATACACATGCAAACACTTATCCATACTTGTGTCGACTCACACAACTTTTAAATTCTTGTTTCAAACATGCATGCAAATTAACCTCTAGCTTTAACGAGACCAAACCCCACGTGATTCAACTTACTTACTTTAATTCAACGCGACACTCTCCTAACTTTAACCATACGCTACTCATACACATATAATACGTCAACTTATATACACATGCACGTCTATGATTTTATGTGACAACACAAGTTATTCACTACCCGATTTAAACACATCTCGACCCACACACATATACCTAGTTTCGAAAACATGAACACGTGACAAACACGACAAACTCACTTGTTTCACCAACACATGCATGACCCTCGATTAATGCTCACATGTTTCAGTTCTATTTTAGCTTTCGCTATATGTGTTTTAACGCATAAAACATATCCCTAACGTTTGCATGTTATAAGTATTTAACCGTTCACATATATATACGTGACATTCGATCATGCGGCTCGACTAAATCATGTGGCTCGACATACACTAAACTAGATTCATGTTTTACATATCTAAGCACATAATCAACGTTACATGTATCAGAGTGAGACGAGGAAAGACTTGGTTATACCTTTTAGCTAGCGTCGGATCAAAACCCACGGCTCCAAGGAGTGCGACCGATCGACCAAGAGAAAAAAAAGAAGGCAAGAAAAATACCGAAACTTGTAACTTAGGGTTCCAATTTTGTGATAAAGTGTTTGTATATATAGTATAGCCGATCGGATCATATGGGTTTGAGTGTGGGCTTCGGCTCAACCCATCCGAAACAAAAGAAAACGCCCTGCTTGGGCTCTCGGCGAACCAATGAAACAAACAAACACGGACCAAGGTCTTGGGCTCGCGACTCGAAAATCCAATCGGATCCAAAGCTAACTAGCGGCCCAAAGTTTATTACAAATAAACAAAGAATGAAGCCAAAACTTATGTTGCGTAACTTTTAACTTTCGTCGTAAAATGAAATTTCTTAAATATGTTCGTTAGGTTTTTTTTTAATTATTCACAAGTTCGATTTTAATTTCGTTAAATGAATCATCAATGTATTTTACGTATTTTATAATTTCGATTTCAAGGGCATTTTAGTCTCTTCTCACGTTTCGTATTTTTAGGGTTTTACATCAACAATGAGCTATAAATCTCGTGCATGCCCAGAAATTTACACATAAATCAAATTTATTTTAAAAATTTAATTTAATATATAGATATATAATAATTTGCCCATGTTTAATATTTTGTACTACATCCGTCCTAAAATTTATGTCCATTTTGACTTTTTCAATCAAACTTTGATTTTAAATATATCTTTTTGTATTATATAATACTTGATGAAAGTTATACACCAATGAAAATACATTTAAAACCCAATTTCATTTATTTATTATGCATCAAATATTATATAATACAGAATGATTTATTTAAGGTCAAAGTTTGATCGTACACAATATGTAGGTTTAGTTAGGGCTGAGCATCGGTCCGGATCCCGACCCGGCCCGACCCGACCCGACCCGACAATGCCCGAAACCGATAGAAAGAAAAAAACTATACCGATTCCTGACCCGTTTTTTGTCATTTCGGTTTCGGGTACCATTCAATCCAGTCGGTTCGGTATCGGGTTTTAGACAAACCGACCGACTTCTAGAAAGCAGATCCAAACACCCGAAGCACCCGAAGCACGAGCAGATCCAAAAACCCCCTTAACCCAGAAACAGATCCAAATACCCCCTTAATTACTGTAGCAGATTCAAATACAAATACAAAATACAAAAGTCACGGCGAGCTACTCCAAATAAAAATACAAAATACAAAAGTCATGGCGCAACCAAATACAAATACAAATGTCTTGAACCATGGCTCCAAATACAAAATACAAGTTCAAATAAGCAACCAAATACAAATTCAAATACTAATCACAACATTATTGAATCATGGCGCAAAATTCTTCTCTTTTCCATGTTCTCCTTTTTGTTTCTCTAACGCCTCTTGAATTTTTAGAAAAAACATGAGAACATAAGTCAAACATAGCATTTCACATGAGAACATTACACTTACTAAAATAAAGTTAATAAAAAATATAAGCTACTAAAATAACCAATAAACTTATATATAAATAGTTTACCTTTAAGCGAGCTCATCGTCTTTCATTAAGTCCTTACGCATTATCCAAAGTGATGTTTCTACTTGATGTACGGATCCAATCTTATGTGCACACCAAAGCCTCTACAATGCTAGGCGCTAAAGAATTCCTATACGGGTCTAAAACGCGACCACTCACGCTAAAGGCGGATTCAGAAGTAACGGTGGATACTTGGATGCGCAAGATATCTAAAACAAAGTTAATAAAAAACAAAGCACAAAGAATCAAACTAAATTTAATAAAAAAACATAAGTTATTACCTTTCGCCATCCTTGATACAATTGGGAATCTTGGACTATTTAACTTCCACCAATTAAGTATGTCGAATTCTTCGTCATCCTCTAGCTCAAGGCGCGGTTCTTTTAGATATTTGGTCAACTCTTCCTCACCCCCGCTCAGCTTATTTCCAACTTTTTCTTTAAAAGCATTTATGAAAGAATCACCACGACGACGACTTGTGTTACTACTTTGACTTGACGTTGCTTTTGGTATTTCACTTGATATGTTTGTGCAATATTTTTCTTTGTACATGGCAAACAAGACCCCCATATCTTTCTCAACCTTCGTAACCAATTTGTCACATAATTCATCTTCGGTTAAAAATGAAATTGGTGTCTCATCACTATCTTCATCGACCTCCATGGGTATGCAACCATTTTCTATCAAATGTCTAAACCCATAGCCAATTATTTCCGACTTCATTGTGGGATCTAAGATAACGGCAAAGTACATATAATGGTTGATTTTTTTGTAATCACCCCAATATTTGTCATACTTTTTTCTCATTTCTTCAATCATTACCTTAAAAGAAGCATTTTCTTGCCACTCACGAAGATGCTTATCAATATCAAGTTTCCAAACCACAAATGAGCTACGGGAGATGATACGTTTGACACAAGTTCGGTTGTTTCTTTAAATTTTTCCAAAAATGCAACTACCTTCTTACAAACCTCAAAATCACCCCGCTTAGGTATTTCCTCAAGGTCTCGAGCAGAACAAGAGTTATTAAAATCATAATAAAAAAAGCTTCTTTTAACTCAATATCGGTTTTTAACATATCATGTGTGGAATTCCATCTTGTAGGGCATTCGAAAACCAAAAACTTATTTGAAATACAAGCCTTTTCAACACTTTTTTTTAAAGTTAGTCACTCTTTGGCTCGAATGTTTTATGTATTTCACGGCCAAGGCTATGGTATTCACTTCCTTGTTGAATGTTTTTAAACCATCTTTAACAACTAGGTTTAAAATATGAGCCATACATCTTATGTGAAAATGTTTACCAACATCATACTTAGTTGGTAAATTTTCTACCAAGTATTCAAGAGCTTTGTCATTTGAAGCAATGTTATCAACGTAATGGTCCTAACACTCTTTATACCCCATCCGGTTATACATTCCGAAAGTGCCCTACCAATATCCACCCCTCTATGGCTATGAAGTGGTCTAAATTTAATAATTTTTTTGTGCATCACCCAATCATCATCTATAAAGTAGGCGGTTAATACCATAAAGTTCATTTTTTACAACTAGAAGTCCACGTATCGGTGGTTAAATGAACTGTGGTGGCCTTGTTGCTTAAGAAATTTAATAGGCTCTTCCTCTCGTCAAGAAAAAACTTAGAAGCATCCCTAGCAATAGTAAAACGAGAGGGCATATTAAATCTAGGTTGCATGTTAGTGGAAAATTTAATGAATGTCGGGTGTTCTACAAACTTAAGCGAAGCTTCAGCAAGAACAATTAACTCAATCAAAGACTTTTTAATAACCTTTTCATCATGCTTCCAGGTTTCTAAAGTCTCAATGCTACTGCCACCCTCATCATTCTCCCCAATCTTTTTCTTAAAAGCTAGTTTTTTTTTTGTTTCCTAATTTTCTCAACATGGGGTTTTATCACAGTTTGCATAATGAGTATTCAAGTGTTGCGTATCATGTAAATTTGAATCGGCTTTGAGAACCACATCACACCATTTGCAGTAGGCCATCTTAATGATTACCCCATTTTCATCTGGTTCAAACTTTGGATCAAAGTATTTTCAACACTCATGAGTCGTTTTCATTGGTTTGGATGGGTGCTTTCCTTTTGCGTTTATTATCATCACGGTCAACAGTCTCATCCTAAACAAACATAAAAAAGAACATCATTAGAAAAACTTTATATAGCTTACTATTTATAACTGTTTATACTTTATATACCTACTCAATTCGTATACTTCCAATTCGTATATATTAAGAATACTTATAATTCGTTATACTTATATGCATTAACTTCCAATTCGTATACATTAAGAATAAATTACTTGACATGTATATATTAAGAATAAATTACCAATGTTATCTATATATGCATTAACTTCCAATTCGTCATAAGATGCATAAAAAAAAGCATAAAGATATTAAAAATGTACAATACTTACTTCTATTGCATTGTTTCGTTGAGTTGAGAATGATTCGTATGTAGGTATAGAAGATGAGATTGATTCATATGTGGTGTTTTTGAGATGAGATTGATCCATTTGGATTGGTTGTTCTTGATTTTGAGATGAGAATCAATCGGGTTTCATAATTGTTCTCGGTACGTGAAAGTTTGGCAGTGAAAAAATGAATGAATGAGAGGAAACTTTATTTTTACAATACCTAATTGTTCTCGGGCTAAAGTCGGGTTTGTATCTTTGTAATATATAGGATTTCACAAACACACTAAACAATAATCACTATGGGGCGTTTAATATGTTTAGAGAGAGAAAGTTCTAGAGAGAGAAAAGGAAGAGAGTTGGGAACTTTAGTGAGAGAAAGAAAAATCTTATTATGAGCTCCAACTCTCTACCTTGGGAGGTAGAGATTATTTATAGTACTTACATAAAAGCGCATGCACCTACCGGACGTGGATCGGGCATCACAGTGGGTAAAGACCCGTCCGTCCTCCACGGTGTTACATAACTAAATACTACTTAACATAAAATAACTACGACTATGAGCTTTCTAAATATTACATATACTTGGTGGTGACCGACACTTTAACTCTTTGGATTTTCCAAATCCTAACAATCTCCCCTAAGGGAGGTCACCTCAAACACACATCAAATTACATAGAAAACAAAGCGAGTTATTACATTGAGATTGTTCTTGGATTCTTGTTCTGTAGCTCGTAGTCTTTGATTCTTCATTTTGCATGTTTTGGATAATCTAAGTGGAGGTCTTTAACCGATCCACGTGATGGAGTTTTGAGCGGCTTTGAGATCATCAGGCAACATTAAATCTCTGACTCATCCATTGTGGTGTTGGTATAATGTGATGTTGTGATTTTTGGACCGACATGCTCACATTCTGGATCATGATTTATTCTTATCAGTGCGAAGCTTTCGATGATTCATGATATTGGCAGCAGTGTAGCGTATGGAGTGAAAATATCTGAGTCATTGATGCACTAATCATGATTTCTTTAGATATGAATGTGTTGTGTGAGCATGCGGCTATAAATTGACCGCTCCATTACGTCATTTTGCAAACTTGGGTGTACACGCATAAGGCGGTTAGCAATAAACCGCACGGAAGTGTCTTTGATCACTTTCGATGAATTGAGGTACACGGCCCACGGTTCCCCATTGATCAGTACAAGTACTTCACGTGATCGGGGTATAATTCGAAGAATTTCCTTGCAGGGGTTTCGTACTGCTCTAGTTGTTCTCAAACGAACGCCTCAAAGACAACCGCGAGTGAGTGAACGGCCAGGCGAAATGAGATTCGATTGATGAAAAGAGATTTGAAAAACAATGGGTGTATTGCTCAATAGAAATTGTTTTTGCAATACTACGAAAGTTTTAATGAAAATCAATTATCAATCATAAACACCTTTTATTTTTGAGAAATAAGTACAAACACGCAGTCGATGTGCTAAAGAAAGAGTTTTTAAGCACAACGACCGGTTTTCAAAGGTATCCGTCAATCCATAACTTGAACCAGGATTGATTCAAAAGATTGAATCGCTCCATTGTTTCTAGTCAGTTGTCACATGGTTGATCTATTGGATAGATCTCACATGCCACCTACCAGGAGCTTGTTTGATGTTGGCTCCAGAAGGCTTTCCATCTTCATTGTGAATATGTATGCATATCACTTAGATGTTATGGCAATACCACAAGGATAATGCGTAGGACTCATAAGATGTAATCTCTTTCCACATTGTGTGAAATAGAGAGTCTTCATTGAAAGTGTCCTA
The DNA here is from genome assembly GCA_910596185.1 of Chrysanthemum makinoi. Classification (NCBI taxonomy): domain Eukaryota; kingdom Viridiplantae; phylum Streptophyta; class Magnoliopsida; order Asterales; family Asteraceae; genus Chrysanthemum; species Chrysanthemum makinoi. Next base: position 27,826,429 of record OU343223.1, read on the forward strand.
ATGAGATTTATATGATGATCTCGTGCCTCTAGACTCAATTGTGCATATTTGGTTCCTATGCCGGAGACTAGGGAGAGGGTCTCCTTCTTCAATATCAACAATCTCTAAGAGAAAGTCGATAGATTATGTCGGTTCCCGTGAGAATGAAACAAGCCCTTTTAAGAGGAACTTGAGTAGCTTGGAAAGTTGAAGTCTGCGTCGTCAGGGTCCATGACGTCTTGTCTTCAATACCGATGTCACCTTGGTAACAACCAGTAGTATATGAATTGAACCGGTTTACGCCCTAAGGTTGAATAAATGGAGGGCTATTTCTTTTCACCCTTTTCACATTCAAATCTTTTTCATTCTTCAACCCTTGATTGCTTACGAGACTTCATTACTAGAACCTTGTTGGGTTTATTCCAGTACTAGCTCGTCCTCAGTCGCACTCTTCCCATATCTCACTTTTCTCCTTTTTTCATCATACCTAAGGACTTCTACACTATCTAGTGGATTGTCACTGGGTAGATCCCTCCGGTTCTGGCGGATCATGGGACCTCAACCTAACCTTATCATCCTTATATCCCATACATAAAGTAAAGTTGGTCGGTCTTTTTGGTATCGTTCATATGCCATTGGAACCAATTGAAAACCATTTGAAAATCAATCAAGATACTTGTGATATAGAATCAAAGCATTTTGTATCTTAATTGTTTTGATATTTTAGAAATGCTCCCTCTCAACATATGCATAAAAATATAGAAATTGTTTAGCACATGGAGGCAAGAGATCTTTGAAATCGTTAGATTAAGAATGAAAGGTCCAATCTTTTGATTAACATTTTCTAAAATGATCATCATCACTTCCCAATCAATTTGAGTAGATAAACATTTTGAGGAAGGATGAGGTTTTCTAAGTTTGCTCCCCTCAATATGTGCCTCGAATTTTGAAAGATTTTTGCACATATTAGAGGGAACACGCACTTAGAACAATTGATCATGTTTCAATAATTTGAGGTTTAAAATAGATGCTCCCCCTCAACATGTGCATGGAAAATTTGAAATCGTTTATCACTTGCGGGAAGGAAAACATGCTAAACACTTATGAAACCATTTATCGAATTATCAGATTAAATCAATTTAAATCACAAATTCTCCCCCGATCACAATTATCAAATCATTTGAGATTTGTGATCTCTGGAGATTTAAATTGATTTTGAAAGCTTTTAAGGAGAATTGTGACTTGATTATGAAAACGTTTTAACCGATAAGGATTGGATTTTGAGACTTTAAACTCCATTGATTAAACATGCATAATTATCTTTTGAAAACATAATAATAACCAATGTCTGGAACCAATTGTGTAACATTTTGTAAAATATTTAGAGTAGACCTTACTCATTTAAGTGCAAATTGTTTGAAAAGAACACTTTTGATTTAATTGAAAAATCATTCTCCCCTTCAATCAATGACGAAAGTTGTTGATTGATGAATGAATTTTGACACTTGATAAGTTCTTTTGATTTTCTAAAATAGAGTCCGAAGTGTTTTCAAAACAATTGAGTTTTCATAAGATTACAAATATTTTTCAGAGGAATCTTTAGAAGGAAAAATATTTGAAATTAAACATTTGTCTTGTTGATGACAAACATTTGTTTTTAGAATCAGAGCATTAGGTTTGAAACATGAGATAAAGCATGTCTCTGTTCTTTCTATGAGAAGCGGGTTCTTGCTTGACCGAATAACATAAACCATTGTTTTACTTTCTCCCAAAATATTTTTTGATTTTTGAATTATTATATATATATATATATATATATATATATATATATATTTAAACATTCGAACAACATCTAAAGTCCCGTGTCATTCTTTGAATGACAACACAAAGAGTAGATATAATCGATCGAGTAAAACATGACAAAAATATAGACAATATTTTTTTGAGATATTTCAAGATTTTCAAATTTTTATGGATTTTTGAGAGATTTATAATTTTGTATTTTGCTTTTTGAATAAATATATACAAAATATAGATGAAGAAAAGACCTTTACTCCTCGTCTTCCTCCTGAAGGCGTTTGAGTGTTTCTGGTTGAAGGCTTTTCAAGCCAAGTGAGGAAGAATAAACTCAAAACGTTCTCTCGGAAGAGCTTTGGTGAAGATGTCGCTAGCTGGTATTAGACTTCACAAAATAGAGTTCCACCACACCTTTTTCCACTTGTTCCCTGATGAAATGATGTCGGATGTCAATGTGCTTTGCTCTTGAGTGTTATACGTTGTTGCATGAGAGAGCAATAACACTTTTATTATCACAGATCTGAGAGGATTTTGTTGAATTCAAAGCCATAGTCGGATAATTGGGATCTCATCCAAAGGATTTGAGCACAACAAGATGACATGGCTATGTATTCAGCCTCTGTAGAGGAAATAGAAGTACTCATTTGCTTCTTTGAAGACCGGCTTACAAGCTTATCACCCAAAAAGCGAGCACCTCGGCGTACTACGGCGTGTATCTTGACATCTGCATGATCGGCATCTGCATAGAGTTGATCGTGTCCTTGGTACCATAGTCCCATATTGATGGTTCCTTGGAATACCGAAAGACCCGTTTAACCGCTTCAAGGTGCTTTTTAGTAGGCTTAGCATGATATCTAGCACACATGCACCACAGTGAACAAGATATGCAGTGCGCTATTTGCTATTTTGAGGTACATCGGGGATCCAATCATGCTACGATATTTAGTTTGATCTACCATGATCCCGAGTGGTCCTCATCAGCTTTAGTTCGTTCAATCATGGGAGTGTCAGCGGTGTCACATGATACAAATCCAAATTTCTTTAAAATCTCATTTGCATATTTAGATTGATTTATAAAAATGCCTTAGGGACTTTGTGAAATTTGTAATCCCAAGAAAAATGACATTTGTCCCATCATTAACATTTGAAATTTGGAACCCATTTCATTTGAAAACGATCACATTCATTGGGGTCAGTCGAGGCAAAGATAATATCATCAACATAAATTTGATCGTGAATTAAATGTTTGCACGACTTCTGGTGAACAATGTAGGATCAAGCTGCTCCTTTCTTTGAATCCGGTGGATAGAAGAAACTTTGATAGTATCATACCATGCTCTAGGAGCTTGCTTTAAACCGTAAAGGGCCTTTTTCAAGCGATAGACATGAGTAGGATGTTCTGGATTCACAAAACCCTCTGGTGGCGTAAACCACCTCTTTTAAATCTCCATTCAGAAAGGCGGTTTTAACATCCATCTGATACACAACCATATTCTTACTAGCAGCATTAGCCAAGAAGATTCGATTGCCTCAATGCGAGCAAGCGAAGAAAATGATTCTTCAAAGTCAATACCCTCCTCTTGATGGTATCCTTTTGCGACTAATCGAGCCTTGTTCTTTAAGACATCACCATGCTCATCAAGTTTCACTTTGAAGATCCATTTTAGAGCTATGATCATAGCACAATCTGGAGCCGGTACTAATTCCCATACATCAAGTCGATCAAACTCATGAATTTCTTCTTGCATGGCATTGAACCAGCGATCTTCATTCATGGCGGTTTTAATGTCTTTTGGTTCGACCTTAGAGAGTACGGAGTTGAAGAAGCACCATAGGGCATCGGTTGCAAGTTGTTTCCGTGTGGATCTTGGGCGAGAGGGTTTCCAATGATGTTGTCCAATGGGTGATCATGTGTCCATTTTATAAGGTGTTCATATGGTTGTTGTTGTGGAAGGCTGAAGTAGCGAGTCGATATCTCGATGAAGAAGGTTGATGATGATTGAGAGCAAAGATATTTTCAAATGGAGCATCTTCAGGAGTAGCAAAGGGATTAACTTCTTCATTGATGCCAGAAACAATTCCATGATGTACATTTGATGATTGTTGATTTGTTGATGAGGCAGTGTGATCGCCAGCAGCGCTTCTTGACTTAATGATATTGAGATGAAGGGTTCACTTCATTCGAGGATATGAGAAGCCTCTGTTGATGGAATTGATATTTCATCGTAAAGCATTGGTTCATAGTGTTCATCAAACATTGGATCAAACAATTTCTTTAAATCATCTTGTGATGGAGGTACATATGGAGTTCTTTGGAAATGAGTTTGGTACAAGGGATGAACCAATGGGACTGATTTTTGAAGTCTTGGTCTAGAATTGGATTGTCCAGGAGCTATTTGACCGGTCAGCTCATCGAACGTAAGGTGAATTGTTTCCATGATATTTCGGGTTCTCTTGTTGTAGATTCGGTAACCCTTCTTGTTTGGTGCATAACCAACAAAAACTCCAATATCTGCCTTTGCTCTTAGTTTACCTAAGTCTTGACCATCATTAGTTGGATAACACAATGCACCAAACACATGGAGGAATGGGAGATTAGGTTTTCTGTTGTGGACAAGTTCATATGGAGTTTTCCATGGCAGTGTGAATTAGGGACGATTTTGAGTGTAGCATGTAGTGGCAATGGCTTGACCCATAGAAACATTGGAACCTTTGAGTAAATTAGCATTGTTCTTGCGGCTTCTACAAGAGTTCGATTTAAGTCTTTCAACTACACGTTCGTTGAGGAGTTAGTGGAACACTTCTTTGAGGACTGATTCCAACACTTTCATAAAACTCACTAAGTTGTTTATTAACAAACTTAGTTCTATTGTCTGTTCGGATGATTCGGCGAGTTTTGTTAAGTCTAACATTTGTTTGATAAGTTTGATGATGATATCGGAGTTTCATCCTTTATCCTTAGGAACTTAACCGAGGTGAATCGATGAGTAATCATCATCCACAACTAACGTATTTCTTCCCAAAGATATTCTGCACTCTCATGGGTCCACATAAGTCCATGTAAATTGTATGAAGAACGAGTTTGTAGGTTTAGGTTTGTGGGCATACTTCTTGCTTTTTCCCAATTGGCATTGAACAAAGATGATCCTTTTCATACTTTAGTCTAGGTAATCCTACAACTAAGTCCTTTACGAGAGATCATTGATGGTGCGAGAAGTTCAAGTGATTGAGACGACGATGCCATAACTATGACTTGGTTTTTTAAGCCTTTGACAACAAACAAATTGGAGAAGACTTCATCATATCTTCGATAGAGATGGTGTATAAATTAGAACCACGTGTTCCTCTTAAAAGTTCCTTACCATCAAGTTCTCTAACGAAACAAGTATGTTTTCTGAAGGCCACTTCTAGATCAGAATCACAGTATTGTCCTACAGAGAATAAGTTATTGTCACACCCCCAAATTACTGTTTTTATGAATGGAAATTCACGGGGATAGACACCGTCATAGCACCACAATCAGTTATATTGAACGACCTAAAGTGTCGTTTGGAAAATACATCGCTTGATTTAATAAAATAACCAGAGTTTACAAAATATAGGTCCCAAATGAAATCAACATGTGCGGAAAATAAGTTTGGTACAAGTCAAACGATGTTTTTAAAGTGTATAAATCCCATGTGAGATGCGTCGTCATCGCGACTCTATGATATGTCCACATGCATGCCATGAAGTGAATGCCTTAGTTACCTGAAAATACATTGCTAAAAGTGTCAACACAAAGGTTGAGTGAGTTCATAGAGTTTATGTATATGTTTAATACGACTACCACAAGTATAAGTTATGTATGACAATGATGTCACAAAAAATGATACAATTGCTATAAGTCCATGACACCGAAACTAGACTAATCATGATGTTCGCCCCAACAGAGTGTTTGCCAAACAACTCAAATAATGATATTAAATGAAATGCATCCGTTTAACCAGTTGGAATCCACCAACCGGATGGAGGAGTCACCCTCGATAGATCTATCCACTCACCCTCAAAGCATATATGAAATTAACGGTTCATGTTATATAAAGGGGACATTCAATTGGCATGAGGTAACTTAAGCAATGTAATGAATTTGATATACTTGGTATCGTAATAAAAATGATGTGCAATGTATTCTCCCCGTAGGTTTGAAATAAAGTAAAAACTTGAATAAATCGGGGCTATGAAAACTCACATGTTGCAATGATAATGATGATATAATGGCAATATTGAAATGAGGCACAACCTCTGACCGTGACCTATTATGAATGATATGTTCTAATGTAAATCATGAAACAATGTCGTGCATGCAAATCCACATGTAATCTATACCACTTGTACGTTTTGAAAATAGAATTTATCGTCGAAATATAAGTTTATGACATCTCGTCATGTCATAAAATACTTTACAAGTATATACGTTGAAATGATATCCTACGATAGTCATTTTGTGATTTAATATGAAATTATAAATTTTCGTTAGTAAAATAATGTCATTGAAAATTTCATGAAAGTGACTAAGTAGCCTTGAAAAGCTAGTCATAAAATGGTGCACGTCGAGTGTTAGGAAATGAACTCAACGGTTTTGGGAAGCTTGTATCATTATCTCAAAGTTTTAGCATTTAAGTTTTTATCGTAGAGGTCTTGATCATGGAGAAAAATATAGGATAAGTATGGTACTTTTGTCCAAAATGTTGTTTAAGGGTGGTTTTCGGCAAAGTTTAAGTGACCGTATTTTATTTGTTACAACTCCGCAATGACGGTTGGACATTTTAGAAAATATGCTAGGCGAACTTATTTCTACTAGAAGACATCATTTTTATAAGAAAATGTACTCCATTTTTGTTCTCCAAATTTTGTTCTCCAATTGTTTGTTCTCCAAACTTTTAGTTCTCCAAATGTTTGTTCTCCAAAATCTTTAGTTCTCCAAATGTTTGTTCTCCAAAATTTTAGTTCTCCAAATGTTTGTTCTCCAAAATTTTAGTTCTCCAATTGTTTGTATCAAAGTAACTTATATATTTTGATAAATCACACATTTTATAACGCCTTAAGTCTCATTTTTGACTCGTAAAAAGTGGACGTAATATGCTGAAGTTTCAGAATTTTATAGTTTTCGTAAGCCTAACTTGAAAAATTCATAACTTCTTCGTTATAACTCCGTTTTAATCCGTTCAAGTGGCCACGTTTTCGTTTTAAAGTGTATTTTCTAAATATCTAGCCCAAATTATTTTGTAAACTGTCAAAATTTCCAGAATTTCAAAATATGATCAGACCTCTAAATAAAGTTGTCGAAATGAGTTTTTTCTCGCGCAAAACCTATTCTAACCAATTCAAAACAACTCCGAAGCTATTCTAATCCTACCATACACCTTCTTAGGGTGTCATGGGTTCCTAGACATCATCAAACATGATATGTTACAAGGGATTATTATTTGGATAATTAAAACTCATTATATGCACTAAAAACCAATAAAAGTGGTATGGATCATGGAATTCATGCATGTTTTTCTTACAAAAATGATGAAATATCATAAATATGAACATGAAAGAGTAATAAAAATCATGAAATGCTTACTTGAATGATTATGTGAAAGAAAGTGATGAAAACCTTATTAATCTATAGGTTTTTATTTCAAAACCTTTACATAGATCACTAATAGGACTTGTTAAACACTTGAGCTAGAAAAATTTCATGGTTTTTCTTGGTCTTCATGCTATGGCCGGTCATGGAGGATGAAGAGAGGAAGAGAGTTTTTTTTTTCACCTTGGATATTAGATAACTATGTGTAGATTGTAAGTATAAAATGAATATATGTTTAGTGTAAGTTAGATATTTTGTGATAAAATGGTGTGACTCACATGTGTATGTCGACATACACACAACACATAAAAGACTTGTGTGTTTTGATTAAATTAAATGTATAAGTGTAGAGTGAATGTGTAGTTATTTAAGGATAGTTGGTAACTTGTGTACATATTTGAGCTTTTAGGGTAGCGTTAGCTAAACATAAATTTTAACGGATCAAAATAAAATATATTGAAGTCATAAAAATTATAAAAATACATTTCTTACAAAAATTGAGTGAAATAATAATTATCGTGTAGTATTTAAAAAACCGTCGTAATTATATAAATATAACAATTTATATACAAAATAAATTCAAAACATCGGGTAAACTAATAATATAATTTTTATAGTCTTAAAATGAGTATAAAAATATATTATGATTATTTTTGGAAGTGTCGGATCAAATGTTCATAATAAATGATTACGCGATAGCGTTTATTTAATAAGTGATTCAGTCAGATACCAAACCCGTCAAGTTATCTCACACAAGCTAGCCACTTGTGAATGACTAACCGTAAGAAACTTAAAACAGTTCAGACACTGATTTGCTGATAATGAAGGCTTAAGGGTATGTGTGTACGGATAAAACCTCAATATCGATATCAAAAATAATCACGAAGATAGATTCAAATTCCTTTAGGAAAAAGAATATCAAACCAAATCCCGTGTGTGATCGTTGATACGGATTAGTCAACCCGAATCGTTTCCCAACGAGGCGTGAATTGCCAACGTCGTTTTTGGTTTGGAATTTAATGCTCGATGTTTTGATTTGATTGATTTTGATTTTATTAAACTACGGGAATAGGGAAAGTAATTAAGGGAATCTATTCTACGGGAAATCCTAAGTGCAAAATTAACTAAAAAGTAATTAACGAAACGTAATTAAAAGGCAACTACGTCTAAATTATATCCTAAACATGCCTAAAATTACTTTTACTCTAGAAATGCAAGTTGAAAACTAATTTAGATTTACAACTATTTTTTAGGATTTTTCTGGGTTTTAGTAAAATTAAAAACTAATTTTTAACTTTTAAATCTAAATTAAAATACTAAAAATTATGAAAATTAAGGAGAAAAATATGAAACTATTTTTATAAAATCTAAAATAACATAAGAGAATTTTCAAAACTATTTTTTATTTTTCTGATTATTTTTCTATTTTCTACTAATTTAAAACTATTTAAATCTAATTTAATTTGTGAAAAATTACCAAATAAAAGGGGAAAAATAGGGAAAAATATTTTTTATGCTTTTTATATTTTTCTTAAACTGGGAAAATTGAAAAATTATTTTTTGGAACTTTTTCTTAATTATTTGCAATAAAAGCTATTTAAAAGTGACTAAAAACTGATTTAAATAATGAAAAATACTAAACAGTGATGAAAATTAATGAAAAATTCAGGAAAATTCTAAAATCTTATTCAAAATCTATGAAAAATAAGAAATCAATAGCTTATGTGTAAGATGTAGGAGCTGCAGTACAAACTGATAATGAATAAGCCAAGGAAATTAAGCTAGTAAGAGAATTAAGCTACCAAACTTCTACAGAAGCTATATTATGTTAAAATAAACTAATTACAACTGATTACACCTAATCCTAACAAGCCACAAGCTCTGACTAATGAATTAAACAAACTGCCTACTCTATAAAACAGCTACTAAGGACCTAGGTGTGAGCTTAACCACAGGCTTATTCAATAAGCCAAACTAATAAACAAAAGTGCAGTCCTCAAGACCACCAACCAAAGAGTGAGTATGCCAAGTTTCAGGCACTACTAAGCTAAAATGAAGCTTTAAGAGCTTCTGCAAGAGACCTGTGCACAACTCAGTATAAGCTGAGTGTGCACAGGACAAAACAGGCCTTGTTGAGAGCTTATTAACTGCTTAAAGAGATTTCCAAAGTTTTGACAAAAAACACATTTCAAATCTTGACCAATTGAACTTGTGATTCCCAAAATTCCAATAACTCTAACTCAAAAATGAATCAATGATTCATCCACAAAGTTTTATGAAAAACTTGATTCTACACTTTGACTTTTGATGACAGATTTTATTATTTGACTAAACTGAGATTTGATTCAAAATGGTGAACTGGTTATGATGTAATATGATGAAATGAAAACAATGCAAGCTAGTTTATCAAATTCTACACCCATATGCAGAATCTCAACAACTGATTCCAACAGATTTAAGATCAAGAGTAGTTTCTTTATGATTTTGACTTTTGTGAAAAACTGATACAAACTTTTGATTGAAATGACTCTACTAATACTACTAGATACTAATGCAACAGAAATCTAATACCAAGATAGCCTTAAACACGAGATCTATCCAGCGATCCAAGCAGGTCCTTTAACTACTCTAATAAGCAATCTAAACGACCTAATCCTATCCTACTTATGCAGTGATTATAACAGCTAAATGACTAAGATCAGAGAGCATCAAATAACATTAAATCAAGCATTATTCAGCAAGCCACATGATCATTCACCAAAAACAGTTTTGAAACTAAAGATCATCAAAACTTACTTTAAGGTCCAGCTAAAGTTGAGCATTATACGATAACAAACCCAGTGTAAAACACCAAACAAAATCCCAATCCAACAACTAGATCAACCCATATCCATCTCTAAACCAAGAACAATCACCAGCTTGACTTTCGTTGACCAAGAAGCTTTTGTTGTGTATTGATTGTAATGAAACAGTGTAGGCACAATATAAGCTCACTAAAGCTATGTAAAGCTTAAATGAGCTTATTCCATTATTCAAACAAATTGACTTATTGAGTACTTAAAATAAGAAATGCAAGATTAAATTTTAAAACTTGGAAATTTGATTAAAACTGAAAAAGGATTACAATAAATTGAAATTACAATGAAAACTTTAAGAAAACATTTATAAACAACTGAAAGATTGAAATACAAGAAACAATAAGCTAATTGAAAACTTAGGAATTGGCTTGCGAATACAATGTGAGCTCAAGGGTCCTTATATAGCTTTGAATTCGGTCTTGGGATTCCTCTTGGAAGAGCCTAGAAGGCTTATCCACGACCACAAATCAACCTCTGAGTCTCAATCACCAATCAAAATGCTCCAATTCACCAATTGAGGTGTTTTAGTCCAATGAGAGCTCCAAATGGCCACTGGCCGGTTTGGTGACACCTATGTGTCGACGTGTCGATAAGCCTTCTAGAAGGTGAATAGATTCTAGTACGAGGTGGGGATTGGGGTAATTTGTGGTTTGGGTAAATGAAGGAAATGGGGTAAAAGGGCGCGTTTGGATTTGTTTATTATTATTCAAGTATATTGACCCGGTATTGGGTGGGTTTGACCAGGGTTTGGTTCGGGTTAAGTGGGTATTCGGGTTGGATATATTGGACGGGTATAGGATTAGATTTAGTGGACCGGGTATTGGGTTTAGATTTGGGCCGAAGGTTTATGGTTTAGGATATTTGGATTTAGGATTTATTTAATAATCCATTTAGAAACTAGGGACTAAAGATGTATAATCTGATTTCCAAGGGACCAAAGGTGTAATTCTGAAAGTATCTTCCAAGGACCATCTTTGCCAATCTTTAAATAAACCAAGGCTGAATTTGTACTTTTTGAATCTTCAAGGGCCACTTTTGCCAAATGTTGAAACTTGAGGGGCCAATTTTGACATTTCTTCAAACTTGAGTAAAACTTCCAAAAATCATCCTCGGAGAATAAAATCTTCATAAATGCACAATTTTGATCTTCCGGCTCAGCTAAATCTCTCTTAATCTCTCGTGCTCGGATTTACGTCTGATTTGGCTTCTTTTTGTGTGTTTTTACATATCCGTACATGCACAAGCACAAACTCAAGAAAACCACAAATATTTGGCAATAAAGCGGCTCTTTCTTGGTTATTTTGGGTCAGTTTTGATAATGAAAAGGTATGTGTTTTAGCACATACCAAAATACACCAGACGAGACCATTCGGTGTCCTCACGCAATGCAATCAACTCACGCTTCTAAAAACAAGGATTTCAATCTCTTTCTACTAAACCTATGAAGAAGTAGCAAAGATTCCTCAAAAGAGATTAAGAAAGCCTTAATTCTAAAAACGCCCCGTTTACCTTTTAAATAACATGTATAGATATTACGGTTAAGCACATTCCGGTTATGAGTGACGGTTTGTTGAACTTTCATGTCGATCAATAACTCCAACATTTTTCAAAAGACACGTTAGGATGGCGGAGTAGAAAACACAACACAGCGTGAAGTGACCATACGGATAAAATACATCGTCCCTGATTTTTCACAAGTCCCCAAACTAAGCGTAAAATCGAAATCATTGTTAAGTATGATTCTAGATGCTAACACTACCCATGGAAGTTACTTGTGTAATTACCTTTTGCTCCCATTTTCCTATTTTCCTCTAGATTTTTTTATTTTTGTGAGAACTGAATTTCTTCAAATTTCTCGTTTCGATAACTTTTATTCCGATAAAGATATGAAGCTAAGTCGATAATTAGTTATCCGCCTTCCCTCAAGAACCATTGTCCCAAAAATGAGGTTCACATCAAGGAATTTTTATTCACTTATACTTTTGACTTTTTCATTTTTCATTATCATTTTTTTTTTTATTTTTTTTTTTTTACACGCTTATACTTTTATGAGCTATGAACTACTGGAGCTTCACGGGGGTAATTCCAAGACTATAGGCTTCATGAAATGAGGATCCCGGCTGGCTAGGCTAAGACCTCACTCAATCTCGGCTAAAGATCCAAGGGTCCGATCTCGACACCGCAGCTCACAACTTTACTTACTACTTTTCACTTATCACTTATTGCTTATTTATTACGGATCCTTGATGTGTACCCAATTTTTAAAACAAAGATTCTTTTAAGAAGATAAAGAACTAACTATCGCTAAAAACTCAACATCTCTAATTATTATTAGACAGATATGGGGTGAAACAATTTTGTGGGAACAAAAAGCCATAAGTACCTTCGATGGGCTCTAAAGAGAACCAACTACTCCACGCTTAGCATCTAAACTCATAAGTAACTCTATCATTTCTCGATCTCCGCAAATTTAAAATCCCAAATAATGAGATCCGCTGATGCTTAGCCGATAATTTTAGATTACCTATGGTTAAGGGAACAAGTAGGCTCAAACACGCCGTCAAGTCAGAATTCTATTCCTACTCACCGGAAAATCAACAAGGTGTCAAAACATATATTAACTTAGCAAATGCTTCATCTAATGAAATCAAGTCATGTATATTTAAAGTCACTTTCGGAAACTTGCAAATTCTTGGCCTTGTGAGCTAGAATTAAGATTTTATAGCTTCTATCTAAGAGACTAGCAAACTTTTCAATCAAAAAGACTTAACAAAAGCTTAAAAATTTTAAATTTTTCTCATTTATAGCACAATTTTTCATTTTCTAAGGAAAACGGGGTTGCAGAGTACACGACAAAAAAAAAAGCAAGTGCGGTCAAATCAAATCGAAGATTACCCTACCCCAGACTAGAGCGAAACATTGTCCTCAATGTTTAAAACAAAAAGTATCAACGAAAATCTAAAAGCCGCTTTATTAAGTATGCTCAAAGATAAAGCGTTAGTCGATAAGATTTGGATATCGGATTTCCATCACATCGATCATGAAACTCGGTAGAGAAAAGGACAAACTTAGCACGAGTCTTCATATCGGAACATCTAAACACAACATCACAAACAACCAAAACACGAAATCGAAGAGGCTAACCCTTCACGTCACTTATTAGAAAATAGAAAGAAGATAGAAGGATAAGCATGGGGTGCCTCTGATGAGTGTCTAAATACTCTCATCATTTTTATGTACCATCTGCTGCAAAAACATGAAAACACTCGGAAATGCTTCAAAATGATAAAATATCACAAACAAGTGTTTTATATGTTTTAAATGCAAAACATCTAAAATCACAGTCCAGAAGAAAAACGCATTATCAGAAGTTTGCATAATTGGCGCTGTTTTAGTCCCCAAGTTTCAAAAGTTGTCAAAACTAGTCCCCGGTAATTCAAAAACTTGTAAAATGTCATTTAAGGTCCATGGGTTCAAAAGTTGTCAAAATAAACCCTTTAAAGTTTAAAATTTACAAAATGACAACTTTAGTCCCTCAAGTTTAGAAAATGTCAAATATAGTCCTTGGTTAATTTAAAAAAGTGAAATTTATCAAAAATAAACCTTGTACTATTCATAAATGACAAAATTGGTCCTTATGATAAACTTTTGGAAAATTACATCTTTGGTCCCTTAAGTTTCAAAGTTGACAATTTTAGTCCTTGGACTTATAAAAATGGAATTTTATGAAACATTTGTCCTTGTACTAACCATATTTGGCAGGTTTAGTCCTTATTATAATTTTGGAAATGTTACAGGGATCAGGTCCCTATACTTTCAAGAATTACACAAATGGTCCTTGTGAATTAACTAAACCAAACGGACCTTACTTTGTTATTATTAACCCAAATCCAATCCAATACAAACCCTTGGCCCAATCCCTTCCCAAGCCCAAACCCCCTACCTGTTATTATACCCGGTCAAAAGTAAAATCCCGCTTCCGTTTATCATCCCCCCAAACCACTTAGTCACCATACGGGTGGTTTTCATGCCACCTCCCCCTCCACTAGTCCTCCAGCCACACCCTACCCTCTTACACCATCTAAACATCAACCCACTCCATAATAAATGCATCTCCACCACTTTTTCACCCATCTCCTGTTTTCCTCTCTTGACCAAAAGCTTCTCCAAACTATCTCAATTGTCCCCTTGCCACCTCCACATAACTCCACAATTCCTTAATTAGTCTCAAACCGCCTCAATTACACGTAGAGATTTGCAGCCCATTTTTTGGATTTGAATGGTTGAGATCACTTACAGAGATTCAAGGGTTCAAGTGAAGTGGGAAAGTCTCACAAAGCTGCAAAGACTTCAAAGAGTCATTATAAAAAGGAAAAGAAGCAGATATTGAGGGTAGTAGTTAAAAATGTAGAGTAATTTTAATTTTGTAATGTCATTTTAATATTTTTAAGATTTCCAGTATTTAATTAAGTTTCAAAGTACTCTTTTATGTAATTTCAGTGTTTTATAAACCTTTTTCAGTGTTAAATTTCAAGTACGAATTACTCTTATGCAATTTGCAATTTCAAAAATTCCAGTTCATGTGAATGTTGTTTGTATTTGATGTTATGCAATTATAAGCCTGTATAAGCTCACATATAAACTTTTATAAGCTCACTTTTACTTATTGTTCACTCAGAAAAATCACTACTCTCGATTTTACTCTTAAAATTGCCTCATCAACAAAAGTCAACTGAAGAAGATCAAAATGGATTTGGTTATGATTTGGGTTGATCAGAGCATTTTATGGGTGGATATGGTTTAGAATAGGATAGTTATGGTTACGAGTTAAGCTCTTTTCAGCTGGACCTCATGTAAGTTTAGCTTAAAAACAGTTTCAATAAAGGTTGTTTGGTTCCACATTTTTTAAGCTGAATTAGAGAGTGTTTGTGTTGTTAATTGTTGTTGTTGTGTGTTACACTAGTACCTATTAGCTCTTAGCAACCAAGAAAACCGGTGGTCTTTGTGAAAAAAAGTCAAAATAAGCTTAATCTTATCCTCAAGTAGCCAGTTCATACTTTGTTAGGATTTTTTCAAATACAAATCTCATCACATTAGTCTAAAACTTAATATTATAGCTTAATATCATCTTAACATAGCTTAATATAACATATTTAGTCATCTAGGATCATCACAAGTTCATAAAAGTCAGCTTATTAGTTTTCTATAAAAAGTCAAATTATCCTAGGAAAGTGTTTTTGAATAAAATGAATAATTTTGTGTAGGACTTATTACTAAGTTTAAGCTTATGCCCTTTTGGGATTTCAATATTTAACTGCTTAAATTAATTATAAAAATAATAGTTTACCATTTCTCAGCTTATTAAGTGCTTATTTATTAGCTAGAAGTTAGTCCTTGTCTTAGATAATGCCACTTTGCACCAGTTGAGCAAGCTTTTTCACAAGCTTGTCATAAGCTCATTAATGAGCCTTAGCTTGTGTACTTTGGTTTTTTGTGTAGCCAACCCACCCATCTCTCTATTCCAGTTCTTATTTTCCAATTTGCAGCTTATCCAATAAGCCCGCAAGTGCTTTTAGATTTGTCAATTCACTTTGTGTACACCAATTAATCGGTATTTATCGATTTTTTCTAAAGCTTCTCACAAGCTTATCAATGGAAGCCAACCTTTGAAAATTAGCTTTTAGAGAGCTGAAATGGTATACTTGCTAATCTCAGTGCTTATTTTTATTTCCAAGCTTATTACATAAGCACAAATTAGCCTTCAAAGTTGTCCCAAAACCTGTTTGGTTACTTAAGTTAAGCCGAGTTGCTTATTTGGTTCATGTTGCTTATTAGTGCTTATTTTTAAGTCTTTATGCTCTTTAGGTTGTAATATTAGCTTATTTTCAGTGTTTAGCTTTATTTCCAGTTTCCTTTTCTTATTTACTAGCTTATAAGCCAATTGGCTTAAACTTTTTAGCTTATTTCCATTTTCTAAGCCACTTCAATTAAGAAAATTAAGCTCTCACAGAGCTTATTACGGTTTTCATAAAAGTCATAGTTACAAAAAGTTCTTATTTTCTTGTGTTTAATAAGTTGCAAAAAGAAAATCAAAAAAATAAAATGTTTAGCAAAAAGGGGGTAGGCAGGCTCGAACCTGAGACCTCCCCCTTTATGAGAGTGTTAGCATCTAAACTACTCCATAAGTACCTTCGATGGGCTCTAAAGAGAACCAACTACTCCACGCTTAGCATCTAAATTCATAAGTAACTCTATCATTTCTCGATCTCCGCAAATTTAAAATCCCAAATAATGAGATCCGCGGATGCTTAGCCATAATTTTTAGATTATCTATGGTTAAGGGAACAAGCTAGGGCTCAACACGCCCGGTCAAGTTAGAATTCTATTCCTACTCTCACCAAATGAAAATCAACAAGGTGTCAAAACATATATTAACTTAGCAAATGCTTCATCTAATGAAATCAAGTTATGCATATTTAAAGTCACTTAGGGAAACTTGCAAATTCTTGGCCTTGTGAGCTAGAATTGCATTTTATACTTCTTATCTAAGAGACTAGCAAACTTTTCAATCAAAAAGACTTAACAAAAGCTTAAAAAATTTTAAATTTTGCTCATTTATAGCACAATTTTTCATTTTCTAAGGAAAACGGGTTGAGAGTACACGACAAAAATAAGCAAGTGCGGTCAAATCAAATCGAAGATTACCCTACCCCAGACTAGAACGAAACATTGTCCTCAATGTTTAAAACAAGGTATCAACGAAAATCTAAAAGCCGTTTATTAAGTATGCTCAAAGATAAACGTTAGTCGATAAGATTTGGATATCGGATTTCCATCAGCATCGATCATGAAACTCGAGTAGAGAAAAGACAAACTTCGAGCACGAGAGTCTTCATATCGGGAACATCCTAAACACAACATCACAAACAACCAAACACGAGAAATCGAAGAGGCTAACCCCTTCACGTCACTTATTAGAAAATAGAAAGAAGATAGAAGGATAAGCATGGGGTGCCTCTGATGAGTGTCTAAATACTCATCATTTTTGTACCATCTAGACTGCAAAAACATCTGAAAACACTCAGAAATGCTTCAAAATGATAAAAATATCACAAACAAGTGTTTTATATGTTTTAAATGCAAAAACATCAAAATCTGGTGAAAAACGTATCAAGTTTGCATAATTGGCAGTTTTAGTCCCCCAAGTTTCAAAAGTTGTCAAAACTAGTCCCTGGTAATTCAAAAACTTGTAAAATGTCATTTAAGGTCCATGGGATTCAAAAGTTGTCAAAATAAACCCTTTAAAGTTTAAAATTTACAAAATGACAACTTTAGTCCCTCAAGTTTGGAAAATGTCAAATATAGTCCTTGGTTAATTTAAAAAAGTGAAATTTATCAAAAATAAACCTTGTACTATTCATAAATGACAAAATTGGTCCTTATGATAAACTTTTGGAAAATTACATCTTTGGTCCCTTAAGTTTTAAAGTTGACAATTTTAGTCCTTGGACTTATAAAAAATGGAATTTTATGAAACATTTGTCCTTGTACTAACCATATTTGGCAGGTTTAGTCCTTATTATAATTTTGGAAATGTTACAGATCACCCCTATACTTTCAAGAATTACACAAATGGTCCTTGTGAATTAACTAAACCAAACGGACCTTACTTTGTTATTATTAACCCAAATCCAATCCAATACAAACCCTTGGCCCAATCCCTTCCCAAGCCCAAACCCCCACCTCAAGTACAATTATACCTACGGTCAAAAGTAAAAATCCCGCCTTACCACCTGTTTATCATCCCCCAAACCACTTAGTCACCATACCGGGGTGGTTTTCATACCACCTCCCTCCACTTGTCCTCCATTTCTACACCCTACCCTCTTACACCATCTAAACATCAACCCACTCCATAATAAATGCATCTCCACCACTTTTTCACCCATCTCCCCTGTTTTCCTCTGCTTGACCCAAAAGCTTCTCCAAACTATCTCAATTGTCCCCTTGCCACCTCCACATAACTCCACAATTCCTTAATTAGTCTCAAACCGCCTCAATTACACGTGGAGAGATTTGGCGCCATTTTTTGGATTTGAATGGTTGAGATCACTTACAGAGATTCAAGGGTTCAAGTGAAGTGAGAAAGTCTCACAAAGCCTAAAGACTTCAAAGAGTCATTATAAAAAGGAAAAGAAGTATATTGAGGGTAGTAGTTAAAAATGTAGAGTAATTTTAATTTTGTAATGTCATTTTAATATTTTTAAGATTTCCAGTATTTAATTAAGTTTCAAAGTACTCTTTTATGTAATTTCAGTGTTTTATAAACCTTTTTCAGTGTTAAATTTCAAGTACGAATTACTCTTATGCAATTTGCAATTTCAAAAATTCCAGTTCATGTGAATGTTGTTTGTATTTGATGTTATGCAATTATAAGCCTGTATAAGCTCACATATAAGCTTTTATAAGCTCACTTTTACTTATTGTTCACTCAGAAAAATCACTACTCAGATTTTACTCTTAAAATTGCCTCATCAACAAAAGTCAACTGAAGAAGATCAAAATGGATTTGGTTATGATTTGGGTTGATGCAGAGTGCTTTATGGGTGGATATGGTTTAGAATAGGATAGTTATGGTTCTGAGTTAAGCTCTTTTCAGCTGGACCTCATGTAAGTTTAGCTTAAAAACAGTTTCAATAAAGGTTGTTTGGTTCCACTGTTTTAACTGAATTAGAGAGTGTTTGTGTTGTTAATTGTTGTTGTTGTGTGTTACACTAGTACCTATTAGCTCTTAGCAACCAAGAAAACCAGTGGTCTTTTGTGAAAAAAGTCAAAATAAGCTTAATCTTATCCTCAGTTCATTTGTAGGATTTTTCAAATACAAATCTCATCACATTAGTCTAAAACTTAATATTATAGCTTAATATCATCTTAACATAGCTTAATATAACATATTTAGTCATCTAGGATCATCACAAGTTCATAAAAGTCAGCTTATTAGTTTTCTATAAAAAGTCAAATTATCCTAGGAGCTGTTTTTGAATAAAATGAATAATTTTGTGTAGGACTTATTACTAAGTTTAAGCTTATGCCCTTTTGGGATTTCAATATTTAACTGCTTAAATTAATTATAAAAATAATAGTTTACCATTTCTCAGCTTATTAAGTGCTTATTTATTAGCTAGAAGTTAGTCCTTGTCTTAGATAATGCCCTCAGGCACCAGTTGAGCAAGCTTTTTCACAAGCTTGTCATAAGCTCATTAATGAGCCTTAGCTTGTGTACTTTGGTTTTTTGTGTAGCCAACCCACCCATCTCTCTATTCCAGTTCTTATTTTCCAATTTGCAGCTTATCCAATAAGCCTGCAAGTGCTTTTTAGATTTGTCCAATTCACTGTGTACACCAATTAATCAGTATTTATCAGTTTTTTCTAAAGCTTCTCACAAGCTTATCAATGGAAGCCAACCTTTGAAAATTAGCTTTTTAGAGAGCTGAGCTGGTATACTTGCTAATCTCAGTGCTTATTTTTATTTCCAAGCTTATTACATAAGCACAAATTAGCCTTCAAAGTTGTCCCAAAACCTGTTTGGTTACTTAAGTTAACTGAGTTGCTTATTTGGTTCATGTTGCTTATTCAGTGCTTATTTTTAAGTCTTTATGCTCTTTTCAGTTGTAATATTAGCTTATTTTCGTTTAGCTGATTTCCAGTTTCCTTTTCTTATTTACTAGCTTATAAGCCAATTGGCTTAAACTTTTTAGCTTATTTCCATTTTCTAAGCCACTGATAAGAAAATTAAGCTCTACAGAGCTTATACTGGTTTTCATAAAAAGTCATAGTTACAAAAAGTTCTTATTTTCTTGTGTTTAATAAGTTGCAAAAAGAAAATCAAAAAAATAAAATGTTTAGCAAAAAGGGGGTAGGCAGGCTCGAACCTCGAGACCTCCCCTTTATGAGTGTTAGTGTGTGTACCTGATAGATCGCCCTTTGGACTTTCTTGTCATGGTTTGCACCATTTAATATATAACCATCTTTGTACAATAAGCTTATACGTAGCTTTTTGCTTATTTGTAGCTTATTTAAAGTAGCTTTTTCAGTGTTTGTATTTTTATAAATTTGTATTAGTATAAAGTATTTTTACAAAAAGTTTCAGATTTTTCTCGTTATTTTTAGTATTTTTAAACAATTAATTAGTGTTTTATAGTAATTAATTCATAATAAAAAATATAAAAGTCTAAAAATATAAATCTTTTTTCTAAAATTTTCTTTTATCATATAGTACGTAAGAAAATTAGTTTTACATTAGTAGGCCTTTTATTTCATAAATTTTACGTTTTGCTTTGCGCTCCAATAGTAATTTTTAAACGTACGCTTTTTCATTTTAAACCACGTTTTTAGGTAATTTAAGATTACGTTTTAATTAATATAGTTTATTTAAGTTATTTTTTTTTATAAAATAAACGTTCATCGATCTGTAAAAATAGTGATAGCGTTTATTTAATATATTTTAACTTTTTAATTTTCTTAATTTGCATTTTAGTCGCTGTAATTTATTAACTTTTTCAGTAGTGTAATTATCCATCCAAAACCTTATTGATCACTATCCTTAGTGATTATTCTATCATATCTGAAGTTGTTTAAACACCAATTCATCCTCCGTGGGACTTAACGACCCGGGAATTCACTATATTCCTCTGATCTTCATTGTATTTGGTTCCAAGCTGTTTTAAGTCTGTTACGGTTGGCCATTCACAAGTGGACAGCTTGTGTGATTAGACTTGACGGTTCGGACCCGATCAAATTTTGGGCACGGGAGTGAGTAGCGTGTTTTAAGCATTTCCAGATCCATTCTTGCACATATACCACCTTTTTGTAAACAATTTTTCAAAATCAAAAAGTTCATTAACACTTTTCCTAAAGTGTTAACTACTCCAAAAATATTTTCATTCTTTGTTTTTATAATATGTTTTTCAAAAAAATCCAAAAATATCCATCTTACCCTCTTACCTTTTTGATTCTTCATTTCTTACCCTCTAGAACCATTTGATTCTTTCTATGTCTTATCCTCACCCTCTTGGTTGTCAATGGTGTGGTGGTCCTTATAATGGTGGCAATTGCCCCTGTTGTAGCATGGTGGAATCAGAAACGGGCCTTCTATAACCAAGATCCCTATTCCTACCATAACACAACCGATTTATTCCATCACCTACCACACCTGTGAGACTCAGCAGTTTTACTGTTGTGAGTACCGGTGGTTCACATTCAGTTCGATTGTCAATCGGGAAACACGCTTGTCTATGAGCAGTTCCTCGATAACAATTATGACTACAACACATATGACTCACAGCCACATCAGCTTTTCTTGTAGAGTATTGTAGAGGTCCTCACTCTAGCTCGGATTGTCAAACAGGGAATCCATTTCCTTGTAACAATTACGACTATTCGTTTCAAGACCAACCTCCACAATACCAAATGATTCAAGAAACTCCTCATGAAACTACGCATGACCTTCTATTGAAGAGTCTTGAGTTATTAAAAGAACTTAAGGAGGAGTCGGCTTTGTCACATGAGAAATCCATGGAAGAATTGTTAGCGGAGGAACGGTCGCTAAATTAGATTCCCAGATTGCCATTGAAAACACTGTTAGGGAATCAATTAGACTACAAAAGCATTCAAATCTAGCTCTCAATTCCATTTCATTCCTGATGACGATAATGATAAAGATACCCTTGATATTCTACAATTTTATTCATCAAGTTCATCAGTTGAGATTACATCCGTGGAAATATGGGAGAAAAGAATATGATGAATCACTAGCAAGATAGAAATAATGGAACTTGTAGAATCCATAACTGCTAGTCCTTCTCAACTCCCTCAGTCCACTGGTTATCACACCCGAGGTTCACACTCACTCTGAACATGGGGATCGAACTTTGACACTGTTCCCTGAAAAGGAATCGGACGAATTCATAAAGTCTAGTGTTGAAGACCTTGTCCCAATCCCAAGAGAGTCACAGGGAATTCTCGAGCATTTGTGTGATATCCCTACCCCTCTTGTCTTCCAAAATGCTCATATTGAGATGTTCTCGATTCGATGAGGACTATTCTTTATCTTGTGGAGACATAAGTTATGTGTGGGAATTACCTTCTGAGCTTGTCAGCTTAGGAGAAGAGAATGATGAAGAAATAATCCAAGACGAAGCTCTTTGTCTTACATTATTGAATGTTAATCTTCTCATTTCTAAAATCGAGGCTTTAATGAAAAGCCTACTTCATATCCTATCCCCTTTGAGGATAGTGAACTTTTTTTCAATGATTCTATTCGAATTGCAACGTTCCATTTTGATCATATGGGAGAGAAGATTAGTGGTATCACCACTTCTCATTCTCATAATTCTCTCCCTGATTATGAATCATTCACTTTTGAGGAGTTCCCAGTGAACTCAGTCAAATCAATCTAATATGAATCATTCTCCTTTGAGGAGTTCTCCTGTGAACTCACTCATATCATATCTCCGCCGGAGTATGATAATTTCCACTTTGATCTAGACATTCCCATACTATGTCTTGATCAAGCGAAGCTTAATGAGGAGATTCATGAAACTATGAATTCTTCTATTGAGGATGAAGAGTTAGTCATGATTTGTATCATGATTTTCTTTCTTTTCTTCATATATTCTGTCACTTCTCCTGTTCTTCACTCCTTCGGGAATGAAGACATTATCTTTGACCCCGGCATTTCCATATACCATTTGTGAGCCGGTTCTATGTATATCTCATCGGTGTGGAACTTTCACGTACTTCAATGTTTGTCCAAACATCTTGAACGAAAGTCCGAGTGAGATTGTTTCTTCCACTTTGCTTCCCCATGAACCAATGAATTCGGGGTCGAGTCAAGCTAGCGACTCGGAAATCAAAAACAGTAGCACACACAATATGGGTTTTCACCCGTATTTCTGACTTCTTACCCCTTTCTACCACCTAGTGTGGGGGAGTTTCCCCACATGTTATATAAATAAGTTTTCTCTAAAAATCCCTTTCAAATAATGGCCGTAGTATTTCCTTTTACGTTCTTTGTTTCGGCATAACCGCCGGTACTTTGAATATTGAGGGCAATATTCTTTTTTAAGTGTGGGGGGAAATTCTACAATTTTATCATATAATTATACCAATTCCCCGTTTTTGGCAAAAATTTTTGGAGTAAGTGTTCTGCACTTACTCATTTGGTTATCACCGCCATGTCTAAGACAAAAAGGATTG
Source organism: Chrysanthemum makinoi (assembly GCA_910596185.1). Taxonomy (NCBI): domain Eukaryota; kingdom Viridiplantae; phylum Streptophyta; class Magnoliopsida; order Asterales; family Asteraceae; genus Chrysanthemum; species Chrysanthemum makinoi. The sequence goes on from OU343223.1 coordinate 27,849,937, forward strand.
GCTAATCCGAAGAGCAAACGCTCTTGGTAAAGATTTCTCAAATCCGTTTATATGGCTTGCAATTTGCCCAAAATTGTATGGTTCTCAACTCACCATATCCTAAAAAGTGAAGAGTTGGCTAGCCCGCAAGATTATGACTTGTGGTAAAGGCAAGGAAAAGCCATAATTGGTAATCACTCACCAAAGATAATTTGATAATTTATCTAAGAGTTGGCTAGTCCGAAGGTACGGCTTCGGTAAAGACAAATCAAATCTGTTGAAAGCTTATGATTTGCTCAAAATCATTTGGTTATCATTGTACCAAAGTTCTTACTTGAACTTAAAACAATTGGCTACCTAAGTAATGGCTTTTGGTAAAGAGATGAAATCCATTAACTTTTCATAAATCATTGCTAGGGACTAGCAATATCTTAGTGTGGGGATTGATGAGTGTCTAAATACTCATCATTTTTGTACCATCTAGGATGCAAAAACATCTAAAACACTTAAATGCTTCAAAATGATAAAAATATCACAAACAAGTGTTTTATATGTTTTAAATACAAAAACATCAAAATCGTGAAAAACGATATCAAGTTTGCATAATTGGCGCTTTTAGTCCCCAAGTTTCAAAAGTTGTCAAAACTAGTCCCTGGTAATTCAAAAACTTGTAAAATGTCATTTAAGGTCCATGGGATTCAAAAGTTGTCAAAATAAACCCTTTAAAGTTTAAAATTTACAAAATGACAACTTTAGTCCCTCAAGTTTGGAAAATGTCAAATATAGTCCTTGGTTAATTTAAAAAGTGAAATTTATCAAAAATAAACCTTGTACTATTCATAAATGACAAAATTGGTCCTTATGATAAACTTTTGGAAAATTACATCTTTGGTCCCTTAAGTTTTAAAGTTGACAATTTTAGTCCTTGGACTTATAAAAAATGGAATTTTATGAAACATTTGTCTTTGTACTAACCATATTTGGCGTGTTTAGTCCTTATTATAACTTTGGAAATGTTACAGGATCAGTCCCTATACTTTCAAGAATTACACAAATGGTCCTTGTGAATTAACTAAACCAAACGGACCTTACTTTGTTATTATTAACCCAAATCCAATCCAATACAAACCCTTGGCCCAATCCCTTCCCAAGCCCAAACCCCCTACCTGTTATTATACCCGGTCAAAAGTAAAAATCCCGCCTTCACTGTTTATCATCCCCCAAACCACTTAGTCACCATACCGGGGGTGGTTTTCATACCACCTCCCCTCCACTTGTCCTCCATTCCACACCCTACCCTCTTACACCATCTAAACATCAACCCACTCCATAATAAATGCATCACTTTTCACCCACCACTCTTTTCCTCTCTGAGCTTCTCCAAACTATCTCAATTGTCCCCTTGCCACCTCCACATAACTCCACAATTCCTTAATTAGTCTCAAACAACCTCAATTACACGTGGAGAGATTTGGCGCCATTTTTTGGATTTGAATGGTTGAGATCACTTACAGAGATTCAAGGGTTCAAGTGAAGTGGGAAAGTCTCACAAAGCTGCAAAGACTTCAAAGAGTCATTATAAAAAGGAAAAGAAGCAGATATTGAGGGTAGTAGTTAAAAATGTAGAGTAATTTTAATTTTGTAATGTCATTTTAATATTTTTAAGATTTCCAGTATTTAATTAAGTTTCAAAGTACTCTTTTATGTAATTTCAGTGTTTTATAAACCTTTTTCAGTGTTAAATTTCAAGTACGAATTACTCTTATGCAATTTGCAATTTCAAAAATTCCGATTCATGTGAATGTTGTTTGTATTTGATGTTATGCAATTATAAGCCTGTATAAGCTCACATATAAGCTTTTATAAGCTGACTTTTACTTATTGTTCACCTCGAAAAATCACTACTCGATTTTACTCTTAAAATTGCCTCAGTCAACAAAAGTCAACTGAAGAAGATCAAAATGGATTTGGTTATGATTTGGGTTGATGCAGAGTCTTTATGGGTGGATATGGTTTAGAATAGGATAGTTATGGTTCCGAAGTTAAGCTCTTTCACTGGACCTCATGTAAGTTTAGCTTAAAAACAGTTTCAATAAAGGTTGTTTGGTTCCACTGTTTTAACTGAATTAGAGAGTGTTTGTGTTGTTAATATTTGTTGTTTGTGTGTTACACTAGTACCTATTAGCTCTTAGCAACCAAGAAAACCAGTGGTCTTTTGTGAAAAAAGTCAAAATAAGCTTAATCTTATCCTCATAAAGTTCACTGTTAGGATTTTTCAAATACAAATCTCATCACATTAGTCTAAAACTTAATATTATAGCTTAATATCATCTTAACATAGCTTAATATAACATATTTAGTCATCTAGGATCATCACAAGTTCATAAAAGTCACTTATTAGTTTCTATAAAAAGTCAAATTATCCTAGGAGCTGTTTTTGAATAAAATGAATAATTTTGTGTAGGACTTATTACTAAGTTTAAGCTTATGCCCTTTTGGGATTTCAATATTTAACTGCTTAAATTAATTATAAAAATAATAGTTTACCATTTCTCATTTATTAAGTGCTTATTTATTAGCTAGAAGTTAGTCCTTGTCTTAGATAATGCCCTGGTCACATTACAGCTTGAGCAAGCTTTTTCACAAGCTTGTCATAAGCTCATTAATGAGCCTTAGCTTGTGTACTTTGGTTTTTTGTGTAGCCAACCCACCCATCTCTCTATTCCAGTTCTTATTTTCCAATTTGCAGCTTATCCAATAAGCCCGCAAGTGCTTTTAGATTTGTCCAATCAACTCAATGTACACCAATTAATCAAGATTTATCAGCTTTTTCTAAAGCTTCTCACAAGCTTATCAATGGAAGCCAACCTTTGAAAATTAGCTTTTTAGAGAGCTGAGCTGGTATACTTGCTAATCTCGTGCTTATTTTATTTCCAAGCTTATTACATAAGCACAAATTAGCCTTCAAAGTTGTCCCAAAACCTTTGCTTGGTTACTTAAGTTAAGCGAGTTGCTTATTTGGTTCATGTTGCTTATTCAGTGCTTATTATTTTAAGTCTTTATGCTCTTTTTCATTGTAATATTAGCTTATTTTTCGTTTAGCTTTATTTCAGTTTCCTTTTCTTATTTACTAGCTTATAAGCCAATTGGCTTAAACTTTTTAGCTTATTTCCATTTTCTAAGCCATTGTTAAAAATTAAGCTCTACAGAGCTTATTCGGTTTTCATAAAAGTCATAGTTACAAAAGTTCTTATTTTCTTGTGTTTAATAAGTTGCAAAAGAAAATCAAAAATAAAATGTTTAGCAAAAAGGGGTAGGCAGGCTCGAACCTCGGAGACCTCCCCTTTATGAGAGTGTTAGTGTGTGTACCGGATAGATCTGCCCTTGGGACTTTCTTGTCATGGTTTGCACCATTTAATATATAACCATCTTTGTACAATAAGCTTATACGTAGCTTTTTGCTTATTTGCAGCTTATTTAAAGTAGCTTTTTCAGTGTTTGTATTTTTTATAAATTTGTATTAGTATAAAGTATTTTTACAAAAAGTTTCAGATTTTTCTCGTTATTTTTAGTATTTTTAAACAATTAATTAGTGTTTTATAGTAATTAATTCATAATAAAAAATATAAAAGTCTAAAAATATAAATCTTTTTTCTAAAATTTTCTTTTATCATATAGTACGTAAGAAAATTAGTTTTACATTAGTAGGCCTTTTATTTCATAAATTTTACGTTTTTGCTTTGCGCCTCCAGTAATTTTAAACAAACGTAACGCCGTTTCATTTTAAACCACGTTTTTAGGTAATTTAAGATTACGTTTTAATTAATATAGTTTATTTAAGTTATTTTTTTTATAAAATAAACGTTCATCGATCTGTAAAAATAGTGATAGCGTTTATTTAATATATTTTAACTTTTTAATTTTCTTAATTTGCATTTTAGTCGCTGTAATTTATTAACTTTTTCAGTAGTGTAATTATCCATCCAAAACCTTATTGATCACTATCCTTAGTGATTATTCTATCATCTGAAGTTGTTTAAACACCAATTCATCCTCCGTGGGACTTAACGACCCGGGAATTCACTATATTCCTCTGATCTAATTTGGTGTTTGAGCTGTTTTAAGTCTGTTACGGTTGGCCATTCACAAGTGGCCAGCTTGTGTGATTAGACTTGATGTTCGGACCTGGATCACCCCCAAGGCCATCTTTTTCTTAAACGAGTCGCTAGCTTGACTCGATCCCCGAATTCAGTTGTCCTTAGGGAAAGAAAATGGTAGAGATGAGTTCAAACGTGTCCTCATTCCGAAAGAATGAGACTGGGTGGGTTGGGAGGGAAAGAAAATGTCGGGCTCAAGCACATAAAGAATGACTCCTCCCAAACTCACATAAGGTATGTGAAAGATCGATCCATCATCCGGCGGTTTTACGGGCGGACGAAGGGATGAAGGATCGATAAAAGAAAACTCCAAAGAAGAACGGAGCTCATGGTATAGAAAGGTGTGACTCAAAGGCTCATCAACGAAGGCATCCAAGAGAGGATCCTTATCTCGAATGACATTTTTAGCATAAAACTCATCAACGCGTATCCCGGGGTTGAAAATCTTGTCTTCGGATAGGAAGGAGATCAAAGTGTCATCTATGTGAAAATCCTCACGAGGAGAGGATTCACTCGGCTAAAATAATATTGGACCTCGGGATCAATAAGTTCATCTGTCGAAAACTTCACTTCCTTATCTTTTTTGGAAAACGGATCATCGTATTTTTCTTCATCCTCAGAGAAAATCGAGTCGGTAGGAGCAAGTTCATCGGTGAACTTCTCACTTTCTTCGTCAAAGAGTTGATTTTCAAAAATTTGAGTATATTCAGAATCGAATTCGAACAAGGGATTCGTGAATGTCGTTTTGAAAGATTCTGGATTAAAAGATGTCTCAAAAGAAGGTTCCATGATTTCAGAAATCGGAGGTGGGACAAGTGGTGCTCTCGAGCTAGCGGTTTCCACCACTACCGTTGTAGACTCCTTTCTTGTTTCTTTTCCGTTCAGCTTGTATTGTCGACATACTCTTGATCGTAAACCTTGAAAGATCAATTCGAGACGTTTTAGGCTCAATGTTCTTCACATCATTCGGATCATATGGTAAAATGGGATCACCACTTTCTTGAGAAAAATCAATCACACCGATGCTATGAATCGAATGATCATCGGGTGGAGGTTTTGACGTTCTTTCGGCATAAAACACTATTTTTTCATTTCCTTTTCTGATCGTTAACGTTCCTTGGTAATGATCCACAATGACTTTCGCTGTTCTCAAGAATGGTCTTCCTAAAGTGAGAGGGACTCGGGAATCGACCTCTATATCAACTACGGAGAAATCCACGGGAAAATGGAATTTATCTACTGTACCATAACATCGTTGACTACACCAACCGTGTGAGCAATTGTTCGATTAGCTAATTCGATAGTCATACGAGTCGGTATAAGAGTCTTCAATCCAAGCTCATGATATATTGCAAGAGGCATGAGACTTATGCTTGCACCTGAATCAGTTAAGGCATTATATTCCTTAATATCATTTAAGGAGCAAGGAAGGAGAAATTCCCCGGGATCACCAAGCTTCTCGGGAGCTTGGTTCGAGGAAGAATTAAACGTGTAGGCTCAGTGAAATCTTTGAAATTTGTTCCATTTCTCTTCATAAATCATTTCAAAGACTTTAATCATATCAGTCGTAAGTTTGAACTTGGTTCCGGAAACAACTTTCATTTTGTCGAACCGTGATTGAACAGATTTGCACGGTGTAAGTTTAGAACTCGGCATTATTGACGAGAGAGAAGGAACTTGGGCAACCAGAGGTTGGACGTAGTTGGCTTTTCCATTATCAAGAGGAATTACCGGGTCCTTTGTCACTTCGGTCTCTCGTGCTACATTCCTCACCTGAGAAGAAGTAGTCATCGAGGGCCCATCATCTCGAATGGTAACGGATTTCATTTCTCCCTTTGGGTTTGGAATCGTGTTACTTGGGAGAGAACCGGAACTCGAAGGTTGACTCATTTGGCACAAAACAGCATTCAACATATTCTCAAGTTATTCTGCGAAGCATCCATCTTATTGTTCTGAAGTCGAATTTCGTTCCCAAACTCATTGCTTTGTCTAGTCAAAGAAGATTGAAACTCGTTTCTCAAACTTGAAATCTGGGTTCTCATGGTTTGGATGGTAGCATTATTGTTTTGAACGTAATTCGAGAATTCATTAGAGGGCAAAGGTGGAGCTTGATAGCTTGAAGCTTGATATCCTTGATTGTAATTGACCCCTTGATTCGGGTATTGATTTGGTGGGGCTTTGAATTGGTTTTGAACATTTGGTCCACGAACTTGATTCTGATTAAAACGAGTCTGATTATTCGATTGAGAAAATCTCGGAGGTACCATTTGATTACTAACACGAGGGTTCGGTTCAACTTGAGGACGGTATTGGTTACCTCTGGTTACGGCATTAGCATCGAAGGATTACTATCGGTTGCGTACAATTGTAGTAGGCATGCGGGCCACCACAAGTAGTACAAGTCGTTTCCACCGCTTTGACTTGAGCGGGTGGAGAAAAATTAACCTTAGCCGTCTTAATCTTAACCAAAGCCTGAATCATATCTGTGAGCTTATCAATCTTAGCATCGGTGCTAGATGTATTTTCGTAAGACGAGGATGATGGTGTAACACTCACTCGGGCAGCAACCGATTTGCTACGTGAGGTATGAACTTTAGATTTGTTCTCAATAATTGACAAGGCATCTCTCGTTGATCGGGTCAACAAATTACCACCGCGGCGGCATTGAGAGAGTCTTGATCAGTCTCATTCAAACCGTTATAAAACGTATCAAGTTGGTGCAACTCAGAAAAACCATGATGGGGACATTGCCTAAGCAAATCTTTGAATCGGTCCCATGCCTCACTAAATGATTCATCAAATCTTTGTGTGAATTTTGTTATTTCATTTTTAAGGCTTGTTGTTTTAGATGGTGGGAAGAATTCGTTCACGAATTTTGACACTAAATTCTCCCATGTGGTTACCGACGAGGGGTAGTTTTTCGAGCCAAATCCGGCGGCCCTCAAGTGAAAACGGGAAGAGAAGAAGCTTGATAGCCTCTTCCGGAACGTTACGGTACTTGATCGTAGACGTGAGCTTGTTGAATCGTCGGATATGAGAGTGAGGATCGTCTCTCTCAAATCCGTAAAATTGGCTTGACGAAACCAAATTTATCAATCCGTGTTAAAGCTCAAAGTTATCGCAACGCGATTGCCTTTGGGACGACGATGGCTTCTCCATAACCCTCGGTGGGTGCTTGGAGTTGCTCTAGCATGGATCGGTTGTCCTCCGCCATTTCGATGATGGGCGGGTTCTGATTAGTTCGAATCTCGGGTTCGACTAATGGAGCACGTCTATTTAAGCCTTCGCGGAATTGTAGCGGTTTCAAGTATCGGTGCGTAGTTGTTGGAATGAGTGTGCATGCACTTTCAAAACCAAGGCAATTAAAACGAACGTATTGAAAACCACAGTGAACTTAACCAATAATCCCAAGTGAATAAATCACCTCTATAAGACAAACGCACATGCGAGCGGAGAAGCTTTTTAGGTCAGCGCGAAGCTTATTAAAAACCCGTTTCTTTTCGGCCGCAATTTAATTTCGGGCCGTCCTTATACCCACCACACGGTTTGTTTATCAAATAGAAATAAATCGACTCTGGCGACACAAAGGCAAGTTTTTGATCTTTAGTTCGCGAACTTATTAATGATAACACCTCCGTTGAGAATGTTATATAATTGGTGTCTTCTATTTATTAGCAAAAACACAAGAGAAAATCTTTTTGTATTTTTAATCTGATATATATATATACAAAAGAAAAAGGAAAATATTTTTTTACTTTTTTAATTTATAGAAAAATAGTAACTTCACGAATGAAGGATCTCGAGTCACTAATCGTCAAACCTCAAACGATATTGTCGTGACACAACCTCCCCGGAAGCGGCGCCAAAATTTGATTTAGTCAGATACCAAACCCCCCAAGTTATCTCACACAAGCTAGCCACTTGTGAATGACTAACCGTAAGAAACTTAAAACAGTTTGATTTGCTGATAATGAAGGCTTAAGGGTATGTGTGTACGGATAAAACCTCAATATCGATATCAAAAATAATCACGAAGATAGATTCAAATTCCTTTAGGAAAAAGAATATCAAACCAAATCCCGTGTGTGATCGTTGATACGGATTAGTCAACCCGAATCGTTTCCCAACGAGGCGTGAATTGCCAACGTCGTTTTTGGTTTGGAATTTAATGCTCGATGTTTTGATTTGATTGATTTTGATTTTATTAAACTACGGGAATAGGGAAAGTAATTAAGGGAATCTATTCTACGGGAAATCCTAAGTGCAAAATTAACTAAAAAGTAATTAACGAAACGTAATTAAAAGGCAACTACGTCTAAATTATATCCTAAAAATGACTAAAATTACTTTTACTCTAGAAATGCAAGTTGAAAACTAATTTAGATTTAAAACTATTTTTTAGGATTTTTCTGGGTTTTAGTAAAATTAAAAACTAATTTTTAACTTTTAAATCTAAATTAAAATACTAAAAATTATGAAAATTAAGGAGAAAAATATGAAACTATTTTTATAAAATTTAAAATAACATAAGAGAATTTTCAAAACTATTTTTTATTTTTCTGATTATTTTTCTATTTTCTACTAATTTAAAACTATTTAAATCTAATTTAATTTGTGAAAAATTACCAAATAAAAGGGGAAAAATATGAAAAATATTTGTTATGCTTTTTATATTTTTCTTAAACTGGGAAAATTGAAAATTTATTTTTTGGAACTTTTTCTTAATTATTTGCAATAAAAGCTATTTAAAAGTGACTAAAAACTGATTTAAATAATGAAAAATACTAAACAGTGATGAAAATTAATGAAAAATTCAGGAAAATTCTAAAATCTTATTCTAAATGTATGAAAAATAAGAAATCAATAGCTTATGTGTAAGATGTAGGAGCTGCAGTACAAACTGATAATGAATAAGCTAAGGAAATTAAGCTAGTAAGAGAATTAAGCTACCAAACTTCTACAGAAGCTATATTATGTTAAAATAAACTAATTACAACTGATTACACCTAATCCTAACAAGCCACAAGCTCTGACTAATGAATTAAACAAACTGCCTACTCTATAAAACAGCTACTAAGGACCTAGGTGTGAGCTTAACCACAGGCTTATTCAATAAGCCAAACTAATAAACAAAAATGCAGTCCTCAAGACCACCAACCAAAGAGTGAGTATGCCAAGTTTCAGGCACTACTAAGCTAAAATGAAGCTTTAAGAGCTTCTGCAAGAGACCTGTGCAACTCGGTATAATTTAGGTCGAGTGTGCACAGAAAAACCTTGTTGAGAGCTTATTAACTTAAAGAGATTTCCGAGTTTTGACAAAAACACATTTCAAATCTTGACCAATTGAACTTGTGATTCCCAAAATTCCAATAACTCTAACTCAAAAATGAATCAATGATTCATCCACAAAGTTTTATGAAAAACTTGATTCTACACTTTGACTTTTGATGACAGATTTTATCATTTGACTAAACTGAGATTTGATTCAAAATGGTGAACTGGTTATGATGTAATATGATGAAATGAAAACAATGCAAGCTAGTTTATCAAATTCTACACCCATATGCAGAATCTCAACAAGCTGATTCCAAGCAGATTTAAGATCAAGAGCAGTTTCTTTATGATTTTGACTTTTGTGAAAAACTGATACAAACTTTTGATTGAAATGACTCTACTAATACTACTAGATACTAATGCAACAGAAATCTAATACCAAGATAGCCTTAAACACGGATCTATCCAGCTGATCCAAACGGTCCTTTAACTACTCTAATAAGCAATATAAGCGAGCCTAATCCTATCCTACTTATGCAGTGATTATAACAGCTAAATGACTAAGATCAGAGAGCATCAAATAACATTAAATCAAGCATTATTCAGCAAGCCACATGATCATTCACCAAAAACAGTTTTGAAACTAAAGATCATCAAAACTTACTTTAAGGTCCAGCTAAATTTGAGCATTATAACAGTAACAAACCCAGTGTAAAACACCAAACAAAATCCCAATCCAACAACTAGATCAACCCATATCCATCTCTAAACCAAGAACAATCACCAGTTTGACTTTCGTTGACCAAGAAGCTTTTGTTGTGTATTGATTGTAATGAAACAGTGTAGGCACAATATAAGCTCACTAAAGCTATATCAAGCTTAAATGAGCTTATTCCATTATTCAAACAGCTTATTGAGTACTTAAAATAAGAAATGCAAGATTAAATTTTAAAACTTGGAAATTTGATTAAAACTGAAAAAGGATTACAATAAATTGAGATTACAATGAAAACTTTAAGAAAACATTTATAAACTACTGAAAGATTGAAATACAAGAAACAATAAGCTAATTGAAAACTTAGGAATTGCACGAATACAATGTGAGCTCAAGGGGTCCTTATATAGCCTGAATTCAGTCTTGGGATTCCTCTTGGAAAAGCCTAGAAGGCTTATCCACAGCCACAAATCAACCTCTGAGTCTCAATCACCAATCAAAATGCTCCAATTCACCAATTGAGGTGTTTCGTCCAATGAGAGAGCTCCAAATGGCCCACTTGGCGGTTTGGTGACACCCATGTGTCGGGCGTGTCGAGATAAGCCTTCTAGAAGGTGAATAGATTCTAGTACGAGGTGGGGATTGGGGTAATTTGTGGTTTGGGTAAATGAAGGACACGGGGTAAGCGGCGCGTTTGGATTTGTTTATTATTATTCAAGTGATATTGACCGGGTATTGGGTGGGTTTGACCAGGGTTTGGTTCGGGTTAAGTGGGTATTCGGGTTGGATATATTGGACGGGATGGATTAGATTTAGTGGACCGGGTATTGGGTTTAGATTTGGGCCGAAGGTTTATGGTTTAGGATATTTGGATTTAGGATTTATTTAGTAATCCATTTAGAAACTAGGGACTAAAGATGTATAATCTGATTTCCAAGGGACCAAAGGTGTAATTCTGAAAGTATCTTCCAAGGACCATCTTTGCCAATCTTTAAATAAACCAAGGCTGAATTTGTACTTTTTGAATCTTCAAGGGCCACTTTTGCCAAATGTTGAAACTTGAGGGGCCAATTTTGACATTTCTTCAAACTTGAGTAAAACTTCCAAAAATCATCCTCGGAGAATAAAATCTTCATAAATGCACAATTTTGATCTTTCGGCTCAGCTAAAGCTCTCTTAATCTCTCGTGCTCGGATTTACGTCTGATTTGGCTTCTTTTTGTGTGTTTTTACATATCCGTACCTGCACAAGCACAAACTCAAGAAAACCACAAATATTTGCAATAAACGGCTCTTTCTTGGTTATTTTGGGTCAGTTTTGATAATGAAAAGGTATGTGTTTTAGCACATACCAATAAGAAATTATACGTTTAATGAAAAATGCAAAACCATGCATGAACCGATATGAAATGATGTTATTAATGTTGTGTAGACTAAATCTAGTCTATATGAAATGTCCTTGATGTTATTCCATGAATACGCAGCTTAACCCTCCAGGTTATCCGTATTTGATACTCGTAAACCTAGTTTACGAAAAATGATGAATAGTGACTCATGAATAGTGATTCCCGAGATGAATAGTGAAATTTCCAAAGTTTGTAAAATGACTTGAAATTGCGAGTTGTCACATTAAGCCCAACCAAAAGAATTAGATCTGAATTGAGTCCAAGTTAGGTTCTACGATGTTACTTATGAAAAGATGAGGGTATTTGAGTCGCATTGGGTCATCCAATGTTTTTCTAAATCGTACCACGCCTTTCCAAGACGGGACTTTGAACATAATCTGTTGCCAACTTGAAATTATAATGGTTTGCGACTTATGGAACATACCTCCAATATTTTTTGCGTCGATATCGACATAGCTTATCTAGCTATATGTTGTTACTTGTAACTAATTTTTGATCTGTTCGATCACTTTGTTGTTTGATGAATGACTTATGGACTTGTGAGTTAAACTTTCCTGGTTTTGACCCATGAATAAGTGATTGACACCTCGACCATAGAGTGCCTCAATTGGTGCAGTCAATATGTTCAGGTGCTAGTTATTGTTGTAAAGCAACTTGTTCGATTACGAATGATTTGCCTAATCATTTCTAGAAAATCACACATGCCTTAAGTATATCTTCTAATGTTTGAATTAGTCTCTGCTCACGACCATTGAGCTGAGGATAATAGGCGGTACTCATGTCCTAGTAGATTCCATGGGAATCTTGAAATAATTGTCAGAAGCTTAAGGTGAATCGAATAGCTTATAATAGGTACAACTGGAATTGATACCACGTGTCTCGTGCCAAATTTCAAAATGTTAAATCTGTCGAAAAGGACCTTATTGAAAAGAATAGATTATAGGTAACATTTGTGATTCCTCGCGTTTCTCGTTCCAGCGAAGGTCATGACTTGAGTCTTACTTGCCTAAGGTGCTTAGTCTCCATGACTAAAATGTTTATGGTTTGATTATCGAAGTGTTTCCATGCTCTATGTTGTAAAATCACAAAACCTTAAATATTCAAGTGATGTGGTGTGATGGTTGATTGTCAAGATTTGTCCCAATATTGAGTGCTTCTAAAATATTTCATCACTTATATTGATATCATGCTAGCAAGAAAATAGATATCAGCTCATACTATGTCGAAGAATGTTTGTTCTAATTTCACTTGTAGACGGAGAGTCATTGATTGTCCGATATGTTCAAACCTGTTGCATCTCTTGATATGAAAGTGAGGCTATCTGTAATTTCTAGAGAACACAATGCCTTAAGGGAAGTTTATATCGATAACCTAAATTTAACCAAAATTTTCCTTTAAGGGAAACTCATTGTAGGAAAGTTCACATATTGTTGAGGCCATGTTTAATGGAATGTTCATAGATCTCAGCTAGAAGACTTGGTTTATCCCTATAGTGTTGCTTAGTGTGTATTCGCTCCGTACTAAATCTTGTAACTCGGTCTAGCTAGTACTTTTAAAATGATATAATTTGGCTTCTAGTCCAAAATAGTGGTTCGGAATGTCTCGTGATGTCTTAAGATTTTTGTTAGGTTTTGAAAGATCTCGCTACCTACTTCTAGTCCTTGTGAGGAAATCTGAAATCCTCTCATTGTTTTCTTGTATCGAGGAATCCTCCTCATAGATGGTATAGGAAGCCTTTCCTAAGAAAAGTAACTCGTCAAATTCTACCTTATTAGTTGAGTGAGGGATGAATGGCGTAGGCTTCTATAGAGTGTTAACAAAAAGAAATGTTTATGAACAATTTATCTGTTTACAAATCCTTGCTTTTGAGTGAAGATTGTTTTCATGACATAATTCTTCCTAAATTATACATAGGTGATCAGGCCATGTATAATCGAGGACAAATGATGTGATGCTTGGTTTTGTTGAAATGGTATTATGTTCCTTCGAAGTTTTAGATGGTATTCAACGTTTTGTTTTGTAAGATAATGGCTCAATAATTTTTCAGAGTAACATGAAAATCGTTTCGCATGATGGTATTAAATAATTGATAAAATGATTGAAAGCCAATTGATAGGGTGGTAACGAAACAACTTGTTTTAAAACTTTATGAAACAATGTTTCTAAGATGGTGTAAAATAGCTTGAAATAAAATTAAGTGAAATAATGTTATGAAGTAGTAGCAAAGTAACTTGGAATATAATTTGTTGAATGGTTTGTAGGATACACGGGGAAACCTCATAGAATGGTAATAGTCTCCTAATTGGTCAAGAATAAAGTTGGCCTAACCCCTAGTAAGATAGTGATGTATTGTCGCGAAATGATTGAAAATTGGGCAATTGGAATAGGGAATGGAATAAAAAAAGGTTGTGATTATCGTGGAGATAATAAATGATAAAGATTACATTAGCTAGAAAGGTACTTATTATCAGTTCCTGTTGATGGTCTAATCGTGTTTCAAGTGAAGGAGCAGTAGGCTGTCTAATAACAACAGCTTTGAAACTCTCAAAGTCCTTAAATCTATAAGATAGTGTAATTTCTGTAGTCTTAGTGGTAGATGGTAGTGGTGTGTCAAATCATGCACGCTTCCCAAGCGGCAAATCAAATGTATGACTAATAGGTCCACTAGGACTAAGCTTGTAAGTCCTACCAAATGGTATGATCTGTCCCAACAGAATGATAAAAACTGTCCTGATCCTACAGTGAATCAATGGTGATTGTGATGGTGTAGATGCAACTTCGTCCTCCTAAAAGGGTTCAGTCTCATCAGCTGATGTTATCGGTGTTGAGTCAACTGATGTTAAAATTGTGATAGGGAATGACAGGGCATTCTCCATGTGAAAGTGATGGGATGGGTATCTGAAGGCATTAATGTGACAATCGATTTGAAATGAAAGTAAATAACTCGCAAAATATGCGTATGAAACCGCATGTATAGTGACTATGCACTTATGATGAAATGATGAGATGCTATGATGATGTAGTTATAGTCTAGGGTCAATGATGCAACCTAGTTCTCTATAACTGAAGCTCTGATACCAATCTGTCACACCCCCAAATTACCTGTTTTGCAGCGGAATGGAAATTCCTGGGGGATGACTGTCATAGCACCACAATCACACTTATATTGAACGACCTAAAGTGTCGTTTGGAAAATACATCGATTGATTTAATAAAATAATAAGAGTTTACAAAATATAGGTCCCAAATGAAATCAACATGTGCGGAAAATAAGTTTGGTACAAGTCAAACGATGTTTTTAAAGTGTATAAATCCCATGTGAGAAGTGAATGCCTTAGTTATGTCCACATGCATGCCATGAAGTGAATGCCTTAGTTACCTGAAAATACATTGCTAAAAGTGTCAACACAAAGGTTGAGTGAGTTCATAGAGTTTATGTATATGTTTAATACGACTACCACAAGTATAAGTTATGTATGACAATGATGTCACAAAAATGATACAATTGCTATAAGTCCATGACACGAAACTAGGCTGATCATGATGTTCGCCCAACAGAGTGTTTGCCAAACAACTCAAATAATGATATTAAATGAAATGCATCCGTTTAACTAGTTGGAATCCACCAACCCGGATGGAGGAGTCACCCTCGATAGATCTATCCACTCACCCTCGCTTCTATGAAATTAACGGTTCATGTTATATAATGGGGACATTCAATTGGCATGAGGTAACTTAAGCAATGTAATGAATTTGATATACTTGGTATCGTAATAAAAATGATGTGCAATGTATTCTCCCCCGTAGGTTTGAAATAAAGTAAAAACTTGAATAAATCGGGGCTATGAAAACTCACCCGTTGCAATGATAATGATGATATAATGGCAATATTGAAATGAGGCAACCTCGACCGTGACCTATTATGAATGATATGTTCTAATGTAAATCATGAAACAATGTCGTGCATGCAAATCCACATGTAATCTATACCACTTGTACGTTTTTGAAAATAGAATTTATCGTCGAAATATAAGTTTATGACATCTCGTCATGTCATAAAATACTTTACAAGTATATACGTTGAAATGATATCCTACGATAGTCATTTTGTGATTTAATATGAAATTATAACTTTTCGTCGTAAAATAATGTCATTGAAAATTTCATGAAAGTGACTAAGTAGCCTTGAAAAGCTAGTCATAAAATGGTGCACGTCGAGTGTTAGGAAATGAACTCAACGGTTTTGGGAAGCTTGTATCATTATCTCAAAGTTTTAGCATTTAAGTTTTTATCGTAGAGGTCTCGATCATGGAGAAAAATATAGGTTAAGTATGGTACTTTTGTCCAAAATGTTGTTTAAGGATGGTTTTCGGCAAAGTTTAAGTGACCGTATTTTATTTGTTACAACTCCGCTTGACGAACGGTTGGACATTTTGGAAAATATGCTAGGCGAACTTACTTCTACTAGAAGACATCATTTTTATAAGAAAATGTACTCCATTTTTGTTCTCCAAATTTTGTTCTCCAATTGTTTGTTCTCCAAACTTTTAGTTCTCCAAATGTTTGTTCTCCAAAATCTTTAGTTCTCCAAATGTTTGTTCTCCAAAATTTTAGTTCTCCAATTGTTTGTATCAAAGTAACTTATATATTTTCTATAAATCGACACATTTTATAACGCCTAAGTCTCATTTTTGACTCGTAAAACGTAGATGTAATATGCTGAAATTTCAGAATTTTATAGTTTCCGTCGCCTAACTTGAAAAATTCATAACCTCTTCGTTATAACTCCGTTTTAATCCGTTCAAGCGGCCACGTTTTCGTTTTAAAGTGTATTTTCTAATTATCTAGCCCAAATTATTTTGTAAACTGTCGAAATTTCCAGAATTTCAAAATATGATCAGACCTCTAAATAAAGTTGTCGAAATGAGTTTTTTCTCGCGCAAAACCTATTCTAACCAATTCAAAACAACTCCGAAGCTATTCTAATCCTACCATACACCTTCTTAGGGTGTCATGGGTTCCTAGACATCATCAAACATGATATGTTACAAGGGATTATTATTTGGATAATTAAAACTCATTATATGTACTAAAAACCAATAAAGGTGGTATGGATCATGGAATTCATGCATGTTTTTCTTACAAAAATGATGAAATATCATAAATATGAACATGAAAGAGTAATAAAAATCATGAAATGCTTACTTGAATGATTATGTGAAAGAAAGTGATGAAAACCTTATTAATCTATAGGTTTTTATTTCAAAACCTTAACATAGATCACTAATAGGACTTGTTAAACACTTGAGCTAGAAAAATTTCATGGTTTTTCTTGGTCTTCATGCTATGGCCGGTCATGGAGGATGAAGAGAGGAAGAGAGTTTTTTTTTTCACCTTGGATATTAGATAACTATGTGTAGATTGTAAGTATAAAATGAATATATGTTTAGTGTAAGTTAGATATTTTGTGATAAAATGGTGTGACTCACATGTGTATGTCGACATACACACAACACATAAAAGACTTGTGTGTTTTGATTAAGTTAAATGTATAAGTGTAGAGTGAATGTGTAGTTATTTAAGGATAGTTGGTAACTTGTGTACATATTTGAGCTTTTAGGGTAGCGTTAGCTAAACATAAATTTTAATGGATCAAAATAAAATATATTGAAGTCATAAAAATTATAAAAATACATTTCTTACAAAAATTGAGTGAAATAATAATTATCGTGTAGTATTTACGAAAACCGTTGTAATTATATAAATATAACAATTTATATACAAAATAAATTCAAAACATCGGGTAAACTAATAATATAATTTTTATAGTCTTAAAATGAGTATAAAAATATATTACGATTATTTTTGGAAGTGTCGGATCAAATGTTCATAATAAATGATTACGCGATAGCGTTTATTTAATAAGAAATTATACGTTTAATGAAAAATGCAAAACCATGCATGAACCGATATGAAATGATGTTATTAATGTTGTGTAGACTAAATCTAGTCTATATGAAATGTCTTTGATGTTATTCCATGAATCGCAGCCTTAACCTCCGGTTACGCGTATTTGATACTCGTAAACCTAGTTTACGAAAAATGATGAATAGTGACTCATGAATAGTGATTCCCGAGATGAATAGTGAAAATTCCAAAGTTTGTAAAATGACCTGAAATTACGAGTTGTCACAGTTATGACCAAGACCTTCAACGTAATATACCCTAGAGATAACACTATCACCGACAACATAATCTCCATAACCCATAATAGCACCGAAAT
>OU343223.1:27867849-28355991 GCA_910596185.1 Chrysanthemum makinoi
TTTCTTCCTTCATTCTCTCTCAAAAAAATGAGTCGAACATGTTTCATTCTCTTCATGCTATTCATTATATTTGCATCTTCGATGGATGCCCGAAAATTGTTAGATAAACCGGATTCAAGCCCTAAAGCTGGAGCAACTTCTCAATTTGATATGAGTTTGTACCTAAGCTCTCTACCAAAGGGCACCGTGCCTTCTTACTCCAAGAAAAAGGGCCATGCTTCGATCAACGTGGAAGCGCTCATTAACGTCACCTTATCGCCATTGATCGGATACTACGCTCGGTCCCAATACGGAGTTGGTCATTAGTCGATTTGAAAAGAAAAAAAAAAGAAAAGAAAAAACATATACATTTTTTCATTATTTATAGTTTGTTCTTTTGTTTTTGATATAAGTATTAGGACATAATTGTATAGAAAGAAGATGAAGTATATACATCTCGGAAATTATATCCGAAAACAGATAGTCTTGTAGGTTTTTAGATGATGTTGATAGAGATACTATACATAATTGAAAGTTAATTATTGCATTTAGTTTTGTGATATAGCTATTTTGGTAGTAAAAAAAAAAAAAAAAAAAAAAGAGATAAAAATAAAAAAATCACATCAAAGAACTACATAAATAAATCGGAGCACCATGCATTGCTAAACATTGAAATCAATGTGCCACTAACCATCTAACCTCATCACCATAATAACTAATGATCAAGCAATAGTTCCTCACAAACTCTGCTTTCATTCAAATTACTATATGGATGAAAAAAAAAAAAAAAAAAAAAAATTGTTTACAGTCATGGTGTATCCACCTATTTTACACTTTAATTGTGTATGTGAAAAGAAGGAATTTGAGATGATAGTGGAAACACAAGGATGTAAGGGTGCAATCAAGCCAAACTTTTATCAAGCAACTGAGCTGAGCGAGGCAGCTCGATCGAGTCGAGCTTTTATCAAGCTTAAGCCCGAGCTCAAGCCTAATAAACAAGCTCAAAACACATAACGGGCCAAGCTCAAGCTTTTAATAGCTCGAGCTCGAGCATTTATCAAGATTTTCGAGCTTTCAGAATTATTTATATAAACAACTTAAAACTAATGTGAATATTGGTATAATAATTAAATATTTGTAGGAGGACCATTTAAAACCTAATTCTCCCGAATATTTTGTATAAGTTTTTTCCTCTCGAGTTCACGCGTATTTTTTTGAATTTATTGATGAGTTTGACTATCAAATTTAATGTTTATAAATGAATTCAAGCTTTTGAGCCGAAGCTCGAGCTACTCGAGCTTCTACATGAGCCGAGCTCAAGCCTAGATGATTAAAGCTCGTTAAGCTATCAAGCCAAGCTCAAACATACCTTATAAAATTTAAACCAAGCTCAAGCCCTGTCAAGCTTGAGCTCGGCTTGACTCAATTACACTCCTATAAGGATCACTTGGAGTAACAGCCTACACATTGGTCGCAGTCCTATTGTAGTATCTTTGGTCTGGTTTTCAACAATTAGAAAGATAACATGTATCAGGTGTTAGAATATTCTTGGAAAACACAAGAACACAGAGTGAGGCATCCGCATGCATAAGAAACCAGGAAGTTACAACTGGTGCTTTCTAGCAAAGTTTTCGATTTCATAATAATGTTGGACTGCATGATGTTTCAACTAATTAAGGTCCACATGCTACAAGGGTCACATAATTACTTAAAGAACGCTTATTGTCAATGGTAAATACAAAAAGTATGTCATTTGTATCTTGCTTATTATCAAGGCTTAATTACTAGCTACTGTACTTCGAACTAAAGGCATATAAAGCAAATCTTCATGGAACACTAACTCATTTTATACGATAATATTTGAAAAAATGAAATTTGGGTACTGTATTATCTCACTGCTGCTAGCCATACACATATATGTTTCAAGTTCCCCAATATTTTCAAAACCAAACAAAGTCACCACCACCCTTTTGCCATGTACATATATATGAATCTAAATTAATAACAGAATTAAAGGAGTTTAGACTTTCCACAAAGTTATAATCGTCAATAATAATAATACCTCCCAATGTGACATTAAGTTTTTAACAAATGCAGAAGCACAACATCAGGGCACTCATTCCTCTCTTTTTTGGGAGAATGGGGTAACAATAGTTTCCAACCTTTTGGCCAACAAATCCACGGGGTTTGAACCCACCGGCAGACTCAAACGCAAAGCTCTCCTTTTTCAGTAGGTTGGCATGGCCACTTCAAAGTTGTTTGCAACTAGTATGAATTGTTCATTCCTCATTTATCTTTAAATATAATTAACTAGTTTCAAGGCCCGTCCAACAAGAATATAAAGTTTTGTAAAAAAATGCATGTGATGGTAGTTTTGTAAAAAAACGACTAATAACAAATAACTTTTGCAAAGACAAAATTTTCCAAAAAGGATCGACATGTTACCTTTGAACACATCACCCCAAGTTAAAGCTCCTTGATATGGCGAAGTCGACAAATATGTACTTCAATAACTTCTTCTTCATAGTCTACACCTGGAATCCTACCATCATCTTCGGTATAATCTGACTGAGATTCTAGTAGGGAAGACAAATCGTACAAATAAATCTCCTGTAACATCACACTTCCTTGGATTGTTAATGACAAAATATTTGGAGCGTTTATACATGCATGTCCATGTCGGCCATTAGGATGCTCGTCTCCAGAGATGACAAACTTCTTAACACTCTTTGAAGTAATATCAAGCTGCTTGAAACCATAGCAATCGTGCAACGTGAATGTTTCGAGACGAGGACTTCCGGAAAGTATATTTCGGATCAAATCTTCATTTAAATCCGTCATTGAAATATACAAAGACTTGAGGTTTTTCCAGCTAAACGTGCCAGTTGGATTAACAAAGGAGCATGAGAGTTTAAGATGGGTGAAAATCGAATTGTTGAAAAGCAAATCATCTAAAACAATCTTAATAAATGCAGTATAACCCCATAAGTGTAGATCAAGGTCTTGGACATTACAATTAATAGCATAACGGATCCATTTATTGACTTGCGATTCATATTTACATAAATAAACGGAATGCAGTTGGAATTTGTTGAGCTTGAGGTGGGGGCGACACTGAGTTATGGTTTTATCTACGCATGAAAAGAAAAGCGGCGAGGCTCATCGTCTTTGGTATCATTATTGTTTATGAATACAAGATTAGGAAGTAAGGTCCAGAGAGATCTCCAACATTTGGAGAGGCATGATGTTCGAATGGCGTCTTTTGTGGTTGGTAAACGAGACAGGATTTTGAGAATTACATCATCCGGTAACAAACTTATTCGATGTTCGTCATCACCAGTTTTGATTTCTAGATTTGCACATAGCTGCTCTAACGTATCCATGACGACTCGATTACCAGAAGACACTACTACACAACTGGGCAAATGCTACGGAAATTTGTAACGGAAATTTTCCGTAGCAAATATGCAACGGGTTTGCAACATATTGCTACGGCGGATTAGCAAGGAACCGAGAACCCGCATTAGCAAATCCGTTGCAAAATTAAAATAATTTCTTTTATACTTATTTTTAAATATTCCGTTGTAAATCGTCAAGTTTATTGAATTTTGTAATGGATTTCGGAGTATTAAAAATATAAGAAAAACTAGCCATTATTAACTTCCATTGCAAAACCGTTGCAAAATTTTAAATAATTATTTTGGATTTGCAACGGAATAACTATAATAATTTAATTTCAATTTATTTTAAAATCCATTGCAATCCGTTGCAAAATCATTAAGGATTTGAAACAAAATAATCAAAGTAAATATAAAAGAAAATATTACGTGTTTCCATTGCAAAATCGTAGCAAATTTTTTGTAATTGGTTATGGTTTTGCTAGGAAACATGATCTTAATTTAATATATATTTATTTTTAATATTTTATTCAAATCTGCTTTTAATTCAATAATTACTTTTACAACGGTAACCAATGAAATTTTGTTTTCTATTGGTTTTCAATATTTCGTTGTAAATTTTGAAATAATTACTATGGTTATGTAATGTATACTATTATTAGTTTCTTTTAATACTTCATAGGAAATTTCTAAATAATTTCTCACGGTTTTGCAACAATTTGGAAAGTTTAATCATTTAGCTATTTAGTGTCAATCCAAGTATATTATTGTATTATATTACAGAGAGTTGTATTGGCCTTTTATATGTTGCAATGAGTTTGTATTATGTATTAGATTTGGTTTTTAAAGTTATGTGTTCTAAGAAGCTATATTATAGCTCTTGTATTGGTTTGTGTTGAGTCCGCATCGGTTGAATATGGGTTGTACTATATTGCTTGACGTAATGTGACTTGTATTGGTTATATTTAGCCTCTATTTGTTGAATGGGTGTATTGTTCTTAATTGTCTAATCCAGTTAATAAGGAAGATGGCAAGATTGACATGTGTTTTGAATACTGCTTGAGCGTGATTAGTGTTGAGTATCATCATGCATGGAAGCAAAACAAAGGATGTCATAGAATATATGTTTTGAAAAATAGGGAATATGTATACATTTTAGGTGGCGAAAATATTTTAAATATGATCATATTTTTCCGCGGCGTCGTTAAACGGTCGTACATGTTATTGCTACTAACATGTATGAAAACACGTATTACAAGTTGCGTCATTTTATCGCACTTTAAAGGTAGAACTAAGACTCAAACCTCATAGTAGTTGGCGTGTCACTGAAAGCCAAGTAAACACCTAATCGACTAGAAGTCGATTGATGAAGATCGACTTAGGGTTTTGAACCCATGGTCGACCGGCCGAATATGGAGATGGGAGGGGAGAGAGTTTTAGGGATTCATGTGTTATGATGATCCTTAGAGGTTCATTTGTATTTATAGGATATAAGGGAATGATCTAGAATACTTGTAGAACAAGTATTCGAGTTTGTTTAGGAAACAAACTCCTTATTTTCCTCTTTTTGGGTTTCGATCAGGCCGAATATATACCTAAGGGATACATTTTTGGTCTTTTGCTATTTATTACCCCTTAATATTTATTCCTTGATAAGTGTTAAGTTTCATGTAATTATCGTTTAACCTTTTAAGTTTCGGGTAATTACATTTCATTTTCGGAAAATCGTTTCTTATTTCCGCTTTCTATTTAGTGTGCACAGATTGTGACCCTTCGGCATTTTGTGAAGGCTAGTTGTGAAAGCATGTTGTGTGGATTTGCATACATGGATCTCATTTGGAAGGCACCTTTAGCTCAGAGCGTGATTTTTTTTATATCGGAAACCTCTCATTAAGGCATGAGTTCATCACCATATCTCCTTGACAATCAATACATTAATAGACTGGGGGTTTTTTGATATCGTATAAAAACTTCAACCCCAGACCCAATTGGTTAAAAGCCTTTACACTCAAAAGCAAAAAACAAGCCCACCTAGGCTAGGCCCCATCATAACCTACTTGAGAAGCATCTTCCAGGATGACACAATTAAAAGTCGGACGTGATAAACATGTTCAAGACGATCCACCATAAAATCTAAGCTAAGACCGTTACTTGAGTCCCACATGCGATTACCTCATTGAGTAGAGGTAGTGTATCTAGCATCCATGGGACACGATTGTTCTTAGAGCGCAATCTTAATCTTGCTATAATACAAATGCATTACGTTTATATATATTTTAATACTTAAATATCATAGCGTTGTTTAATTTTGTGGCGAGCCAAATCGAGCTGTATGTTTAGCATTTCGAGCTCGAGCTCGATTAAATGAGTCATTGAGCTCGTTTAAGAATTTTTCGGCTGGGATTCGTTCGAGCTTTTTACGATCAAATCTGAGCATTTCCATGGTAATTTCATTTCGTTTTAATACACTAGTTCTAATATTATTTGGTTTGTACAAAGGGTTTGTAAACATGTGCCTACAAAATGAGTTAAGCACACTAAAAAATATAGCAGGACTCAGCGAGAAAAGGGCGAATCCACAAAATTGTATTTTTTTGGATTCGATATGCTAACTTTCTGTCGGTTCAGTGTTCTTTTAGTGTCTAATTGGCATTTCCTGAAAGTGAAAATCCTTTATAAAAGATAGAGTATAAAAGATAATTAAAAAAAAAGAAATGATCATGGGCCAAAAGCTTGGCTTACAAAAATACTTGGCAATCATATGGGTTGTAAAAAAAGTGATAGTCGTTGTCTGCATAGTATCACAAGATCTTGTGGCATGATGTTATATACAAGTTTAAAGCGCAAGTTTATATCTATCTATCATTTCTCTTAAAAAAAATAAAATAAAATAAAATTCCCTCTCACATTTTCAGTTGTCCCGCCTTTAGTTTTCCCCAAAAATCAAACTGTCCCTCCATCCACTATTATCAACCTCACATCTCAGTATCTCACCTACTCAAACTTATCTCTTCATCTCATCTCACATTATCTCTTTTGGTCTTCAGATTAAACCAAAATCGTTTGACCGTCTCTGTTATCGATCGTCACCACCCAAAGTCGCCAGTCAAATCCTCACCAGTCACCCATCACAGATCGTAGCGATTCATAATCACAACTCTCGATTTTATGTCATATATCCACAAATGAGTACTTTAATGTGCTATATATTTAATTTAATCATCAATTTGAGGTGTTTATGGTTCAATTTCGTGTCTGGGTTATTTTTAGAAATTAGGGTTCATGTAAACCCGAATCTATATGAGCTTGGAACATGCTTTCTGATACAATTGATGCTCACCACAAGGTAGTCTCGTGTATACATTCTCATTAAATGCTTAATTTACAATAACGGTTTTTGTTTATAGAAATTTTTATATCTTGGACTAATAAAGTTTAATAGTGCATAGTTTACATAAATTGGATAAATGTACTACGTAATCTGAATTTTTAGATATTTAACTCCGAAATATGTGATTGGTCTCACACAAATTAGTTGCCTATGACTACTTGAAGCTGCATTTATGTGTTGGGTATTTATTCTCTCAATAGTAAATTTTGTGAGTTCAATTTTTATTAATTGTTGGTTTAACAAGGTTATGTGGTTTGACAAGATTTGCTAGTGTCAGATGTGGTATAGTTACTTAGAGATTTTGAAGTTTATTTTTAAGTGTTTTTTGGTATAGCATGACTTGTGTTGTTATACTAGGAGAATCACTCTAATTTTGTTAGTCTTTGTACGTATATGCAGCTAGCTTTGAATTGTGTTGTTAGTTGTTACAATAATTTTCAAAAGCATTGTCGATAGGTTTTATTTGTTGATTAGTTGAGATAAATGAGACATATGGATCGTGATTTGATTGATATATGTATGTATATGTTAGGATTTGTAGCTTAATCAATTTTTGTCAAGTCACTTATGTTTCGACTAAAAGGCTTTCATAATACATGGCGTGCCAGCACTTGACAGCCATTCTATTAATGATTCAACGTTATTCTTGTGTGATTATTTTAGATTACTAACTCTTTGTAGCTTGATGGTGTTTGAAAACCTATTTGCAAAATATGATGTTTACAAACAAAGATTGGGAATATATATTTTTCTTTGATGTTTTACTCTTGAGATTGGTGAGTCGAATGAGGTAGGTGAGTCATTAAGCGATGGATGAAGTTGTTGAGCATGATGGGTTAATGACAAATCCTTGCGATCATATGTAAGTATCAAACCTCTTCTGATTAGCCACTTTTAGTAGTTCATTATTAAAATTTAAAATACTTAATGCGTTATTTTAGGAATTTTAATAGGGGAATACATTCGGGCATACAATGCGTCGATCCCATATATTTGTTGTGGGAACACCTTTGACTAGTAATGCATACCTCCACAACCACCTATGAGATTTGAGAAGGTTTGTTGATTATTTTTTATTCTCAAAGCAAATATAATTTAGTTATAAGAAAACACAATGTTTGATACATGGACGGGTGAGGATGGTGAATTTTTCTTATGATCTTTTTAAAGCAATTTGGCTTATATGTTGAAGGGAAATTTGTCCGGTTTAGGATCTTTGATGAGTTATGAACGGATGATATAATTAGTTGAAATGGGACATAATGAGTTGAAATGGGTTAAAAGCTGGATCCTGATGGAAGCGGGTCGTAATAAGGTGAAGTGGTTTAGATTAGCATTAGCGTTCTTTTCATTTTTCTCTATTCTTTTTTATATTAGCATTCGTAATAAGGTGAAGTGGTTTATAAGCGTATACTTATGTACTGGTAATGAACTAACATGCCTACTCTCAACAAAAATTCAATGCGTACTGGTAATTTATACGACTCTTGTTACTTGTCTTTTTGTTATACATATTGGGTCAAAGGTAACTTATACATATTGAAGTTACTTGCATGTATTGTTTTGTTTTTTTTAATCATTTATAGTAGGTATTTATGCATTAAGATGAATTGTAATTGGTGTAAATATGTTATTTTAGGTTGAAATACTAGAAAAATCAATGAAGGACTTGGAGCAAGCGAGAAAGAAAGATGAAAAGGCTTTTTGAGGAAGCTATAGAAAAAGAAAGAAAGCTTATCGAAGAAAAACAAAGATAGTATGAAGAATTTTGCCGAGGTGTTGACACAATTGAAGGAGCAACCTCACACTCCCCATTGTGCATAAACATTACGATTTAATTAGCTACACTTCATGTTTCATACACAATTTGTTTAGAAGTAGTTCATTTTGGGTAAATTTGGCACATATTGGTGGATTATGCACATTTTGTTAAGAAGTGGTGCATTTGGTAGAATGTGGTTTTAGAGTAGTACGTTTGGTAGATTTGATCACGTTATGTAATATGATATTTGAAAATTATCGTCTAATTATTAATTTCGGTTTCAATTGTGCGTTCATAAGTATTTAGATTTTGACATTTGTATATTACGGGAAAAGCAATTTTTGTGCTGATTTATATTAGTAAATACAATTTTTAGCAGGCTATTTGTGTTGTGGTTGACTCCGTTGCAAACTCATCACAATTTTACAACTGAGATTGCAAATCCGTTACAATTGCTTACCGTTGCAAAACCCAATCCTACGTGATGCCGTTGCAACCTCGTACCAACTTTTGTCCATTGCAATTTCCTTGTAATGTATGTTGTAGCAAAATAGTTGGAAAACCATTGGAATATGACCCGTGCAAAGCGGTTGCTAATTGACTGATTTTCCTTGGTTGGAAAACCGATTTGCAACTTTTCCCATTAGAAATCGTTGCAATTTAAATTTCCATGGAGCATTAAGCCTTACGGTAGAATCACAGATTGCAATCCGTTGCAAATGGCTATTTGCAACGGTTGCTAACGATCACAAACGATCTCTTGTGTTGTAGTGAGAACAAGGAATGATCGACTTTGAGGAAGTCAGGGTTGTTGATAAACTCTGTTTTGTTATTGTGGTATATATAGAAAACGTGCGTAACTTGAGTTCCAAGCCTTAATTATAATTCTAAACTTATCAGAAATAAGGAAACCATGATGCTGATATTGTTTTTCTTTGATTAGCGGCTCGGATACGTAAACAACAAGGATTGATCCACTTTAATACGCGCAAATATTAATAAGGAAACTATATGATATACTAATAAAGAAACATTAATACACGTAAATATTAATGGGTCCTAATAAATAGGTCTGAGTAAATTATACGGATGGTCCTTGTGGTTTACGTTAACTTTTACTTTTGGTCTTTTGACTTTTTTTCTTGCATATATAGTCCCTAACTATGAAACCTTTAACACTTATAGTCCCCTTGACCAAATGAAATTAAGTTTCACCATTAAACACCCTATGTGACTTGCACATGAGGGTATTATTGTCTTTCTAGTCACTTACTCTCCCTTCTCATTCTCTATACCCTCTTCATCTATGTGTTGTTAGAGTAAATCCTAACTCTGACAAACACACCATCACAACAAACCATTAAAATTAACATTACGAATAAGAAATTTATCATGTTCACCATTTTTTCTTTTTCCAATTTAACCAAACGCACAAACCTCCATTACCCTTACATTAAACCCTTATACCATATCATCAATTATTATAACCAGATCTACCACTCCTAATCTTATACATCCTAATGTTTTAACCACAAAATCCAACTTCCCACACATTATTCATCTTGCACATTCTAGGTTCTAAATTCACAATATTTATTTAAGCAGACTAAACTCAACAACTGTTTGTGTGACAAGTCAAACCATGATAGCTCATTTTGAATTTTACATATCCTGCTTATATGCATCTAAAAGATCTTAATGTCATTTGCTACAAACAATGGTTAAAATAAATGAGATATATTGCAAGCAAGAATAAAAAGATATTACACATCCGTGGATCAAGACCTTGATAACCTCGTCACCCACACAATTTGTCGTCATCAAACTATTTAATCTTTAACAAACGACACTATTCTTGCACCTTCAGATAACACCATAGATCCGAAGGTCCCACCGATTAGATTTTATATCGACCAAAGATCCTGACGATTGTACAAGAATAGTGTCGTTTGCACGTGAAAGAAAAAAACCAATTGTTGCCGCGTGAAGTGAACAAATGTATATGTATTCCCCACCAAGTGACTCGAACCCACCCATGAACTTCCGGATACACAACCGACAAGTTACCATTATGACATCTTATTGTTATATGTTGGATCTTATATCTTTTTAACCCGAATTCACGGCTCATTAAAAATAAATAAAAAAACCGACAAGTTACCATTATGCCAATTGACATCTTATTGTTATATGTTAGATCTTCTATTTTTTAACCTTCCAATTCTTGGCTCATTAAAAAAAAAAATAATAATAAAATAAAATAAAATGAACATTAGACCGCAATGGGGATTGAACTTGGCACCTAAGCAACCATATCACACGCCCTTACCACTAGACCAAGTGAGTTTTTAATTGCAAAGACTAGAGTGAGATCCTTTTCTTCTGGGCCGATTCTTTCCCTTCTATATCCATATTTGGGATTCGTTTAAAAGTCTGTCTTCTGTCTCAATACTCAATATAAAATTACCTCCAACATAAATTAATAAAACTACACAATATATGCCAGAAATTTATACTTAAGCCGTAAACTAAGGTATTTTACCTCTAAATATATGTACAAATTAGCGAATATCAAGATCTCTCATATGGAGCATGCATAATACAGTAAAGCACATATGATTCAGTAATGTCGCATTTCAGCACTTCAGGTCCCGGATTGCATTTGTGCATGAGGGCATAGGCCGTATATGAGTACTGCGAACCTTGATGGTACACCAAAATATCAATAATCTTATTTGTGATGGTGAACCTTGATGGTAGGATTGTTGTTACATTTTTCATTTTTCAGTTATTTATGAAATGAAAAAAAGGGTTTATGGGTGGGTTGACTTTGTATGAAAACGGTAAAACATTGGTCACATGTATTAGTGGATAATTAGGCCCAAGCCCGGTTTCTGGGTTTAGGGTATTAGGGTTTTCATCATAATAAATAATGGTCCATAATAATATTATACCGGTGGGTTTTATCATTGTCTAACAAATTAGGCCCAAACCTGGTTTGTGGGTTTAGGGTATTAGGGTTTTCACCATTATAAATAATGGTCCATAATAATATTATACCGGCGGGTTTTATCATTGTCTAACATGGTTTCGAGGGGTCGATCCTAAGACCTAGGTGATTATGTTGAGCCGCCTCCTCTAAACTACCCGTCAAACCTCTATATCAGTAGGAGTGTCACATTCATCATGATCGATCATATTAAGTGCAGCAAAAGGATTAGATGTAGCAATCTTTGTCCCACTCGTACTAGCCACTTCAGTGGCTTTCGTTCTTGTATTATCCACCTTCTTGGGTTGAGGAGCGCTTTAGGTAGACCAAGTATTAACTAGTAAGCAACAAAAATAAAGCTTAGACATACAACTCTGTCTTTGGTTCAATGGTATCAGTGGATTAACACTGCATTATGTGTGCATGATTTTTGAAAATGATGACCATTTTTGAATGGCTTCAATTGCAAGAGTAGGAATCATGTTAGGGAACGGTCCTTGATAGTCCAAATATGCCTTGTAGTTACGTTGATTCCTTTATAGAAGATGTTGACCTTTTCTTTGGTTGTTCAGATCATGTGTAGGACATTTCTAAAGTCCCATCATAGTCGTGATATCTTGGGAAAAATGGTCGTTCTATCTCCAAAAGGCAGCCGTTTCTAGCCTTTAATCCCCAATGTTATTTTACTTATTTTATTTTGTTTACGTCAATCTTCATTTGTTCTATTATTATATTTTTCTTTCAATATTACGCAGCGTGCATAAGGTAGTTTAATTGTTTTGTTTTGTTTTATGTCGAATCCGGGTATTAATTCCGAGACGACTTTTGTTGTTGTCCAATTTAGGGTTCTTATTCCCGAGAAGACTTTTGTTTGTGTCGAATCAGGATTCTTATTCCCGAGCGACGTTTGGGATACTTTGGGTTATCCCGTTTTACTTTGGTTATTGTTTTATTTTGCTTTCTTAGTTTACTACTTCAATTCAAGCTTTGCGATTTAGCCTTCGAGCTAGCGGAGAGTATTAGTGGATAATTAGGCCCAAGCCCGGTTTGTGGTTAAGGGTATTAGGGTTTTCACCATTATAATTAATGGTCCATAATAATATTATACCGGCGGGTTTTATCATTCTCTAACGGATCTAAGTTGTGTTTGTGTCAAGCCGAAAGTAATCATAGAGGGTGTTTGAAGTGGGTTGGTGATTCGAAGATATGCGAAGAAACCAAAGGGACATGGTGATTGTAGTTGATCGATTTTTTTGATATGCAAATGATTTTCCCTTTAAAATAGAAAAAATAAAATAAAAATGAAAGATGTTTAAAGAGAAATGTATCGTTAGAGTTGGTGGCTTTGCTTTTGTATGATGTCTTAGCATGTAAAAAAAAAGTTTATTTTTAGATCTTGACGTTTGTATAAGTATTTTTCTAATTAATCTGAGAAAACAAGATTGGAAAACCTTTATAACTAATTCACTATCAGAATAGTGGTTGATACTATGAGAAAGAAAGAAAAATGGGATATTGGTACTGCATTTGGGAGATAAAGGAGAAGTGGTAGGTGTGGTTTTAGTACGTGAAATTAGGGTTGGTAATGAGACAACTTATTATGTCTATGTTATGTATCCCTAAGAATTAGGGTTGGTTAGTCGATATGGAATTGGGCCTATTGGAATATAATGACTTATATTGGTTAATTTTGGGCTGGTATGACTATAATAAGTGGGTTAATCCGAAAATTAGTCATAAAATTGTGATATATAGTGACTAATTTTTCGGGGTTATCTTTTACTGTGGAGGTCGGTATTGACCCTTATCAAGATTCACTAACCATAAAAAGGCTAGACCGGGTGCTTAAAATTCACTTAACCATAAAAAGGCTAGACTGGGTATTTGTAATGTTTTTAAATGTCTTTGAATTGTTATGCAATGTTCTTTTTTATTATTAATAAAATTTAATTGTGTTGTTAAAAAATTTTAAAAAATGTATATATTGGTCGCCTAAGAAAGATTTAAAATGTGAAACATTTGCTTGCCACAAAGTAGTTACCGAGATTATACCGTCGCATTCTTGTAGTCCCTTCTAGTATTGATAATAGATAGCCAGTGGTGGATTTGGTGATCCTGATTGAGATCAAAACTTGTGATCATGGTTGTTTTGAGAGTTTGTTTTTTGTTTCTTGAATTGACTTTCAAGAACCTTCATTGTTTTGTTTTAAAAAATTGGACATACTTTTTTAATAACCAACGTGCTCTTCTAAATTGTAAAAAATAAAATTAGTGTGACAACAAAATTTGAGCAAATTTAACCCATTTGAAAAGCATAAGGGTACAATTTCAACCCCAAAAACCTTATAAATTAGATAATCAATCAAAAAAAAAAATCACATCAAAGAACTACATAAATAAATCGGAGCACCATGCATTGCTAAACATTGAAATCAATGTGCCACTAACCATCTAACCTCATCACCATAATAACTAATGATCAAGCAATAGTTCCTCACAAACTCTGCTTTCATTCAAATTACTATATGGATGAAAAAAAAAAAAAAAAAAAAAAAAAAAACTGTTTGCAGTCATGGTGTATCCACCTATTTTACACTTTAATTGTGTATGTGAAAAGAAGGAATTTGAGATGATAGTGGAAACACAAGGATGTAAGGGTGCAATCAAGCCAAACTTTTATCAAGCAACTCGAGCTTGAGCTTGACTCGATCGAGTCGAGCTTTTATCAAGCTTAAGCCCGAGCTCAAGCCTAATAAACAAGCTCAAAACACATAACGGGCCAAGCTCAAGCTTTTAATAGCTCGAGCTCGAGCATTTATCAAGATTTTCGAGCTTTCAGAATTATTTATATAAACAACTTAAAACTAATGTGAATATTTGTATAATAATTAAATATTTGTAGGAGGACCATTTAAAACCTAATTTTCCCGAATATTTTGTATAAGTTTTTTCCTCTCGAGTTCACGCGTATTTTTTTGAATTTATTGATGAGTTTGACTATCAAATTTAATGTTTATAAATGAATTCAAGCTTTTCGAGCCGAGCTCGAGCCTTACTCGAGCTTTACACGAGCCGAGCTCAAACCTAGATGATTAAAGCTCGTTAAGCTATCAAGCCAAGCTCAAACATACCTTATAAAATTTAAACCAAGCTCAAGCCCTGTCAAGCTCGAGCTCGGCTTGACTCAATTACACTCCTAGAAGGATCACTTGGAGTAACAGCCTACACATTGGTCGCAGTCCTATTGTAGTATCTTTGGTCTGGTTTTCAACAATTAGAAAGATAACATGTATCAGGTGTTAGAATATTCTTGGAAAACACAAGAACACAGAGTGAGGCATCCGCATGCATAAGAAACCAGGAAGTTACAACTTGTGCTTTCTAGCAAAGTTTTCGATTTCATAATAATGTTGGACTGCATGATGTTTCAACTAATTAAGGTCCACATGCTACAAGGGTCACATAATTACTTAAAGAACGCTTATTGTCAATGGTAAATACAAAAAGTATGTCATTTGTATCTTGCTTATTATCAAGGCTTACTAGCTACTGTACTTCGAACTAAAGGCATATAAAGCAAATCTTCATGAAACACTAACTCATTTTATACGATAATATTTTAAAAAATGAAATTTGGGTACGGTATTATCTCACTGCTGCTAGCCATACACATATATGTTTCAAGTTCCCCAATATTTTCAAAACCAAAGAAAGTCACCACCACCCTTTTGCCATGTACATATATATAACAGAATTAAAGGAGTTTAGACTTTCCACAAAGTTATAATCGTCAATAATAATAATACCTCCCAATGTGACATTAAGTTTTTAACAAATGCAGAAGCACAACATCAGGGCACTCATTCCTCTCTTTTTTGGGAGAATGGGGTAACAATAGTTTCCAACCTTTTGGCCAACAAATCCACGGGGTTTGAACCCACCGGCAGACTCAAACGCAAAGCTCTCCTTTTTCAGTAGGTTGGCATGGCCACTTCAAAGTTGTTTGCAACTAGTAGGAATTGTTCATTCCTCATTTATCTTTAAATATAATTAACTAGTTTCAAGGCCCGTCCAACAAGAATATAAAGTTCCATATATCTATCAATCAACCTCGTCACCTTCAGAACCATCATCATCAACAACGTGTACGATGTTTGATGGAACATTGTAACCTTTAGCCTCCAAACGGGAGAGAACCTTCAAACAAATAAATAGTAACATGAGTAAATTGCAATCGCGTCCCTTGAAATAAAAAATGCATGTGATGGTAGTTTTGTAAAAAAACGACTAATAACAAATAACTTTTGCAAAGACAAAATTTTCCAAAAAGGATCGACATGTTATCTTTGAACACATCACCCCAAGTTTAAGCTCCTTGATATGGCGAAGTCGACAAATATGTACTTCAATAACTTCTTCTTCATAGTCTACACCTGGAATCCTACCATCATCTTCGGTATAATCTAAGTGAGCTTCGACTAGGGAAGACAAATCGTACAAATAAATCTCCTGTAACATCACACTTCCTTGGATTGTTAATGACAAAATATTAGGAGCGTTTAAACATGCATGTCCATGTCGGCCATTAAGATGCTCGTCTCCAGAGATGACAAACTTCTTAACACTCTTTGAAGTAATATCAAGCTGCTTGAAACCATAGCAATCGTGCAACGTGAATGTTTCGAGACAAGGACTTCCGGAAAGTATATTTTGGATCAAATCTTCATTTAACTTGGTCATTGAAATATACAAAGACTTGAGGTTTTTCCAGCTAAACGTGCCAGTTGGATTAACAAAGGAGCATGAGAGTTTAAGATGAGTGAAAATCGAATTGTTGAAAAGCAAATCATCTAAAACAATCTTAATAAATGCAGTATAACCCCATAAGTGTAGATCAAGGTCTTGGACATTACAATTAATAGCATAACGGATCCATTTATTGACTTGCGATTCATATTTACACTCGTAAACGGAATGCAGTTGGAATTTGTTGAGCTTGAGGTGGGGGCGACACTGAGTTAGGGTTTTATCTACGCATGAAAAGAAATAGCGACGAGGCTCATCGTCTTTGGTATCATTATTGTTTATGAATACGAGATTAGGAACTGAGGTCCAGAGAGATCTCCAACATTTGGAGAGGCATGATGTTCGAATGGCGTCTTTTGTGGTTGGTAAACGAGACAGGATTTTGAGAATTACATCATCCGGTAACAAACTTATTCGATCTTCGTCATCACCAGTTTTGATTTCTAGATTTGCACATAGCTGCTCTAACGTATCCATGACGACTCGATTACCTGAAGAACAAGGAATGATCGACTTTGAGGAAGTCAGGATTGTTGATAAACTCTGTTTTGTTATTGTGGTATATATAGAAAACGTGCATAACTTGAGCTCCAAGCCTTAATTATAATTCTAAACTTATCAAAACCATGCGTACGTGCTGATATTGTTTTTCTTTGATTAGCGGCTCGGATACGTAAACAACAAGGATAGGATTGATCCACTTTAATACGCGTAAATATTAATAGGGAAACTATATGATTTACTAATAAGGAAACATTAATATCATTTTTCAAAAATAAGGTAACAAACAGGTTTGATTGTCAAAAATAAGGAAACAGGTTTTATTTTTAAATACACGTTTCTTTTAGCAAGTATATTTATACATATTTAACAAATACTTCATTATTGTAAACTAGTAGAAATAGTTCATTCTTGTAAACTAGTAGAAATAGCTCATTCTTGTTAAGTATAAACTGGTGTGTCTCTTACATGTACATTTCTATAAATAAAAAATTTTGAAAGAAAAAACCAATTGTTGCACGTAAGTTCATGTTTTTTTCTAGTTTGATCTAATGGTAATAATTAACCTAAGATTTATATGTCTAAACGTAAGTTCATGTTTTTTTCTTGTCTTTTTCTTTTCTTTTTATCTTTCTTATTTGTTTTCTCATTATTTGGAATTTTTTTTATCACTTTTTTTAATTACACGTTTTTTTTTTTTTTTTTTCATACGTTTTTGTCCGCTTTTCATACGTTTTTGTCCGCTTTTTATACGTTTTCGTCAGTTTTTTTACGTTTTCGTCCGTTTTCATACGTTTTCGTCCATTTTCTTACGTTTTCTTACGTTTTCGTCCGTTTTCATACGTTTTCGTTCGTTTTCGTCTGTTTCCTTACGTTTTCGTCCGTTTTCATACGTTTTCGTCCGTTTACATACGTTTTCGTCCGTTTTCTTACGTTTTCATACGTTTTCGTTCGTTTTCTTACGTTTTCTTCCGTTTTCTTACGTTTTCGTCCGTTTTCTAACAACTTCATACGTTTTTGTCTGTTTTCTTACATTTTCATACGTTTTTGTCTGTTTTCTTAAGTTTTTGTTTGTTTTCTTACGTTTTCGTCTGTTTTCTTACGTTTTCGTCCGTTCTCTTACGTTTTCGTCAGTTTTTTTACGTTTTCGTCCGTTTTCATACGTTTTCGTCCGTTTTCTTATGTTTTCGTCCGTTTTCATACGTTTTCGTCCGTTTTCGTTCGTTTCCGTCAGTCTTATTACGTTTTCGTCCGTTTTCATACGTTTTCGCCCGTTTACATACGTTTTCGTCCGTTTTCATACGTTTTCGTCCGTTTTCTTACGTTTTCTTACAACTTCATACGTTTTTGTCTGTTTTCTTACACTTTCATACGTTTTTGTCTGTTTTCTTAAGTTTTTGTTCGTTTTCTTACGTTTTCGTCTGTTTTCTTACCTTTTCTTCGGTTTTCTTACGTTTTCGTCCATTTCCTTACGGTTTCACCTATTTTCTTACATTTTCGTCCTTTTTCCTATGATTTCGTTCGTTTTCTCACGTTTTCTACGTTTTCATCCGTTTTCATACCCTTTCCTCCGTTTTCATCCGTCTTAATACGTTTTCGTGTGTTTTCTTATGTTTTTGTCCGTTTTCTTACGTTTCATCGGTTTTTATAGGTTTATATACGCTTTCGTCCGTTTTTTTACGTTTTCGTCCTTTTTTAGACGCTTTCGTCTGTTTTCAGACGATTTCGTCCGTTTTCATACGTTTTCGTCCATTTTAATCCGTTTTTATATTTTCGTCCATTTTCAGACGCTTTTTTTTCTGTTTTCATACGTTTTTATACTATTTTCATTCGTTTTTATACGTTTTTGTCCGTTTTCATACGTTTTCGTCCGTTTTTTGCAGTTTTTATACGTTTTCGTCTAATTTCATGTGTTTTCATGCTTATTATTAAACTTTATTATATTACATGTCTAATATCAATTGGGATATTTTATTATAAAAAAGTTAATGTCTAATATCACTTGTGATATTTCATAAACAAACAAGTATGTTTTTTAACCTTTAATATCACCTAAGATATTTCATTACTCTGTATATTTTTATATATTATCACCTATGTGTTTTCTAATATTTTTTTAATTTTTAGTTACAAGATAGTTTTTGTGTCTTTCATCGCAATTGACAAGGGCATATTTTTTTAATGCAACCAATGTTATCTATCACTTGTGATAATACTCTTAGTAGAAATAAAAGGGTTAAAGTCTCTTAGGTGAATTCTTATTTTGTTCAAAAAATGCTAATTTAATGCAACACTTGTTTGATTTTGAGAATATGTCAAGTCTCTAATTTTCATAGTTTGCTTCCTTTTTACTGATTTTGATATTTTTGAGTGACATTTATTTATCTCTTGTGATATAACACTGTAAGAAAGATGAAGAGTATTACACTCTTCATAATATATGTGTTATCAGTTGTGATACTCAACTAAGAATGTGAAATATTAAATTCATACCAAATGTGATAAGAATTTAATATTTTACCAAGTATATATGAAAGAAATGAAAATAAACATCACTTATTATATTACTGTGATGATTTTGTTCATTTTTCTTATTTGTGTTTTTGAAAATATTTAGGAAGATTTTTGTGTTTTATGATAATATGAAATATTAGAAAAGGTGTTTAACTGAAAACAAGAGATATTATGAAACTTTTGTCAGACTTGTGGTGAATTTTTCTATTTAATGGATACATTGTGCATGTTTCGATAGGTTTTATAGCGAAATTTAAAAATATCTATGGTTGAATCAGCAAACTAAAGAAGTTATAGTTGAAGAAAGCACACATCTTTATAAACAAATTAAGTAAGCTCAAACACCTGTGATATCACCTCACTTGTGATATCACATGATATCACAGGTGATATCACAGGTGATATCACAAGTGATATAAACTATGATATCACACATGATATCACCGGTAATATCACACATGATATCACAGGTGATATCAACGGTGTTGTCACACATGATATCACGTGTGATATCACAAGTGTTTGAGCTTTTTCAGTTTGTTTATAAAGATGTGTGCTATTTTCAACCATAGCTTATTTAGTTTGCTGATTCAACCATACATATTTTCAAATCCCGCTATAAAACCTATCGAAGCATGCACAATGTATCCATTAAATAGAAAAATCCACCACAAGTTTAACAAAAGTATCATAACATCTCTTGTTTTCAGTTGAACAACTTTTCTAATATTTCATAATATCATAAAACACAAAAACCTTCCTAAATATTTTCAAAAACATAACCATCACATTCTTAGTTGAGTATCACAACTGATAACACATACATGATGAAGAATGTAATACTTTTCATCTTCCTTACAATGTTATATCACAATAGATAAATAAGTGTCACTTACAAATATCAAAATGAAAACGTCTGAAAACGGACAAAAACATATTAAATCGAATAAAAAACGTATAAAAGCGTATGAAAACGGACAAAAACGTCTGAAAACGGACAAAACGTATAAAACAGGCAAAAGCGTATAAAAACGGATAAAATGAATGAACGTATAAAAACGGATGAAAACAGACGAAAACGTCTAAAAATGGATGAAAACGTAAAAAAACGGATGACAACGTCTGAAAATGGACGAAAACGTATAAAACGGACGAAAATACATGAAAAAGAAAAAATACGACAACGTCTAAAACGGACGAAAATACATGAAAACCTAAAAAAAACAGACAAAAACGTATGAAAATGGATGAAAATGGCCGAAAACGTAAGAAAACGGACGAAAATGTAAGAAAACAGATGAAACGTATGAAAGCATAAAAACACTTCTAGAAACGTATGAAAAATGGACGAAAACGAAAGAAAACGGACGAAAACGTATGAAAACGAACAAAAACGTAAGAAAATGGACAAAAACGTATGAAAACAAACGAAAACGTAAGAAAACAAACGAAAACGTATGAAAACGTAAGAAAACCGATGAAAACGTATGAAAACATACGAAAACGTATAAAACGAACAAAAACGTCTGAAAACAGACGAAAATGTCTAAAAATGGACGAAAATGTAAAAACGGACGAAAACAGACAAAAACGTCTAAAAACGACGGAAAACGATATATAAACATACAAAAATACGAAAACGTCATAAAACGGATGTAAACGTCAAAACGGATGAAAAGAGGAAAACGTTTAAAATCGATTTAAAACGTAAAAAGGACGAAAACATATGAACATGGACGAAAACGTATAAAAACGAACGAAAAGCGTATGAATACTGAGATGAAAACGTATAAAAGCGAAAAAAAAAAAAAAAAAAAAAAAAAAAAACTTGAATAAAAAAAGAAGAAGAAAAAAAAAACATGATTTTAGTTAAAAACGTGAATGCCAAAAAAAAAAGAAAAAAAATGTTAATAAATAAGAAAGACAAAAAGACAAAGAAAAAGGAGAAAAAAACATGGACTTAGGTTTCTATATTAAATCTTAGGTTTATCCTCACCATTAGATTAAACTAGATGGATGGTGAGGATTTGTCCCTTGGTAAGCACCAAAATAAGAGTAACATTTGAAAATTCCTCGTAGAAATAGTTCATTCTTGTAAACTAGTAGAATTAGCTCATTCTTGTAAAGTATAAACCTCTTACATGTACATTTCTATAAATAAAAATTTTTGAAAGAAAAAACCAATTGTTGCACGTGAAGTGAACAAATGTATATGTATTCCCCACCATGTGACTCGAACCCACCACCCATGACCTTCCGGATACACAACCGACAAGTTACCATTATGACATCTTATTGTTATATGTTGGGTTGTCTTTTTAACTTTCGAATTCACTGGCTCATTAAAAAAAAACCCTTTGACAGCAATGTGTTTAAGATTCAGTATACACGTATTATAGCAAAATGCACACACTTTACAACGGGTAATAATTTATTTAAATCGTAAAACTTTGTTTAAAAATTCAACCCGTAAATTAACACTAAAATAAAAGTACCTAACATCCAACTCTATTAACATGAAAAAAACATTAAAAATGGTCTAATTATTCTAGTGAAAAAGAAAAACCAATAAGAAAACATATATAAAAGAACAATGTTTGAAAGATATGTTTCTCCATTCTGTAGCGTCCTTCGAATGAATACTTGATTTCAGGTTTTATGTTCTTTTCCTAAACACATTAACATTGTGTTATCGAGTTCAAATTTTAAAAGAAAAGAAAGAAAATAAAAAAAAAAATTTAAATAAAATTGTGTTCTCAAGTTATTATTATTATTATTATTATTATTTTTGATTTTTTCCCTAAAATAGGGAAAGAAAAGAATGAGCCGAAAATTGGAAATTGGAAATATAGCTTAAAACTTCTCACAAGTGGAAGGAAATGAATGTAAAATAAAGTTTAACATGTCAAATGAAAAAATTATCTTTATTTTTTAACTTAAAACTTTCGATGTGCATGCAATTGTAAATGAAGCTATTTATTCGTTAATTCCTCCGAAACTCAGAAACACAAAACTTTTTTTTTTCATTTTCTTTCTTTACTTTCAACTGTTTTCTTTAGTTATATCTTGATTAATTATTTTACAAGTATTACGTTATCTCGACTTTTGGTTTTTATTTTTTATGAAAATAATTTTGTGATGGCTACAATGTGTTTTAAAGCATTACAGTATCTTGCGAGCACGGCTCACCGTAAATCGTACCGAACCAAATGTGTTTCTTACATCCCTAAAACGGGCTCTTAGGCTAAACACAGTCGATGACCGAGTTCTCAATGCCACATCAGCTTTCTTTCTCTGATGACCTGACGACGACTAAGTTGCCACAGTCGTGACCAAGCGTTTTCTTTTTTTTAATTCAAAGAAAGAAAAAAACAAAAAAACAAAAGTGGTAGTGTAAAAATCGGTATGATTTTCGACCGACTTCGGTAATATTCGTTGCTCGACCGATCCATGACCAAATGCCCACAATGGCATGACCGATCATGACCATGTGGGTCGACCAATTCATGACCTTCCCAATGTGTATAACCTTAGACAGCATGCAGTGGGGTAGTCGCCTTGGTAGTTGACCGACAAGGCGATCGATTCCCCCCACTGCGAGGTGTCGATCATCTATCGGTCGTGTGGTCTTTTTTTTTTTTTTCTTTTTTTTTTAGGCCATATACTTGACTACCATGGACTACCATTTCATCAATAAAATGTGTTGTGTTTGTGATGTTTTTTTTTCCTTCGGTGTGTGTGTTTTTCTCCGTGTGTGGGAGTGGGTAGAAGGCAGGAAAAAGATAACGTTTGACTTATTTTTTACTTTTTTTTTTTTTTTAGTTTGGTAATTATTATTTTTTTTAAATATTATTTGTATATTTGGTGCTTTATAAAACATGTAATGTTTAGAAAAATTGATGGTCCTATGGCAAAAATCGCCCTGCAGCGCTGTAGAGAAAAGCGATGTGAGATAAAATCGTAGTCACTGTTAGTCATGACTATGGGTAGTTTTAGCCCACTGGCACGAGAACCAAACGAGGTGCATTTGAAAGACGAGATTATTGACATGAATTTCTCCATTGACTTTTCTGCTATTTCGTCATATTTTCCCAAATGGGAAATGTTGCATCCAAATTTCTCATCATCATATTGTGTTACTTGCATTTGATCATCAATATTGCTTTTACACACACATGAGATATACAATATTGTCAATATGTTACGTTGTGAGGTTTATAATGTGATTCTATTGTGAATTTTTTAAATGTACTAAGTACCTACTTATGTTGACAACTTTGTAACAAACATGATCATTCTCTATTATTTCTTCCATCGTGAACTTTGTAAATTTTAGATTTGTAAGCACTTTTAGCTGTGAAACTTTAAACTAATATCACAAGATGTTTTTTTTTTTTTTTTTTTTTTTAGTTTCATTAAACGATACATGAATTGCGAAAGAACTAATACTCCATATAACAATTGATTTATTTGATCTGAATTGCTTATATTTATCTCATTATATAGGAAAATTGCGTAAATAAGGTATTAGAGGTTTGAGTACTAAAAAGTTTGTTACAACATATGTAGTGCACGAGTAATAGTAGCAGTTTTTTAGTTTTGTTTAAAGCTTCTCAATTAAGTTAACCAATATATGTGGCTGATACAAAACGTTTGAGTGTAATATGAATTTTCTCATTGACTACACGCTTTAGTCTAATGGGCTAACGGCTGGTGTAGTGAGATATGAAGCAGGTTCATGGACGTGGTGTGTAGGGGTGTCAAAATACCTATTCGGGTCGGGTTACTCCGGTCAAAAATTGAATTCGGGTTAACCCGAGTAACCTTGTATACTGAATAGGGTCAGGTATCGGGTTGAAATGTTTGGCTAACTCGGGTTCGGGTCAACCCGTTTGATCCGACCTGAATCGACCCGAACCTGACTGACACCTCTAGGTGTGTGGAATAATACCTTTTGACATTTTAAGCAAGCACGCACACCCTTGCTATTGATAAGGTTGCCACAACTGAAAATTCTTTTAAAGCCCATGCTCATTAGATATATTGTGATTGTATAAGGTAATTAAGTATATGATTCACGAACATATTTAATAACATAAACAAAACATTTTTGAACTAGTATACCAAGCCTTGCCTGCATAGTGTGACATGCACGAGCACTAAACTAATAACCATTTTTTCTGATCCATACTTTGATCATTTGTGTTCAAAAGTTAAAAATTTACCTTAGAAAGTTGATGATTGTGTATAACAGGTTCATGGGTAGAAAACTAACGTTAACTAAATTTACCTTAGAAAGTTGATGATAGTTGAATGAACATTCAAACTTTGGTTCTACTCCATACCGAAAC
This sequence comes from Chrysanthemum makinoi, assembly GCA_910596185.1. Lineage (NCBI taxonomy): Eukaryota > Viridiplantae > Streptophyta > Magnoliopsida > Asterales > Asteraceae > Chrysanthemum > Chrysanthemum makinoi. Next base: position 27,892,541 of record OU343223.1, read on the forward strand.
TTATATTTCTTCTCACTATTTATTTTTCGTTTAGTTTTATCATTTATCGAGACCATATTTATATATCGTACAGGCATTCCTCACATCCCGCGTCTACCCAATCACGTCTTCCACGAGGTATTTCGTACATGTATTTCTGGTTGACAAAAATGGAAACATTTTATCTAGAAATGGAAAGATTATATGTGTGATCTGGTTGTACTAAAAGTGAGTAAAAGACGTATATTAATATTTTTTTGTTAAGAAATGGATAAAATAAGGACGGAATGTAATTTTAGGCCTTTTAGCAGACCAGTAGAGACACTACTAGTAAACCAGTTAGAAGGACTAGAATTCATTACAGTCCAAATTAACCTTCTTTATATAGATGTGCATATATACCTACTTTTGATTACAAACTCCACCAATGTGGGATAGTTGAAAAACTTTTCAAACTCTCATGAGTTCAAAAATTTATAACGGCACTTGAAACTTCGATGACCTTTTGAAGTTTAATAACTAAAATATGACTCAAGCCACAAAGTAATTAGTTAGGGTTGCGTTAACTGATTATACACGGGCCATTTTTTCGAAGTTTTCATGGAGAAATATTTGCACAAATCTTCTTTTAGAGCACACGGTATGGAGAAGATTTAACATGCCAAATGCATGCCATTCGTGTGCCAACCATACCGGAGCATCGTGTCATTCGTGAGCCAAAAGCTTTGAGCCAATGCAATGGCTCATGCCATTTGCATTCTTGTGTGTGTTACTTTTTTGTATTGTGAGTGAGTGAGTATTTTTAGTGAGGTATTTTGTGGGACTCATTAACATGTTAGTGGTGTGTTATGAGGGAGGGTGTTTTAGTTATTGGTGAGTTATTGAGAGGTGTATGATGTGGCGCTGATGTGGCATACCAATAATGTGTTATTTGTAGCTTGCATACCTTGTGCTCTTATATAGAAGGGATATTATTTTCACAAGTACCTTGTCTTAAGGGGTGCTTTTTACTAGAATCAATGTATCATGGTGTACTTTTTATTTGTTTTCACGAGGTTGATGATATTTTTTAAACAAAGTTGTATTTCATTAACGATGCGGACAAAGGAACTTTGGATGCCATTGGACGCAATACTGAAGGTCGTTAAGCAGTCTAAAGGTAAAGAGTCGACGAAATTTTAATCTTTCGAGATGATTAAACTCCAATGCGTATTTGACATGTCTTAGATTGATTTCTTGGGTGCTTTTACGGGTGCTTTTAAATGTGTTAGATGATTTTTAATCTTTTGAGATGATTACGTTGTTTTATGGGGTGCTTTTAAAATGTTTGGTTTATGGGGATTGGGGTTGAGGATACCGAAAAGTGAGTGTAATAAGTTGCAGGGTTTACAAAAACTCATAACCACTCTTTTTAGTTAACGTCTGTCTTTAAGCATGTTAATGTTACCATCCTTCTACACCTTCCAATCATCTAGTCAATTGATTCAACAATGTTACTATCGTCTTCAATCTGACCTGCAAATTTTTATTATTGTGTTCGTAAGGATGAAAATGATAAATTTCCCACAACCTATTTTCATTTGCTTAAAAGTTCTTACAGTAAAGATGAAGATGAAACAACTTATATAATCAATATAGTAGTGCCTTTTTAACCGAATACTTATTCTGCACTTGCTATTTTATCCATACCGTGGGACAGTGAGTAACTATATATCAAGCCCACATTATTGTGGTTATTATCCATTACAAAGTGAGGAAACTTAAGTTTGGTAAGATATTACCATTTAGTTTTGCAGCAAACATCTAAACACCTCTTAGTCCCTCATTTTTGGAAGAAACTAATAAGGTTTGACTTTTGGAAGTCATACACAAGACTTTCGGACGTCCAGGATAGAACCTTTTATATATGAAGCGCTTTGCCTTTTAAGACCATTTGGTCTTGTGTTGTAGCATTGTTTATAATATGGTAATTTCATTTTCATATTGATATCGGGAGTTCACATGTAAGAATGTTCTAGTATTAAAAGTCAACATGGAATGTGTAATGGGGTTTGAGTATAATGGTCTCGGAATTCATCTCTAGTTGGGACGCAGGTACAACGCACAAATAAGTTATTTAGCATCATTGTACTTACACACTGTTTCATTTGAATAAAAGCTGTGTTCTAAGCATTACAAATGTATTGGATGTAGTCCAATTGGACATCTTGTGCAATCATTCTAATATTTTCCGATTGATGTCACTAACGTTGTTTATGATCTAATAGATTACTAAAGGGATACTAATAGGATGATTAAATATATACCTCAAGAATATGGAAAAGCTGATTGACAAGCTCTTGGGTGTTTCCATGCATTGATTAGTTGTAGTTGTATCTATGAGTTGATGCGATTAGACTCGTTTCGGTTTTAAACTATTTGGCTACAGATATACTAGTAAAACATTTAAGTTGTGTATTACATCTAATAATATAATTGAAGATAAACATTCACAAGCTTATAATTAAAAACATACTTACGTACATTTTACTCTCATAATCTAGTCATATTTAGCTCACACATTATTAACACACTTCTTTAAAAAACAAATTGGAGCCAAGTGCCTTTTTATGAAATTGTTAAATGTTTACTTGTTAGTAATATAAGTACTAATCTTTCAAAAAAAAAGTAATATAAGTACTAAAGAAAATTATCAAAAAAATGAAGAAACTTACAAAATGAAGTCATTATGTACTGATAAATAAACTTTTTTGACATCCCACATCGAAATTGATGAATACAATATTTAATAGAGTGTGTCACACTAGTTTGGTTCATCAGTTTGGAATATGTTTAACTTTTTCATGAAATTTATAATTTTATTTGCTAAGACATCTTAGAATTTTTCGTCAAAATATTTTATAACTAAATTGTGGCTTGTAAAGTTCTTGGATGTCTTAACTAGATAAAATTCAAAAGTCTAGTTCAAACTTTAGCTACATAGAATTATAAAGTGTTGTTCGAAATTTATGTGCGAGTTTTAATCGTATAAAATTTCAAAGTCTAGTAAAAATCTATGAAAAGTTTAATACGCATAAAAATCTTAGGGTGCGTTTACTTGGAGAAAAAATTCTCTTGTTTATTCTCTTGTTTTCTATATCTATTTTTGTAAAAATTTGGAATGGAAATTTATCTTCACAAAACACTTGAAAATATAGAAAACAAGTTTAGTTGATGTTTTTATTTTCTATTTTGAACAAGTGAAAGGATGGTTGGGGGTTATAGAGGAATAAAAGGAAAACAACTAAAACTTGTTTGTAATTTTTCTTGTTAAGTTGGGAAATAGGTGATTTTGGGTTTTACAAAACATTTTGTTAGAAAACGCTTATTTGAATGCAATCTCTGTTTTTCTTGGTTTTTACAAAACATTTTGTGAAAAACAAAGATGTTTTCCCCCAACTAAACGCACCCCTAATATTATACTTTTTTTTTCAACTAAGTCATTGTACTTATATTTAAGATTTTTTTTTTTTTTTTTTTTTAAGTAATTCAGACTAATGAATTTTACTAACAATATAGGTGATGTACTTCATGTTTTTTTTCAAATGAATCACTTTACCATTTTTATGTTTTTACAACAAAACTATTTCGGTAACCCGTTAACTAAATATCAATCGGTTACCCTTTTAAAAGTGTTCAAACCATGTATCATATCAAATAACACGTTACTTCTAGCCGATTTTTCTTCTTATAAAAATTAAAAACTAAATTCATTTTTTACAAATTGTAAATCTTTTCGTACTCTAAGAGAAAAAAAGAGTCAGATTTCACTTTTAATTTGCCTTATACCTTGCTACAAACATGTATTTTGGCAACATCATCTAACGTTAATATCAAAATAAGGGTATTTGTCATTCTTGATAGTACAATTTGGGTAATAGACGATTTCATTGTACATTGAGCTAAATAGACACAACAATAACTTAATAACTTAAGTTAATAAAAATTGATTCGTTTCAATGTATATATATATAATATATAATAGTAATTCTTAACCGATTAATTAGTCAATCCGCTCTTTAACCGAGAGTGAAAATCCCAAACGGTCAAACAAAGTCAAGCTATATATATATTCGGAAGTAGTTGATATTCCCGGGTCGTTTATGTCCCAACGAAGTGTGAAATAGAAAATCGGACTTGGTTCGTGATCGAGTGATTGAATAGTCGAGATATTTTGGATTTTGGTACTTAACGAGAACTTAACGGGCCTTTAAAACCAAATTATCAAATTTTAACCTTAGAGGTGCAAATTTATTTTTAAAAGTCCTAAATGATTAAAGATAATTTTAGAAAAAAGAATTACATTTTTTTTATTTATATTTTTTTTATTATGAATTAAAAACACTTTTAATCTAAAAATACTAAACGAATTTAGAAAAATATGAAAATATGTTGAAAAGTACTTTAAGCAATGAGGATTCTCGAAAAATTTAAAACAATTATCCAGCTTATTGAAATAAGCTGGAATTAAGCTTAAAAGGGAAAAAGATAAAACTTGAAAAAGTTGGTTAAATAAATAACCACTGCACCCTAGAACTGTAAGTACTTATGGCGTAGATGGTTGAGGTGTGTGTGTTAGGTGGTTGAGGCTGGTTAAGGTCCAGGGTTGAGCACGGCTCACCCTTGGCTTCCCAACTTCACTTTTTTTTTTTTTTTGAAAATTGTAAATAATCTAAATATAAGAACTTTTTGTGAAAACAAAATTTTTAAAACCTTAAAAATAAGCTGGAAATAAGCTGCAAAGTACAGCAACTTACAAAACTAAGCTGAAAACCCAAGGGACTTAACTGATATAAAGGCACAAGCTTCTATAAGCTTGTGCCAAAGCTAACAAAGCTTCTAAATCCTAAAAGGTAACCTAAAAAACAAATCTAACCTAAATTGAAACAGAAAATAAGCTAGAAAAACTATTAAGGATAGTAGATTACTTTTCAAACTAAAAATCAAAAAAGCATAACTTAATCTAAATCACAAGCTTCTATAAGCGTGTGCTTAACTAAAATAAGCTTCTTAAACCTAGAAATACACCTAATTGGCAATTCTAACCTTCTGATTAGCAAATCTCAGTAAGCAAAAAGCTTTACCCTTCAAATAAACATTGATACTAAACTGTCACTAAAACAGCCTAAGTAGGCATTTTCAAGCTACAAAATAAACAATTAAACCAATAAGTTGATCCATAAAACCTTGAAAACAACATAGCTTGTAGTCTAAAGAACTCACAAAAGCAATTTTCGAATAATTTGGACTTAAATTGTGCTTATAAATAAGCTGATAAGATAGACGGTTGAAGCAAATTTTAAAGTTTTTATTGAAATGTGCATACCTGAACCATAGTTTTTAAAGCTAAAAATAAGCTACCAAAAGCTAATACCAAACTTTAAAAACTAAAAACAGATAAAGACTAACAACTTAAGAACACATAAAATCATTTTTTGAGGATTTTTTAACTAGAAATAAGCTTAAAAAGAAGCTAATTAAAGAGATAGTTAGGACAATTTTTGGCTTTTTAAATTTTTGGAAAACAAAAACTTGGAGACTCAACTCACAAGTGTTTGAGCTTCCTCAGTTTGTTTATAAAGATGTGTGCTATCTTAACCCATAGCTTATTTAGTTTGCTTATTCAACCATAGATATTTTCAAATCCCGCTATAAAACATATCAAAACATGCACAATGTATCTATTAAATAGAAAAATCTACCACAAGTCTAATAAAAGTATCATAACATATCTTTTTTTTCAGTTGAACAACTTTTCTAATATTTCATAATATCATTAAACACAAAAATCTTCGTAAATATTTTCAAAAACACAACCATCACATTCTTAGTTGAGTATCACAACTGATAACACATACATGATGAAGAATGCAATACTTTTCATCTTCCTTACAGTGTTATATCACAAAGAGATAAATAAGTGTCACTTACAAATATCAAAATGAAAACGTATAAAAACAAACAAAAACGTATAAAAACGGATGAAAACGTATGAAAACGGATGAAAACGTATACAAATTCTGACGAAAACGTCTAAAAATGGATGAAAACGTAAAAAAAAGGATGACAACGTATGAGAACATTTGAAAACGGACGAAAATACATGAAAACATAAAAATACAGACGAAAACGTCTAAAAACGGACGAATATTCATGAAAACCTAAAAAAACAGACAAAAGCGTTTGAAAATGGCCGAAAACATAAGAAAACGGACGAAAATGTAAGAAAACAGACGAAAACGTATGAAAGCGTTAAAACACGTCTGAAAACGTATGAAAAATGGACGAAAACGAAAGAAAACGGATGAAAACGTAAGAAAATGGACAAAACGTATGAAAACAAACGAAAACGTAAGAAAACTGACAAAAACGGACGTAAACGGGCGAAAACGTAAGAAAACAGACGAAAACGTATGAAAACAAACGAAAACGTATAAAAACGGACGAAAACGTATGAAAACAGGCATCGAAAATGTCTAAAATGGACGAAAACGTAAAACGAACGAAAAGCTGACAAAACGTCTAAAAAAGCGACGGAAAACGTATATAAACGTACTAAAACGTCGAAAAACGGACGAAAACGTCAGAAAACAGATGTAAACGTACAAAAGGGACGAAACGTTATAAAATTTAGATGAAAACGTCTAAAGATGGATGAAAACGTAAAAAAATGGATGACCACGTCTGAAAACGGATGAAAATGTATAAAAACGGACGAAAATAGATGAAAACGTAAAAATACAGACGAAAACGTCTAAAACGGACGAATATTCATGAAAACCTAAAAAAGACAAAAACGTATGAAAATGGATGAAAATGGCCGAAAACATAAGAAAACGGACGAAAACGTAAGAAAACAGACGAAAACGTATGAAAGCGTAAAACACGTCGAAAACGTATGAAAATGGACGAAAACGAAAGAAAACGGACGAAAACGTAAGAAAATAGATAAAAACGTATGAAAACAAACGAAAACGTAAGAAAATGGACGTAAAAGCGGCGAAAACGAAGAAAACAGACGAAAACATATGAAAAAAAAGCGAAAACGTATAAAAACGGACGAAAAAGTCCGAAACGGCGAAAATGTCTAAAAATGGACGAAAACGTAACAACGGACGGAAAACGTATGAAAACCGACAAAAACGTTTAAAAACAGCATTAAAACGATATAAACGTATGAAAACGTCATAAAACGGACGAAAATGTCAGAAAACGAATGTAAACCTACGAAAAGGGATGAAAACGTCTGAAATCAGACGAAAACGTATAAACACGGACGAAAACGTATAAAAACAAACGAAAACGTATGTATTCAGATGAAAACGCATGAAAGCGGGAAAAAAAACGTGAATTTAAAAATAAATAAATAAATAAATAAAAATAAAAAAACATGAATTTTAAATAAAAACGTGAATTCAAAAAAAATGTTAATAAATAAGAAAGACAAAAAGACAAAGAAAAAGGAGTAAAAAAACATACACTTAGGTTTCCATATTAAATCTTAGATTTCTCCCCACCATTAAATCAAATATTAAACTTATCATGTTGTTATGATTGCGACAAATATTAAATAGAACAATCCCAATTTTTATTTATTTTTCTTCTTTTTTTTTAATTTTTTTTTACAAATAATTAATTTTATAGATAAGAATGCAACAAGATATGATGCAATAAATAAGTTCGATTAATGATTGTATGACTATCACAACCTTAGAGATTATGACAATGCACGTCAAATTGCGTGCATTACATAATTGCGGTAGATTGCGGTGTAATGCGAACTCAATCTTGGATGACTTGATATTAGGCATCATGATACGAAATTCTGAATGCAAAGCAATAATGTGCGCATTTTTAAACCTAGGTTGAGATAACAAATATTTATTGGCATATGTATTTTATATATGCCTTGTTGTCCAAGCCAATCCCTATATAGTAATCATAATTCAGAAAAATATATTACGTTTGATTTAAAAAATATAAATCTTCAAAATCTAAATCCGTGTAGAGGCGTGTAAACATCACAAATCAATTTAGACAAAGTCAACATTCGGTGAGTCCATATTTTTAGTATAAATATTCAACATCTCCATCTTCATTTTCAAACATTATTATCTATCAAACTCTCCATATTTTCTTCCTTCATTCTCTCTCAAAAAAATGAGTTGAACATGTTTCATTCTCTTCATGCTATTCATTATATTTGCATCTTCGATGGATGCCCGAAAATTGTTAGATAAACCGGATTCAAGCCCTAAAGCTGGAGCAACTTCTCAAGCTGATATGAGTTTGTACCTAAGTTCTCTACCAAAGGGCACCGTGCCTTCTTCTACTCCAAGCAAAAAGGGCCATGCTTCGATCACTGACGAAACGCTCATAACTCGTCATCTTATCGCCATTGATCGGATACTACGCTCGGCCCCAAGCCATGGAGTTGGTCATTAGTCAGTTTTGAAAAAAAAAAAGAAAAAAAAAAAAACATATACATTTTTTCATTATTTATAGTTTGTTCTTTTGTTTTTGATATAAGTATTAGGACATAATTGTATAGAAAGAAGATGAAGTATATACATCTCGGAAATTATATCCGAAAACAGATAGTCTTGTAGGTTTTTAGATGATGTTGATAGAGATACTATACATAATTGAAAGTTAATTATTGCATTTAGTTTAGTGATATAGCTATTTTGGTAGTAATTTTTTTGCTTCAAGTTGGAGAATGTAATAACTTTTTGCTTTTGAAGTTAAGAAAGTCATTTTTTTTCCATGTTGATGTATCATACTAAATTCATTTCATTGCCAAATGCCAATATATTCATTTACGATATGATACATGCAATGTCTTAAAGAGGTACTTACACGCATATTATTTTAATTGGCACACTATAGTGTATAGACACATAAAATGGAACAAAATCTGATACAACTATCAAATTCAATAGTTGATGTGCGCTAATAAAAAATACACATGTGCAAACATAAAAAAAAATTAAAAAAAAAGAAAAAAAGGTGCAAATCAATTATCTATGTTTTATGTTAAAATTGATTTAGACTGCAAATTAAACTGTGCAAACAAAGTTAGCAAGGTCATTTCAAGTAATGGCACTAAAATAAAATAAGAAAATAGATCTACAGTGATAGAGGTTTTAGTAACACAAAAAAATGTCATCATATCTAATCTTCTAATGACACTTTAAAAAAAAATGGGTAAAAGCTTAAAATTTTATGATTTAAGACACTTTTTATGTACAAAATGTGTGTTAAAAAGTAAAAATAAAATAAAATAAAGTATTTTCATATTTTTTTGTTTCACTATAAATAGACTTTTAATTACTGAATCTCGGAAAAGCATATAAAAGTTTTAGTGAAACTCTTTTTTATATTTTTATTTTTATTTTCGGTGACATTTTTAATTTTTAACTTTTGGTGACACCTTTTAAGTGTCACTAAAAAACTATGTTTACTTGTTTTAAAGCTTTTGTACAACATGATCAATATTAATAACATATATAACATAAAATAACATAACTAACAAGCATGAAATCATAGAAATAAGGATGATGATCATGTTTCTAGCTTACAACTTTTGGCCTTACTTAAAAGGGAAATAAGAACAAAGGACTAAGAACTAGAACAACTTCCACTCTTGGAATCCTTCAGCCCTCTTGTGCACTTAAGGTCTTGTGTTAGAGCTTATGAAAGAGCTTGATTCACTTGTGTATCTTGCAATCTAGCCAATGGATGAAGAAACTTAGAACTAAAATCATGTGAAACTTGACAAGAGCGTCAACAATGATGTGTAACTTGAAACTTGAAGATCAAAGATGAAGATGTTATGGATTATATGTTGGGCGTTTGGAGTGAAGAACATATGAAGATGAATGAGTTGTTTTTATATAAAAACGAGGAGGTTACATATTAGGATATTTTGCAAAGCTTACTAATGAAGTTATAACACTTGTAATGATCTTATGTTGGATGTAATCTAACCAATCCAAGTGCCTTGGTTAGTCACCAAAAATGCCACATAGGGCACAATGAAGAGTTTAGTGAGTTTTGATGCTTATCTTGAGTTTACAGAGTGAGTTTTGGTTCCGGTAATTACTATTGTTAAGTATTTAAATCGTAAAACTTAAAATCCGGTATCTTAAAAATATGAAATTTCTAAGAAATGTTAAAACTTATCAATATACTCTATAAAAGTATATTAAATGAGTGATAAGTTTAGCGGAGTGCGTACACGTTGTTAAAACCTAAAAAAGTAAGTTAAATACGCGTAAAACGCAAAACGTACAAGGTTTACGTGAAAATGGAAAAAGTGAAATGTGAATTTTAAAATATGATTATTATGAAACTAAAAGGCTTATAATGTGTAGACTGGGCGTAGTCTAATGTCGGTTGGTGTTAAATGTTCGTTAAGTCTAAAACCGGAATTGTTAAATATCTAGTTAAATTTAGTTAAGAAGTTTAAGTAAATATCTTAGTTACTTAGGTATTAAGTCTTGGAAATATCTAGGAACTTAGCTTGACAATAAGGACTAAAAATGACTAGTTAACTTTAGGAGATATTTTGTGATATTTAGTGGTAATAATCAAATGCTTATTTTATCGTCAAAGGAGGAGGGAAATATGTTAATTTTCCAAAAAAATAAAAGCGTTTAAACGTCTTAGACAAAATGGTGCATGTATAGTTTAAGTTTGCGTATAGGTAAAAATGCTTAAAACGTAAGTTTAAACTCGTAAATCGTAGGGTCTATTTGGTAAAATTTAAAATTAAATTTTAAAATATCATATTATGATTATAATTGAACTAAAAATTAATTTAATGTTATGGAATATATTTAGAGTTGGTTATCGTTACACGCGGGATAACCTATTATATTTAAAGTTCAAAATTGTACGCGCTTTTTTTGGATAAAATGTTTATGTTTTGAATAAATATTAACGTGAAAATTTCGAGTTGTTACACCCGAATCCGAATGAACCCGAACCCCACTAATCCGAATCCAAATAGGGTCAGATTTGGGTATGATAATTTCAGGCTCGACCCATATTTGACTCGAACCCGACCAACCCGACAATGATTAACACTCCTAATTGCAAACACTCTCTTTGTTTTAGGCCATTTCTTTAGCAAAATAGGCCTTATTAGGTCAAGTAAGAAGCCTAATAAAGCCCAACTTAGAAACTCTAACTAGCAAAACACAATGATAAATAAGGACGACAGATACTAAACCCTAGTTCTTATTAGGTCAAGTAAGAAGCCTAATAAAGCCCAACTTAAAAACCCTAGTAAGCAAAACACAATGATAAATAGGGACGGCAGACACAAAACCCTAGTTCTTCATCATCATCATCTTAAACACACAGTAAAAGCAACATCGTCCAAATGACGTTGTAAGTAACGCTGACCGAAGTGGTGTGTGAGATAACATTTGTTGTTATCAAACGATAGTGTAATACGGAGTGTTAAGTATGCCACATAGGTTTTTTTGTTTTTGTTTTTTTGTTTTTTTGCGGTTTACTCAAGTGTTAATTGATATTATGTGACACATTAGGACGTGACGGAAGTATGAAACGTTGCTTAAGTTTGTTTATACGGGGTATTATTAATTTAATTATTTCGAAAAGGCTAAATTCCGGAAACGAGAGTGTGAAATAGTTAACGAGGAGCTAGGTGGCCGTTTGGTTGGGGTGTATGGGTATAGATCTATGAATTTGAAAGTTATTAATGTTGTTTGGTTGGTTATGGGGCCCACCAGGATGAGGATACCCAAAAGTGTAGGTTTCCTCATATATTATGTGTGTGGGTGGTTTCTTCATACCCTCCATTATCATTCTACTATATAACAACACCCATACCCATTGTGATTCATAACGAGAAACCAAACGCGCCCACATTTAGGGTGCGTTTGGTATCCAACTATGGGAATGAGACTATGACTATGAAAGTGAGTAAAGATGTTTGTTTAAGATGAGGGGGCCCACTATTATAGTAATGAATGATAGATATAATCCATACTTCATATACATCAAAAGAGCTAGGAATGGATCTTTCATAGGTGAGGGACCCACCACTACTATCAAACTCATACCTATTGTCGTTCATGACAGCATATTGTGATTCATAATGACCAGATTTGTAACTATGGGATACAATTGTCACACATTTAATACTTTAGGGTACCTAAAATTACTTTTTGGTAGTTTGGCCCATTTAAATATCTATAAGCCCATTTATAAGCCTAGTCCCCAAATAATTGTTAAACACTCCTCTCCCACAAGTTCAAAAGAAAACACACACACACAGGCTGATAAAGCAGTCATGAAATTGGATCTACGGACGGCTGGCTGGCTGGCTGGCGGCGCCTCACATACACCGGGCGGCTAACATGAGGAGGTATTGAGTACTTTCTGACCGTTAGATTCAAATTTTTAAAATTTTAAAGCCCTTAATTATATTTTTAGGACCGTTTAGAAGGCCCTCTAATGCAATTTTTTTAAAATTTACAAGCCCTCAATTATATTTTTAGGACCGTTAGAAGGCCTTCGATTGCAAATTTTTAAAAATTTACAAACTCTTAATGTAACATTGATTCATTCAATTTATTCATTCAATTTTGTTTTGAGTTTATTGATTAGCACAATTCATTCATTCAATCTAATTCATCAATTCATACATTCTATCTTTTACTTTGATCAATTTCTAATCACAAAATAAAAATGGGTGTTACTGATCTTCGCACACGGATGCAGATTTACATGGAGGACGCCCACCTCCTGGATTTTGATGGTTGTCAGGTTGCAGTCGACTCGAACGGGTGGATCTATAGCGGCGCGAGACAGTGCGCCAGAAATCTTGTCCTCAAAATACCAACTAGGAGGTTTCATACTTTTTTTCCTTATTAGTAATAAGTTTAGTCTTGAAGTAAACTCCAAAATTTTCAAAAAATACAAATTTATGCCACTTTTTTTGTTTTAGATATTTCTATCTTTTTTAGTTTAAAGTCTAAAATTAGTATTTTTTTTAGTTTTTAAAATCAAGTTTTAAGCTTTTCAACAAATAAAATTGCAAAATCCCATAAAAAGTTTCAATCTTTTTGGAGTTTACTTCAAGACTAAAAGGGTATTCAAAAAATACAAATTTATGCCACTTTTATAGTTTTAATTGTCAGATATTTCAATCTTTTTTAGTTTTTAGTCTAAAGTTAGTATTTTTTTTAGTTTTTAAAATCAAGTTTTAAGCTTTTCAACAAATAAAATTGCAAAATCCCATAAAAAGTTTCAATCTTTTTGGAGTTTACTAAAAGGGTATCAAGAATATTTATCGTTTTTACGGGGTCAATTTTTTGACCTCGCATGGGGTTTTAGTTTAGTGTTGTCACTCTTTATCCTATCGCGGTGCTTTCTTATTAATCTTTTTGTTTTTGTTATTTGCCATGTTTAGACGTAAGCGTTATTTAGGATGTTATATTGGAGTAGACTCATAATGATTTTGACATGCTCTTCCTTTTTTGTTTGTATAAATTAGGTATTTGGATTACTTTCTAGACAGAGTCGAGGTCTTGTTAGCATATGGCGTTATTCCCACACTTGTCTTTGATGGGGCGCCCTTACCTGCTAAGCTTGAAGAAAACCTCCAGCGTGATGCGTAAGTTGCATTTAGTTTTAAGTTAATCTTTCTTAAATCATTTTTAGTTATAAAGTTTCCTAACTTAATTAGTTTTTAGTCAATGACATAATATAGTGTAGAAAATAACATATCCCAATTTATATTACTTTGTGTTGAAATCACAGAGACAGAAAAGAAAGTCTTACACGAGCATTACAACTTGAATCCGCTGGAGACATGAAAAGTGCTAATGCTGAGTTCAAGAAGGCGCTGAAGGTAACGCCTCAGATGGTCAATGTGATTGTGCAGGTATAGGAAAATGATCACTTTTTGTTCCAATGCTTTGTGAGAATCACCGTTTGATTGTTTACATTTTGGATGGTATAGGAGCTTAAACGACGCGGAATTGACTACATAATTTCCCCCCACGAAGCTGATGCCCAATTAGCATATCTAAGCAAAACAGGAAATTTCGATGCCATTATCAGTGAAGATTCGGATATGATACCTTACGGATGCAAAAGGGTAAACTTTTTAATTTTTTATGGTTTTTATTAATTTTCTCGTTTTTCTTTTTTCTTTATTTTTTTTTAGAAAGTGAAAGTATTATAGATAATAACGTTTTACAAATTGCATGAAGCCTGCCGTGCGTCCAAACTACCACCTCTTGGTTGCATAACATGGTCCCTGTGTACCAATTCTTTTGGCAAAACATTCCTTTTCTTGCCGTTCTCCTGCCCCGAATGAGGATACATGCCCAAGTTCCATTTTTCTGTCCTTGTCATCGTCGAACAACCCTTGTATTCCCTTCCTTTGGCGCCCTTGATTTTGACCTTTAATTACTCTTTTTCAGTTTTTCACAATAGGTTTATTTATGTACTTTCTGGCGGCTTATTGCATTGGTTTCTCAGTCCTGTCACTACCTTTTTATTAGAGAATTCTTGAGTCAATGAGGAGCTATAAGCTCAACGCTTTAGAATTGGATAATGAGATTGGAAAATTTCGGATTCAGGAGGCACATCCTGTGTTTGTTGTCATTTCAAAACTCCAATGCATGTCCAGTTATCTCTCGAATTCAGATTAGTAAGCGCGCACTATCAGTTTGTTTATGATTGATCCCGACAACATTGGTTTGCCAAATTAGACAAAACCACAAGGATGATTTTTTTTCAGTTTACTCTTTTTTATATCTAAGAACACTAACTTTATTCTAATGACAGGTCCTTTTCCAGCTTGATTGGCATGGCTTCTGCGATGAATATAAATCCGAAAACCTGTCAAGATACAGTGAGATATGTAAAAGGAAGAAAAAGCATAAGGCGTTAGATTTATCAAGTTTCTCCCATGACCAAATTATAACGATGTGCGTCTTCGCCGGTTGCGACTATTTGGAATCGGTCAGTGGAATTAAACTCGGTAGGGCCTACAAATTAGCAAGGGACTATCAAAATTACAGCCTGGCAATAGAAGCTGAGAACGGTTTTACCACTTTCCCTGATGATTATAGTGATTCATTCCATAGAGCTATTATGACATATAAGCATCAAGTAGTCTATGATCGAGACAGCGAAGAATTTGTGCACCTATCGGAGGTTAATGACGCTGCTGACCAAGATCTTGATTATCTGGGAAAATATCCTTTTTATCTTTCTCTTTTTAGCATTAAAATTTTTACCTTTATGTGTTAATTTATTTTCCTTGACTTATCTAACGTTGTTACCAAAATCGGTAGCGAAACAGATTGCAACAGGAGAGATCAACCCTTGTACCGGATTGAGGTTTGAAGTGGAAGAGTGGCTGAGCTTTAAGATTGAGGAAGAAGTAGTTGCAGGCTGTCCAAAGAGGGAGATCATGGGACTAAAAGAGGCAGAAGAAGAGCGACAAATGTTGGTGTCAAAATCCATCCTTCTTGAGGATACGTGGAAAGCGTGGTGGAATAATCCATGTGTCGCGTCCAGCAGCAGCTCAATAGGTTCCTCTATTCACACAGTTTGCACATTTGGAGACTTGATAAGGTATATGTTATTTAGTTTCTTTATTTCATGAACAAAAATGGCATAACAATAGTAAAATAAGTGATCAATATTCCTAATATATTTTCATGGTTTCAATGCAGGATATACAATATTATGCCTCGGGCTAGTCAATTGGTGTCGAAAGAAAGCATCTTTTGTTTCAGAAAAGGAACAAAGCCCGAGTGGGAGGATCCCGAATGTGCTGAGGGTGGAAGATGGATTTTTGCTATGGCTAAGTCGCAGGCTGAATCATACTGGTTAAGAGTGGTATGAGCATTTTATAAGTCTTATATCTATAATACATGTGTCTATATGTTCATTGTGTCTTTTATCTTGAATTAAAAAGCTACAAGCAATCCTTGGGGAAGAATTTGATGAAGACAGTTCAATTTATGGGGCAAGCGTGAACCTGGATTTTGATGTAAAATCGCTATATGGACAAAAAATGCCGTCAACAAGGAACTCCAGGTTAGTGAAAAATACTGAATTTCCATTGTTCATCTGTATGTTAGTGCAAATTTTATATCCTTGCTTGCTAAGTAAGTTAGTTAGCAAAAGAAGTTCCTTCAACAGCTTTTACAGGGCTTAAGTTTGACTTGGAGTTTTGTCAACTGGTAGATGGAAAAGGTTGTTAGTTAAAATCATTAGATTAAGGTTCTTCTACCTTCTGTAGATAAGTTCTATGAACTTCTATTCCTCTGCAAATCCCATCTCACATATTAGTCGGAAAACATACATTGAATGTCGTATAGGGTGTTTGGGTAAATACAGTGATCTGATTGGGTTGCTTTAATAATTGTAAAATAGACTAGTTATAATACAACAGCATAACACTCA
This sequence comes from Chrysanthemum makinoi, assembly GCA_910596185.1. Taxonomy (NCBI): domain Eukaryota; kingdom Viridiplantae; phylum Streptophyta; class Magnoliopsida; order Asterales; family Asteraceae; genus Chrysanthemum; species Chrysanthemum makinoi. The sequence continues at coordinate 27,909,023 of OU343223.1, forward strand.
AATATGGAACCACTGACCTTAGAAGTTTAGCATTATAATGGTCCCGTGGATTGACCAACAAAAGATAGAAATGTTTGATAAACTATACTAGGTAAATTTTATTTTCTTAGAAAGTGAACTTAATTACTACCTTAGAGTTGGTCTTAAGGAAGAATTTGTGAAGATTTACTTCTTCAACAAAGGGTGCTCATTTCCTTCCGTACAATTATTATTATTATTTTGGGTTTTTTCTTTTCCAAAGTCTATTTCTAATGCAGTTTATGTAGTAAAAATCATGTAATGAGGCCTTTTATAAACACATGCACAATTCCTGGCGATTATGAAGTCATTTGACTATTGGAACACAAATGGGACGTTTACTTTGGAAAATGAACACTTTTAACAAGTGTTTTCTTTACACAGATTTCCATTGGGAAACAGTTCAAGAAGATGCTCAATTACAAATACATAGCAGGATATATTTTCCACGAAGATGCAAAAGCGTTGAAAAGGCAAAGAACAAGTACACCGTCTGAGGTAGTTGAAAGTTGATTTTGGATTTTTTTTTTTGGTCAGGGATTTTAGCGTAGTTGTTGACCGTCAATTTCTTTCTTTTTTTCTTCTTTAGATTATCAGTTATTTGTTGTGATCATCAGTTAATTATATCTTACATGGCGTTTCAGGTGTGGTTCTATATGGTGTCCGGAAATAGATCTGAAGTGAAGCATGCATATACTTGACTGACTAAAGTTTTGGAGCGTATTGGTAGTTTAACACTGTTGTAGTAGTGTAGTGTAGTGTTGTCCTCAAATGAATATTGTAAAAAAAATTGAAAGGTCAATATATAGTTGACAAAACAAGAGTGGTGATGGCATAAACAAAGTTTTGGAGCGTATTGGTAGTTTAACACTGATGGTTTTTCAAACTCGGTAGAGAAAATAAAGATTTTGTGTGAATGAATCTTTAATGGTTGACATATTTTCTCTTCAAGTTGAGTGTATAGTAATGTTAGATTGATTTAGGCTGTGTTTTTGTTTCTTATGTGTTTTTTTAGAAATATTTAGGCTTTTCTTTGATGTTTGACCGGATATGCTGAAATTGATGGAATGTAACTATGACGGTGAGAGTATCAAGATAGTGATTTTGTGTGTGTAATTTATAAGGTATAAAGAAGATGGGTATTAAAATGGTACAGTATTTTGAAAGAAATATGGTATGAAGAAAGATGTACATGTCTAGACTTAACATTTGTTAGCGTTTTCGTTAAAGCAAAGGATCAACGGTACATAACGTTTCGCATTTTAAGATGGATGGTGCAATTTTTTTGGTCAAAAGACGAAACTTGTCGGTCAACCAAAACCCAAGCACGAATGAACAGTGTAGTTTACTCAAATTTAAATATAGTTGACAAAACAAGACAGTTGACTTAATATTGGTCAACGTTAAACTTTAACCAACAAATCAAACAACATTCAGTTTCCAATAATCCCATGTTGTCCAAAACAAAATCAGTATCAAACATAATCAATGTCACCCACAAATCCAATATAATAATAGATGACGTCACTTACACAAAACTACTCCAGTCATCAATAAACTCGACCTCATTACATGGCAAATTAGCACAATCACAATCACACATGATCAAAATGGGTCATAACCCATCTCTGTTTTTAACCAATACCCTTATGATCATCTACTTAAAATTTGGTGAATTTGGGTGTGTACACAAACTGTTTGATTTAATGTCGGCGAAATGTGGTTTCTTGGAATATGTTGATTTTGGGGTATGCGAAAAGGGTGTTTCGTGAGGCGAGAGGTATGGATGTTGGGTTTTGTTGATACAAAAATTGAAGTCCTGGTTTGGAGCTCGGTTCTCGTACCAATTAAAATTGCTTCTTGAGACCTGCCACTAAGAGACAAGAAACACCGTTAGGCTTCGTGGGATTGTCTCCCACGATTATCCTCGGCGTGAGTGAGTAATGTCGGTTTTAAGGTTTTAGGAGTTTTAGGGTTATGAGATCGTACCTTAAGCGAGGATATAGTCCCCTTATACGCACGGAATCTTTGTTGGTTCCGTGTTCCCAACTTCGGCGTATCCCTAAAGTCGGTTGGAATGATTATCCCCTTATTTTAGAAGAGATCGGATATCTATTAGTAAATAGATATGGGCTTGGGCCGTGAGCCCAAGCTTATTGATGTGGCCCGGTTCGTGTAGGGCTTGTATTGAAACATGGTCGGGTTTATGACCCGACTCCGACTATCGTCATCATGTCCCCCATCTAGTATCGCAGATGCGTAACTCGGGATACTAGACTAATGACCGTAGTCCAAAATAAAATAAACTTACAAAACGTATTAAAGAAGCCATACACATACCCGTAGGTGCGTTGTATCTAGACATCAAAGTGAAATGTAGCGCGCCATTATTCGGGAAAGTGACTCTCCCGCGTCCCATCAGAGTGATCTCAACCACACAAGTGGAGTCCACGTGGCACGTATCGTGTGGATGAGAGAAAAGTATAAAACCACCCTTCATTTTCACAAAGTGATCCACCGTAAAAAAAAAGTCCGCCATTGTTGAAATAGAACTCCAGTTGCAAACCGAAATTAAACTACCTCAAGGTACCCGCGCGTGCGTTTCTGTAAATCCACCACTATGGTCAAACAACTGCATGAGTTCACCTCCAATCTATCCACGAGTGATCTTTTAGAGTTCACTTCGGATTACTACATACCGCTTAGCGTACATCCGGTTATTCGGTCTGCGGCGTTAGTGTAGGTCCTTTTTCAGGTAGATAGCGCTGTGTTTCCGTGGACCTATGACTTTCATACCAGTTCGCTTGGTGAAGGATGAGTGCCCCCGCTGGATCCTATGTTGCTGAGGATGCGGAATTGATAAACGCTAACCGCATCCCCTTTAATTCCTATCCTGAGGAATTTTTGGTACACATGGGCATCAGCGAACTATTTTGGTCGAAGATGAGATCCCAATCTTTTTAGAAGCCAATGGCCAGGGTGGGTACTCGTTCTTCCGCACCTCCTTTTGTAGTAAGAATTATCTTCCTTTGTTCCCACATTATATAACCAATGCTGTTTGTTTGTTTCCAATGCGCGAGAGATGGACCTCTTTCTGTTGTTCGCTGGCGGCCGTTGAGTGGTGGCAGGGGCGCGGCGGCTAAAGGAAGGAGAGAACCAATCCTAACACTCGCAGGGCGTCATAGATTTGAATCGCGGGAGACGAACCGGTTCCTCGGTCATGATGGAGTAACACCCTAAGAAACCCTACTCCCGAAGTAACCCGGCAGTAGCACGACCACCGTAAAATGTGGCTCACCCTATGGAGGAAGAGGAAGAAGAAGAATCGGGCTTATCGTAAAAGGACCGAAGTGATGATGGTGCGGGCCCATCAAGGAAAAGCCCGTGGTTCAGGCTGTGGCATTATCCTCCACGGATGAAGCGTCTTACGCTTTCCTGCGATGTCGTTGAGCCACAGTGAGTAAAGCCATATATATATAATTTCCGTTTGTTGGTTGATATGCTAGTTGTTAATCTAACATTTATTGGTGATTATTGCGGGGAGGAGCAGTTGATAGAATGCGCCCCAAGGCTAGTCCTATACATTCAGCATTCGAGCATGAGCCAGGATAATGAAGACTGTGTCGGATGCGGAAGCGCCCATGGAGCAATTGGTTGAAGAATTGGTGCAGGTCTCCGCACATCAGGCTGCACTAATTGTGAAGCTGAAAGACCGAGTAGCGAGTGGGGTGAACCAAGATTCACAAAAGGACCAGACAATAGCCGTTGGGCATGGCCCAGCGGCCTTTCGAGCATAGCTGGATAAGCGCTGTCACGAGAACAAAGGGATTTGGCGCTTACGCTCAAAGCAGTAGATGACAAAATGGCGCTAATGTGTCAAATAAATCAAGCGTCTTGATCTTTGCCGGCAAGTCTGCGTCTTGGGTACTTAAACATCACGGAGCGGTAAGGAAAATTTGTTTCTTGCGATTGGGGAGCTTGGGGCTCTTGTGAAATTTGGTCATGGAGATCAGGGGCAAAACTGCGTAAATAGTATTGAATATGGCGAGGTTGTATCCTCAGCTTATGTCCACAATAGCGGGCCTTGCGGTGGCTCATAGGCCACGGTATCGCTTAGCGCCCTTAATACCACGGAATGCGAGAGGTAGTTAATGCCCGGGGAGGTTGTGCGGTGCGCTCACGGGCGTGGTAAATCGAAGCAATTGAAGAGCTCCACGAGGCAAAGCACTTGAAGGCGGCGGTTGATAAGGTACGAATTATGATCGGAGTCATATGATCATTTGGTCGCCGCCATCTCAGAGAATGAAAGATTTAGAGCTCCCAATGATTTCGAAGCTTGAGCGCGATCAAGATTATCCGATAAATGTTATTATGGCGGGGTTGACCTTGGCGCATCATCGTGCCGAGGATGCGAAACAATTTGGACTATTATTTGAAGCCCCATGAGTCTCAGTTTCAAGTACCTGTGTTTGCCGTCCTAGGATAGCAGAATCCCTTTGCTTTGGAAAAGAGGTACCTTTGCGGGGGTCTTGGAAGCGCATGCGACCCGTCTTGCTAAAGAAGGTAATGCGAGGTAAAGCTATTTTTGTGCGGAGTTGGTGCGGCTCACCTTGCCAAGGTCCGATGGGGTGCGGTCATTGTGGCCACCGTGTCGCATCAAGATGCAAACGTGTTGAAAAGTGTTAGCAAAGTTAAAGGTGCAACAAGTCACGTTGGCACCTCTTCACTAAGCGTTGTATATTTGGTGCGTGATATGTTGCAAAATAACTCTCTCTTGCGTGGTTATGAATGAAAGTCTCTTTCTTGTTGTGCATATTTGTAATGTATATGTATCGTACGTGCTTAGTAAAAGATGTATTTGTTGCCGAAGAGACAAACGTGTAAGCCAGTGCAAATATATAGAAAATCCATAATCATGTACGAAAAATCCTAGTCTACTTGAGAAATAATTCCAAGTACTTTATCATAATCATGTATGGTATGATATTACGTCTTTGTACATATCACATTGAGGAAACAAGTTTCTTGGTTCCTAAGTTGTTAAACGTGCACGTGTGCGTGTTGGCAACCATCGTGGGTTGCGCACATATCTTATTCCAACGTCTCGAGAACAAGGTGTTTAACAAGGATACATGATCCGATGTTGATGGGTTTGCAACCCTCTTACTCAACAAGTTATTTAGTAGGTTAACTTATCATTTTACCATCGTGGGTTTATTCGTAGTGCATGCACGCCATCATTGGCAAGAAATAAAAATTGTTAAAGACATACAGATATATGGAGATAACAACTTAAAATGTGTCGAGTTAGCTAGAAACGCGGCATTTTATTGATACTTGCAAGTTTTTTGAGAGATAAAGAAAGCGTATATATGAAAAATAAAGATGAATACATGAATGTTTATTGAGAGCAGTCGCGGCGTCTGCGTACTGTCTTGGTAGCCATTCTTATAGGTAGCACCTCTTGAGGTTGCCGATGTTCCATGTCTTGTGATGGTCACGACCATCCAAGCCTCGTAGCCCTGGCGCCGTGCCTATTGCCAGTAACCTCATAGGGTCCTTCCCATTTTGGTCGAGCTTACCGTATCTTCTGTGTGGCTCGCCTCATTGTACGGTAGACAAAGTCGCCTGGTCGAAATGAAACACTGCGTACCTTGGCATCATAGTAGCCTTTCATTTTTGACTTCGACTTTGCCTCCCTATGGCTGCGCGTTAGTCTTTCTTCAATGATCCAAGTCGACCGTCTCATCATCGTTTGTTGTCACATTGATCTCCGTAGTGCGGATGGTTGGCATGCCGATCTCAGTTGGTATAACGGCTTCTGTCCCATAGATTAGAGAGAAGGGGGTGTCCGTCTTTGGTTTTATGGAGGTGCGGTCGCCCATAGTACATCGAAAGTTCTTGACCCACCTTCCTTTGTGCCTATCCAGGGCGTGCTTTGATTCCTTCGCCCGGGCTTCGGTTTCGCGCTCTACTAAGCCATTGGTTTGTGGGTGCGTAATCGACGCGAAGTGTTGGGTGATGTTTAACTTCTCGCACCAATCTTTGAAGGGTTTTGCGAATGTTTCCCATTATCGAGATGATTTCACCGGTAATCCAGCGGCACACAATGTTGTCCCAGACAAAGCGTTTCACGGTTGCGGTGATTGTCGCCACTGCTTTTGCCTCGATCCACTTGGTGAAGTAGTCTATGGCTACTATGAGAAACTTGAGACCGCCTACTGCTATTGGAAAAGGACCTGCAATATCAATGCCCCATTTGTAGAATGGCCATGGCCGTGATTGGCGTTAGCTCGTCTTGTGGTTGGCGGGATGGGTCTATGAACTTGGCAATCATTGCACTTCCTTATTAAGTCCCGCGTATCTCGATGCATGGTTGGATGAGTATCGATCGCATGCATCGTGCTACAACGGATCGCGGTCCTGCGTGCATCTTTGCATGAACCTTCATGGATTTCTCGTAGCACGTAATTTGCTTGTAGAGGGCCAACGCAGCGGAGCCATGGTTGGAGGAAAGAACGTCGGTATAATATGTTGTCTCGCACTTGAATCTACTGCGCTTGCGCCGTATTCTGCGAGCTTACTGTTCTCGGGGTAATGTTCCCTTGCGTAGGAATTCCGTAATCGGTGTCATCCATGTAGGGCCATCCTCCTCCTCTATGACAGCGGAGACTTCTATCTCCGATATTGATTTGCTTTTCGGTGTTTCCACCGCACTTGCTTTGATAAGTGTGAAAGCGTCGAATATCGCGCTACGCTTTGCGATTTTCTCCTCTAGGGACTTGCTTGATAGTAAATCTGTCAAAGCCTTTGATAAGTGTCTTAGTCTTCTCGAATCTTGAATCATATTCTCTTCTTTGGCCACGTATTCGCCCGACCGCGTGGTTGGCCACTAAGCGGGAGTCTACATTTGCTTCCAAGTTACGTTACACCCATTAGCTGCAATCGTAGTCCGCGATTAGAGCCGTGATTCGCCTCATTGTTTGTCGCGGTAAATTCAAAGCGGTCGCGTAAGTGAATTCCATTCCCTCTGGGTTTGTGAGAATGAGGCCGGCTCCGATCCGTCGACGCATGCGGATCCATCGTAAACAAAATCCATGGATCTTGTAGTTCCTTCGTCTTGGTGTGGGTACGCTCCGTTATGCGGCTTCGATGATGAAGTGCGCGGAACTGTCCTTTTATTGCGGTGCGTGGTGCGTAGAGATGTTATGTTCGCCTAGCAACACACTCCCTTCGGAGTCGTCCGATGCATCGAGGTTTGGAGATGATCGCTTGATGGGTTGATCTGTGATTACCACTATCGGTGCTTGGAAGTAGGCGTAGTAAACTGGCGGCAAACCCTAATGCCAAGACTAACTTTTCCATGGCAGCGTAGTTCATCTCCGTCTTCTTTAGCGCTTTTCTTACAAAATAGATAGGGGTTTTACACTGAGTCCCTATCTGTTAGTAGCACTGCGCCGACGCCCCATGAGTTCTGATAAATACATGATCAGCTCTTCCCCCGGGGGGTGCAACGAGTGTTGGGGCGTTGCTAATCTTTGTTTGAGTGTAGTGAAGGCTTCTTCCGCCTCCGTCGTCCACGGAAATCACTCTTTTCATACACCTCTTGAGTGTTTTGAAAAGAGTAATGACTTCTGTGACTTAGATAGGAACACTGTTTAGGCCGGCCAGTTTTCCGTTGAGAGATTGGACTTCCTTAGCGTCGCGCGGTGAGGAAGTTCTATTACCGCCTTTGTCTTTTCGGACAAGGTTTTATGCCGTCGAGTTCTATCGGGTATCCTAGGAACATGCCTTCTTAGCGCCGAAGGTGCATTTCTTAGGATTCAACTTCATGTTGACCTCTCGTAGAGTCTTGAATGTCTCTTCTATGTCGCGCGCAAGCTCAACTTCGGTATGGCTTTTGATGACCAGGTCATCCACATAGACTTCGGGTTGCGGCCCACCTTTTTCAAAGGCATTACTAAGCGATAGGTGGCACCCGCATTCTTCAAGCAAAGGGCATTTTTGTATAACATAGCGCCTTGGCCGTGTGGAAGGCTTTTTCCTCGTCTTCCTTAGCCATCGTATCGATGATATCCCTTGTAGCGTCAAGAAAACACTGCGGGTATCCGCAGGGACTCTATTTTCCGGTCTATCTCGGTAATGGATAGCGATCCTGTGGGCATGCTTTGTTAAGGTCGGTGAAGTCACGCACATTCGCCAGCTCACCGCTTTTTTTGACCATTCTGGGTTAAGCCAGTCATGGTAGTAGACTTCACGCATAATTCCTGCATTTACCAATTTCGTACCTCTAGAATTGCGTACGCTCGGGGCTTGGCCACGCTTCTTCGGCGTATCGGTGAGTACCCTTGTCGGATTCTCGGTTTATGCTCGTGATCGGTGGCACGGTCATATGTTTTGGCTCCCGCGAAAATATCCACGTTCTTTTGTAGGGCGCGCGCACAACGCTTTGCCGTTGTCCGACAATGACCCTCCGATGGTTATTTCTGTCGGGTATTCGGGTGAATCGACCGACCAGTTGGGGACTTTGGCCGCGCCTTTGTTTCGAATCGGTGCCATTTCGCATGTAACCGCGTTACATTCTCATTTGGTATCGTGGCATTGTGAAGAGTAACAATGCCCCTTCTCTTTGGAATTTAAGCATCCCGTCGCTGTCGATGGCACCGCAGCGCGATGGCGATATCCGGGTCTCCCAATGATGCCATTGTATGGCGAAGGGGATTTGATCACCATGAAATCCATCCAGGTTGTCGTAGAGTGCTCTGCATTGCCAATGCTGACTAGTAATCGCAGTTGCCCTATGGGCCATATCTTTTCACCCGTGAAAACCGGAGTGGTATTTTGGCGGGGTTTAAGCGGCTCGTATTTCGGGTCGTAGTCTTTTAAAGCAATGCTCATACATGATATTTGCCGATGCCCCACCATCAATGTACATGCGGTGTATATCGTGACCCCCGGCATTTATTTCAATGGTGAGTGGCTGCTATGCGTTGTCCGCGGTTAGAGTAGGGAAAGAGATTTCGCTTCTTGGAAAACTCACGGGTGACCTTTTGTCTAGTGATTACTTGCGTTTGTATCATGTAGATTGTGTCGGCCTTATCTTTGGGTGTCTCCTTCTTGTTTCCATTCTTTTGTTTATCTCTTCCCTCTTTAATGTTTTTAACCAAGTGGTCTAGCCTACCCTCTTTGACCATCTTGTCGATGAGTTGGCGCAGCTGGACACATTCGTTAGTGGTGTGACCCTTTTGTGCGTGGTAGTCACAGATATCCATTCAGTCGCCCGATCTGTGGTTAATGCGCATCTATGGCGGTCTTGGGAAATTCGCACCTTTCGTTGCGGTATTTCCTTTGGGGTTTTGATCGAGGGAGTGTACTTGTCATTATCTCTGCCGCTCCTCTGGCTGCGATAGCTCCTATTACGGTTACTCCTCGGTCGATTCGATTGTCTCCGGTTGTTCTGTGACCGGTAACTCGAGTAGTTCCTTTTGCTATCCACCGCGGCGGCTTCTCCCTGGACAAAAGACCGGGCGCTTCATGAGTTCATCAAAGGTCTCAGGGATCTTGTCGTTCAATCTCTTGATGAGTTCTGGATTATTGATCCCGTTCATGAAGCCAGAGATCTTTAGTACCTCAGGGCATGCTTTAACTTGCATGCATTCATCCTTAAAGCGTTCCATGAATGTGCTCGTAGATTCTCCTTGGTCTGCTTTACCTGGCGAGTTCGACGGGGTTTTTAAGCACTTTTTTTCGATTGAGTAAAATTTAGGGAACGCCTTTCTCAACTCCTCAAAACCATTTATGCTCCTTCTGGGAGTTTGTTGAACCGTTCCGCGGCGCTTCCACACTAGCGTGGAATTAAACATGTGGCACCACACTGGTTGTGGCCAATTCTCAATGGTCGCGGGTGATTCAAAGATTTTTAGGTGATCGTCGGGATCACTGTTCCATCATAGGTCTTGACATTTGTAGGCATCGCCTCTTCTTGTTTTGAGAAATCACTAATGCGTCGGTGAACGCATCCACTTTACGGCGGCCATGGGAGAGACATGTCTTCCTCTTGGTCGTCGTTTGCGTTTCTAGACTTCCAATGTCTGTATCGCTATCCTCGTTGTCAGGAGTTATCGAAGATGAGTTTCCCTTCTACGGCGTTTCGCCGGCTGTCCTCGAGTCGACTTATAGTGCGGATCGAGGGCTCTCACGGGGAATGCTTTCGTCCAGTCTATCATGTACTTTACGGCTACCCGGTGCGCATAGACACTGGTGTGCCGTTCTTCTCCATTACTATCACTCAAGTGTTGCGAGTGAGATGTCTCATCACCCTCGATTCTCCTCCCGATTCTATTGAATCTTGGGAGTGGCGACTTTCTTTTCAGCTTCTCTTCGATAGCTGCGTGGGGAAGCTTAGTATTGAGAATCGAAATTGAGTCGGGCTTTAAGTTCCGACCGATCTCTTCTTCTCTTCCTCTTGCATGAGGCGGTTAATGTTTCGTAGTTTTGGGATCCGAAGCTTAAGTGCTAACTCGGTGCGACCCCTCAAGAGTGGGTGCGTTTGTTTTACTTATTTGTACCCTTATTCGGTCACGGTGCCTCCGGTACCTTTGTCGGAGTTAGTTTCCACACGGTTGGAAGGGAGTAGTAAAGAGCGGTGCGATGGGTTACTCCACTCGTGGTGGTTGTGGTGGCTTGGGTTGTTCAGTCTGCGGTTCCACCAAGGGAAGATCAAGTCTTGGCTGATCCCTTATTTTTAGCGTGGCCGGTTGTCCCAGTGCGCTTAGGGGTTAGTCCACTGCGACTTCTTCCCCCATGAGGTCCGCTGCGTCGCTGATTACCGTGCTTTGTCATTCTAGTGTCGGTTCTTAGTGTAGGGTCCCACGGATGGCGCCACTTGTTTATACAAAAATTGGGCGTCCACGGTTTGGAGCTCCGGTTCGTACCAATTAAGAACTTCTTGAGACACTGCACTAAGAGACAAGAAACACCGTTAGGCTTACCGTGGGATTGTCTCCCCCGATTATCCTCCGGCGTGAGAGTGAGTAATCGGTTTTAAGGTTTTAGGAGTTTTAGGGTTATGAGATCGTACCTTAAACGAGGGATATAGTCCCTTTATATCGCCGCGGAATCCTTGTTGGTCCGTGTTCCCAACCTTCCAGTATCCCGCCTAAGTCGGTTGGGAATGATTATCCCCTTATTTTAGAAGAGATCGGATATCTATTCCGCAAATAGATATGGGCTTGGAGCCCGTGAAACGCGCTTATGATGTCGGCCATTCGTCTGCGGGCTTGTGAGTATTGGGCTATAGTCGGGTTTATGACCCGACTCGAACCTCGTCATCGAGTTTAGTAAGTTTACATTATGGGAGTGTTTTGAGTGTGTGCTTGGGAAGAAGACGGGTGATTTGGAGTTGGGGAGGGATGATTGTTGTGAGTGGTGTTGGTGTTGATGTCTTCTCTTGTTGGGATGTATTCCAAGTGTTGGCGCGTGTTGTGTTTGAGAAATGCGGTAACTTGGATCGGTTTGGATGAGGTGTCGGGGAACTCGATGATTCTTGGCTATGTTAAAGGTGGTTTGTATGATGAGATGTTGCGAGTTTTGGTGAAAATGCTTGGCTAACGCGTGTTGTAGGAGTTTTGGTGATTCTTTAATATGGGGAAAATTATTGCATACACATGCGTTAGGTGAAACTTGGTTGGGATCTTGATGTTGTTGTTGGTACTGCGTTGCTTGATATGTATGCTAAATTTGGGGATTTAAATGATGCAATTTGTTTTGGTGTCCGGCCTTCCTGACAAGAATGTTGTGGGGAGAATATTAGTGATGATGGTGTTAAAAGGCGTTGAATCCTTTTCATGATATGCAGAGGGATGGGCTAAAACCTTCCAGAGTTTACTTTTTCAACAATGATCAAATCTTGTATTGCTTCCAAAGATTTGGAATATGGGAAACAAATTCATGCACATGTTTGCAAGTATAATCTTCAATCGATGGGGATTAATGGTGATTCCTTAAGATGTTTTAATTCAACTAAATAACAAGATATACTAATATGGACATCTGTAATCGTGGGCCATGCTCAAAATGGTGAAATCGAGCCGGGCGTTGGTTCTTTTGTGAACTTCTTATATATGAATTAAAACGGATGAGTCCACAGTTTCGCCATTTTAAAGTGCTTGTGCTAATCCTGTGTGGTGAGCAAATTCAGAGTTATTCAGCTAAAAGTGGAATTGTAAAATCGAGTGTGGTTGTAAATTCATTGATGTATATGTATGCAAAGACGGGTGACATAGATTCTGCGATTTGGTGTTTGATTTAGTGATAAATCGATGTAGTGTCGTGGAGTGTGATGATATGTTTAGAGGGGTATTATAAGTGTTTAATTCCGTTTTCTTTATAATGTTTCAAGAACTTGGAAGTTCCTAGGATTTGGCCACGCAAAAATAATCATTTACGTTTAAGTGACTGTGAAGATGAAAGTGAACGAGAGTGTGAATCGGTCATGCTAGAAACTATGTTGAAAACATAAAAGTGAGTGAAAACTTAAGCTTATGAAGTTCTCATGGGGTTGTAAGACATTTGCTTTACGGTAAAGAAGTTGATCTTACTTTTTGAAAGCTATCGTCCAACATGGGAAATTTTCTTTTCATGCCAAATCCTTCAATACTTGGTATCTCTATATGCCTTTCATTTGCGTCTTCTTGATTCCTGTCCCTAAAATTGACTTGTATGCGGCTTCTGTTCTCTCGCCGTTTTGACCTCAACCCATCCAAAAGCAGACTTGGGTTCACCATCGAAGTTTCATGTTAAGCTTGCAACCATTGGCTTCATCAACACCGTAGCGGAGTTTGTCTTCGTGTGCTGATCACTTTCTTCCGTATTGTTGTTCGAAAATAATGACTTGACAATGACCTTTTTCTTTTGCACCCTTGTTTTGACCTCACTTGCATCCAAGGAATAACTAGAATCCAACTCCTTTGAGGTTATACAAGGGTGTATGATGGATTAGTGTTGTACTATTGTGTCATCTGCAAGAAAATTAATCACACAACTAATTTTTAAAGTGTATAGTAAGATGTGTCAGATTATTCAATAAACGTATCCTTTTCTAACCATGAGATAGCGATTCCAAAGCGCGAGTTCCTTCTTGGAGCAATGGTATATACCTAAGAAAATAAAGCAATTCATCTCAGAATACAAGATATAAATGTTTTAAGAGTTCTTGAAATTGACAATTTCACTCACAATTTCTTCGGTTAGTCAATCAGCGGATTGCATTTGTTGGACTTGGGGGTGTTGGTGAAAATAAGTGAAATGTGATCATTGGTCCCATTTAGTCAGGAAGTAACTAAAAGTCTATAACACGAATTTGAAGGCATTGTTTGGAACAATAGCAATTGGTTACTGAGAATTTTCTGTCGTGAGCAAGTCCAAACTTTTGCTTGCGGCTCGGATTTAAAGCTTTTAAGATTGTATGTTCCATCAGTATGGCTTCTTCTTTAACACACTCTCCTTTGTCAAAAAAGAAAAGGAATAGCCTTAACCACAATTGTAAAGGTAAGCATTTCCGTGTCGTATTTGACACTTAGTTTCTTAAAAACCACAGTTGGAAAACAATGACACACACACTGGATCGGCGGTAGGTAAAAGGATCAATATCTCCACTTGCTATGCCTTTGCCTAGATTTTGGGGTATCAATGTATTAATTGATCAAGGCGAAGCGAGAACACACAACAAAATGCACGATATGTAGAATTCAAATGCCAAATTAGTACGTGGGATATGAACCTAAAAATCCAAATCTTCATCAATATTGCGGGAACGGTTCATCGATAAACAAAATCTTCATCCAGGATCATATACTCGTTGATGTTGGAAAGAACATAATTGCTTTCCGAAAGATTCTTCATACTGCGGCGGAACGACAATGCCAATAAACTTCAAGTTCTTAACTACCGACATTTTAGTCAAGCTACTAAACACATCTCAAGAATCATTTGCTTGGTGAAACCCGAAAATTTGGTTTTGGTTGTTTTGTAGTTTGACTACTGAAATTCAACACTTTGCCCATATTTGTCCATCTTGTAGATGATCCGAGTGAAAAAGTTAAAGGATGTGTCACGGTCGAAACTTATATGAAGCAACAAAGAAGAATAGTTGACCAAATTACTAACTTACCCTTGGGCAACCAAATGGTATTAAGTCTGAGTCTTTGGTAATGACAAATCTACATGCTTGCTAACGGCTAAAAATGTCATTTGGGCATCAGCCTCGTAAGGGGCCACGACATATGATATATTTATACTTGTTTCAAAGCCGGGTAAAATATACTTATATGCACAAACTCGAAAAAAGCAGATAAGAAAAAGACATGTTGATTCCAACTATTTAATTACACTTTTTACTCGGTTAGAGGATGGTAGCTCGATTCGTCCCGAGCTAGCATACAAATCTGATAGTATTATAATTTCACAAATGAGTACTTCATACTTCATCTTAGTGATGCACGAGTGATTGAATGTATAACTTGACGTATAGTGTTTACTACGAATTCATTCATACGCCATTGCGAGGTGATATATGCCTGCCTTTTGATATCATTCATAAGCGTGATGAAGTTCCTTAAGTGCTCAATAGCACGGGCTAGATTTTCCTTCCTTGACACGTGAATAAAAACACACACATGATGACCACAATAAACTCTATAACGGATGATAAAACCAAAAATATCGATGTTAAGTTGTATGGCAGTCCATACAAATGAATTGCTAACCCAGCAAAACTATAGGATAATAGGCATGGATACTCGAAAGTGTGCAAATCATCTCACATAATTAATTACTTGGGTTTAAAAGAGGTTGAGAAACAAACCTCTTGATAAAACTTCAAAGTTTCAAACTTCACTAGTTACAAAATTTTTAGTGGTGAGAAAAAGTGTTTAATTGATGTCTTCCCCAATTCAAGATTTATCAATAAATACATGTGTAAACACTTAACAATTAATGCACATTAACAATAATCCATGACAATTATTGTAAAGTCGCAAGATCGCTTACAATTAATGACATAACAACAATTATTCATTAATAAACACATAAAATTGCATGCAATCATAGGGTTTACAATTAATGAGATAACAAGATTTGGGTATGATGATGTAAGCTCCTGGAAAATTTCAATGTACTTAACGCTTTAATCAGAAATTAAACAAGATCTATTTTGTCATGGATTTTCTAAACATCACATTTGCATATCATTTGACATATGCATGATCAACGCAGCCTGAGCGTTCAAAAATACATCGTTGTGATCTAAACGAAATTCCTCACGATCCCGATATTTTTAAAATACTTAATATATATGTATATAAAATTTTATAAAAATAAAAATATATATGCATAACAAATAAATATAAATTATAATTAACTTGAACCAGGCCTAAAACACCCACCCATGATTTCTTTGGGCCTCCATTCATTACGAGCCCACCTCATTCACTATAATTTCTTGCACTCGAGCCCACAACCGAGCCCAACACCATACTTATATTTCTTTTTGGCCTAACTTATGTACACAAACCAACTAGAGAAGCCCAACACCTTTCTTTTCCTTTTTACGGGCCTCGTCTAACAAATCAAATCCCAAATCCCATGCATGTAGAATTAAGGTTAATATGTTTGTGTTCTTTCATTTGTAACCAAACGAGAAGCAAACCAAGGTACCAAACTAAACACAAGTCAAACATATTTTGGTCTCATGTGTGTAAGTGTGAGGTGAACAAAGGAGACAACCCCCATACTTAGCCACCGTACAAAAGATTAGTTTAATAACCTAAACCCCTTTGACTAGTTTTGACCCCAAGATCCATTGGATATTATGCTCCTAATGACTTGACAATACCATGGCATGTTAGGACTCAAATCCCACGCATGGAAACATTCCTCAAACATGACCAAGTTCAATGTACATGTGGCTAATTAATAAGTCCTAAATTAGGAAGCTAGGAGTTTAATCGGGGCCGTCTCGAGAATGCCTAAAAAGGCGAGGCCGAGGCAAATGGAAAAAAAATAGGCCCCCAAAATTCAAGCATACACCAATAAAAATTGTTATCAGTATAGCGTATGGTGTCATTCATTTAATATCAATGTTTTAATGCTCATCCTTGCCTTAGTAATATTGCTAAGAAAATTTGGACCTTAAGTTCTCTTGGTCCATTTCAACTAGTCAATAATCAATTTTGGGCCCTTATACAGTTGGGCCCCTGCCTGCTACCCCAAGGCCGGCCAGGTTTAATATTTGAAAGGCCATGCCTAAACTTTCCTTGTAACCACTTAAAATACTTGGCAAATCACTTCACTCTCATTCACTCTCAAACTAACTCTCCAACTCACCAACAAAGCTCACATACTCATAAATCATCCACTGTGGAGTTCGAGTCAAGCAAAGGAGAAGCATAAGAGTTCTAGCTCGTTTAGTTGGGTATAGAAGCGAGGAGGGTGATAGGTTCAAGACCACTAGACACGTTCAACCATTTCCTTTCGAATTCATCTCCACCACCTTGGTGTTGTAAGTTTTCCTCGAACCTATTTCGATACGACTCATATTATGCTTCGATATCTAGTATTACATTCGTTAGGAACACTTTCATCTTATTTTTATTTTGCAACTATCACCGATTGGCAGAATTAACCCCTCCACTTCAAGAAACCTTATAATAGTTATAAAAGTATAAAAATCCAACTTTTGAAAATATATTTTGCAAAAACAGTTTTCTGAGGACTAAAAGCGACAAATCTGGAAACTTTAAGCATGAGATATTTATGGGTACAAAGTGTCATTTTTTAAAAGTTTAGGGGCTAAACTCGTACTTTTTGTAACTCGAAGGTAAAAAGTGTAAATTTAGGAAAAGTTTAGCAAAACTTATGATTTCATAATAGCCTCGTAAAAAAATGAGTATTTTTTCACATGAGTAATATTTTGAATAATGATAAACTTATTTCATGTATAAATATATGTAAATATATATTTATTAGAAAATAACTAAGTATATGTAAAAGTATACTTATTTCGATAAAACACTGGAAATCTAAACCGCGTTAAAATACTCAACAAATTTATTAAGATCACAGCGGAAAACATTTCACTTATGCGTAAATGAGGATCATTAATTAAGACAATGTAGCACGTAAATTAACTTAAAACGTTAATCACGATCGCACACTATTGGATTGGACAATCCGATGATCTATTGAATAAGAATATTCAATGCTCTATTATTTTAGTGCAAAACCAAAATGCTCATATCTTGAGACTCGCCATCTCATCATTTTAGGTTTCGAGTTGGAACCTCTGCTACATTGTGCTTGATCTATTTGTGCGTGTGCATTATCATCAAGGTGAGTTCATAGCCTCGCTTTTACTTTATTTTTATAAACCCCGCGAGGGAGATACATGCTCTAAACTAGAACACAAGGTTTTTTCATAAACGCTCGATCCTCTTGATTATTGGTGACGCGCTAAGTATTTAGCCACAAGTCCCCGATCATGAACCATTAGTCACAGTGAGCGTTGATATCGTGAATAGTACTATGAGGATTAACGAACCCGTTTCGGTTATAGAGAAATAACGGGCGCCATATTGAATTTCTTTAGGATATTGGCTATTACCTCCTTTGGGGCATACTTACGTACACACTCGTAATGGTGTATCTGATTGAGTTTTGGTTTCATGAGCTTAGCGCATAATAATCTGTGATATTTTCTTATGATATTGTTAGTTTACAATGATCATGATCTTATACTTGTGTTCAACTTATTTTAAACCTATGGACGTCACTCAACAATTTTACATTGACCTTTTTAAGCATGTTATCTCATGTAATCGGTGAAGATGTTGTCTAAAGGCGGAGCGGGGCATGGCAAGGCTTATCTGGTGGTGTAAAACATAAAAGTTATCATTTCTTTCAAACTCATGATCTTTCTTTTGGGAAAACACTTGATCTATTTACAACATATTGTAACAAACTATAATTTTTCGATGAATGATAACTATTTTAATAGCGTCTCTTTCAAGTCATTTTCTATAATTATTGACTATGATCTCCATTCAAGTAACACTCGAATTAGTCTTCCGTTGTCATTAAGATTTTTGGGGTGTGGATAACCGATTTCGACCCATATTTGACTCGAACCCGACCAACCCGATAATGATTAACACTCCTAATTGCAAACACTCTCTTTGTTTTAGGCCATTTCTGTAGCAAAATAGGCCTTATTAGGTCAAGTAAGAAGCTTAATAAAGCCCAACTTAGAAACTCTAACTAGCAAAACACAATGATAAATAAGGACGACAGATACTAAACCCTAGTTCTTATTAGGTCAAGTAAGAAGCCTAATAAAGCCCAACTTAAAAACCCTAGTAAGCAAAACACAATGATAAATAGGGACGTCAGACACTAAACCCCTAGTTCTTCATCATCATCATCTTAAACACACAGTAAAAGCAACATCGTCCAAATGACGTTGTAAATACTTATTGACGGTGGTGTGTGAGATAACATTTTTGTTATCAAACGATAGTGTAATCTGGTGTTAAATATGCCACATAGGTTTTTTTTGCGGTTTACTCAAGTGTTAAATATGCCGCGTAGGCTTTAAGCTTTTACTCAAATGTTAAATATACGCAAGGTTTTGTTTTGATTTTTTGATTTTCAAATTTTTATCCGTAGGCATTAAAGCTTGGTGCGAATCAACACAAAACAAGAAAATTCATTACATTAAGTGGAACAGGCAATAATTTACAAATCATAGAATTTCAAAAGTTCGTTGTTATTTTCGCAATCCCTAAATTTTTTAATTAAAATTACTTAATCTTTTGTACCTAAAATTAAAGTGAATTGATTTGCACATCTTTAAAAATGATTGGGACACTCTCTCAAAATTAAATAACGAGTTTAGAATAGGTTGAGAAATAAACCACATGATGGGTTCATAGTACGTCAAAGTTTCAAACTTTACTAGTTACAAATTTTTTAGTGGTGAGAAAAAAGTGTTCCAAACTATGACTCTAAGTCGTGTAAAACAATATTTAAAACAATATTTAAAACATAATAAAAGTCATATTGGCTAGACTAGTACTAACGGGACCACTCTCACACATAAGTACCACATGGTTTCTCTGTCTTAAGCTAAACACAAGATCAAACACATGTTATCGTGACCTTCCCGGGAGCCCATTTATTTATTGTTTATATAGATAATTTAAATTTCATTACTAATTTAAAAACATTGCATTAATAATTAAAAGAAAAACTAAAGACATTACAATAATAATTTAAAACTTAAACTAATATGCCACTTTAGTATGGTTCCTTTATCTTTTGTTTGGGTTCAACACGCACCTAGTTGTTTTTCGGTTAAGTGCTCATGGGATTCATTGTAGTACATGATAGCTTTCTCTATTTTTGCTTCTTGTTTAAATCCAAACTCTTGACGTTCGGCTATAATTCTTTATTTGTGCAAGCCTGTGTTGTTTCGATTGTGCCTCTTGTGTAAGCCTTAATCTGTCCATCGGGTTTGGGGTAGGGTGACCATGTTGAACCCGAACCCGGTAATCTAATCCAAATAGATTGATTTGGGTAATTTCAGCTCGACCCATATTTGACTCGAACCCGACCAACCCGACAATGATTAACACTCCTAATTGCAAACACTCTCTTTGTTTTGGGCCATTTCTTTAGCAAAATAGGCCTTATTAGGTCAAGTAAGAAGCCTAATAAAGCCCAACTTAGAAACTCTAACTAGCAAAACACAATGATAAATAAGGACGTAGATACTAAACCCTAGTTCTTATTAGGTCAAGTAAGAAGCCTAATAAAGCCCAACTTAAAAACCCTAGTAAGCAAAACACAATGATAAATAGGGACGGCAGACACAAAACCCTAGTTCTTCATCATCATCATCTTAAACACACAGTAAAAGCAACATCGTCCAAATGACGTTGTAAAGTAAGTATTGACGAGTGGTGTGTGAGATAACATTTGTTGTTATCAAACGATAGTGTAATACGGAGTGTTAAGTATGCCACATAGGTTTTTTTTTTTTTTTGTTTTTTGTTTTTTTTTTTGGGTTTACTCAAGTGTTAATTGATATTATGTGACACATTAGGACGTGACGGAAGTATGAAACGTTGCTTAAGTTTGTTTATACTGAGGGTATTATTAATTTAATTATTTCGAAAAGGCTAAATTCGGAAGCGAGAGTGTGAAATAGTTAACGGAGGAGCTAGGGTGGCCGTTTGGTTGGGGTGTATGGGTATAGATCTATGAATTTGAAAGTTATTAATGTTGTTTGGTTGGTTATGGGGCCCACCAGGATGAGGATACCCAAAAGTGTAGGTTTCCTCATATATTATGTGTGTGGGTGGTTTCTTCATACCCTCCATTATCATTCTACTATATAACAACACCCATACCCATTGTGATTCATAACGAGAAACCAAACGCGCCCACATTTAGGGTGCGTTTGGTATCCAACTATGGGAATGAGACTATGACTATGAAAGTGAGTAAAGATGTTTGTTTAAGATGAGGGGGCCCACTATTATAGTAATGAATGATAGATATAATCCATACTCCATATACATCAAAAGAGCTAGGAATGGATCTTTCATAGGTGATAGACCCACCACTTTATCAAACTCATACCTATTGTCGTTCATGACAGCATATTGTGATTCATAATGACCAGATTTGTAACTATGGGATACAATTGTCACACATTTAATACTTTAGGGTACCTAAAATTACTTTTTGGTAGTTTGGCCCATTTAAATATCTATAAGCCCATTTATAAGCCTAGTCCCCAAATAATTGTTAAACACTCCTCTCCCACAAGTTCAAAAGAAAACACACACACACAGGCTGATAAAGCAGTCATGAAATTGGATCTACGGACGGCTGGCTGGCTGGCTGGCGGCGCCTCACATACACCGGGCGGCTAACATGAGGAGGTATTGAGTACTTTCTGACCGTTAGATTCAAATTTTTAAAATTTTAAAGCCCTTAATTATATTTTTAGGACCGTTTAGAAGGCCCTCTAATGCAATTTTTTTAAAATTTACAAGCCCTCAATTATATTTTTAGGACCGTTAGAAGGCCTTCGATTGCAAATTTTTAAAAATTTACAAACTCTTAATGTAACATTGATTCATTCAATTTATTCATTCAATTTTGTTTTGAGTTTATTGATTAGCACAATTCATTCATTCAATCTAATTCATCAATTCATACATTCTATCTTTTACTTTGATCAATTTCTAATCACAAAATAAAAATGGGTGTTACTGATCTTCGCACACGGATGCAGATTTACATGGAGGACGCCCACCTCCTGGATTTTGATGGTTGTCAGGTTGCAGTCGACTCGAACGGGTGGATCTATAGCGGCGCGAGACAGTGCGCCAGAAATCTTGTCCTCAAAATACCAACTAGGAGGTTTCATACTTTTTTTCCTTATTAGTAATAAGTTTAGTCTTGAAGTAAACTCCAAAATTTTCAAAAAATACAAATTTATGCCACTTTTTTTGTTTTAGATATTTCTATCTTTTTAGTTTAAAGTCTAAAATTAGTATTTTTTTATTTTTTAAAATCAAGTTTTAAGCTTTTTAACAAATAAAATTGCAAAATCACATAAAGTTTCAATCTTTTTGGAGTTTACTTCAAGACTAAAAGGGTATTCAAAAAATACAAATTTATGCCACTTTTATAGTTTTAATTGTCAGATATTTCAATCTTTTTTAGTTTTTAGTCTAAAGTTAGTATTTTTTTAGTTTTTAAAATCAAGTTTTAAGCTTTTCAACAAATAAAATTGCAAAATCCCATAAAAAGTTTCAATCTTTTTGGAGTTTACTAAAAGGGTATCAAGAATATTTATCGTTTTTACGGGGTCAATTTTTTGACCTCGCATGGGGTTTTAGTTTAGTGTTGTCACTCTTTATCCTATCGCGGTGCTTTCTTATTAATCTTTTTGTTTTTGTTATTTGCCATGTTTAGACGTAAGCGTTATTTAGGATGTTATATTGGAGTAGACTCATAATGATTTTGACATGCTCTTCCTTTTTTGTTTGTATAAATTAGGTATTTGGATTACTTTCTAGACAGAGTCGAGGTCTTGTTAGCATATGGCGTTATTCCCACACTTGTCTTTGATGGGGCGCCCTTACCTGCTAAGCTTGAAGAAAACCTCCAGCGTGATGCGTAAGTTGCATTTAGTTTTAAGTTAATCTTTCTTAAATCATTTTTAGTTATAAAGTTTCCTAACTTAATTAGTTTTTAGTCAATGACATAATATAGTGTAGAAAATAACATATCCCAATTTATATTACTTTGTGTTGAAATCACAGAGACAGAAAAGAAAGTCTTACACGAGCATTACAACTTGAATCCGCTGGAGACATGAAAAGTGCTAATGCTGAGTTCAAGAAGGCGCTGAAGGTAACGCCTCAGATGGTCAATGTGATTGTGCAGGTATAGGAAAATGATCACTTTTTGTTCCAATGCTTTGTGAGAATCACCGTTTGATTGTTTACATTTTGGATGGTATAGGAGCTTAAACGACGCGGAATTGACTACATAATTTCCCCCCACGAAGCTGATGCCCAATTAGCATATCTAAGCAAAACAGGAAATTTCGATGCCATTATCAGTGAAGATTCGGATATGATACCTTACGGATGCAAAAGGGTAAACTTTTTAATTTTTTATGGTTTTTATTAATTTTCTCGTTTTTCTTTTTTCTTTATTTTTTTTTAGAAAGTGAAAGTATTATAGATAATAACGTTTTACAAATTGCATGAAGCCTGCCGTGCGTCCAAACTACCACCTCTTGGTTGCATAACATGGTCCCTGTCGTACCAATTCTTTTTGGCAAAACATTCCTTTTCTTGCCGTTCTCCTGCCCCGAATGAGGATACATGCCCAAGTTCCATTTTTCTGTCCTTGTCATCGTCGAACAACCCTTGTATTCCCTTCCTTTGGCGCCCTTGATTTTGACCTTTAATTACTCTTTTTCAGTTTTTCACAATAGGTTTATTTATGTACTTTCTGGCGGCTTATTGCATTGGTTTCTCAGTCCTGTCACTACCTTTTTATTAGAGAATTCTTGAGTCAATGAGGAGCTATAAGCTCAACGCTTTAGAATTGGATAATGAGATTGGAAAACTTCGGATTCAGGAGGCACATCCTGTGTTTGTTGTCATTTCAAAACTCCAATGCATGTCCAGTTATCTCTCGAATTCAGATTAGTAAGCGCGCACTATCAGTTTGTTTATGATTGATCCCGACAACATTGGTTTGCCAAATTAGACAAAACCACAAGGATGATTTTTTTTCAGTTTACTCTTTTTTATATCTAAGAACACTAACTTTATTCTAATGACAGGTCCTTTTCCAGCTTGATTGGCATGGCTTCTGCGATGAATATAAATCCGAAAACCTGTCAAGATACAGTGAGATATGTAAAAGGAAGAAAAAGCATAAGGCGTTAGATTTATCAAGTTTCTCCCATGACCAAATTATAACGATGTGCGTCTTCGCCGGTTGCGACTATTTGGAATCGGTCAGTGGAATTAAACTCGGTAGGGCCTACAAATTAGCAAGGGACTATCAAAATTACAGCCTGGCAATAGAAGCTGAGAACGGTTTTACCACTTTCCCTGATGATTATAGTGATTCATTCCATAGAGCTATTATGACATATAAGCATCAAGTAGTCTATGATCGAGACAGCGAAGAATTTGTGCACCTATCGGAGGTTAATGACGCTGCTGACCAAGATCTTGATTATCTGGGAAAATATCCTTTTTATCTTTCTCTTTTTAGCATTAAAATTTTTACCTTTATGTGTTAATTTATTTTCCTTGACTTATCTAACGTTGTTACCAAAATCGGTAGCGAAACAGATTGCAACAGGAGAGATCAACCCTTGTACCGGATTGAGGTTTGAAGTGGAAGAGTGGCTGAGCTTTAAGATTGAGGAAGAAGTAGTTGCAGGCTGTCCAAAGAGGGAGATCATGGGACTAAAAGAGGCAGAAGAAGAGCGACAAATGTTGGTGTCAAAATCCATCCTTCTTGAGGATACGTGGAAAGCGTGGTGGAATAATCCATGTGTCGCGTCCAGCAGCAGCTCAATAGGTTCCTCTATTCACACAGTTTGCACATTTGGAGACTTGATAAGGTATATGTTATTTAGTTTCTTTATTTCATGAACAAAAATGGCATAACAATAGTAAAATAAGTGATCAATATTCCTAATATATTTTCATGGTTTCAATGCAGGATATACAATATTATGCCTCGGGCTAGTCAATTGGTGTCGAAAGAAAGCATCTTTTGTTTCAGAAAAGGAACAAAGCCCGAGTGGGAGGATCCCGAATGTGCTGAGGGTGGAAGATGGATTTTTGCTATGGCTAAGTCGCAGGCTGAATCATACTGGTTAAGAGTGGTATGAGCATTTTATAAGTCTTATATCTATAATACATGTGTCTATATGTTCATTGTGTCTTTTATCTTGAATTAAAAAGCTACAAGCAATCCTTGGGGAAGAATTTGATGAAGACAGTTCAATTTATGGGGCAAGCGTGAACCTGGATTTTGAGCGTATGAAAATCGCTATATGGACAAAAAATGCCGTCAACAAGGAACTCCAGGTTAGTGAAAAATACTGAATTTCCATTGTTCATCTGTATGTTAGTGCAAATTTTATATCCTTGCTTGCTAAGTAAGTTAGTTAGCAAAAGAAGTTCCTTCAACAGCTTTTACAGGGCTTAAGTTTGACTTGGAGTTTTGTCAACTGGTAGATGGAAAAGGTTGTTAGTTAAAATCATTAGATTAAGGTTCTTCTACCTTCTGTAGATAAGTTCTATGAACTTCTATTCCTCTGCAAATCCCATCTCACATATTAGTCGGAAAACATACATTGAATGTCGTATAGGGTGTTTGGGGTAAATACAGTGATCTGATTGGGTTGCTTTAATAATTGTAAAATAGACTAGTTATAATACAACAGCATAACACTCAAATATGGAACCACTGACCTTAGAAGTTTAGCATTATAATGGTCCCGTGGATTGACCAACAAAAGATAGAAATGTTTGATAAACTATACTAGGTAAATTTTATTTTCTTAGAAAGTGAACTTAATTACTACCTTAGAGTTGGTCTTAAGGAAGAATTTGTGAAGATTTACTTCTTCAACCCCTCAAAGGGTGCTCATTTCCTTCCGTACAATTATTATTATTATTTTGGGTTTTTTCTTTTCCAAAGTCTATTTCTAATGCAGTTTATGTAGTAAAAATCATGTAATGAGGCCTTTTATAAACACATGCACAATTCCTGGCGATTATGAAGTCATTTGACTATTGGAACACAAATGGGACGTTTACTTTGGAAAATGAACACTTTTAACAAGTGTTTTCTTTACACAGATTTCCATTGGGAAACAGTTCAAGAAGATGCTCAATTACAAATACATAGCAGGATATATTTTCCACGAAGATGCAAAAGCGTTGAAAAGGCGCAAAGAACAAGTACACCGTCTGAGGTAGTTGAAAGTTGATTTTGGATTTTTTTTTTTGGTCAGGGATTTTAGCGTAGTTGTTGACCGTCAATTTCTTTCTTTTTTTCTTCTTTAGATTATCAGTTATTTGTTGTGATCATCAGTTAATTATATCTTACATGGCGTTTCAGGTGTGGTTCTATATGGTGTCCGGAAATAGATCTGAAGTGAAGCATGCATATACTTGACTGACTAAAGTTTTGGAGCGTATTGGTAGTTTAACACTGTTGTAGTAGTGTAGTGTAGTGTTGTCCTCAAATGAATATTGTAAAAAAAATTGAAAGGTCAATATATAGTTGACAAAACAAGAGTGGTGATGGCATAAACAAAGTTTTGGAGCGTATTGGTAGTTTAACACTGATGGTTTTTCAAACTCGGTAGAGAAAATAAAGATTTTGTGTGAATGAATCTTTAATGGTTGACATATTTTCTCTTCAAGTTGAGTGTATAGTAATGTTAGATTGATTTAGGCTGTGTTTTTGTTTCTTATGTGTTTTTTTAGAAATATTTAGGCTTTTCTTTGATGTTTGACCGGATATGCTGAAATTGATGGAATGTAACTATGACGGTGAGAGTATCAAGATAGTGATTTTGTGTGTGTAATTTATAAGGTATAAAGAAGATGGGTATTAAAATGGTACAGTATTTTGAAAGAAATATGGTATGAAGAAAGATGTACATGTCTAGACTAACTCCTGTTAGCGTTTCTCGTTAAAGCAAAGGATCAACGGTACATAACGTTTCGCATTTTAAGATGGATGGTGCAATTTTTTTGGTCAAAAGACGAAACTTGTCGGTCAACGCAAACCACAAGCACGAATGAACAGTGTAGTTTACTCAAATTTAAATATAGTTGACAAAACAAGACAGTTGACTTAATATTGGTCAACGTTAAACTTTAACCAACAAATCAAACAACATTCAGTTTCCAATAATCCCATGTTGTCCAAAACAAAATCAGTATCAAACATAATCAATGTCACCCACAAATCCAATATAATAATAGATGACGTCACTTACACAAAACTACTCCAGTCATCAATAAACTCAGCCTCTTCATTACATGGCAAATTAGCACAATCACAATCACACATGATCAAAATGGGTCATAACCCATCTCTGTTTTTAACCAATACCCTTATGATCATCTACTTAAAATTTGGTGAATTTGGGTGTGTACACAAACTGTTTGATTTAATGTCTGGCTGAAATGTGGTTTCTTGGAATATGTTGATTTTGGGGTATGCGAAAAGGGTGTTTGTGGGCGAGGTATGGATGTTGGGTTTAGTAAGTTTACGTATGGGAGTGTTTTGAGTGTGTGCGGGTGGGAAGAAGACGGGTGATTTGGAGTTGGGAGGATGATTGTTGTGAGTGGTGTTGGTGTTGATGTCTTCTCTTGTTGGGATGTATTCCAAGTGTTGGCGCGTGTTGTGTTTGAGAAATGCGGTAACTTGGATCGGTTTGGATGAGGTGTCGGGGAACTCGATGATTGCTGGCTATGTTAAAGGTGGTTTGTATGATGAGATGTTGCGAGTTTTGGTGAAAATGCTTGGCTAACGCGTGTTGTAGGAGTTTTGGTGATTCTTTAATATGGGGAAAATTATTGCATACCTGTACGTTAGGTGAAACTTGGTTGGGATCTTGATGTTGTTGTTGGTACTGCGTTGCTTGATATGTATGCTAAATTTGGGGATTTAAATGATGCAATTTCAGTTTTTGGTGTCCGGCCTTCCTGACAAGAATGTTGTGGGGAGAATATTAGTGATGATGGTGTTAAAAAGACGTTGAATCCTTTTCATGATATGCAGAGGGATGGGCTAAAACCTTCCAGAGTTTACTTTTTCAACAATGATCAAATCTTGTATTGCTTCCAAAGATTTGGAATATGGGAAACAAATTCATGCACATGTTTGCAAGTATAATCTTCAATCTGATGGGGATTAATGACTGATTCCTTAAGATGTTTTAATTCAACTAAATAACAAGATATACTAATATGGACATCTGTATGTGGCCATGCTCAAAATGGTGAAATCGAGCCGGGCGTTGGTTCTTTTTTGTGAACTTCTTATATATGAATTAAAACCAGATGAGTCCACAGTTTCGACTGTTTTAAGTGCTTGTGCAAATCCTGTGTGGTGAGCAAATTCAGAGTTATTCAGCTAAAAGTGGAATTGTAAAATCGAGTGTGGTTGTAAATTCATTGATGTATATGTATGCAAAGACGGGTGACATAGATTCTGCGATTCCGGTGTTTGATTTAGCTGATAAATCTGATGTAGTGTCGTGGAGTGTGATGATATGTTTAGAGGGGTATTATAAGTGTTTAATTCCGTTTTCTTTATAATGTTTCAAGAACTTGGAAGTTCCTAGGATTTGGCCCACGCCCAAAAAATAATCAGATTTCGCTGTTTAAGTGACTGTGAAGATGAAAGTGAACTGAGTGTGAATCCTGGTCATGCTAGAAACTATGTTGAAAACATAAAAGTGAGTGAAAACTTATCGCTTATGAAGTTCTCATGGGGTTGTAAGACATTTGCTTTCTGGTAAAGAAGTTGATCTTACTTTTTGAAAGCTATCGTCAACAATGGGAAATTTTCTTTTCATGCCAAATCCTTCAATACTTGGTATCTCTATATGCCTTTCATTTGCGTCTTCTTGATTCCTGTCCCTAAAATTACGACTTGTATGCAGCTTCCTGTTCTCTACGCCGTTTTGACCTCAACCCATCCAAAAACAGACTTGGGTTCACCATCAGAAGTTTCATGTTCGCTTGCAACCATTGGCTTCATCAACACCAGCTGACAGGTTTGTCTTCGTGTTAGCCTGATCACTTTCTTCCGTATTGTTGTTCTGAAAATAATGACTTCTGACAATGACCTTTTTCTTTTGCACCCTTGTTTTGACCTCACTTGCATCCAAGGAATAACTAGAATCCAACTCCTTTGAGGTTATACAAGGGTGTATGATCGGATTTGAGTGTTGTACTATTGTGTCATCTGCAAGAAAATTAATCACACAACTAATTTTTAAAGTGTATAGTAAGATGTGTCAGATTATTCAATAAACGTATCCTTTTCTAACCATGAGATAGCGATTCCAAAGGCGCTGAGTTCCTTCTTGGAGCAATGGTATATACCTAAGAAAATAAAGCAATTCATCTCAGAATACAAGATATAAATGTTTTAAGAGTTACTGAAATTGACAATTTCACTCACAATTTCTTCGGTTAAGTCAATCTGCGGATTTGCATTTGTTGGACTTGGGGGTGTTGGTGAAAATAAGTGAAATGTGATCATTGGTCCCATTTAGTCAGGAAGCAGAAGTAACTAAAAGTCTATAACAATCTGAATTTGAAGGCATTGTTTGGAACAATAGCAATTGGTTACGAGAATTTTCTGTGCAGCAAGTCCTTTTTGCTTGCGCTCCGATTTAAAGCTTTTAAGATTGTATGTTCCATCGAGTATGGCTTCTTCTTTAACACACTCTCTCCTGTTGTCAAAAAGAAAAGGAATAGCCTTAACCACAACTGTTAAAGGTAAGCATTTCCAGTAGTCGTATTTGACACTTAGTTTCTTAAAAACCACAGTTGAAAACAATGACACACACACCTGATCGGCGGCAGTAGGTAAAAGATCAATATCTCCACTTGCTATGCCTTTGCCTAGATTTTGGGGTATCAATGTATTAATTGATCAAGGACGAAACGAGAACACACAACAAAATGCACAGATATGTAGTATTCAAATGCCAAATTAGTACTGTAAGGATATGAACCTAAAAAATCCAAATCTTCATCAATATTGCCAGACAGTTCTGATCGATAAACAAAATCTTCAGTCACAGGATCATATACTCGTTGATGTTGGAAAGAACATAATTGCTTTCCCGAAAGATTCTTCATACAGCGGCGGAACGACAATGCCAGTAAACTTCAAGTTCTTAACTACCTGACATTTTAGTCGCAACTGCTAAGAAAACACATCTCAAGAATCATTTGCTTGGTGAAACCCGACAAATTTGGTTTTCGGTTGTTTTGTAGTTTGACTACTGAAATTCAACACTTTGCCCATATTTGTCCATCTTGTAGATGATCCGAGTGAAAAAGTTAAAGGATGTGTCACGGTCGAAACTTATATGAAGCAACAAAGAAGAATAGTTGACCAAATTACTAACTTACCCTTGGGCAACCAAATGGTATTAAGTCTGAGTCTTTGGTAATGACAGCATCTACATGCTTGCTAACGGCTAAAAATGTCATTTGGCATCATCACCTCGTAGGGGCCACGACATATGATATATTTATACTTGTTTCAAAGCCTTCAGGTAAAATATACTTATATGCACAAACTCAGAAAAAACAGATAAGAAAAAAGACATGTTGATTCCAACTATTTAATTACACTTTTTTACTCAGTTAGAGGATGGTAGCTCGATTCACAGTCTGAGCTAGCATACAAATCTGATAGTATTATAATTTCACAAATGAGTACTTCATACTTCATCTTAGTGATGCACGAGTGATTGAATGTATAACTTGACGTATGGTGTTTACTACCTGAATTCATTCATACGCCATTGCAGGTGATATATGCACTGCCTTTTGATATCATTCATAAGCCGCTGATGAAGTTCCGCAAGTGCTCAATAGCACGGGCTAGATTTTCCTTCCTTGACCTGTGAATAAAAACACACACATGATGACCACAATAAACTCTATAACAGATGATAAAAACCAAAAATATCGATGTTAAGTTGTATGGCAGTCCATACAAATGAATTGCTAACCCAGCAAAACTATAGGATAATAGGCATGGATACTCGAAAGTGTGCAAATCATCTCACATTAATTAATTAACGGTTTAAAAGAGGTTGAGAAACAAACCTCTTGATAAAACTTCAAAGTTTCAAACTTCACTAGTTACAAAATTTTTAGTGGTGAGAAAAAGTGTTTAATTGATGTCTTCCCCAATTCAAGATTTATCAATAAATACATGTGTAAACACTTAACAATTAATGCACATTAACAATAATCCATGACAATTATTGTAAAGTCGCAAGATCGCTTACAATTAATGACATAACAACAATTATTCATTAATAAACACATAAAATTGCATGCAATCCTAGGGTTTACAATTAATACATACAACAATTATTCATTAATAAACACATAAAATTGCATGCAATCCTAGGGTTTCTACTATTTAACAAAACCTATTTTTTTTAATTAAATTAAGGCAAATCGCCCTATGGAAAAATTAGGGTCTCAAAATTCTAAACCCTAGAATTCGATTTAACATGCAATACACAATACAAGATTCGTTTTTATGTGTTTCGGTAACTAATTACACAATATTAACGCTCGTGATGCCCTGTAGGAATTATATAGCATGACATAGCATAAATATAACATGTAAACATCAAAGAACGCAACGGAAAACTTATAACATGTATTTGTAATTAGTTAACCGAATATTAAACGTATGCGTACCTTTTAGCAACTCCTAGCAAATACGAACAATTACCAAGGTAAAACCTTAAATTAGGGTTTTGTGTGTGGTCGACTCACGATTTATTTCTCTTTGAAACACTTATCGAGTCACAAAACTCATGCAAACCAATAAACCATTTCATGCCTCGCTAAAAAGCTCAATCGAAATACAAATCCTTAACAGTTAACACAAACGCGCACACTGTCTTTATGCATGCAAAATATAACAAATGAACTTAACAGTTAAATGTCCCTTAACTACAATTAATATGCAATAAATGAAACGATTTGCCTAGTGGTCCGTTGGTTATGGCGCTTGGTTTGTGAGTGAAAGTTCCTAGGTTCGAATCCTGCCAACGGCAGTTTTTACTCTTTTTGTATTTTTTTAACTTTCACATTTTGACAGATTAGGCCCTTCATCTTTGCAGAACTTGATCCTACATCCAATTCTAACCCACCATTTACCCCGTGAATACTCCTAATCACTTTACCCCACAACGAGTCTTTACCTTCTACCTTAAACCTCCACCACCACTTACCGAAAGACCCGATTTTTTGCTTTAACAGAACCAATGTTTAACCCCCTGACCCATATGAAGCAATAACATTATCCCATTTAACCCACCCCATTTTTTTATTTTCCCCCACCCCACCCAAAAAAAAATCCTCCGAATACTCTCAAGAATATTAATCACACAAGAGGGAACACGGAACATCGAGAAATGGTACAACGGTAGGCTACCAAGAACCGACGTAACCAAAGTCAAACGACCACCAAAAATATTGTTTTAGCCTTCCACTCTGACAAGTGTTTCTTAAAATTTTCAATTACTGGTCGCCATGCTCCCAACCTCTTCATATTAGACCCAATGGCCGGCCCGAGATAAGAAAATGTTATTTCCCCCACACTACATTTCATAAACAGGGCCATACTTGCCACACTATCATTATCAACCCCAATCCCATATAAGCAACTCTTGCGTAGATTAATTCTCAAACCTGCTACCTCTTCAAAACACTTTAATATGTACATTAGTTTGCTTGCATTACTCTGTCTCCATTCAACAAAAAAAAATGGTATCATC
The DNA here is from genome assembly GCA_910596185.1 of Chrysanthemum makinoi. Lineage (NCBI taxonomy): Eukaryota > Viridiplantae > Streptophyta > Magnoliopsida > Asterales > Asteraceae > Chrysanthemum > Chrysanthemum makinoi. Next base: position 27,941,226 of record OU343223.1, read on the forward strand.
AGCATACTGCAAGTGAGATATTGTGACATCATCCGCACCTACTTTTATTCCCCGGAAAATGTTCCTATTCACAGCCTCCTTTACCATGACATTGAGTCCCTCTGCCGCTAATATGAAAAGAAAAGGTGATAAAGAATCCCCTTGTCTCACACCATGTTCCATTAAGAACTCGTTTGTTGGAGATCCATTAACCAAAACAGAGACCAATGTGGATTTCAAGCACACTCTAATCCAATTACACCATCTATACCCAAACCCCATCTATCTCATTACATCAGTAGAAACTCCCACCTCAACGAATCATAGCCTTTCTCAAAGTCTGCTTTAAACACAAGGCCTTTCTTTTTATTTTTCCTCAAATAATTTACTAGTTTCATTTGCAATCGAACCCGTCCAGTATGTATCTCCCGCCGATAAATGCATTTTGAACCTCTCCGATCACATTACCCACCACTTTCTTAACTCTCTCCGCCAAAATTTTCGCAAGAATTTTGTAATAGCTTCCAATTAGACTAATCAGTCAAAAATCTGCAAGCCCTGTTGGATCTCGTTTGCAAGCCCTAAAGTCTGCTTTAAACACAAGGCTTTTCTTTTATTTTTCCTCAAATAATTTACTGTTTCATTTACAATTCATATTTATTTGATCTGAATTGCTTATATTTATCTCATTATATAGGAAAATTGCGTAAATAAGGTACTAGAGAATGTGCATCATACTTTTGTCTTCACCTTATAAACACATTGTGTTTAAATAACCTCTAAATTTTGAAATTTTAGAGGCTTGAGTACTGAAAAGTTTGTTACAACATATGTGGTGCACGAGTAATAGTAGCGTTTTTTAGTTTTGTTTAAAGCTTCTCAATTAAGTTAACCAATATATGTGGGTGATACAAAACGTTTGAGTGTAATATGAATTTTCTCATTGACTACACGCTTTAGTCTAATGGGCTAACGGCTGGTGTAGTGAGATATGAAGCAGGTTCATGGACGTGGTGTGTAGGGGTGTCAAAATACCTATTCGGGGTCGGGTTACTCCGGTCAAAAATTGAATTCGGGTTAACCCGAGTAACCTGTATACTGAATAGGGTCAGGTATCGGGTTGAAATGTTTGGCTAACTCGGTTCGGTCAACCCGTTTGATCCGACCGAACGACCCGAACCTGACTGACACCTCTAGGTGTGTGGAATAATACCTTTTGACATTTTAAGCAAGCACGCACACCCTTGCTATTGATAAGGTTGCCACAACTGAAAATTCTTTTAAAGCCCATGCTCATTAGATATATTGTGATTGTATAAGGTAATTAAGTATATGATTCACGAACATATTTAATAACATAAACAAAACATTTTTGAACTAGTATACCAAGCCTTGCCTGCATAGTGTGACATGCACGAGCACTAAACTAATAACCATTTTTTCTGATCCATACTTTGATCATTTGTGTTCAAAAGTTAAAAATTTACCTTAGAAAGTTGAAAACCGGTTCATGGGTAGAAAACTAACGTCAACTAATATTATAAGTAAAAAAAACAAAGATAAATCGAGTAAAAGTTTTTTTTTCAACACTTCAGGATAGATGAGATTCGTAAAATACAGTTATTGGAGGCAAGGTTGTCAAGATCAGGATCCTACCCAGGATCGTTTTCGTCTTTGCAAGATCGTGATCGTAAGATCGGATCGGGATCTTAAGATCCTACTCTAATGTTATTTCTTAATAATTTCTGTAATTTTATACAAATCTACAAATTCTAATACATTATAACTATAAAATACTATGAATGTTTCGTTTAAATGTTGTCCTAAATTATGATTATAAAATGTTTAAAAAGATTAACATGTTGTTTTTTGAATTCTACAAACAAACAACCCATAAATTTGTAGATTTTTAGTTTGTAATCCGAGAAAAGTAAGATCGGATCGGATTAGATCGTAAGATTGTATGGTCAAGATCGGGATCCTATAAGATCCTAAGCTTGCAAAGATCCTATGTAGGATCCGGATCGTTTTTGCTTTGCAGTATCGTAAAATCGTAAGATCCTAAGATCAGAATCGGGATCCTGACAACTATGATTGGAGATGTTTGGGAAATGATAGCCGATGGCCTTCGTAGTGGCGTCGGCAACAATTAATGAGACGAAGAAAAAAAAATTCAATTTTAAATGGGTCAATCTAGGCGTGTCATGATCCATCGAAATTGATCAACCTTTTAGTGTCTCTATTGGGTCGATGGATCATGTTTTTCGCCCCGTTGGATCATATCATTGGGGAAGGTCGGCTCGGATATGGGTCGTGATCCGACCCATTGATAAGCCATCTAAAGATTTTGTATTACTTAGAGCTTTGGTGTAGGAAGCATAAAAACCATAAATACGAAAACAAAAGATTAAGAAAATGAACTCCTGATCATATATACTTAAGTTTTTATTTTACCATTAGTAAGAAGTCTATTCATTACCCCTTGACCCATCAAGATTGCCACTTTTAAGAATAATAACTATACATGAAAATTTTTTGTTGGAACAACATGAAAACTTTTGAACTCAAGGTGATTTGTAGGCAGCATGAGGTAGCTATACAAGGAGTTAGCCTAATGATAAATTCTATATAACTACAATTTTAAAATCAGATTAAAGCTTTATTTTTAGTTGATTTCTTTCTTTTTAAACCATGAGCTTATCTTGCCTTGAATGGGTTGATTAACTATCCATTGGTCAATTAACATCAGTCTTGAAACAAATTTTGCAATGCTATTGAAACAAAATACAAAAAGCCTTTAAATTCCCTTATCAACGTTCTCACAAGGAGGATTTGTTTAAATACTCTTTTATTCAACATCCATAGAAGGTACATCTCAATCACTATGTAGAACTAATTGTAGCAAATATATATATACAGATATATTGTAAAACCAAATTTTGCAATTCTAACCCTACGAGTGCAATTTTATTTTTCGTAAGTTCTAAATGACTAAAAATAATTTTAGAAAAAAACTGGGTATTTTTTTTACTTTTATATTTTTTTTATGAATTAAAAACTAATTTAAATTAATTAAATTAAAAAAAAATACTAAACGTTATTGGAAAAATCTGAAAATTTTAGGAAAACTGCTTAAAGTGAAAAGGATTTAATAAGAACAGTGAATTTGCTTATCAAAATAAGCAGTTAAAAAGCTATTAAGATACTTAAGCTTAAAAGGAGAAAACATATATAAAGAATTAATTGTGTATGATCTTACCAGGACAAGTCCCAAGGGCAATTTGTTAAAGGTGTTGTGTGCGGGGTGCTTATAAATGGATAGGTCAGGGGTTCGAGCCTAGGTCACCCATGAAATCCCCTTTTTGATTTTTTTGAACATTTTTCTTTTAAAAACTTTTTATAAGCTTAAAATAATAACTTTTTGAAAACAAAATTTTAAAAAAATTAAAATAAGCTTGTAGTAAGAGCTTAAAACAGCAGCAGTGAGCAAAACAAACCCCATGGTTCACATGTCAACACTGCGGTTAGAGGTATTTCAACCGGACAATCTTGAATTCTGAGAAAACAGATTGTTTTCAGATTTGGCATACTTCTTTTAATTGGAACTGATAACAGGGCAGAAGGCATTAGATGCTGGCAATGTTCAAGTTCAAAAGGGAATGATCCTTGATTTGGTAAGCATGCATGTTTACATATATATGAGGGAATGATCAAACTATAAATATTTTTGTGTAATTGGTTAAAGGCAATGCTTTGACTCGGTTCATGTTACATACACAGGTAAAAACTTTATATGAAGAAAAACGGTTGCAAGTGATGATAGATAGAGATCTAAAAGGTTGTTATGAAGAAGGAGAGCTAGAAAAAGTTGTGGAACTCGCCCTCTTTTGCACTCAAGCTCACCCAACCTCTAGACCAAAGATGTGGGAAAGTCTTGAAAGTTCTAGAAGGTATCACGGGTCACCCGAGAAATTTGGAGGAGACTTAAACCGCAGCTACCCAACAATGTGATGGAAGAAGTTTCAGTTTTTCTAATTGTCAAAACATGAAATTTGGGGTACTGCATGTATAGCCATACACATATATGTTTCAAGTTCCCCAATATTTTCAAAACCAAACAAAGTTATAACCACACTTTTGCCACATATATATGAACTACATTAATAACACACTTTTGCCACATATATATGAACTACATGGTCCTAGATATGCACTGATAAGGAGGTAATGGTTGGTACTCACTGCAAGGTGTGTGTTCCCATGTGTGTGAAGCCATTGTAGTAAATAAAAATGTAGCTCACATGGTATAGCTATAGCCCTCGTAGTGGAGAGGTTGTGGTTCCTAGTGAAGCCACTAATCTATCTTGTCATGATTATTGTGGTGGCAGGTTGAATGATCATAATGGATAGATAAGGTGGAAATGTAGCTAGATGGTTATTGGTGCAATAAGAGGTGAATAATGGTTGCTGCAGTCTTATACAAAACTGATGTTAGTTGACTGCAGAAGAATCGAATAATCAAAGTGAGCTTCAACTAAGGAAGACAAATCTTTCAACCAAATCACGCATAACACACTACAAGAAAAAGTAGCTTTAGTGACGAGAATTTAATGAAGAGAAATATTTTTAGTCACTATTTAGATGTAAATAGTGATGACATAATTTTTCGTCATTATTTTTGGTCATCGGTAGAAAGTCAGTGACGAAACTTATAATGGTCACCATTTCGTCACTAAATTACATGAATAGTGACGAAAATTTCGTCATTATATTAGTGACAAATTTTGGTCACTATTTCATATATCGCTAATTCTATAAAATGATTAAGAATAAGGGCATTTAGATATGTAATTATTAAAACTTGCATATTCGTTTATTAATCCAAAAATCGTAAAAACTATCAAACGTTACGATAAAAAAAACCTGTATTATAGAGAAATATGCAAAATTGCAAATATTTAACTTTCTTTGATGTATTCTCCCCTAAACATATTATTTGAAACCAATGTTTTGAAAACCGGGTTTTTTAATTCACCTGGTCAAGTCACCGGGTTACCGGTTCGACCGCCGGTCTACCCGTTTCTATTAAAAAACAATTTTTTTCAAGCGGTTCAACCATTGGGTCAACCCGGTGTTTGTAAAAAAAAAGATGAAAAAGCCAAACCGGTTGGGTTTTAGAGAACCGAGTCGACTCGGGTCACTTAAAACTCCGACAGTCTAACTGGTTACCCAGTTCTAAAAACCTGGTTTTTACCCTTCTTTTTGGCCAACCCGTTCAACCGGTTTGAAACATAAACTTTCAAATTTCAATATGTAAAATGAAAAAAAAATAACTTGTATATCAAGTATTTAAAAAATAACTTATAAAAACACTTCTATTTTGGACCCGACCCGATCTCAAACTAACATCTAAAAATAAGCTGTTTCATTATCCAAACACTGTTCATCATCATCATCACTATGTAAGCTCGTTTCTTCCATCCCACTTATATTTCACTCGGTTGAAATAAGCTGTTTCATCATCATCATCATACGGTTATTGATTGTGTTACGGTTCGTATCTCATCATACGGTTATTGATTGTGTTACGGTTCGTATCTCAATCTCTCATTTGATTGTTATGTTAAATTTAGGGCTTGTTATGTTAAATTTAGGGCTTGGTTGTTTAATTGTATGTTATAAATTGATTAAGCGAACGAAACTTTGTTTATAAATTGATTAAGCGAACGAAACTTTGCTGCTAGTAAGGATTTGTATACATACTATTTATGTGTAAGTGTTATTAGTGGATAATTATGCTAGTTTGATGATTTAGTGGTTAAGAGTAGTGCGAAGAAACAAAAAGTGAGATAGCGAAATCGGTCGATTTAACCGACTGAAAAATATGAGTAATTAACTTAAGTAATGGAGCCGACATTCTACTTTAAACTAGGGGTGGCAATTCTCGACACGAACCCGACACGAAGTTAAACAAGTTTGGGTTGAGGATAAATATGCTTAGGTCAAAAACGGTCAACCCGCCTAACCCGTTTAATAAACGGTCGTGTTTTGGTTGAGTAAGTATTAAACAGTCAACACGCGAACCCGTTAAGTATACGCCTCTAAAAATAAAATATATAATTTTGTTTTAATGTTGGATATAGATTAAATGTATTTTGTTATGTAATTTAATATGAGTGAATTACAATTATAACTCAGATTTTATTGAAATTGACGCTTATAACTCAAATATCATTGAAATTTTCGTATAGTTATTTGTATGTTAGTTTTTATCCTATTAGATCCTTATATCGTTTTTGTATTTAAACTAGTTAAATTAACAAACCGCTAACCTTATTCACTGCTTGACTATATACTTAAACATGTTAAACGGGTCATAAACGGGTTACGCGTGTTATGCAGGTCTGGGTTAGGGTTGAGCTTTTCTAACACGATTAATAAATGGGTCGTGTTTGGGTAGAGGTTATTTCAACCCGCCAACCCGTGAACCGGAATAGGTCAACACGAACACGACTCGACTGCCACCCCTACTTTAAACACATAGTTTACATATGTTCTGTTTGGTAATTACTTGTGTTTATACGTTATGATTTGGGATATCCTGGAAATTTAGAAACACGTACATAGGTGATATTTGTAAATTAAAAAAAGTGATGACGTGGAAAGTATTTCAAATATGTTGGGCAACCGTCACGATGTTAGGTCGTTATATAGGCATAAAGATACACAACACAAGAAAAAAATCTTTGGTGCGAACTTAGTCCCACTTCCCCACATCGGAAAAAGAGGGAGTTACTTATAAGTTTTATGGGTTAATATCTCTACTTCCAATTGATTTTGGAGTAAAAGCTCATATGGGCTAATTAGCAATTATAGAAGTACTTGTAATAAGTCTAGTTTGTCAAACTGAATGTCTACATCCTATATGAAAATCATTTGGAATTTGTCAAACTTAATTCACTAATGACCCTAAGATTGTTTTTCTTTTTTCCGGATCTGCATAATAGAGAGAGAGCAAAGGAATGGAACCCAACTTTCAAAGTGACTTGATTACAACTATAAGTGACTAAATAGAGCACATGATTTTTTTAACATTCTTTATACTAAAAATGAGAAGAACAGTAGTGGCCGAGAGTCAGTGGCTAGTTCTTATAAATCTTATATATGGTAGTTCCATTGTTTATTTAGATTAGTACAAACTCAGAGTATAAGGAATATCATGTGTTTTATATATCGAAGGTTTTGTTCACAGCATCTATTAGATCTCTGGTTACATACGTGCCAAAATGTGCAACAACTTGATAAGCCATACTGGATGTTATCTCTGGTTATATATCCAAGTTTGAAATGTAGCTTGGCTTGATTAGCTAAATCTACAAGTTTTGACCCTCAAATGCAATTGATAGTTTTCTGTGAGATAACCAAATAGGCATCCTTATTTTGGAAATGCAGTATTATGTGGACTTCCCGTCATAACTAAACTGTTCCAATGGTCATTGCAAATTGCAATGGGTTGCATATAGATATGTAGTTGTATGCATTTATACTGTTTCCAGCCACTTATTCTTGTTTACAGCTATGTGACAAACTAAATACACTCACATTGACAATGTAACTTATATGCTCTCTAGTATAACCATAAATGCACACTTTGCTTGATTTTATGTTGATTTTTATTCGTTTTAACATGGGTTAACATGTACTTTACTTGTTTTCTGTTTAGGTAAATGATGGTCAAGAATCCTCTGAAATTCGAGTCTTGTCAAGTGGACCATTATCAATGAACAGATATAGTGGGTGTATGGTGAATGGGTATAGGTTCCACACTGAAGCTCGTGAAATAGATAAGAAAACTCAAAATAGTGGCATTGTAGTGAAAGGCGAGCATGGCGAAGACATTATTGACTACTATGGGATATTACAGGAGGTATTAGAGGTGGAATACTTAGGAGAAAATAAGAAAGTCTTAGTATTCAAGTGTGAATGGTTTAAGGTCGATGATAAGAAAGGACTCCAAGTTGATAAAGAATCTGTGGCTATTAGTATCAACATGTCTCGAAAATGGTATAAAGATCAACCATATATTCTTGCATCTCAAGCCAAGCAGGTTTTATATGCACCAGACCTTAAATTGGGTAAGAATTGGTATGTGGTAGAAAGTTGCCTTCCTCGCAAATTGTTTGATGTTCCAATGCAGGAAGTGTATTAGGAACACGAGGCACATTCAAATGTAATTTCTAATTCCAATGTGGAACCATCATCACTAACAAGAGGTACCATTCCATTGGAGTTGGTGGATGCCTCAATCATACGATCAAGTCAAAATCGTCATGTAACAGATGAATATAGTGACGATGATGAAGAAATCGACACAACAAATCTGGAATTTTCTGAAAACGAGGAATCATCACAAGAGGAATATTCTAATTCAGATTAGCTTATGTTCTTTGATGATTACAACGAATGTGCTCAGTTCTGTTCTTTGTTGATTGTAACTGAATTTTAGGCGGCTAGTCGTGACTTAGTCCTAGGAATCTTCTGCTTCATGCTGTTTTTTTAGAATTTCTGGTATGTTAAGATTTTAATAATTAAACAATAATAATAAAAGGTTAGTTTCTTCTCTTTTTGGCTTATTATGTTAAGATTCTGATTACATGTGTTTGTACTAATAAAAAGTGATGCGGTGGCAAACAATTCTGATTAGATATTTCATCTAGTATTATGTTTATCGGCTTATGAGTTCTGTGACATTAAATAGAATAGTTCTGTTACTCTTTGATTGTTTAAAGTATATGAAAATGGAATGGTATATTGGAGATGCATTTTCTGGTATATAAATTGCCTTTACTAATTTGATTGTTCTGTGACTTCTGTCATAGGGAAAGAGACGTGAAAGTTTGATCAAGCCATTTGATGGATCGAAATAGATATCAAGGAGTGGAAACCCGAGTAACAAAAAGCTGAAACAAATTTCAGGGAAAACGAAGGTGAGATTTGGAAGTTTGAACCGAAAATGTGACGATTAGCAAGAAACATTAGCATGTAAAAGTTATAATAAAAAAATGATAGGTAACTGATAAGGAAATTTTTTGTTTATTTGCAGAGATTTGATTCTTTCCAAGTGAATTTGAACCAATCAAAGACGGTATATTCCTAATAAAGCTATATTTAAAGTCAACTTTTTATCGTAATTATTGTGACTAGAGTGTTATTGTTTCAGATGGAGATGGGCGGGCCTGGAAAAGGAGTGTTTAGAATGTATGATCATCAGAAGAAGCTGAGTAGCAGCAAGCCAAGCCGTAACAAGCCAAGCAGTAGCAAGCCTAGTGCCATGCCAAGTAGTTATTTACATATGCAAGATGAAGAGATCCATGTTGAAGAACCAAGGCATTCTTTCTCTCCCCCTCAAAGTCATGGGAGACGAGTAAGAACCAGGAACCACGACGAGGAATATCTCCAAGAACATGATCATGAAGGTGAAACAAGGAGTTCTTTCTCTCCCCCCTCAAAGTCATGGGAGACGGGTAAGAATTAGAAACCAAAACGAGGAGTATCAACAAGAACAAGATTATGAAGGTGATTCTGTACAAACTGGGACTTACATGAGTGATGATGAAGAAGACAATATCGGTTCAACTTCATACAATATGTTTGCTTAAATAAAAACACGGTATGCTAGTATTTCTCATATTTTTGGAATTAGAACTTTAATAGTTCATACAAAAATTGTGGTTAACTTACAAAAAAAGGTACATTATAACATGATATTAGTTATTAAATAATAACTAATAGTATTTCTCAAATGAGTTTGTGATATTGCTAAGCAACAAGAGTACCTTTCAACCTTGCTTTTTATGTCTTTATTTCTGAAGATGATATAAGCAACAAGAGTACCTACAAGACAAGAATGTTAGGCCCGGAGAGTAAGCACTAAGCAGCCTAGTAGCCTACATGATCAAATATTTAAAACATGGTTTAATAATATGAGCTAAATCACTGAAAACCGATCATTACCTTTATCATCAGAAATAGACACAAGATTCATAGAATTAAAGAACAATTACAACAGATCTTCTGCTTGAAAGTTTTATTGAATGTTGATGATATAATTTCCGATTACTTTAGTGGAAATGAAACCGCATAGTTGGGCTGCTTAATTACATGCTTATCACTTCCTAATGATTCTGGAAAGAAAAAGAAGAAAAAACGATGAATAATTACATTATATCAGCTGGTTCTTGTTGGTCCTGTTGTGTGAATCCAAATGTGATCACTTTATTACGCATAATTCCACTTATGTCCCTAAGTCTACACAGTCCTTCTTGATACGCACTTAAACTGCTTGACCTGATAATATGCTAATAAAAATGTGGCTTAATGTCTTTATGTTGACTAATTATGTTTAGGCACAACAGTTACTCGGAAAGAAACTAGAGCTTTAGGCGAAACTAGAAAGAGACGATTAAACGAGGGAAAGTTAGTTTTTGAAGTTGATGAATGTTTTGGACGAATAGTTGGAAATGACAGTCAGCACTTTATAACGAAAGGCGGATGTGTGATGCGAAAGTACGCAAAATTGGATGGAACAACATGGAAAAACCAACCGGAATCATTGAAGACTGATATAATCTCTAAAACCACTGTAAGTTTGAAGTTTCCTCTTAGCTGGTCAATTTTTAAATCATGAAGGTTGTGCGTTTAAGTTTTTTGTAAGTAAGATTGTTATGTATGTTCCGGGGTTAGTTGCGTCCTGTATGTAAGATTGTTGCTCTCTGATAAACTTTTCTGGGCACTACTTCCTGCGTCATCACGAGCCTTGTTCATCACCTGAAAGAATAGAATGTTAAGTGTCTTTTTACAAAGAGTACCACTGATGACCTCTCCTTTCTCTATTCGAACTTGGTTGTCTAGGATTGCTTATTTGTTTTGTTTACCTCTTAGACCCATAAACCCACTGACACGCATTTTGATTTCCAGGAAAACTCCACCTTTGATTCCAAGTGTTCACAGATGACTAATGCTATGTCATCACAGTTGGGTTACCAACACAGAAATCGACAGTGGAAGTTGCACTTGCATTATAAAGAATATCAGACGAAAGAGGAAGCAATGACACATCTGCCAAAAGGTATAGACGTGTCAGACCGGGTAAAGTTATGTGAAAGATTTGCAAGCGAGAGTTTCCAGGTTTTAACCTTACTTCTATATACGTTTGTAATCTCTTTCTTTCTTTTTTGATTTTATGATTTCTGTTTACAATTAATTTTCACATAATTAACTCGTGCAGAAGATAAGCATTAAAAATAAGAAAAATCGAGCAATGAATGAAATTCTACCCACAGTTGGCTCGCACTCTCTAGCTAGAACAGTTGATACGGTGAGTTCGTTAAATAAGAAAATCAATATTTCTTATTTATGTGCATTCTTGTAATATGTTTTGTGGTATTTATATGAAACAGAGTAGGAGAGCAGGAAAAGAAGTTCCAGAAACTAAACAGTGGAGAATGGCACATTATTCAAAAAAGAAAGAAGGAATGATTAATGAGAAGGCTGATACCATTTGGGTAATTTTAATTTACATGCCTACTCTGAATAAATCTTAAACTTATAAATAATGTGTGGGGTGAAATTATATGTTATTTAATGATGCAGAATGAGATATAAGCTGACGAAGCCACTTCGTCATGCACACCAGCAGAGATATGTTTGAAAAAGCTTGGTCATCTTCCTGGACATATAAAAGGACGTTCGGCATCTACTAAGCAAATCTTAGAAACTGTGAACTTAAGATCAGAGTTGAAGGTTATGAAGGAATCACACATCAAACTTCAGGAGGAGACTAAAGCTACTAATGAAAAAGTTGATTTCTTGTTGGAAGAGATGAAGAAGATGTCTCAGTTGCTACAAAAATTTCAAAAACGTGTAAGTTCTCTCATTCTATATTAAAGTCATTTTGAAGTTTACTTAAAGGTAGATTGTACAAGAGTATTATAAACTATAGAATAAGTTAGATTGTAGTTAAGTATTAGAAACCAGTTATCTGCAACTTGATACATAAAAGTAATAAACCGTTAGTTGGGTGAGAATGTGAGTAAGGGGTTGTTTTTAACTAACCTACCTGACCTGATATGCATGATAAGATGTTACAAGTTAAAGTGAAAAAAGATGTAATATTTTGACACCATTTATCTGAACATGGCTATGATCCAATACAAAGTCTTTCAGCTACCAACTAAGCTACTTAAGATCTCAGGTACTCTACTCAGATTAACTAAGCCGAAAGTATTTAAGTATATGCTACTTGATTGAATACCTGAATGTTATGAATCACCAAAAAAATCCAACTCAAATATAGATAACACTATATTCAACTAATAAGTTGTTATAATTTTAGTGGTCCTTCTCTGACATTCAGTATTTCAATCGAGGATACTCTTGTTGATTGAAATTTGTAACCATTGACATACAGAAAGTATTTTGTAAGTTCCTAGATTCTCTTGGATTATCCTTAGCATATGATATACTCCATATAACTAAAAAATGGTTGCCATAAATTTTGGATCCAAATATTAGAAGCGAGGTAAGAAGAAACACCACTTCCTTGTCTTCTTACCTGAGTTCCTTACATCAACTTTTACTAGTTGTTTCAAGTAGTCTCTTAAAAGTATACCCCATATACCTACTGGCATGCCTCATCAAGCCATATGCTCCTGTTCATATGATCATATCTAAAAAGGGTCCTAAGCCATATGTTTACTGCTGACATGACCCTCCCAGTCAGTTTACCTTAAACTTTTCTGTTATAAGTCATCCATGTTGTATTGGTTAAGCATACAGTTGCTTCTTCTTTCCTCGACACAAGTGTAGATGAAACATGGTGGGCTCAGTAAACATGTACAAACTATTCTGTCCTCCTACCAGAACAATTACACATTGGTTCTCTAACTAACGAAGCTATGCAACATTATCCTAATATAACAATGGCATGAATGGCACTTGAGAGTTTTATTAAAGTTGGATAACCCCTTTGGTTACCAATTCCTCTTTCCCAACCAAAGCATCATTCACATTTCTACGAAGTCAATCTCCAGTTTAAAGGTGAAATCTATCGATCGAGAATTAAAAAAAAAATCTTAAACTTCTGCATGAATTAGTTTTTTATAATGTGTCGATTTTTGTTAAAGCGTATAATCAGGTGCTGTTTGAATAAGAAATGAGACCTAACTTATATGAATTAGTTTTTTATAATGTGTTATAGTGTAGTTATTCGTATTGTGGAACTTATGATCTTAGGGAATAGTTTTGCCTTTGACACGAACAGCTTCTTGTATTCTAGCTATAATATTGTTTGATTTGCTTCATAATTAGATATGTACTGAGTTTAGTACATCAGTAGATTGCTATCATTTGTGAATTGTACAACAGTAGACTAATTTTGTTTCAGTTGCTTCATAATTAGATTGACACCATGTTAGCCTGTATCGTTATCTTCCATATGTATCTTCAAACAATTACCTCTATATGCAACCATTAATTTGATGACATTTTTTATTTTTATTTTTTTTCAGGGAGAAATATGAAGAAAAGACTAACAAGGACTTTTTTACCTTTAGCTTATGAATGATAGAAAGATTGTGGCCATGGGTTTGTGCATGCCTGAGGATTTTCAGACAAAGTATTGCTTATATGCAACATGCTTGTGCATTATCTTTGTGTTATATTCACTCTAATGTTCGTACTTTATCCTCTTTATAACTACATGTTTGGTTTAATCTTGGATCAACTATTAGATGCTATGTTAAAAGGAATCAACATTATGGATTTTCATTTCTATACTATGTGCAGATGACTTTCAGTTCACACATCTTTCATTTTTAGTTTAATATTGTATTCACTTTCCTTTTATTTGACATATCTTGTAAATGTGGCAACCCTTTTAGTTGACATAGAAGGTACATTTAGTGACGACCAATTGGTCTCTAATGCAAAAAATAGTGACCACACATTCGTCTCTAATGGTTTTTAAGTGGTTGGTATTTAACCCATTGAGTGACCACTCATTTCGTCATTAACTGATACTCACTAGTGACCATTATCTCGTCACTAAAAATGAAAAATAGTGACCAACTATTCGTCACGCATTGTTTTAAAGTTGTTGTCACTGTAACTCATAGGTGACGAAATTTTTCGTCACTAATCTGTGACGAATTCTATTTTGGTCATTAACTACATTTGTGACGAGCTCTAGTGACGACTGGTGACGACTCTTGTTTGGTCACTAACAGATTCAGTGACGATTTTTTCTGTTGTTAGTGACGAAAGCTGTTTTGTCACTATAGGTGGTTTTTCTTGTAGTGACATCAAACTTCCTTGAATTTTCAATGACAAAAGATTAGGAGCCTTTACATATGCATGCCCATATTGATAATAGATAGCTAGTGGTGGATTTGGTGATCCTGATTGAGATCAAAACTTGTGATCATGGTTGTTTTGAGAGTTTGTTTTTTGTTGCTTGAATTGACTTTCAAGAACGAACCTTTATTGTTTTGTTTTAAAAAATTGGACATACTTTTTTAATAACCAACGTGCGCTTCTAAATTGTTAAAAATAAAATTAGTGTGACAACAAAATTTGAGCAAATTTAACCAATTTGGAAAGCATAAGGGTACAATTTCAACCCCAAAAACCTTATAAATTAGCTAATCAATAATAAAAAAAAATGAGATAAAAGAGAAGTAATGCACAACATCAAGGACGAAACCACACCCGTGCAAAGTTTACAAACACAAAACAAAAATCACATCAAACAACTACATAAATAAATCGAAGCACCATGCATTGCTAAACATTGAAATCAATGTGCCACTAATTAACCATCTAACCTCATCACCATAATAACTAATGATCAAGCAATAGTTCCTCACAAACTCTGCTTTCATTCAAATTACTATATGGATGAAAAAAAAAATGTTTGCAGTCATGGTGTATCCACCTATTTTACACTTTAATTGTAAAATAAACAAGCCTAATAAACAAGCTCAAAACACATAACGAGCTAAGCTCAAGCTTTTAATAGCTCGAGCTCGAGCATTTATCAAGCTTTTCGAGCTTTCAGAATTATTTATATAAACAACTTAAAACTAATGTGAATATTGGTATAATAATAAAATATTTGTAGGAGGACCATTTAAAACCTAATTCTCCCGAATATTTTGTATAAGTTTTTTCCTCTCGAGTTCACGCGTATTTTTTTGAATTTATTGATGAGTTTGACTATCAAATTTAATGTTTATAAATGAATTCAAGCTTTTCGAGCCGAGCTCGAGCCTTACTCGAGCTTTACACGAGCCGAGCTCAAGCCTAGATGATTAAAGCTCGTTAAGCTATCAAGCCAAGCTCAAACATACCTTATAAAATTTAAACCAAGCTCAAGCCCTGTCAAGCTCGAGCTCGGCTTGACTCAATTACACTCCTAGAAGGATCACTTGGAGTAACAGCCTACACATTTGTCCAGTCCTATTGTAGTATCTTTGGTCTGGTTTTCAACAATTAGAAAGATAACATGTATCAGGTGTTAGAATATTCTTGGAAAACACAAGAACACAGAGTGAGGCATCCGCATGCATAAGAAACCAGGAAGTTACAACTTGTGCTTTCTAGCAAAGTTTTCGATTTCATAATAATGTTGGACTGCATGATGTTTCAACTAATTAAGGTCCACATGCTACAAGGGTCACATAATTACTTAAAGAACGCTTATTGTCAATGGTAAATACAAAAAGTATGTCATTTGTATCTTGCTTATTATCAAGGCTTAATTACTAGCTACTGTACTTCGAACTAAAGGCATATAAAGCAAATCTTCATGAAACACTAACTCATTTTATACGATAATATTTTAAAAAATGAAATTTGGGTACTGCATTATCTCACTGCTGCTAGCCATACACATATATGTTTCAAGTTCCCCAATATTTTCAAAACCAAACAAAGTCACCACCACCCTTTTGCCATGTACATATATATGAATCTAAATTAATAACAGAATTAAAGGAGTTTAGACTTTCCACAAAGTTATAATCGTCAATAATAATAATACCTCCCAATGTGACATTAAGTTTTTAACAAATGCAGAAGCACAACATCAGGGCACTCATTCCTCTCTTTTTTGGGAGAATGGGGTAACAATAGTTTCCAACCTTTTGGCCGACAAATCCACGGGGTTTGAACCCACCGCAGACTCAAAACGCAAAGCTCTCATTTTTCAGTAGGTTGGCATGGCCACTTCAAAGTTGTTTGCAACTAGTAGGAATTGTTCATTCCTCATTTATCTTTAAATATAATTAACTAGTTTCAAGGCCCGTCCAACAAGAATATAAAGTTCCATATATCTATCAATCAACCTCGTCACCTTCAGAACCATCATCATCAACAACGTGTACGATGTTTGATGGAACATTGTAACCTTTAGCCTCCAAACGGGAGATCACCTTCAAACAAATAAATAGTAATATGAGTAAATTGCAATCGCATCCCTTGATATAAAAAATGCATGTGATGGTAGTTTTGTAAAAAAACGACTAATAACAAATAACTTTTGCAAAGACAAAATTTTCCAAAAAGGATCGACATGTTACCTTTGAACACATCACCCCAAGTTTAAGCTCCTTGATATGGCGAAGTCGACAAATATGTGTTAACGTATACAATGTATCAAAGAAAGAATTTTGCAAGTGGTGCCAAGTTGGGCAAGTTGATGCAAGTGGCTTCCCCCTTGATGCCTATAAAAGGCAAGGACCAACGCCCTGTTATTGCATCTCAATCCCATCTCAAAGCAAAAACACATAGTGTTATTTGTTCCTTTCTCTCTAGTAGTACTTGTAAGAAATAATAGAGAGTTTGTAATATCTCCTAACACAAGAGTATCCTTGTAATTAGAGAGAATGTGTAACTCCTAGTTTTCTACATAGTGAAACGTATCTTTCCTTGCCTGTGGTTTTTACCCTATTGGGGTTTTCCACGTTATATCCGTGTGTCATCTTTTATTACATTTCATATTTAAGTTGTGGGTTTGCTTCAGTCCTGTGTCACTTTTCTCAACAAGTGGTATCAAGAGCTAAGGTTGGGTGTGTGTATAATTATTTATCGTATGCTCTGTGGTTGCCACTAATTAGTGGACCCTCCACATCAAAAGATAAATAAAATTATACTCGCTCAAAAGGTGTTCGTTACCATTATTAACAAATAATAGTTTTGTCGAAAAGTAGATTGTGATTGTAGCAATGGCGGCGAAATTTGAAATCGAAAAATTCAATGGGAATAATTTCTCGTTGTGGAAATTAAAGATGAAGGCTATCCTTCGAAAGGATAAATGTTTAGTGGCCATTGACGAAAGGCCGGTGAGGTCACGGATGACAATAAATGGGACGAGATGGACGGAAATGCTATTGCAAATCTTCATCTGGGATTAGCAGATGGAGTTTTGTCAAGCATAGAGGAGAAGAAGACTGCAAAGGAGATTTGGGATCATCTTGCTCGACTGTACGAGGCAAGATCGCTCCACAAAAAAATTTTCCTTAAGAGGAAACTTTATGCTCTGCGCATGACGGAATCTACTTCAGTGACTGAGCACGTTAATAACCTGAATACTTTATTTTCTCAACTCACATCTTTGAGTTGTAAAATAGAGCCACAAGAACGTGCTGAAATTCTACTTCAAAGTTTACCTGACTCATATGACCAACTCATAATCAACTTAACCAGTAATGTTCTTTCTGACTATCTAGTCTTCGATGATGTTGCTGCCGCTATTCTGGAAGAAGAAAACAGACGTAACAATATGTAAAACCTGAAAATCTAAAACATGAATAAAGACTAAAATACCCTTGAAATCGAAATTTATAAAATACGTAAAAGACATTTATATTCATTCAACGAAATTAAAACTAACTTATCAATAATTAAAACTTAACGAATATGTGTACGTGATTGATTTTGTGTGAGAAGTTAAACGTCTCGCTAAAATATTGGGCCGTCGTTTGGGCCTTGTCTTTCGTCATTTGAGAACCAAGAAGGCGTGGGTTTTGTTTGTTCGGTTGGACCCAAGCCGAAGCCCACAACTCTCAAGCCTAACCAAAATTTGTACCACCTATATATACAACACATAAACACAATTTGGGGAACCCTAGTTTTCTTTGCCTCTCTCTTTTCTTCTATTCGGCCGAGAGCTACAAACACCCCTTGGTGTCGCGAGTTTTGTTCAACAAGCTAAGGTATAAACGTATTATATTCGTCTTCCTTTAATACACCTTACGTTAATGTATGTATCGTTATCTTGTTTTGTTTAGCGAGAGCTTGTGTTTCTTTTTCTTTTGGTCGAGCCGTATGAAACAAAAACAGCATAACGACTTGAACCTTATAAATATTAAAGAGCATGTTATGTATACGTATTGGTTGAACCGGGTTATTAAGTAGGTCAAGAGATAAAGACGAACCACATATATATGGTCGGACCTTATATAACATGTGAACTTGAATACGTAAGATACGTAGATGAGCTAGGGTTTGCGTAAAAACATAGGCGAACCCTATATATAAACCGAACCATGTGGAGTTTGTGAACGTGTCATGTGAGTATAAAAAAGGTAAGTGTTTGTGTGTGTATGTGAATGGACTTTTAAGTCGAAACAACGGGTGATTAAGTTGGGAATTTATGTGGGGTCGTACATGGTGAAGCATAAAAAGAAAGGTTGTTTTTCATATGTGCTAGGTTAAATCAATGAGTCATTAAATGACGTAACATATAAAGTAAGTACGCATTAATGGGATATTAAAAGATTGAGAAAACCCTAGAACATAGATGAGAGTCGATTAGGGTTTGAAGCTAATTATATTAATTCGTTATTTCATGTGTGAATTATGACTTTTAAACTATTTTCACACTTAACCCTAAACTCTAATAAATGACATAATGAACCTTAATCTACGACATTGATTATAAAACATTTAAGTCTCATTTAAGCGTAAAAACCCTAAAGTATTAAGATCATTAAATATACTAAGTATGAACATCAAACATTAAAAGATCATTTCGACAATTATGGAATCATAAATAACATGTACGACCGTTAATATGTATAGGTTCTGTGAAGAAGGAGTAATCCTTTGCTTTCCGTATTTTGCTTTTTGGTTATTCGCTTTGGAATAGGTATGCAGTATTCTGACTTTTTAGTAAAGGTTCCTTATAACGTTTTCTTTTGTTAGCTTTTATATTAGGGTTTCCTAAGCCTTTGCTATGAACCCTATTCTGTTTGTTTGAGCTGTTGCTTATCGAACTCGATTTTGAATTATGACATCGATTTTTGAACTATGTTGATATGAAAACTCGATTTTGAAAATATGATTAACCTTATGATAAGAAGTATGATCTGTGGCAGTTTGACATGATTTGACCTAAGATAGTTTGACACCCGAGCCAAATATTTCACTAGTCATGGGGTTCCATGTCGTGTCATGATGCACCTCGACATGACTCTAGGAAGCATTGAGTGATGTTCGCCACGTCCCTTATCTGTTATGTTATGAGCTCAAGTTATGTTATATGACCAATATCTCTGCGTGGGTATGGATGCATCCTAGATCTGTTATCTGTTATCTATTATATGTTATACATTTATGTCGATGATTGATGTGCGTGCATGCGTCCTTCATAACTCTGGTAGGTCTCCCCTACAAATGTTGCCTTATGTGAATATGATTATGATTTGATATTTGTTTCTGGGCGTGGTAGTTAACTATAAACTTTATTCGATAATTGATTTATACTCTGAAATGATTATGATTTTGCTATCTTTCATTCACTATATCCGTATTCGATATCGTTTATTTCGCTTTGCTTTATATCTGTTCCCTGAGCTTTTGAAGCTCAGCCGCATTTCTTTTCTTCCGCGGCAGGTATCTAAGCAATGGAGCTAGGTTTTGCTTTGGGATGAGTGCATGAGTGGACTTACCTTAGAGATATTTAGCTTTGATCTTATGATGCCATTTAAGACTTTACTATTTCAGATTATTTTGTTGGAGTTTATTTTTCCGCTGGGACCTATGTATTGAAGTCATGTTGACTTGAATTTTTCCGCATTTATGTTAAGACTTCTTTTGGATATTTATGTTTGCTTTGATATGACACCATTATTTGTGATTCCTTTACCCTTGTCGGGTCGGGGCGTTAAACAATAGGGAGGACAGACAGACCAGTTCAAGACAGGTGGAGGCTTTGGTGGTGACGAGAGGGAGGTCAATGGAACCTGGCTCCGGTGGAGTCACAATCATGGTAAATCTAGAACAGGAAGGAAGAAGAATTTTAAATGCTACAAATGGCAAGCGGGTCACTTTAAGAAAGATTGTGGGGTTTAAATACCTCTAATCCTCGGGAAATCTCGCAAGCACTCAGAAGATGGTAACGCTCTGTGTTGTGAAGCAGCGGTTGCAAATGAAGACAGGAAAAGATTTGCGGATATATGGCGTTCGATCACGGGAGCTACTTTTCATATGACCGCAAAGAAGAGAATGGTTTCATCAATATAAACCTATCTGCAGGCGGATCTCGTATCAGATTGCAATGATCATGAACTAAAGATCATTGGAATTGGAAATATCATGGTGAAGGTGCATGATGGTACAGTTCGTACTATTCGGGATGTGCGATACGTGGAGGGCCTGAGAAAGAATCTATTGTCTCTGGGACAATTGGATGATCTTGGTTGTAAGGTTGAAATACAAAACAAGATCATGAAAGTTATAAAGGGCGCGCTTGTACTTATGAAAGGTGAAAAGGTGGTGCAACTTATACCAACGAAAGGAGGTAATGGAGGAGGCTGAAGCATCTGTTGCTTCACATAGTTCAAGTCATAGACTTGCAGTAACATGACATCAGAAGCTTGGACATATGTCAGAACAAGGAATGAAGATTCTTGTTGAAAGGAAGTTAATTCCTGGCCTCACAAAGGTTTCTTTACCTTTCTGTGAGCATTGTGTTATCAGTAAGCATCATCGCCTAAAATTCAAGACATCAAATTCTAGAAGTGTCTCTGTTTTAGAATTGGTCCACTCTGATGTGTGGCAGGCACCGGTTCTATCCTTGGGAGGAGCAAAGTATTTTGTATCCTTCATTGATGACTATTCCAGGAGATGTTGGGTGTACCCAATCAAGAAGAAGTCTAATGTGTTTGAAGTTTTCAAAGTTTACAAAGCGGGTTGAACTTGATTCGGAAAGAAGATCAAGTGTTTGAGGACAGAGATAATGGAAGTGAATCTGCGGTGATGAATTTGATACTGCGGGCAAGAAGGAATCAAAAGCGATTCACGACATACACTCCTCAGAATGGAGTGGCAGGCGGATGAAACGAGAACCTTGTTGGAAAGAGCAAGAGCAATGTTGGCAACTGCAAGCTTGGAAAAATCGTTTTAGGGCGAAGCGGTCAATATACCGCATGCTATGTGATAAATCGGTCACCTTCACTAGGTTGAGTTGAAGACACCGATGGAGATGTGGACGGGAAAGCCGGTCAACTATTCAGACCTTCATATATTTGGAAGTCCGTATGCGTGATGTACAATTCTCAAGAAACTACAAAGTTGGATCCGAAATCCAGAAAATGTTTGTTCTTGGGGTGCCTTCTTGAGGAGTAAGGGGTGTAAACTTGTGGGACCCCTTGCCCACAAAGTAGTCATTAGCGAGATATGTTTTTCTTTATGGAGACAAAAGTCAAGAGATTGAAGAAGGTGATAGCACTACAAGAGAAACTACATCAATACATATGGAAAGGCAATTTCGGTCGAATGATTCTTGAAGCCGTGCCACAGCACGAGGTGAATGAGCGACGAGTCTCAAGCCCCAATGACTCGTACTCTTAATGCATTGAAAGCGGCGGTGTGGCACTTCGGATTATGTTATGGAGGCAATGTTGCATACTGTCTTCTTACAGGAAGGAGAGCCATCAACTCTTCAAAAGCGAATAATTAGGATGCCGTTACGGATAAAGCAATGCAAGAAGAAATTGAAGCTCTTCATAAGAATAAAACGTGGGAACTGATGCCACTACCGGCAGTGGGAAACCTATTGGAAACAAATGGGTGTATAAGATCAAGAGGAGCGGTGATGACGGTGGAGAGGTATCGGTGCAAGATTGGTAGTCAAAGGATATGCTCGGAAAGAGTCGACTTCAATGAAATATTTTCCCTGTGGTTCGAATGACAAGCTGCTTTCGGTAGTTCTGGCAATGTGTGCTACGTATGATTTACATCTAGAGCAGCTAGATGTGAAAGCTACATTTCTTCATGGAAATCTTGAGGAAGAAATTTACATGCTCCAACTAGAAGGTTTTAAACAAAAGAAAGAACTTGGTTTGCGGGTTAAACAAATCTATATGCGGTTTAAAGCGAGGCGCCGCGTGTTGGTACAAGAGATTTGATTCTTTCATCATTGGCCTTGGATATAACAGACTACATGCAGACCCTTGTGCTTATTACAAGAGGTTTGGAGATAATGATTTTGTCATCTTCTAACGTTATATGTTGGCGACATGTTGGTTCTGAACCAACAAAGATCGTATCGATGTGAAGGCACAACTTCGCTAGGAATTGAGATGAAAAGACCTTGGACCCGCAAACAAGATTCTAGGGATGCAAATTCACCAAGATAGAGTTAGTAGGAAAGTTTGGCTTTCCACGAAAATTTATGTGAAAATCTTTAGCGGTTCAACATGCAAGATTGTAAGCCAATATCAACCCGTTCCTACTAATGTCAAGTTATCCTCCAAGATGAGTCCTAGCATTGAAGGGAGAGGATGGAGATGTCTCGAGTACCGTATGCATCAGCGATGGGAAGTTTAATGTTCAGCGATGATTTGTACAAGACGGACATTGCACATGCGATGGGAGTAGTGGTCGGTACATGGCGGAACACGGTAGAGAGCATTGGGAAGGCGTAGAAAAGGATCTTTAGATATCTTAAAGGAACCTCGGATGTTGCATTATGTTATGGGGAATCGGGTTTAACTGTCAAGGGATATGTTGATTACGATATGGAGGTGATCTTGACGGAAGTAAATCAACCACGGGTATGTATTTACACTTCGGTGGAACAGGTAAAGGCGGGTTTCAAAGCGCGGTCGGTTTCGCTATGTCAACTACGAGCGAGAATATGTCACTGCTCACTCCAAGCGACAAAAGCGATATGGTTGAAGATGTTTGGAAGAGCTCGAGACGCGAGAACAAGAAAATTACTCTATTTTGTGACAATGAGGCGCCTTGTATCTGCAGGAATCCGAATTTCATTCAAAGACAAAGCATATCGAGTTAGAGTATCACTTCGTTAGGTGAGAAAGTGGAAGAAGAAACGTGGATATGCGGAAAATTCATCTTGATGATAGCGTGTGATTATGCGACAAAAGCAATCAAGCTGTGACAAGTTCATATGGTGCCCGATCCTCATGCGGCCTAGCGGAAGCGTATTAAGCAACATGATGCAAGGAAGGATAACGGTGTGAAGATCGATTTAGCTTCAATCGGATCTTCAAGTGGGAGATTATTAACGCATACAATGTATCAAAGAAAGAATCTTGCAAGTGGTGCTGTAACGCCCCGACCCGACAAGGGTAAAGGACTCACAAGTAATGGTGTCATATCAAAGCAAACATAAATATCCAAAAGAAATCTCAACATAATATTGAAATAATCGAAGTCAAAATGACTTCAATGTACATAGGTCAAGGAAAAATAACTCCAAGCGAAAAGTCTAAAATAGAGTCTAAATGGCATCATAAGATCAAAGCTAAAATCTCTAAGGTAAGTCCACCACGGCCTCATCCCAAAGCAATACCCAGCTCCAATGCTTAGATACCTGCCGCGGAAAAAGAAAAGTGCGGTTGAGCTTCAAAAGCCCAGTGAACAGATATACAAGCAAACGAATACGAACGAGAACGAATACGAAATAAAGTGAAAGAAAGATAGCAAAATCATAATCATTTCAAAAGATAAATCAGGATAATCGAATAAGTTTTATAGCTAACTACCTCGAGCCCAAATACATATGCCATATCATAACAAAATCATATTCACATAAGGCAACATTTGTAGGGGAGACCTACCAGAGTTATGAAGGGCGTGCATGCACGCAGCATCAATCATCAGATAACATATAGCATATAACATATATAATATATAACATATAACAGATCTAGGATGCACCCATACGCCCACAAACATACATTGATAATATAATATAACTTGAGCTCATAACAAATAACAGATAAGGGGCGTGGCGAACTTCACTCTCTTGCCCTAGAGTCATGTCAGAAGTGCATTACTGACACGGACATGGAACCCCCATGACTAGTTAATAATTGGCTCGGTTGTCAAACTATCTTAGGTCAAATAGAATGTCATAACCGACATAGATCATATTTTATCAAATGTTTAATCATGTTTTCAAAATCAAAGTCTTCATATCATATAGTTCAAAATCAATGTTTTATGATTCAAAATCAAAGTTCAGATAAGCAACAGCTCAAATAGACACATTAAGGTTCATAGCAAAGGCTTAGGAAATCCTAATGTAAAAGCTAACGAAAAGAAAACGTTTAAGAAACCTTTCTTGAAAAGTCGGAATATCTGTACCTTATTCCAAAGCAAATGATCGAAAAGAAGAAACAGAGAAAGCAAAGGATTACTCCTTCTTCACAGAACCTATACACATTAACGATCGTACATGTTATTTATGATTCCATAATCGTCGAAATGATCTTTTAATATTTGTCGTTCATACTTAGTATATTTAATGATCTTAATACTTTAGGGTTTTATAATCAAATGAGACTTAAGTGTTTTATAATTAATATCGTAGATTAGGGTTCATTATGTCATTAATTAAAGTTTAGGGTTAAATGTGAAAATAGTTTAACGCATATAACTCACACATAAAATAACGAATTAATATACTTAGCTTCAAACCCTAATCGACTCTCATTTATGTTCTAGGGTTTTCTCATTCTTTAATATCTCATTAATATGCATTTACTTACATGTTACGTCTTTTAATGACTCGTTACTTAACCTAACACGTCATAAAAACAATCTTTCCTTTTATGTTTCACCATACACGTTTATGATTTTATGTGACATACAAGTTACTTATTACTCGTATTAATTACACGTTTACACATTTACAAGTTCACTTGACTTATAATTACGCACACATATGAGACACGATTCACAAACCATTAGGGTTTGGCATACCTTATTCGGTTCACATATCAAACAAGGTTTTATGTTTACATGACCTTTACTCGTTTAATACATGTTCAAAAACTCCATATGTGGTTCGGTTCAATCTAGGGTTTCGGCTAATAGGTTATTACGCAAGTCTTAACTCATCTACGTACTTAACTCAATCAAGTTATCATGTTTTACACCTTAGTCGAATTATACACATGGTTCGGTTTAATACATATGGTTCGGTCCTTATGCAACTCGACATAACCATGACCCGATTCAATATTACATATTACGTACATAGCTCTTTAATACTTATAAGGTTTAATCATTATGGTTTGCCTTGTTTTGGTTCTATTCGGCTCGACACAAAGAAAAAGAAAACACAAGTCGACCAAACGAATCAAGTTACAATACAATAACATAAGGTACATCAAAGGAAAACAAGAATAGGTTATACCTTGACTTGGTTGAAGCAAAAATCTCGACACCAAAGGGTGTATGATATTCGGCCGAATGGAGCAAAGAAAAGAAAAGAGGCAACAATAAACTAGGGTTTCACTTTTGTGATTATGTAGTGTATATATAGGTGGTGATATTTTCGGTTAGGCTTAGGGAGGCCTTGGGTTTCGGCTTGGCCCAACCGAACTCAAAACAAACGCACACCCATGTGGGCTTCGACTCTTGACCCACACGACACAAAAACAAACGCCCCTTGGGCTCTTGAATTCTCGGCTTGGCACAAAAGAAATGAGTCCATCCAAACAAACGAACGGCCCAACATATTAGCGAAACGTTAAATCTTCGTCGTACCAAAATCGATCACGTAATATATTTTAGTTAGGTTTTATTATTCGCAAGTTAAGTTTTAAATTCGTTAAATGATATAAATGTATTTTACGTATTTTATAAATTTCGATTCCAAGGGTATTTTAGTCTTTAATCAGGTTTTAGATTTTCCAGGTTTTACAGGTGCCAAGTTGGGCAAGTTGATGCAAGTGGCTTCCCCCTTGATGCCTATAAAAGGCAAGGACCAACGCCCTGTTATTGCATCTCAATCCCATCTCAAAGCAAAAACACATAGTGTTATTTGTTCCTTTCTCTCTAGTAGTACTTGTAAGAAATAATAGAGAGTTTGTAATATCTCCTAATACAAGAGTATCCTTGTAATTAGAGAGAATGTGTAACTCCTAGTTTTCTACATAGTGAAACGTATCTTTCCTTGCCCGTGGTTTTTACCCTATTGGGGTTTTTCACGTTATATCCGTGTGTCATCTTTTATTACATTTCATATTTAAGTTGTGGGTTTGCTTCAGTCCTGTGTCACTTTTCTCAACAATATGTACTTCAATAACTTCTTCTTCATAGTCTACACCTGGAATCCTACCATCATCTTCGGTATAATCTAAGTAAGCTTCGACTAGGGAAGACAAATCGTACAAATAAATCTCCTGTAACATCACACTTCCTTGGATTGTTAATGACAAAATATTAGGAGCGTTTAAACATGCATGTCCATGTCGGCCATTAGGATGCTCGTCTCCAGAGATGACAAACTTCTTAACACTCTTTGAAGTAATATCAAGCTGCTTGAAACCATAGCAATCGTGCAACGTGAATGTTTCGAGACAAGGACTTCCGGAAAGTATATTTTGGATCAAATCTTCATTTAACTTGGTCATTGAAATATACAAAGACTTGAGGTTTTTCCAGCTAAACGTGCCAGTTGGATTAACAAAGGAGCATGAGAGTTTAAGATGAGTGAAAATCGAATTGTTGAAAAGCAAATCATCTAAAACAATCTTAATAAATGCAGTATAACCCCATAAGTGTAGATCAAGGTCTTGGACATTACAATTAATAGCATAACGGATCCATTTATTGACTTGCGATTCATATTTACACTCGTAAACGGAATGCAGTTGGAATTTGTTGAGCTTGAGGTGGGGGCGACACTGAGTTAGGGTTTTATCTACGCATGAAAAGAAATAGCGACGAGGCTCATCGTCTTTGGTATCATTATTGTTTATGAATACGAGATTAGGAACTGAGGTCCAGAGAGATCTCCAACATTTGGAGAGGCATGATGTTCAAATGGCGTCTTTTGTGGTTGGTAAACGAGACAGGATTTTGAGAATTACATCATCCGGTAACAAACTTATTCGATCTTCGTCATCACCAGTTTTGATTTCTAGATTTGCACATAGCTGCTCTAACGTATCCATGACGACTCGATTACCTGAAGAACAAGGAATGATCGACTTTGAGGAAGTCAGGGTTGTTGATAAACTCTGTTTTGTTATTGTGGTATATATAGAAAACGTGCATAACTTGAGCTCCAAGCCTTAATTATAATTCTAAACTTATCAAAACCATGCGTACGTGCTGATATTGTTTTTCTTTGATTAGCGGCTCGGATACGTAAACAACAAGGATAGGATTGATCCACTTTAATACGCGTAAATATTAATAAGGAAACTATATGATATACTAATAAGGAAACATTAATATCATTTTTCAAAAATAAGGTAACAAACAGGTTTGATTGTCAAAAATAAGGAAACAGGTTTTATTTTTAAATACACGTGTCTTTTAGCAAGTATATTTATACATATTTAACAAATACTTCATTATTGTAAACTAGTAGAAATAGTTCATTCTTGTAAACTAGTAGAAATAGCTCATTCTTGTTAAGTATAAACTGCTGTGTCTCTTATATGTACATTTCTATAAATAAAAAATTTTGAAAGAAAAAACCAATTGTTGCACGTGAAGTGAACAAATGTATATGTATTCCCCACCGTGTGACTCGAACCCACCCATGACCTTCCGGATACACAACGGACAAGTTACCATTATGATATCTTATTGTTATATATATGTTGGGTCTTATATCTTTTAACATTCGAATTCACTGGCTCACTAAAAAAAAAGCCTTTAACAGCAATGTGTTTAAGATTCAGTATACACTTATTATAGCAAAATGCACATACTTTACAACGGGTAATAATTTATTTAAATCGTAAAACTGTGTTTAAAAATTCAACCCGTAAATTAACACTAAAATACCTCAAATAAAAAGCACCTAACATCCAACTCTATTAACGTGAAAAAAAAACATTAAAAATGGTCTAATTATTCTAGTGAAAAAGAAAAACCAATAAGAAAACATATATAAAAGAACAATGTTTGAAAGATATGTTTCTCCATTCTGTAGCGTCCTTCTAATGAATACTTGATGTCAGGTTTTATGTTCTCTCCCTAAACACATTAACATTGTGTTATCGAGTTCAAATTTTAAGAGAAAAGAAAGAAAATAAAAGAAATTTTTAATAAAATTGTGTTCTCAAGTTGTTATTATTATTATTATTATTATTATTATTATTATTATTATTATTATTATTATTATTATTATTATTTTTTCTATTTTTTTTATAAAAACAACATTTTTATTAAAAACTCATAGGATTACAAAAAATTAGTGGAAAGCCTCGAAACCAACTGGGCCCCCACACCTCTAGCAATAGCAAAGCCAATCCTATTAAAAATATGAACCGCTGCACGAGCGCCGATATCCTGAGTCATCGAGAACTTTCGGATTTGCTTTAGTAAGGCCATAGCATCCCTCTCAAGCTCTCCAAAAGAAGAGAATGAAAAGGGGAGAAAACCATATCCAATATCTTCACACTTAGCTTCGTACTTGACGCGTTTACGTTGCGCAGCCTCAATCACCGCACGACCAGGCACAAAATCCACCATCCCATTTTGCGTCAAGGGCCGAAAATTGGAAATTGGAAATATAGCTTAAAACTTCTCACAAGTGGAAGGAAATGAATGTAAAATAAAGTTTAACATGTCAAATGAAAAAATTATCTTTATTTTTGAACTTAAAACTTTCGATGTGCATGCAATTGTAAATGAAGCTATTTATTCGTTAATTCCTCCGAAACTCAGAAACACAAAACTTTTTTTTTTCATTTTCTTTCTTTACTTTCAACTGTTTTCTTTAGTTATATCTTAATTAATTATTTTACAGTATTACGTTATTTGACTTTTGGTTTTTTATTTTTTTATGAAAATAATTTTGTGATGGCTACAATGTGTTTTGAGAGAGCCGGAGACACAATGTGAGAAAAACTCGCCAAAGCTTTTAGTCTGAGAGCATCCGCTGATCAAATGCGGGGAACAAATCATGAAGCTTTTACAAGCTATGGTAAAAAAAAAGCAGCATAAGTCTATTGGGAAACCCAATTAAGTCCGTTGCTTCATGTTATTATGATTTGGAGGAGTATGAAAGAGTTGGTGATATTCTTTTAGAACTTAAATTGTTGTCTGTAGATTTAGTGCTTCACAATTTTGACCCATTTACTTGTATGTTTTTAATCGGGTTAAGTTGTATATGATCTCAAACGTTCAGATACTAGGGAAATGGGTTTGTTGGGTCAATAAAAAGGAATAAGCTAATGGAGAACGGGTCAAATGGGTCAAACCAAATGGCGTCGGGCATGCGAGGTGTGGTGGCGCCGTTGCGGAGGACACGTAGGAATGGCAGTGGTGAAATGTTACCATGTGAGCCGCCCGTGCGAAGAGATCCCCGCACATACATTTCTTAGGGGGATTTGGTTGAAAGACCGATCGACGCCCACTCGACTAGAAGGACTAAGAAATTAATACGGTACAAAACTTATCTTCAAGCTTTACCTTATTTTGATCGTTTCTTTTGCAAGTAAAATATAACTTATTGAAAAATTATAGGGTTAATAACCTATTAAAGCATCATACTTATCACAAAAAGCAGTTCGACGTAGCGAACAAAAAAAATAGCCCCTTTGGCTACTAAACCCGACTATTTTGTCCTTTATTGGTCATTTTACCTCCACCTCAACCTGTTAGTGCCACTTTGGCAGTTACTTGGCCACGTCATTTTTTAACCTATTAAATATATTAACCTTTTTACTTTTGGCAGTTACTTGGCCACGTTCATGGGTAGAAAACTAACGTCAACTAAATTTACCTTAGAAAGTTGATGATTGTGTATAACAGGTTCATGGGTAGAAAACTAACGTCAACTAAATTTACCTTAGAAAGTTGATGATAGTTGAATGAACATTCAAACTTTGGTTCTACTCCATACCGAAACTTATATTTCTTCTCACTATTTATTTTTCGTTTAGTTTTATCATTTATCGAGACCATATTTATCTGTCTTACAGGTATTCCTCACATCCCGTGTCTACCCAATCCCGTCTTCCACGAGGTATTTCGTTCATGTATTTCTGGTTGACAAAAATGGAAACATTTTATCTAGAAATGGAAAGATTATATGTGTGATCTGGTTGTACTAAAAGTGAGTAAAAGACGTATATTAATATTTTTTTGTTAAGAAATGGATAAAATAATTTCGGACTGTAATTTTAGGCCTTTTAGCAGATTCACCAGTAGAGGAACTACTAGTAAACCAGTTAGAAGGACTAGAATTCATTTCAGTCCTAATTAACCTTGTTTATATACATGTGCATATATACCTACTTTTGGTTACAAACTCCACCAATGTGGGATAGCTGAAAAACTTTTCAAACTCTCATGAGTTCAAACATTTATAACGGCACTTGAAACTTCGATGACCTTTTGAAGTTCAATAACTAAAATATGACTCAAGCCACAAAGTAATTAGTTAGGGTTGCGTTAACTGATTATACACGGGCCATTTTTTCGAAGTTTTCATGGAGAAATATTTGCACAAATCTTCCTTTATATAGAAGGGATATTTTTTTCACAAGTACATTGTCTTAAGGGGTGCTTTTTACTAGCATCAATGTATCATGGTTTACTTTTTATTTGTTTTCACGAGGTTGATGATATTTTTTAAACAAAGTTATATTTCATTAACGATGCGGACAAAGGAACTTTGGATGCCATTGGACTGCAATACGAAGGTCAGGTTAAGCAGTCTAAAGGTAAAGAGATGACGAAATTTTAATCTTTCGAGATGATTAAACTCCAATGCGTATTTGACATGTCTTAGATTGATTTACGGGGTGCTTTTTACGGGGTGCTTTTTAAATGTGTTAGATGAATAAATTTTAATCTTTCGAGATGATTACGTTGTTTTACGGGGTGCTTTTAAAATGTTTGGTTTATGGGGATTGGGGTTGAGGATACCGAAAAGTGAGTGTAATAAGTTGCAGTGTTTACAAAAACTCATACCCACTCTTTTTAGTTAACGTCTGTCTTTAAGCATGTTAATGTTACCATCCTTCTACACCTTCCAATCATCTAGTCAATTGATTCAACAATGTTACTATCGTCTTCAATCTGACTTGCAAATTTTTATTATTGTGTTCGTAAGGATGAAAATGATAAATTTCCCACAACCTATTTTCATTTGCTTAAAAGTTCTTACAGTAAAGATGAAGATGAAACAACTTATATAATCAATATAGTAGTGCCTTTTTAACCGAATACTTATTCTGCACTTGCTATTTTATCCATACCGTGGGACAGTGAGTAACTATATATCAAGCCCACATTATTGTGGTTATTATCCATAACAAAGTGAGGTAACTTAAGTTTGGTAAGATACTACCATTTAGTTTTGCAGCAAACATCTAAACACCACTTAGTCCCTCATTTTTGGAAGAAACTAATAAGGTTTGACTTTTGGAAGTCATACACAAGACTTTCGGACGTCCAGGATAGAACCTCTTATATATGAAGCGCTTTGCCTTTTAAGACCATTTGGTCTTGTGTTGTAGCATTGTTTATAATATGGTAATTTCATTTTCATACTGATATCGGGAGTTCACATGTAAGAATGTTCTAGTATTAAAAGTCAACATGGAATGTGTAATGGGGTTTGAGTATAATGGTCTCGGAATTCATCTCTAGTTGGGACGCAAGTACAACGCACAAACAAGTTATTTAGCATCATTGTACTTACACACCTGTTTTCATTTGAATAAAAGATGTGTTCTAAGCATTACAAATGTATTGGTTGTAGTCTAATTGGACATCTTGTGCACGCATTCTAATATTTTCCGATTGATGTCACTAATGTTGTTTATGATCTAATAGATTACTAAAGGGATACTAATAGGATGATTAAATATATACCTCAAGAATATGGAAAAGCTGATTCACAAGCTCTTAGGTGTTTCCATGCTTTGATTAGTTGTAGTTGTATCTATGAGTTGATGCGATTAGACTCGTTTCGTTTTAAACTATTTGACTACAGATGTACTAGTAAAACATTTAAGTTGTGTATTACATCTAATAATATAATCGAAGATAAACATTCACAAGCTTATAATTAAAAACATACTTACGTACATTTTACTCTCATAATCTAGTCATATTTAGCTCACACATTATTAAAACACTTCTTTAAAAAAACAAATTGGAGCCAAGTGCCTTTTTATGAAATTGTTAAATGTTTACTTGTTAGTAATATAAGTACTAAAGAAAATTATCAAAAAACTGAAGTCATTATGTACTGATAAATAACCTTTTTTGACATCCCACATCGAAATGGATGAATACAATATTTAATAGAGTGTGTCACACTAGTTTGGTTCATCAGTTTGGAATATGTTTAACTTTTTTCATGAAATTTATAATTTTATTTGCTAAGACATCTTAGAATTTTTCGTCAAAATATTTTATAACAAAATTGTGGCTTGTAAAGTTCTTGGATGTCTTAACTAGATAAAATTCAAAAGTCTAGTTCAAACTTTAGCTACATAGAATTATAAAGTGTTGTTCGAAATTTATGTGCGAGTTTTAATCGTATAAAATTTCAAAGTCTAGTAAAAATCTATGAAAAGTTTAATACGCATAAAAATCTTAGGGTGCGTTTACTTGGAGAAAAAATTCTCTTGTTTTCTATATCTATTTTTGTAAAAATTTGGAATGGAAATTTATCTTCACAAAACACTTGAAAATATATAAAACGAGTTTAGCTGATGTTTTTATTTTCTATTTTGAACAAGTGAAAGGATGGTTGGGGGTTACAAAGGAATAAAAGGAAAACAACTAAAACTTGTTTGTAATTTTTCTTGTTAAGTTGGGAAATAGGTGATTTTGGGTTTTACAAAACATTTTGTTAGAAAACCCTTATTTGAATGCAATCTCTGTTTTTCTTGGTTTTTACAAAACATTTTGTGAAAAACAAAGGTGTTTTCCCTCAACTAAACGCACCCCTAATATTATACTTTTTTTTTCCAACTAAGTCATTGTACTTATATTTAAGATTTTTTTTTTGAGTAATTCAGACTAATGAATTTTACTAACAACATAGGTGATGTACTTCATTTTTTTTTCAAATGAATCACTTTACTATTTTTATGTTTTTACAACAAAACTATTTCGGTAACCCGTTAACTAAATATCAATCGGTTACCCTTTTAAAAGTGTTCAAATCATGTACCATATCAAATAACACGTTACTTCTAGCCGATTTTTCTTCTTATAAAAATTAAAAACTAAATTCATTTTTTAAAAATTGTAAATCTTTTCGTACTCTAAGAGAAAAAAAGAGTCAGATTTCACTTTTAATTTGCCTTATACCTTGCCACAAACATGTATTTTGGCAACATCATCTAACGTTAATATCAAAATAAGGGTATTTGTCATTCTTGATAGTACAATTTGGGTAATAGACGATTTCATTGTACATTGAGCTAAATAGACACAACAATAACTTAATAACTTAAGTTAATAAAAATTGATTCGTTTCAAGGTATATATATAATATATAATAGTAATTCTTAACCGATTAATTAGTCAATCCGCTCTTTAACCGAGAGTGAAAATCCCAAACGGTCAAACAAAGTCAAGCTATATATATTTTCGGAAGTAGTTGATATTCCCGGGTCGTTTATGTCCCAACGAAGTGTGAAATAGAAAATCGGACTTGGGTTCGTGATCGATTGATTGAATAGTCGAGATATTTTGGATTTTGGTACTTAACGAGAACTTAACGGGCCTTTAAAACCAAATAATCAAATTTTAACCTCAGAGGTGCAAATTTATTTTTAAAAGTCCTAAATGATTAAAATTAATTTTAGAAAAAAGAATTACATTTTTTTTATTTATATTTTTTTATTATGAATTAAAAACACTTTTAATCTAAAAATACTAAACGAATTTAGAAAAATATGAAAATATGCTGAAAAGTACTTTAAGCAATGAGGATTCTCGAAAAATTTAAAACAATTATCCAGCTTATTGAAATAAGCTGGAATTAAGCTTAAAAGGGAAAAAACTAAAACTTGAAAAAGTTGCTTAAATAAATAACCACTGCACCCTAGAACTGTAAGTCCTTATGGCGTAGATGGTTGAGGTGTGTGTGTTAGGTGGTTGAGGCTGGTTGAGGTCTAGGGTTCGGGCCTGGCTCACCCCTTGGCTTCCCAGCTTCCCTTTTTTTTCTTCTTTTTTTTTTTTTTTTTTTTTTTTTTTGCAAAACTTTTTTATAAAACTTGTAAATAATCTAAATATAAAACTTTTTGTGAAAACAAAATTTTTAAAACCTTAAAAATAAGCTGGAAATAAGCTGCAAATTACAGCAACTTACAAACTACTGAAAACCCAAGGACTTAAGCGATATAAAGGCACAAGCTTCTATAAGCTTGTGCCAAAGCTAACAAAGCTTCTAAATCCTAAAAGGTAACCTAAAAACAAATCTAACTTAAATTGAAACAGAAAATAAGCTAGAAAAACTATTAAGGATAGTAGATTACTTTTCAAACTAAAAATCAAAAAAGCATAACTTAATCTAAATCACAAGCTTCTATAAGCTTGTGCTTAACTAAAATAAGCTTCTTAAACCTAGAAATACACATAATTAGAAATTCTAACCTTCTGATTAGCAAATCTCAGTAAGCAAAAAGCTCAACCCTTCAGATAAGCATTGATACTAAACTGTCACTAAAACAGCCTAAGTAGGCATTTTCAAGCTACAAAATAAACAATTAAACCAATAAGTTGATCCATAAAACCTTGAAAACAACATAGCTTGTAGTCTAAAGAACTCACAAAAGCAATTTTCAAATAATTTGGACTTAAATTGTGCTTATAAATAAGCTGATAAGATAGACGGTTGAAGCAAATTTTAAAGTTTTTATTCAAATGTGCAAACCTGAACCATACTTTTTAAAGCTAAAAATAAGCTACCAAAAGCTAATGCCAAACTTTAAAAACTAAAAACAGATAAAGACTAACAACTTAAGAACACATAAAATAATTTTTTGAGGATTTTTGGACTAGAAATAAGCTTAAAAAGAAGCTAATTAAAGAGATAGGACACATTTTGGCTTTTTAAATTTTTGGAAAACAAAGACTTGGAGACTCAACTCACAAGTGTTTGAGCTTCCTCCCTCATTTGTTTATAAAGATGTGTGCTATCTTAACCCATAGCTTATTTAGTTTGCTGATTCAACCATAAATATTTTCAAATCCCGCTATAAAACCTATCAAAACATGCACAATGTATCCATTAAATAGAAAAATCCACCACAAGTCTAATAAAAGTATCATAACATATCTTTTTTTCAGTTGAACAACTTTTCTAATATTTCATAATATCATAAAACACAAAAATCTTCCTAAATATTTTCAAAAACACAACCATCACATTCTTAGTTGAGTATCACAACTGATAACACATACATGATGAAGAATGTAATACTTTTCATCTTCCTTACATTGTTATATCACAAAGAGATAAATAAGTGTCACTTAAAAATATCAAAATAAAAACGTCTAAAAACGGACAAAAACGTATAAAATCGAATGAAAAACGCATGAAAACGGACAAAAACGTATAAAACAGACAAAAACGTATAAAAACGGATGAAAACGTATGAAAAAGGACGAAAACGTATATAAATTCAGACGAAAACGTCTAAAAATGGATGATAACGTAAAAAAACGGATGACAACGTATGAAAACGTCTGAAAACGGATGAAAACGTATAAAATGACGAAAAAATAAAAAAGGAAACTGAAAAAGTACCGACGAAAAAGTCTAAAAACGGACGAATATTCATGAAAACCTAAAAAAACAGACAAAAACGTATGAAAATGGATGAAAATGGACGAAAACGAAAGAAAACGTATGAAAACAAACGAAAACGTAAGAAAACTGACAAAAACGGACGTAAACGGGCGAAAACGTAAGAAAACAGACGAAAACGTATGAAAACAAACGAAAACGTATAAAAACGGACGAAAACGTTTGAAAACAGACAAAAATGTCTAAAAATGGACGAAAACGTAAAAACGGACAAAAACTGACAAAAAAGTCTAAAAACATACGAAAACGTATATAAACGTACTAAAACGTCAGAAAACGGATGTAAACATACGAAAAAGGACGAAAACGTATAAAATTTCAGACAAAAACGTCTAAAGATGGATGAAAACGTAAAAAAATGGATGACAACGTCTGAAAACGGACGAAAACGTCTAAAAACGGACGAATAATCATGAAAACCTAAAAAATAGACAAAAACGTATGAAAATGGATGAAAATGGCGAAAACATAAGAAAACGGACGAAAACGTAAGAAAACGGACGAAAACGTAAGAAAACAGACGAAAACGTATGAAAGCGTAAAAACACGTCTGAAAACGTATGAAAAATGGACGAAAACGAAAGAAAACGGACGAAAGCGTATGAAAACGTAAGAAAATGGACAAAAACGTATGAAAACATAAAAACGTAAGAAATGAACCTGACGAAAACGGACGAAAGGGCGAAAGAGAAAACAGACGAAAACATATGAAAACAAACGAAAACGTATAAAACGGACGAAAACGTATGAATATGGACGAAAATGTATAAAAACGAACGAAAACGTATGCATTCAGATGAAAACGTATGAAAGCAGGGAAAAAAACTTAAATAAAAAAAACGTGAATTTAAAATTTAAAAAAAAAACATGAATTTTAAATAAAAACGTGAATGCAAAAAAAATGTTAATAAATAAAAAAGACAAAGAAAAAGGAATAAAAAAATATGGACTTAAGTTTCCATATTAAATCTTAGGTTTTTCCCCACTATTAAATCAAATATTAAACTAATCATTGCGACAAATATTAAATAGAACAATCCCAATTTTTATTTAGGGTGAATTGCATATATATCATTTCAAAGACTCAAAATTACATATATATCCAACTTTAAATCATAATTACATATATATCCTTAAAAAACAAAAAAAAATATCATCATATATATCCAAATAACTAAATTAAATATATTTGGAACATATTTTATTTAATTTGTCCATTATACCTTTTTTTTTATAAGATTTATTAGTTTCCTCTTTCTCCAAAACATGAAACTATGAATCTCAACCCCTTTCTATTCTATAATAAGTGTTTGTGGTTTGGCAAGAACAATACTCCGTACACTGTAGTAAGATAATAATGAAATTCTTATCACACCAACAAACATTAACTTATATTTTCTCGGAAGTATATGTCACGCATCGCTTGTTTGCTGCAAAGTATTTTAAACTTGATTTCTTTTTTCTTCTTTGCTTGAAGAAAAATATTATATATCTTGCCAATTAGCTTTTTAGTTTCTTTTGTTTTGTATTTTGCTTCGTCTATCGCTTTTTGTTGTCACGCGTGACATGAACGACATCACCAACAGCAGCAATCCATTGATATGGTTGACATAAATCAATATTTAGATTATCTTGTTATCTTCATCTTTTTGTCAATAAAAAAGTGTTTATCTAGGAGTATATGAAAATGGTTGTTTGAGCTCACAGGGGAAGCCATGAGTTACAACTGTCTTGTATAAATTAGAACAAACTTAAGGGTATAATGGTCAATATTAAATTAATTTTTTATTTATTATTTATTTTAGTTGTTATTGATATATAATTTAATTGTTTGTATATATATGACACTTTTAATGCTTTCGAAGGATATATATGTAATTATGATTTTAAGTTAGATATATATGCAATTTTGAGTCTTTACAAGGATATATATGCAATTTTCCCTTTTATTTATTTATTTATTTTTTTTTTTTTTTTAATTTTTTTTTACAAATAATTAATTTTATAGATAAGAATGCAACAAGATATGATGCAATAAATAAGTTCGATTAATGACTGTATGACTATCACAACCTTAGAGATTATGAGAATGCACGTCAAATTGCGTGCATTACATAATTGCGGTAGATTGCGGTGTAATGCGAACTCAATCTTGGATGACTTGATATTAGGCATCATGATACGAAATTCTGAATGCAAAGCAATGATGTGCGCATTTTTAAACCTAGGTTTAGATAACAAATATTTATTGGCATATGTATTGCTTTTATATATGCCTTGTTGTCCAAGCCAATCACTATATAGTAATCATAATTCAGAAAAATATATTACGTTTGATTTAAAAAATATAAATCTTCAAAATCTAAATCCGTGTAGAGGCGTGTAAACATCACAAATCAATTTAGAATAAGTATTCAAACATCTCCATCTTCATTTTCATACATTATTATCTATCAAACTCTCCATATTTTCTTCCTTCATTCTCTCTCAAAAAAATGAGTCGAACATGTTTCATTCTCTTCATGCTATTCATTATATTTGCATCTTCGATGGATGCCCGAAAATTGTTAGATAAACCGGATTCAAGCCCTAAAGCTGGAGCAACTTCTCAAGCTGATATGAGTTTGTACCTAAGCTCTCTACCAAAGGGCACCGTGCCTTCTTCTACTCCAAGAAAAAAGGGCCATGCTTCGATCACTGACGAAACGCTCATAACTCGTCACCTTATCGCCATTGATCGGATACTACGCTCGGTCCCAAGCCCTGGAGTTGGTCATTAGTCAGTTTGAAAAGAAAAAAAAAAAGAAAAGAAAAAACATATACATTTTTTCATTATTTATAGTTTGTTCTTTTGTTTTTGATATAAGTATTAGGACATAATTGTATAGAAAGAAGATGAAGTATATACATCTCGGAAATTATATCCGAAAACAGATAGTCTTGTAGGTTTTTAGATGATGTTGATAGAGATACTATACATAATTGAAAGTTAATTATTGCATTTAGTTTTGTGATATAGCTATTTTGGTAGTAAAAAAAAAAAAAAAAAAAAAAAAATCACATCAAAGAACTACATAAATAAATCGGAGCACCATGCATTGCTAAACATTGAAATCAATGTGCCATTAACCATCTAACCTCATCACCATAATAACTAATGATCAAGCAATAGTTCCTCACAAACTCTGCTTTCAATCAAATTACTATATGGATGAAAATAAAAAAAAAAAAAAAAAAAAAACTGTTTGCAGTCATGGTGTATACACCTATTTTACACTTTTATTGTGTATGTGAAAAGAAGGAATTTGAGATGATAGTGGAAACACAAGGATGTAAGGGTGCAATCAAGCCAAACTTTTATCAAGCAACTCGATCTTGAGCTTGACTCGATCGAGTCGAGCTTTATCAGCTTAAGCCCGAGCTCAAGCCTAATAAACAAGCTCAAAACACATAACGGGCCAAGCTCAAGCTTTTAATAGCTCGAGCTCGAGCATTTATCAAGATTTTCGAGCTTTCAGAATTATTTATATAAACAACTTAAAACTAATGTGAATATTGGTATAATAATTAAATATTTGTAGGAGGACCATTTAAAACCTAATTCTCCCGAATATTTTGTATACGTTTTTTCCTCTCGAGTTCACGCGTATTTTTTTGAATTTATTGATGAGTTTGACTATCAAATTTAATGTTTATAAATGAATTCAAGCTTTTCGAGCCGAGCTCGAGCTTTACACGAGCCGAGCTCAAGCCTAGATGATTAAAGCTCGTTAAGCTATCAAGCCAAGCTCAAACATACCTTATAAAATTTAAACCAAGCTCAAGCCCTGTCAAGCTCGAGCTCGGCTTGACTCAATTACACTCCTAGAAGGATCACTTGGAGTAACAGCCTACACATTGGTCGCAGTCCTATTGTAGTATCTTTGGTCTGGTTTTCAACAATTAGAAAGATAACATGTATCAGGTGTTAGAATATTCTTGGAAAACACAAGAACACAGAGTGAGGCATCCGCATGCATAAGAAACCAGGAAGTTACAACTGGTGCTTTCTAGCAAAGTTTTCGATTTCATAATAATGTTGGACTGCATGATGTTTCAACTAATTAAGGTCCACATGCTACAAGGGTCACATAATTACTTAAAGAACGCTTATTGTCAATGGTAAATACAAAAAGTATGTCATTTGTATCTTGCTTATTAGCAAGGCTTACTAGCTACTGTACTTCGAACTAAAGGCATATAAAGCAAATCTTCATGAAACACTAACTCATTTTATACGATAATATTTTAAAAAATGAAATTTGGGTACTGCATTATCTCACTGCTGCTAGCCATACACATATATGTTTCAAGTTCCCCAATATTTTCAAAACCAAACAAAGTCACCACCACCCTTTTGCCATGTACATATATATGAATCTAAATTAATAACAGAATTAAAGGAGTTTAGACTTTCCACAAAGTTATAATCGTCAATAATAATAATACCTCCCAATGTGACATTAAGTTTTTAACAAATGCAGAAGCACAACATCAGGGCACTCATTCCTCTCTTTTTTGGGAGAATGGGGTAACAATAGTTTCCAACCTTTTGGCCAACAAATCCACGGGGTTTGAACCCACCGGCAGACTCAAACGCAAAGCTCTCCTTTTTCAGTAGGTTGGCATGGCCACTTCAAAGTTGTTTGCAACTAGTATGAATTGTTCATTCCTCATTTATCTTTAAATATAATTAACTAGTTTCAAGGCCCGTCCAACAAGAATATAAAGTTCCATATATCTATCAATCAACCTCGTCACCTTCAGAACCATCATCATCAACAACGTGTACGATGTTTGATGGAACATTGTAACCTTTAGCCTCCAAACGGGAGAGAACCTTCAAACAAATAAATAGTAATATGAGTAAATTGCAATCGCATCCCTTGATATAAAAAATGCATGTGATGGTAGTTTTGTAAAAAAACGACTAATAACAAATAACTTTTGCAAAGACAAAATTTTCCAAAAAGGATCGACATGTTACCTTTGAACACATCACCCCAAGTTTAAGCTCCTTGATATGGCGAAGTCGACAAATATGTACTTCAATAACTTCTTCTTCATAGTCTACACCTGGAATCCTACCATCATCTTCGGTATAATCTAAGTGAGCTTCGACTAGGGAAGACAAATCGTACAAATAAATCTCCTGTAACATCACACTTCCTTGGATTGTTAATGACAAAATATTAGGAGCGTTTAAACACTCATGTCCATGTCGGCCATTAGGATGCTCGTCTCCAGAGATGACAAACTTCTTAACACTCTTTGAAGTAATATCAAGCTGCTTGAAACCATAGCAATCGTGCAACGTGAATGTTTCGAGACAAGGACTTCCGGAAAGTATATTTTGGATCAAATCTTCATTTAACTTGGTCATTGAAATATACAAAGACTTGAGGTTTTTCCAGCTAAACGTGCCAGTTGGATTAACAAAGGAGCATGAGAGTTTAAGATGGGTGAAAATCGAATTGTTGAAAAGCAAATCATCTAAAACAATCTTAATAAATGCAGTATAACCCCATAAGTGTAGATCAAGGTCTTGGACATTACAATTAATAGCATAACGGATCCATTTATTGACTTGCGATTCATATTTACACTCGTAAACGGAATGCAGTTGGAATTTGTTGAGCTTGAGGTGGGGGCGACACTGAGTTAGGGTTTTATCTACGCATGAAAAGAAATAGCGACGAGGCTCATCGTCTTTGGTATCATTATTGTTTATGAATACGAGATTAGGAACTGAGGTCCAGAGAGATCTCCAACATTTGGAGAGGCATGATGTTCGAATGGCGTCTTTTGTGGTTGGTAAACGAGACAGGATTTTGAGAATTACATCATCCGGTAACAAACTTATTCGATCTTCGTCATCACCAGTTTTGATTTCTAGATTTGCACATAGCTGCTCTAACGTATCCATGACGACTCGATTACCAGAAGAACAAGGAATGATCGACTTTGAGGAAGTCAGGGTTGTTGATAAACTCTGTTTTGTTATTGTGGTATATATAGAAAACGTGCGTAACTTGAGTTCCAAGCCTTAATTATAAGGGTTTTGCTAACAACAGCCCTAAGGGTTGTCGTTAAACAAATAATTTTCATTACAATATCTCTTTTGAATGATTTTGATTGGTTGATAATCCCTAAAAAGGTGGAGAAAATTCCGGAAATATTACAAATACAATTAATGATTGATTGTGATTGGATGAATTTTATTATTACAAGAAATTGTAGTAAAACAAATCATCTTAACGACAACCCTTAGGGCTGTTGTTAGCAAAACCCTAATTATAATTCTAAACTTATCAGAAATAAGGAAACCATGATGCTGATATTGTTTTTCTTTGATTAGCGGCTCGGATACGTAAACAACAAGGATTGATCCACTTTAATACGCGCAAATATTAATAAGGAAACTATATGATATACTAATAAAGAAACATTAATACACGTAAATATTAATGGGTCCTAATAAATAGGTCTGAGTAAATTATACGGATGGTCCTTGTGGTTTACGTTAACTTTTACTTTTGGTCTTTTGACTTTTTTTCTTGCATATATAGTCCCTAACTATGAAACCTTTAACACTTATAGTCCCCTTGACCAAATGAAATTAAGTTTCACCGTTAAACACCCTCATGTGACTTGCACATGAGGGTATTATTGTCTTTCTAGTCACTTACTCTCCCTTCTCATTCTCTATACCCTCTTCATCTATGTGTTGTTAGAGTAAATCCTAACTCTCACAAACACACCATCACAACAAACCATTAAAATTAACATTACGAATAAGAAATTTATCATGTTCACCATTTTTTCTTTTTCCAATTTAACCAAACGCACAAACCTCCATTACCCTTACATTAAACCCTTATACCATATCATCAATTATTATAACCAGATCTACCACTCCTAATCTTATACATCCTAATGTTTTAACCACAAAATCCAACTTCCCACACATTATTCATCTTGCACATTCTAGGTTCTAAATTCACAATATTTATTTAAGCAGACTAAACTCAACAACTGTTTGTGTGACAAGTCAAACCATGATAGCTCATTTTGAATTTTACATATCCTGCTTATATGCATCTAAAAGATCTTAATGTCATTTGCTACAAACAATGGTTAAAATAAATGAGATATATTGCAAGCAAGAATAAAAAGATATTACACATCCGTGGATCAAGACCTTGATAACCTCGTCACCACACAGCTGTCGTCATCAAACTATTTAATCTTTAACAAACGACACTATTCTTGCACCTTCAGATAACACCATAGATCTGAAGGTCCCACCAGTTAGATTTTATATCTCTGACCAAAGATCCGGCGACAGTGTACAAGAATAGTGTCGTTTGCACGTGAAAGAAAAAACCAATTGTTGCACGTGAAGTGAACAAATGTATATGTATTCCCCACCAAGTGACTCGAACCCACCCATGAACTTCCGGATACACAACCGACAAGTTACCATTATGACATCTTATTGTTATATGTTGGATCTTATATCTTTTTAACCTTCGAATTCACTGGCTCATTAAAAAATAAATAAAAAAACCGACAAGTTACCATTATGCCAATTGACATCTTATTGTTATATGTTAGATCTTCTATTTTTTTAACCTTCGAATTTACTGGCTCATTAAAAAAAAATAATAATAAAATAAAATAAAATGAACATTAGACAGCAACGGGGATTGAACTTGGCACCTAAGCAACCATATCACACGCCCTTACCACTAGACCAAGTGAGTTTTTAATTGCAAAGACTAGAGTGAGATCCTTTTCTTCTGGGCCGATTCTTTCCCTTCTATATCCATATTTGGGATTCGTTTAAAAGTCTGTCTTCTGTCTCAATACTCAATATAAAATTACCTCCAACATAAATTAATAAAACTACACAATATATGCCAGAAATTTATACTTAAGCCGTAAACTAAGGTATTTTACCTCTAAATATATGTACAAATTAGCGAATATCAAGATCTCTCATATGGAGCATGCATAATACAGTAAAGCACATATGATTCAGTAATGTCGCATTTCAGCACTTCAGGTCCCGGATTGCATTTGTGCATGAGGGCATAGGCCGTATATGAGTACTCGCAACCTTGATGGTACACCAAAATATCAATAATCTTATTTGTGATGGTGAACCTTGATGGTAGGATTGTTGTTACATTTTTCATTTTTCAGTTATTTATGAAATGAAAAAAAGGGTTTATGGGTGGGTTGACTTTGTATGAAAACGGTAAAACATTGGTCACATGTATTAGTGGATAATTAGGCCCAAGCCCGGTTTCTGGGTTTAGGGTATTAGGGTTTTCATCATAATAAATAATGGTCCATAATAATATTATACCGGCGGGTTTTATCATTGTCTAACAAATTAGGCCCAAACCTGGTTTGTGGGTTTAGGGTATTAGGG
This sequence comes from Chrysanthemum makinoi, assembly GCA_910596185.1. NCBI lineage: Eukaryota > Viridiplantae > Streptophyta > Magnoliopsida > Asterales > Asteraceae > Chrysanthemum > Chrysanthemum makinoi. The sequence goes on from OU343223.1 coordinate 27,986,024, forward strand.
TTTTCACCATTATAAATAATGGTCCATAATAATATTATACCGGCGGGTTTTATCATTGTCTAACATGGTTTCAGAGCGGGTCTGATCCTAAGACCTAGGTGATTATGTTGAGCCGCCTCCTCTAAACTACCCGTCAAACCTCTATATCAGTAGGAGTGTCACATTCATCAGTATCGATCATATTAAGTGCAGCAAAAGGATTAGATGTAGCAATCTTTGTCCCACTCGTACTAGCCACTTCAGTGGCTTTCGTTCTTGTATTATCCACCTTCTTGGGTTCAGGAACGCTTTAGGTAGACCAAGTATTAACTAGTAAGCAACAAAAATAAAGCTTAGACATACAACTCTGTCTTTGGTTCAATGGTATCAGTGGATTAACACTGCATTATGTGTGCATGATTTTTGAAAATGATCAGCCATTTTTTGAATGGCTTCAATTGCAAGAGTAGGAATCATGTTAGGGACAGGTCCTTGATAGTCCAGCATCTGCCTTGTAGTTACGTTGATTCCTTTATAGAAGATGTTGACCTTTTGCTGGTTGTTCAGATCATGTGTAGGACATTTCTAAAGTCCCATCATAGTCGTGATATGCCGGAAAAAAATGGTCGTTCTATCTCCAAAAGGCAGCCGTTTCTAGCCTTTAATCCCCAATGTTATTTTACTTATTTTATTTTGTTTCTGTCAATCTTCATTTGTTCTATTATTATATTTTTCTTTCAATATTACGCAGCGTGCATAAGGTAGTTTAATTGTTTTGTTTTGTTTTATGTCGAATCCAGGGTATTAATTCCCGAAACGACTTTTGTTGTTGTCCAATTTAGGGTTCTTATTCCCGAGAAGTCTTTTGTTTGTGTCGAATCTGGGGTTCTTATTCCCGAGACGACTGTTTGGGATACTTTGGGTTATCCCGTTTTACTTTGGTTATTGTTTTATTTTGCTTTCTTAGTTTACTACTTCAATTCAAGCTTTCGCGATTTCGCCGCTCGAACTGCGGGAGAGTATTAGTGGATAATTAGGCCCAAGCCCGGTTTGTGGGTTAAGGGTATTAGGGTTTTCACCATTATAATTAATGGTCCATAATAATATTATACCGGCGGGTTTTATCATTCTCTAACGGATCTAAGTTGTGTTTGTGTCAAGCCGAAAGTAATCATAGAGGGTGTTTGAAGTGGGTTGGTGATTCGAAGATATGCAGCAAGAAACCAAAGGGACATGGTGATTGTAGTTGATCAGATTTTTTTTTTTTTTATATGCAAATGATTTTCCCTTTAAAATAGAAAAAATAAAATAAAAATGAAAGATGTTTAAAGAGAAATGTATCGTTAGAGTTGGTGGCTTTGCTTTTGTATGATGTCTTAGCATGTAAAAAAAAAGTTTATTTTTAGATCTTGACGTTTGTATAAGTATTTTTCTAATTAATACAGAAAACAAGATTGGAAAACCTTTATAACTAATTCACTATCAGAATAGTGGTTGATACTATGAGAAAGAAAGAAAAATGGGATATTGGTACTGCATTTGGGAGATAAAGGAGAAGTGGTAGGTGTGGTTTTAGTACGTGAAATTAGGGTTGGTAATGAGACAACTTATTATGTCTATGTTATGTATCCCTAAGAATTAGGGTTGGTTAGTCGATATGGAATTGGGCCTATTGGAATATAATGACTTATATTGGTTAATTTTGGGCTGGTATGACTATAATAAGTGGGTTAATCCGAAAATTAGTCATAAAATTGTGATATATAGTGACTAATTTTTCGGGGTTATCTTTTACTGTGGAGGTCGGTATTGACCCTTATCAAGATTCACTAACCATAAAAAGGCTAGACCGGGTGCTTAAAATTCACTTAACCATAAAAAGGCTAGACTGGGTATTTGTAATGTTTTTAAATGTCTTTGAATTGTTATGCAATGTTCTTTTTTATTATTAATAAAATTTAATTGTGTTGTTAAAAAAATTTAAAAAAATGTATATATTGGTCGCCTAAGAAAGATTTAAAATGTGAAACATTTGCTTGCCACAAAAGTAGTTACCGGGTACCCGCCGTCGCATTGCGCGGGTACCCTTCTAGTATTGATAATAGATAGCCAGTGGTGGATTTGGTGATCCTGATTGAGATCAAAACTTGTGATCATGGTTGTTTTGAGAGTTTGTTTTTTGTTTCTTGAATTGACTTTCAAGAACCTTCATTGTTTTGTTTTAAAAAATTGGACATACTTTTTTAATAACCAACGTGCTCTTCTAAATTGTAAAAAATAAAATTAGTGTGACAACAAAATTTGAGCAAATTTAACCCATTTGAAAAGCATAAGGGTACAATTTCAACCCCAAAAACCTTATAAATTAGATAATCAATCAAAAAAAAAAAATAAATAAATAAAAATCACATCAAAGAACTACATAAATAAATCGGAGCACCATGCATTGCTAAACATTGAAATCAATGTGCCACTAACCATCTAACCTCATCACCATAATAACTAATGATCAAGCAATAGTTCCTCACAAACTCTGCTTTCATTCAAATTACTATATGGATGAAAAAAAAAAAAAAAAAAAAAAAAAACTGTTTGCAGTCATGGTGTATCCACCTATTTTACACTTTAATTGTGTATGTGAAAAGAAGGAATTTGAGATGATAGTGGAAACACAAGGATGTAAGGGTGCAATCAAGCCAAACTTTTATCAAGCAACTCGAGCTTGAGCTTGACTCGATCGAGTCGAGCTTTTATCAAGCTTAAGCCCGAGCTCAAGCCTAATAAACAAGCTCAAAACACATAACGGGCCAAGCTCAAGCTTTTAATAGCTCGAGCTCGAGCATTTATCAAGATTTTCGAGCTTTCAGAATTATTTATATAAACAACTTAAAACTAATGTGAATATTGGTATAATAATTAAATATTTGTAGGAGGACCATTTAAAACCTAATTCTCCCGAATATTTTGTATAAGTTTTTTCCTCTCGAGTTCACGCGTACTTTTTTGAATTTATTGATGAGTTTGACTATCAAATTTAATGTTTATAAATGAATTCAAGCTTTTCGAGCCGAGCTCGAGCCTTACTCGAGCTTTACACGAGCCGAGCTCAAACCTAGATGATTAAAGCTCGTTAAGCTATCAAGCCAAGCTCAAACATACCTTATAAAATTTAAACCAAGCTCAAGCCCTGTCAAGCTCGAGCTCGGCTTGACTCAATTACACTCCTAGAAGGATCACTTGGAGTAACAGCCTACACATTGGTCGCAGTCCTATTGTAGTATCTTTGGTCTGGTTTTCAACAATTAGAAAGATAACATGTATCAGGTGTTAGAATATTCTTGGAAAACACAAGAACACAGAGTGAGGCATCCGCATGCATAAGAAACCAGGAAGTTACAACTTGTGCTTTCTAGCAAAGTTTTCGATTTCATAATAATGTTGGACTGCATGATGTTTCAACTAATTAAGGTCCACATGCTACAAGGGTCACATAATTACTTAAAGAACGCTTATTGTCAATGGTAAATACAAAAAGTATGTCATTTGTATCTTGCTTATTATCAAGGCTTAATTACTAGCTACTGTACTTCGAACTAAAGGCATATAAAGCAAATCTTCATGAAACACTAACTCATTTTATACGATAATATTTTAAAAAATGAAATTTGGGTACTGTATTATCTCACTGCTGCTAGCCATACACATATATGTTTCAAGTTCCCCAATATTTTCAAAACCAAACAAAGTCACCACCACCCTTTTGCCATCTACATATATATGAATCTAAATTAATAACAGAATTAAAGGAGTTTAGACTTTCCACAAAGTTATAATCGTCAATAATAATAATACCTCCCAATGTGACATTAAGTTTTTAACAAATGCAGAAGCACAACATCAGGGCACTCATTCCTCTCTTTTTTGGGAGAATGGGGTAACAATAGTTTCCAACCTTTTGGCCGACAAATCCACGGGGTTTGAACCCACCGGCAGACTCAAACGCAAAGCTATCCTTTTTCAGTAGGTTGGCATGGCCACTTCAAAGTTGTTTGCAACTAGTAGGAATTGTTCATTCCTCATTTATCTTTAAATATAATTAACTAGTTTCAAGGCCCGTCCAACAAGAATATAAAGTTCCATATATCTATCAATCAACCTCGTCACCTTCAGAACCATCATCATCAACAACGTGTACGATGTTTGATGGAACATTGTAACCTTTAGCCTCCAAACGGGAGAGAACCTTCAAACAAATAAATAGTAATATGAGTAAATTGCAATCGCATCCCTTGATATAAAAAATGCATGTGATGGTAGTTTTGTAAAAAAACGACTAATAACAAATAACTTTTGCAAAGACAAAATTTTCCAAAAAGGATCGACATGTTACCTTTGAACACATCACCCCAAGTTTAAGCTCCTTGATATGGCGAAGTCGACAAATATGTACTTCAATAACTTCTTCTTCATAGTCTACACCTGGAATCCTACCATCATCTTCGGTATAATCTAAGTGAGCTTCGACTAGGGAAGACAAATCGTACAAATAAATCTCCTGTAACATCACACTTCCTTGGATTGTTAATGACAAAATATTAGGAGCGTTTAAACATGCATGTCCATGTCGGCCATTAAGATGCTCGTCTCCAGAGATGACAAACTTCTTAACACTCTTTGAAGTAATATCAAGCTGCTTGAAACCATAGCAATCGTGCAACGTGAATGTTTCGAGACAAGGACTTCCGGAAAGTATATTTTGGATCAAATCTTCATTTAACTTGGTCATTGAAATATACAAAGACTTGAGGTTTTTCCAGCTAAACGTGCCAGTTGGATTAACAAAGGAGCATGAGAGTTTAAGATGAGTGAAAATCGAATTGTTGAAAAGCAAATCATCTAAAACAATCTTAATAAATGCAGTATAACCCCATAAGTGTAGATCAAGGTCTTGGACATTACAATTAATAGCATAACGGATCCATTTATTGACTTGCGATTCATATTTACACTCGTAAACGGAATGCAGTTGGAATTTGTTGAGCTTGAGGTGGGGGCGACACTGAGTTAGGGTTTTATCTACGCATGAAAAGAAATAGCGACGAGGCTCATCGTCTTTGGTATCATTATTGTTTATGAATACGAGATTAGGAACTGAGGTCCAGAGAGATCTCCAACATTTGGAGAGGCATGATGTTCGAATGGCGTCTTTTGTGGTTGGTAAACGAGACAGGATTTTGAGAATTACATCATCCGGTAACAAACTTATTCGATCTTCGTCATCACCAGTTTTGATTTCTAGATTTGCACATAGCTGCTCTAACGTATCCATGACGACTCGATTACCTGAAGAACAAGGAATGATCGACTTTGAGGAAGTCAGGATTGTTGATAAACTCTGTTTTGTTATTGTGGTATATATAGAAAACGTGCATAACTTGAGCTCCAAGCCTTAATTATAATTCTAAACTTATCAAAACCATGCGTACGTGCTGATATTGTTTTTCTTTGATTAGCGGCTCGGATACGTAAACAACAAGGATAGGATTGATCCACTTTAATACGCGTAAATATTAATAGGGAAACTATATGATTTACTAATAAGGAAACATTAATATCATTTTTCAAAAATAAGGTAACAAACAGGTTTGATTGTCAAAAATAAGGAAACAGGTTTTATTTTTAAATACACGTTTCTTTTAGCAAGTATATTTATACATTTTATTTATGGACAAATACTTCATTATTGTAAACTAGTAGAAATAGTTCATTCTTGTAAACTAGTAGAAATAGCTCATTCTTGTTAAGTATAAACTGGTGTGTCTCTTATATGTACATTTCTATAAGTATATTCCAAAAATTTTGATCAAAGAAAAAACCAATTGACATCATTGCACGTAAGTTCATGTTTTTTTCTAGTTTGATCTAATGGTAATAATTAACCTAAGATTTATATGTCTAAACGTAATTTCATGTTTTGTTTTTTCTTTTCTTATTAATTAAGTTTTTTATCTTTCTTATTTGTTTTTTTCTGATTGTTGTTTTGAATCTATTTATTATTCACCAGTGGAATTTTTTTTTATCACTTTTTTTTAATTACACTTGTGCTTTTTTTTTTGAGTAGCATTGGTTTTCATATCATTTTTTGGGTGAATTCCGATGGAAATTTGATGCATGAACGTGTTTGACAAAATGTCCTAGAAGGGATGCACAAGTTTTACATGTTCATGTTTGTCCATCATTTCATATATAATCAAATCAAAAATATTTATTTGAATAAACAAGCATTAATCAAAGTCCTGTAGTTATTGTAAATGAGTAATCATATCCGTTTTGCTTACATTTTTTCGTCGTTTATATTTTGCTTTTCCATTACTCTATATTTGAGGTGATGCATTTTGATGTACGTTTAACAATCGTCCCGATAATTTGAAAACATAGAAATGATTGGGAAGTCGTTTAATCCTTATATGATTGCATATATTCGCCACTTGAAAAGTTCAAAGAAAGTTGTTTTCTTACCCGTTTGGAATCATACGTAATTCGTTCGTTTTACTTACGCTTTTCTTCGCTTTTTACGTTTCCTTTCTTTTATCTAACAATTGTGGTAATGGATGACTTGATTCAGGTGATATCAAAGTTTTTGCTGTTTTCTTACATTTTCATACGTTTTTGTCTGTTTTCTTGAACCACAAAGTTTGTTTTTTTTTTCAAATTACGTAAATAGTTTTTCGTCTCTTTTTTACAAAACAAACAAGTGCTTTTTAATTTGTATCTCTTACGTGAGATTTCAGTTTTTTTACGTTTTGTCCTGAGATATTTCTTTTCATACATGATTTTCGTGCCTTTTACTTTGACAATCATAATGTGTTACTGTTTTCGTCCGCTTAAGGATGAAACTTTCTTGTATATGGTTATTCCAAGCATTCGCTTCCGCGGTCTTATTGCACGTGAGCTTCGTTCCAAGCCCGTCTTTGTCATAAATTAGAATTATGTATACTTTTGTGATAAATAGTGAAGTTAATTTTTATACGTCTTTGTCCGTTTATGAAATACGTTTTGTCCGTTTTCTTACTTATTTTCTTACAACTTTACGTTTTTGTTCTTTGTTCTTACACTTTCATACGTTTTTGTTGATTCTTAAGTTTTTGATATTCGTTAAATTTCTTAACACTTTCTTTGATTTTGAATATGTGTTTTCTTTAATTTTCTTTCTTGTTTTCTATACATATTTGGTTGGTCCATATTCTTGTGATATGAAACATTTACGGTTTCAATGTGATAAATGAATAAATGCTACATTATACTTTTCTTACATAAAATGATTACAAGTCGATTCCCAAATGTTCGGCACCTATGATCGGGACCTAATAGAGCACACCTTCGTTTTACCCCCACTACATTGTTTTCATCCGCTTCATACCTCCGTTTTCATCCGTCTTAATACGTTTTCTATGTTCATCTTATTTTTTGTCCGCATCTTTTTCTGCACTCACATCATCTCCTTTTTTGTTTCTTGATGTAGAATTATCTTTGCTGCTATTATTTTTTCATAGGTTTATATGTGCCTCGCAAGCACGTCCATCTGTAAATATTCGTCATGATTATTAGGGACCAATTTACTCGTTTATCCTTGTTTTATACTGCACTTTCGCAACATGTTGTTTGGAGGTGATATCTTGGTGATATCAGGTGATTTCATGTCGTTTTCATATTTGTTGTCAGTGGTGGTGATGGAGGAACATTGTGATACACAGCGTTAAACCTTCGAAACATGCATATTTTCGTCCATTTTAACAAAGCAGTTACAAGCTATTTGATTTCTCATATTATCACAACATTCATCACATTTCATACGCTTATACTACCACACTTTTTTTCTCGTTTTAATCCTGTTCAACTTTTTTGTCCGTTGATATCATGTGACGTTTTTGTCCGTTTTTTTTGCAGTTTTTATACGTTTTCGTCTAATTTCATGTGTTTTCATGCTTATTATTAAACTTTATTATATTACATATCTAATATCAATTGTGATATTTTATTATAAAAATGTTAATGTCTAATATCACTTGTGATACGCACAATTTCATAAACAAACAAGTATGTTTTTTAACCTTTAATATCACCTGAGATATTTCATTACTCTGTATATTTTATATATTATAAACAAAAAAACCAAATAAATAAAATTTCACAAGTGTTTTCTAATATTTTTTAATTTTTAGTTACAAGATAGTTTTTGTGTCTTTCATCGCATCCATTGACAAGGGCATATATCTCTTTTTTAATGATCTCATAAAACCAATGTTATCTATCACAATAAAATTGTGATAATACTCAAATAAAATTAGATTCAAAACAAAAGGGTTAAAGTCTCTTAGGTGAATTCTTGAAAAACACAAAAATTTTGTAAATCAAAAAATGCTAATTTAAAATGCAACACTTGTTTGATTTTGAGAATCGGTTATTTTGAACCATTTTTTTTTCTCAATCTGGTCTCTGCATTGATTTTCATAGTTTGCTTCCTTTTTACTGATTTTGATATTTTTGAGTGACATTTATTTATCTCTTGTGATATAACACTGTAAGAAAGATGAAGAGTATTACACTCTTCATAATATATGTGTTATCAGTTGTGATACTCAACTAAGAATGTGAAATATTAAATTCATACCAAATGTGATAAGAATTTAATATTTTACCAAGTATATATGAAAGAAATGAAAATAAACATCACTTATTATATTACTGTGATAATTCTGTTCATTTTTCTTATATTGTGTGAAAATATTTAGGAAGATTTTTGTTCATGTTTTTTTTATGATCTAATATGAAATATTAGAAAAGGTGTTTAACTAAAAACAAGAGATGTTATGAAACTTTTGTCAGACTTGTGTGAATTTTTTCTATTTAATGGATACATTGTGCATGTTTCGATAGGTTTTATAGCGGAATTTAAAATATCTATGGTTGAATCAGCAAACTAAAGTTTTAATGTCCGTTATAGTTGTTTACAACGTTTCGCACACATCTTTATAAACAACTTCAAGTAAGCTCAAACACTCGTGATATCACCTCACTTGTGATATCACATGATATCACAGGTGATATCACAGGTGATATCACAAGTGATATAAACTATGATATCACACATGATATCACCGGTAATATCACACATGATATCACAGGTGATATCAACGGTGTTGTCACACATGATATCACGTGTGATATCACAAGTGTTTGAGCTTTTTCAGTTTGTTTATAAAGATGTGTGCTATTTTCAACCATAGCTTATTTAGTTTGCTGATTCAACCATACATATTTTCAAATCCCGCTATAAAACCTATCGAAGCATGCACAATGTATCCATTAAATAGAAAAATCCACCACAAGTTTAACAAAAGTATCATAACATCTCTTGTTTTCAGTTGAACAACTTTTCTAATATTTCATAATATCATAAAACACAAAAACCTTCCTAAATATTTTCAAAAACATAACCATCACATTCTTAGTTGAGTATCACAACTGATAACACATACATGATGAAGAATGTAATACTTTTCATCTTCCTTACAATGTTATATCACAATAGATAAATAAGTGTCACTTACAAATATCAAAATGAAAACGTCTGAAAACGGACAAAAACATATTAAATCGAATAAAAAACGTATAAAAGCGTATGAAAACGGACAAAAACGTCTGAAAACGGACAAAACGTATAAAACAGGCAAAAGCGTATAAAAACGGATAAAAATGAATGAAAACGTATAAAAACGGATGAAAACATACGAAAACGTCTAAAAATGGAAGAAAACGTAAAAAAACGGATGACAACGTCTGAAAACGGACGAAAACATATAAAAACGGACGAAAATACATGAAAAAGAAAAAATACAGACGAAAACGTCTAAAAACGGACGAAAATACATGAAAAGCTAAAAAAAACACACAAAAATGTATGAAAATGGATGAAAATGGCCGAAAACGTAAGAAAACGGACAAAAATGTAAGAAAACAGACGAAAACGTATGAAAGCATAAAAACACTTCTAGAAACGTATGTAAAATGGACGAAAACGAAAGAAAACGGACGAAAACGTATGAAAACGAACAAAAACGTAAGAAAATGGACAAAAACGTATGAAAACAAATGAAAACGTAAGAAAACAAACGAAAACGTATGAAAACGTAAGAAAACAGATGAAAACGTATGAAAACATACGAAAACGTATAAAACGGACAAAAACGTTTGAAAACAGACGAAAATGTCTAAAAATGGACGAAAACGTAAAAACGGACGAAAACGGACAAAAACGTCTAAAAACAGACGAAAACGTATATAAACATACAAAAATACGAAAACGTCATAAAACGGATGTAAACGTACGAAAACGGATGAAAACAGACGAAAACGTTTAAAATCAGACGAAAACGTAAAAAAAGGACGAAAACATATGAACATGGACGAAAACGTATAAAAACGAACGAAAACGTATGAATACAGATGAAAACGTATAAAAGCGAAAAAAAAAAATAAATAAAAATAAAAACTTGAATAAAAAAAGAAGAAGAAAAAAAAAACATGATTTTAGTTAAAAACGTGAATGCCAAAAAAAAAAGAAAAAAAAATGTTAATAAATAAGAAAGACAAAAAGACAAAGAAAAAGGAGAAAAAAATATGGACTTAGGTTTCTATATTAAATCTTAGGTTTATCCTCACCATTAGATTAAACTAGATGGATGGTGAGGATTTGTCCCTTGGTAAGCACCAAAATAAGAGTAACATTTGAAAATTCCTCGTAGAAATAGTTCATTCTTGTAAACTAGTAGAATTAGCTCATTCTTGTAAAGTATAAACCTCTTACATGTACATTTCTATAAATAAAAATTTTTGAAAGAAAAAACCAATTGTTGCACGTGAAGTGAACAAATGTATATGTATTCCCCACCATGTGACTCGAACCCACCACCCATGACCTTCCGGATACACAACCGACAAGTTACCATTATGACATCTTATTGTTATATGTTGGGTTGTCTTTTTAACTTTCGAATTCACTGGCTCATTAAAAAAAAAAAAGCCTTTGACAGCAATGTGTTTAAGATTCAGTATACACTTATTATAGCAAAATGCACACACTTTACAACGGGTAATAATTGATTTAAATCGTAAAACTGTGTTTAAAAATTCAACCCGTAAATTAACACTAAAATAAAAGTACCTAACATCCAACTCTATTAACATGAAAAAAAACATTAAAAATGGTCTAATTATTCTAGTGAAAAAGAAAAACCAATAAGAAAACATATATAAAAGAACAATGTTTGAAAGATATGTTTCTCCATTCTGTAGCGTCCTTCGAATGAATACTTGATTTCAGGTTTTATGTTCTTTTCCTAAACACATTAACATTGTGTTATCGAGTTCAAATTTTAAAAGAAAAGAAAGAAAATAAAAAAAAAAATTAAATAAAATTGTGTTCTCAAGTTATTATTATTATTATTTTTTTTTTATTATTTTGATTTTTTTTTCCCTAAAATAGGGAAAGAAAAGAATGAGCCGAAAATTGGAAATTGGAAATATAGCTTAAAACTTCTCACAAGTGGAAGGAAATGAATGTAAAATAAAGTTTAACATGTCAAATGAAAAAATTATCTTTATTTTTTAACTTAAAACTTTCGATGTGCATGCAATTGTAAATGAAGCTATTTATTCGTTAATTCCTCCGAAACTCAGAAACACAAAACTTTTTTTTTTCATTTTCTTTCTTTACTTTCAAGTGTTTTCTTTAGTTATATCTTGATTAATTATTTTACAGTATTACGTTATCTGACTTTTGGTTTTTTATTTTTTTATGAAAATAATTTTGTGATGGCTACAATGTGTTTTAAAGCATTACAGTATCTTGCGAGCACGGCTCACCGTAAATCGTACCGAACCAAATGTGTTTCTTACATCCCTAAAACGGGCTCTTAGGCTAAACACAGTCGATGACCGAGTTCTCCCTGCCACATCAGCTTTCTCTCTCTGATGACCTGACGACGACCAAGTTGCCACAGTCGTGACCGAGCGTTTTCTTTTTTTTTTCTTTGTTTTTTTAATTCAAAGAAAGAAAAAAACAAAAAACCAAAAGTGGTAGTGTAAAAATCGGTATGATTTTTGACTGACTTGGGTAATATTCGTTGCTCGACCGATCCATGACCAAATGCCCACAATGGCATGACCGATCATGACCATGTGGGTCGACCAATTCATGACCTTCCCACTGTGTATAGCCTTAGACAGCATGCAGTGGGGTAGTCGCCTTGGTAGTTGACCGACAAGGCGATCGATTCCCCCATTGCGAGGTGTCGATCGTCTATCGGTCGTGTGGTCCTTTTTTTATTTTTTTTCGGTCGTACACTTGACTACCATGGACTACCATTTCATCAATAAAATGTGTTGTGTTTGTGATGTTTTTTTTTCCTTCGGTGTGTGTGTTTTTCTCCGTGTGTGGGAGTGGGTAGAAGGCAGGAAAAAGATAACGTTTGACTTATTTTTTACTTTTTTTTTTTTTTTAGTTTGGTAATTATTATTTTTTTTAAATATTATTTGTATATTTGGTGCTTTATAAAACATGTAATGTTTAGAAAAAATGATGGTCCTGTGGCAAAAAATCGTCTGGTAGTCGCTGTAGAGAGAAAGCTGATGTGGCAGATAAAATCGTTGTCGCTGTTAGTCATGAATATGGGTATGTTTAGCCCACTGGCACGAGAACCAAACGAGGTGCATTTGAAAGACGAGATTACTGACATGAATTTCTCCATCGACTTTTCTGCTATTTCGTCATATTTTCCCAAATGGGAAATGTTGCATCCAAATTTCTCATCATCATATTGTGTTACTTGCATTTGATCATCAATATTGCTTTTACACACACATGAGATATACAATATTGTCAATATGTTACGTTGTGAGGTTTATAATGTGATTCTATTGTGAATTTTTTAAATGTACTAAGTACCTACTTATGTTGACAACTTTGTAACAAACATGATCATTCTCTATTATTTCTTCCATCGTGAACTTTGTAAATGTTAGATTTGTACGCACTTTTAGCTGTGAAACTTTAAACTAATATCACAAGATGTTTTTTTTTTTTTTAGTTTCATTAAACGATACATGAATTGCGAAAGAACTAATACTCCATATAACAATTGATTTATTTGATCTGAATTGCTTATATTTATCTCATTATATAGGAAAATTGCGTAAATAAGGTATTAGAGGTTTGAGTACTAAAAAGTTTGTTACAACATATGTAGTGCACGAGTAATAGTAGCAGTTTTTTAGTTTTGTTTAAAGCTTCTCAATTAAGTTAACCAATATATGTGGCTGATACAAAACGTTTGAGTGTAATATGAATTTTCTCATTGACTACACGCTTTAGTCTAATGGGCTAACGGCTGGTGTAGTGAGATATGAAGCAGGTTCATGGACGTGGTGTGTAGGGGTGTCAAAATACCTATTCGGGTCGGGTTACTCCGGTCAAAAATTGAATTCGGGTTAACCCGAGTAACCTTGTATACTGAATAGGGTCAGGTATCGGGTTGAAATGTTTGGCTAACTCGGGTTCGGGTCAACCCGTTTGATCCGACCTGAATCGACCCGAACCTGACTGACACCTCTAGGTGTGTGGAATAATACCTTTTGACATTTTAAGCAAGCACGCACACCCTTGCTATTGATAAGGTTGCCACAACTGAAAATTCTTTTAAAGCCCATGCTCATTAGATATATTGTGATTGTATAAGGTAATTAAGTATATGATTCACGAACATATTTAATAACATAAACAAAACATTTTTGAACTAGTATACCAAGCCTTGCCTGCATAGTGTGACATGCACGAGCACTAAACTAATAACCATTTTTTCTGATCCATACTTTGATCATTTGTGTTCAAAAGTTAAAAATTTACCTTAGAAAGTTGATGATTGTGTATAACAGGTTCATGGGTAGAAAACTAACGTTAACTAAATTTACCTTAGAAAGTTGATGATAGTTGAATGAACATTCAAACTTTGGTTCTACTCCATACCGAAACTTATATTTCTTCTCACTATTTATTTTTCGTTTAGTTTTATCATTTATCGAGACCATATTTATATATCGTACAGGCATTCCTCACATCCCGCGTCTACCCAATCACGTCTTCCACGAGGTATTTCGTACATGTATTTCTGGTTGACAAAAATGGAAACATTTTATCTAGAAATGGAAAGATTATATGTGTGATCTGGTTGTACTAAAAGTGAGTAAAAGACGTATATTAATATTTTTTTTGTTAAGAAATGGATAAAATAAGGACGGAATGTAATTTTAGGCCTTTTAGCAGACCAGTAGAGACACTACTAGTAAACCAGTTAGAAGGACTAGAATTCATTACAGTCCAAATTAACCTTCTTTATATAGATGTGCATATATACCTACTTTTGATTACAAACTCCACCAATGTGGGATAGTTGAAAAACTTTTCAAACTCTCATGAGTTCAAAAATTTATAACGGCACTTGAAACTTCGATGACCTTTTGAAGTTTAATAACTAAAATATGACTCAAGCCACAAAGTAATTAGTTAGGGTTGCGTTAACTGATTATACACGGGCCATTTTTTCGAAGTTTTCATGGAGAAATATTTGCACAAATCTTCCTTTGGAGCACACGGTATGGAGAAGATTTAACATGCCAAATGCATGCCATTCGTGTGCCAACCATACCGGAGCATCGTGTCATTCGTGAGCCAAAAGCTTTGAGCCAATGCAATGGCTCATGCCATTTGCATTCTTGTGTGTGTTACTTTTTTGTATTGTGAGTGAGTGAGTATTTTTAGTGAGGTATTTTGTGGGACTCATTAACATGTTAGTGGTGTGTTATGAGGGAGGTTGTTTTTAGTTATTGGTGAGTTATTGAGAGGTGTATGATGTGGCGCTGATGTGGCATACCAATAATGTGTTATTTGTAGCTTGCATACCTTGTGCTCTTATATAGAAGGGATATTATTTTCACAAGTACCTTGTCTTAAGGGGTGCTTTTTACTAGAATCAATGTATCATGGTGTACTTTTTATTTGTTTTCACGAGGTTGATGATATTTTTTAAACAAAGTTGTATTTCATTAACGATGCGGACAAAGGAACTTTGGATGCCATTGGACTGCAATACGAAGGTCAGGTTAAGCAGTCTAAAGGTAAAGAGCTGACGAAATTTTAATCTTTCGAGATGATTAAACTCCAATGCGTATTTGACATGTCTTAGATTGATTTACTGGGTGCTTTTTACGGGGTGCTTTTTAAATGTGTTAGATGATTTTTAATCTTTTGAGATGATTACGTTGTTTTATGGGGTGCTTTTAAAATGTTTGGTTTATGGGGATTGGGGTTGAGGATACCGAAAAGTGAGTGTAATAAGTTGCAGGGTTTACAAAAACTCATAACCACTCTTTTTAGTTAACGTCTGTCTTTAAGCATGTTAATGTTACCATCCTTCTACACCTTCCAATCATCTAGTCAATTGATTCAACAATGTTACTATCGTCTTCAATCTGACCTGCAAATTTTTATTATTGTGTTCGTAAGGATGAAAATGATAAATTTCCCGCAACCTATTTTCATTTGCTTAAACGTTCTTACAGTAAAGATGAAGATGAAACAACTTATATAATCAATATAGTAGTGCCTTTTTAACCGAATACTTATTCTGCACTTGCTATTTTATCCATACCGTGGGACAGTGAGTAACTATATATCAAGCCCACATTATTGTGGTTATTATCCATAACAAAGTGAGGAAACTCAAGTTTGGTAAGATATTACCATTTAGTTTTGCAGCAAACATCTAAACACCTCTTAGTCCCTCATTTTTGGAAGAAACTAATAAGGTTTGACTTTTGGAAGTCATACACAAGACTTTCGGACGTCCAGGATAGAACCTTTTATATATGAAGCGCTTTGCCTTTTAAGACCATTTGGTCTTGTGTTGTAGCATTGTTTATAATATGGTAATTTCATTTTCTTACTGATATCGGGAGTTCACATGTAAGAATGTTCTAGTATTAAAAGTCAACATGGAATGTGTAATGGGGTTTGAGTATAATGGTCTCGGAATTCATCTCTAGTTGGGACGCAGGTACAACACACAAATAAGTTATTTAGCATCATTGTACTTACACACCTGTTTTCATTTGAATAAAAGCTGTGTTCTAAGCATTACAAATGTATTGGCTGTAGTCCAATTGGACATCTTGTGCAATCATTCTAATATTTTCCGATTGATGTCACTAACGTTGTTTATGATCTAATAGATTACTAAAGGGATACTAATAGGATGATTAAATATATACCTCAAGAATATGGAAAAGCTGATTGACAAGCTCTTGGGTGTTTCCATGCATTGATTAGTTGTAGTTGTATCTATGAGTTGATGCGATTAGACTCGTTTCGGTTTTAAACTATTTGGCTACAGATATACTAGTAAAACATTTAAGTTGTGTATTACATCTAATAATATAATTGAAGATAAACATTCACAAGCTTATAATTAAAAACATACTTACGTACATTTTACTCTCATAATCTAGTCATATTTAGCTCACACATTATTAACACACTTCTTTAAAAAACAAATTGGAGCCAAGTGCCTTTTTATGAAATTGTTAAATGTTTACTTGTTAGTAATATAAGTACTAATCTTTCAAAAAAAAAGTAATATAAGTACTAAAGAAAATTATCAAAAAAATGAAGAAACTTACAAAATGAAGTCATTATGTACTGATAAATAAACTTTTTTGACATCCCACATCGAAATTGATGAATACAATATTTAATAGAGTGTGTCACACTAGTTTGGTTCATCAGTTTGGAATATGTTTAACTTTTTCATGAAATTTATAATTTTATTTGCTAAGACATCTTAGAATTTTTCGTCAAAATATTTTATAACTAAATTGTGGCTTGTAAAGTTCTTGGATGTCTTAACTAGATAAAATTCAAAAGTCTAGTTCAAACTTTAGCTACATAGAATTATAAAGTGTTGTTCGAAATTTATGTGCGAGTTTTAATCGTATAAAATTTCAAAGTCTAGTAAAAATCTATGAAAAGTTTAATACGCATAAAAATCTTAGGGTGCGTTTACTTGGAGAAAAAATTCTCTTGTTTATTCTCTTGTTTTCTATATCTATTTTTGTAAAAATTTGGAATGGAAATTTATCTTCACAAAACACTTGAAAATATAGAAAACAAGTTTAGTTGATGTTTTTATTTTCTATTTTGAACAAGTGAAAGGATGGTTGGGGGTTATAGAGGAATAAAAGGAAAACAACTAAAACTTGTTTGTAATTTTTCTTGTTAAGTTGGGAAATAGGTGATTTTGGGTTTTACAAAACATTTTGTTAGAAAACACTTATTTGAATGCAATCTCTGTTTTCCTTGGTTTTTACAAAACATTTTGTGAAAAACAAAGATGTTTTCCCCCAACTAAACGCACCCCTAATATTATACTTTTTTTTTCAACTAAGTCATTGTACTTATATTTAAGATTTTTTTTTTTTTTTTTTTTTTAAGTAATTCAGACTAATGAATTTTACTAACAACATAGGTGATGTACTTCATGTTTTTTTTCAAATGAATCACTTTACCATTTTTATGTTTTTACAACAAAACTATTTCGGTAACCCGTTAACTAAATATCAATCGGTTACCCTTTTAAAAGTGTTCAAACCATGTATCATATCAAATAACACGTTACTTCTAGCCGATTTTTCTTCTTATAAAAATTAAAAACTAAATTCATTTTTTACAAATTGTAAATCTTTTCGTACTCTAAGAGAAAAAAAGAGTCAGATTTCACTTTTAATTTGCCTTATACCTTGCTACAAACATGTATTTTGGCAACATCATCTAACGTTAATATCAAAATAAGGGTTTTTGTCATTCTTGATAGTACAATTTGGGTAATAGACGATTTCATTGTACATTGAGCTAAATAGACACAACAATAACTTAATAACTTAAGTTAATAAAAATTGATTCGTTTCAATGTATATATATATAATATATAATAGTAATTCTTAACCGATTAATTAGTCAATCCGCTCTTTAACCGAGAGTGAAAATCCCAAACGGTCAAACAAAGTCAAGCTATATATATTTTCGGAAGTAGTTGATATTCCCGGGTCGTTTATGTCCCAACGAAGTGTGAAATAGAAAATCGGACTTGGTTCGTGATCGAGTGATTGAATAGTCGAGATATTTTGGATTTTGGTACTTAACGAGAACTTAACGGGCCTTTAAAACCAAATTATCAAATTTTAACCTTAGAGGTGCAAATTTATTTTTAAAAGTCCTAAATGATTAAAGATAATTTTAGAAAAAAGAATTACATTTTTTTTATTTATATTTTTTTTATTATGAATTAAAAACACTTTTAATCTAAAAATACTAAACGAATTTAGAAAAATATGAAAATATGTTGAAAAGTACTTTAAGCAATGAGGATTCTCGAAAAATTTAAAACAATTATCCAGCTTATTGAAATAAGCTGGAATTAAGCTTAAAAGGGAAAAAGATAAAACTTGAAAAAGTTGGTTAAATAAATAACCACTGCACCCTAGAACTGTAAGTACTTATGGCGTAGATGGTTGAGGTGTGTGTGTTAGGTGGTTGAGGCTGGTTAAGGTCCAGGGTTCGAGCCTGGCTCACCCTTGGCTTCCCAGCTTCCCACTTTTTTTTTTTTTTTTTTTTTGAAAATTGTAAATAATCTAAATATAAGAACTTTTTGTGAAAACAAAATTTTTAAAACCTTAAAAATAAGCTGGAAATAAGCTGCAAAGTACAGCAACTTACAAAACTAAGCTGAAAACCCAAGGGACTTAACTGATATAAAGGCACAAGCTTCTATAAGCTTGTGCCAAAGCTAACAAAGCTTCTAAATCCTAAAAGGTAACCTAAAAAACAAATCTAACCTAAATTGAAACAGAAAATAAGCTAGAAAAACTATTAAGGATAGTAGATTACTTTTCAAACTAAAAATCAAAAAAGCATAACTTAATCTAAATCACAAGCTTCTATAAGCGTGTGCTTAACTAAAATAAGCTTCTTAAACCTAGAAATACACCTAATTGGCAATTCTAACCTTCTGATTAGCAAATCTCAGTAAGCAAAAAGCTTTACCCTTCAAATAAGCATTGATACTAAATTGTCACTAAAACAGCCTAAGTAGGCATTTTCAAGCTACAAAATAAACAATTAAACCAATAAGTTGATCCATAAAAGCTTGAAAACAACATAGCTTGTAGTCTAAAGAACTCACAAAAGCAATTTTCGAATAATTTGGACTTAAATTGTGCTTATAAATAAGCTGATAAGATAGACGGTTGAAGCAAATTTTAAAGTTTTTATTGAAATGTGCATACCTGAACCATAGTTTTTAAAGCTAAAAATAAGCTACCAAAAGCTAATACCAAACTTTAAAAACTAAAAACAGATAAAGACTAACAACTTAAGAACACATAAAATCATTTTTTGAGGATTTTTTAACTAGAAATAAGCTTAAAAAGAAGCTAATTAAAGAGATAGTTAGGACAATTTTTGGCTTTTTAAATTTTTGGAAAACAAAAACTTGGAGACTCAACTCACAAGTGTTTGAGCTTCCTCAGTTTGTTTATAAAGATGTGTGCTATCTTAACCCATAGCTTATTTAGTTTGCTTATTCAACCATAGATATTTTCAAATCCCGCTATAAAACATATCAAAACATGCACAATGTATCTATTAAATAGAAAAATCTACCACAAGTCTAATAAAAGTATCATAACATATCTTTTTTTTCAGTTGAACAACTTTTCTAATATTTCATGATATCATTAAACACAAAAATCTTCGTAAATATTTTCAAAAACACAACCATTACATTCTTAGTTGAGTATCACAACTGATAACACATACATGATGAAGAATGTAATACTTTTCATCTTCCTTACAATGTTATATCACAAAGAGATAAATAAGTGTCACTTACAAATATCAAAATGAAAACGTATAAAAACAAACAAAAACGTATAAAAACGGATGAAAACGTATGAAAACGGACGAAAACGTATAAAAATTCTGACGAAAACGTCTAAAAATGGATGAAAACGTAAAAAAACGGATGACAACGTATGAGAACATTTGAAAACGGACGAAAATACATGAAAACATAAAAATACAGACGAAAACGTCTAAAAACGGACGAATATTCATGAAAACCTAAAAAAACAGACAAAAGCGTATGAAAATGGCCGAAAACATAAGAAAACGGACGAAAATGTAAGAAAACAGACGAAAACGTATGAAAGCGTTAAAACACGTCTGAAAACGTATGAAAAATGGACGAAAACGAAAGAAAACGGATGAAAACGTAAGAAAATGGACAAAACGAATGAAAACAAACGAAAACGTAAGAAAACTGACAAAAACGGACGTAAACGGGCGAAAACGTAAGAAAACAGACGAAAACGTATGAAAACAAACGAAAACGTATAAAAACGGACGAAAACGTCTGAAAACAGACGAAAATGTCTAAAAATGGACGAAAACGTAAAAACGAACGAAAACTGACAAAAACGTCTAAAAACAGACGAAAACGTATATAAACGTACTAAAACGTCAGAAAACGGACGAAAACGTCAGAAAACAGATGTAAACGTACGAAAAGGGACGAAAACGTATAAAAATTTAGATGAAAACGTCTAAAGATGGATGAAAACGTAAAAAAATGGATGACCACGTCTGAAAACGGACAAAAATGTATAAAAACGGACGAAAATAGATGAAAACGTAAAAATACAGACGAAAACGTCTAAAACGGACGAATATTCATGAAAACCTAAAAAAAAGACAAAAACGTATGAAAATGGATGAAAATGGCCGAAAACGTAAGAAAACGGACGAAAACGTAAGAAAACAGACGAAAACGTACGAAAGCGTAAAAACACGTCTGAAAACGTATGAAAAATGGACGAAAACGAAAGAAAACGGACGAAAACGTAAGAAAATAGATAAAAACGTATGAAAACAAACGAAAACGTAAGAAAATGGACGTAAAAGGGCGAAAACGTAAGAAAACAGACGAAAACATATGAAAAAAAACGAAAACGTATAAAAACGGACGAAAAAGTCTGAAAACAGACGAAAATGTCTAAAAATGGACGAAAACGTAAAAACGGACGAAAACGTATGAAAACTGACAAAAACGTTTAAAAACAGACGAAAACGTATATAAACGTATGAAAACGTCATAAAACGGACGAAAATGTCAGAAAACGAATGTAAACCTACGAAAAGGGATGAAAACGTCTGAAATCAGACGAAAACGTATAAACACGGACGAAAACGTATAAAAACAAACGAAAACGTATGTATTCAGATGAAAACGCATGAAAGCGGGAAAAAAACGTGAATTTAAAAAAAAAATAAATAAATAAAAATAAAAAAACATGAATTTTAAATAAAAACGTGAATTCAAAAAAAATGTTAATAAATAAGAAAGACAAAAAGACAAAGAAAAAGGAGTAAAAAAACATACACTTAGGTTTCCATATTAAATCTTAGATTTCTCCCCACCATTAAATCAAATATTAAACTTATCATGTTGTTATGATTGCGACAAATATTAAATAGAACAATCCCAATTTTTATTTATTTTTCTTCTTTTTTTTTAATTTTTTTTTACAAATAATTAATTTTATAGATAAGAATGCAACAAGATATGATGCAATAAATAAGTTCGATTAATGATTGTATGACTATCACAACCTTAGAGATTATGACAATGCACGTCAAATTGCGTGCATTACATAATTGCGGTAGATTGCGGTGTAATGCGAACTCAATCTTGGATGACTTGATATTAGGCATCATGATACGAAATTCTGAATGCAAAGCAATAATGTGCGCATTTTTAAACCTAGGTTGAGATAACAAATATTTATTGGCATATGTATTTTATATATGCCTTGTTGTCCAAGCCAATCCCTATATAGTAATCATAATTCAGAAAAATATATTACGTTTGATTTAAAAAATATAAATCTTCAAAATCTAAATCCGTGTAGAGGCGTGTAAACATCACAAATCAATTTAGACAAAGTCAACATTCGGTGAGTCCATATTTTTAGTATAAATATTCAACATCTCCATCTTCATTTTCAAACATTATTATCTATCAAACTCTCCATATTTTCTTCCTTCATTCTCTCTCAAAAAAATGAGTCGAACATGTTTCATTCTCTTCATGCTATTCATTATATTTGCATCTTCGATGGATGCCCGAAAATTGTTAGATAAACCGGATTCAAGCCCTAAAGCTGGAGCAACTTCTCAAGCTGATATGAGTTTGTACCTAAGTTCTCTACCAAAGGGCACCGTGCCTTCTTCTACTCCAAGCAAAAAGGGCCATGCTTCGATCACTGACGAAACGCTCATAACTCGTCATCTTATCGCCATTGATCGGATACTACGCTCGGCCCCAAGCCATGGAGTTGGTCATTAGTCAGTTTTGAAAAAAAAAAGAAAAAAAAAAAGAAAAAAAAAAAAACATATACATTTTTTCATTATTTATAGTTTGTTCTTTTGTTTTTGATATAAGTATTAGGACATAATTGTATAGAAAGAAGATGAAGTATATACATCTCGGAAATTATATCCGAAAACAGATAGTCTTGTAGGTTTTTAGATGATGTTGATAGAGATACTATACATAATTGAAAGTTAATTATTGCATTTAGTTTAGTGATATAGCTATTTTGGTAGTAATTTTTTTGCTTCAAGTTGGAGAATGTAATAACTTTTTGCTTTTGAAGTTAAGAAAGTCATTTTTTTTCCATGTTGATGTATCATACTAAATTCATTTCATTGCCAAATGCCAATATATTCATTTACGATATGATACATGCAATGTCTTAAAGAGGTACTTACACGCATATTATTTTAATTGGCACACTATAGTGTATAGACACATAAAATGGAACAAAATCTGATACAACTATCAAATTCAATAGTTGATGTGCGCTAATAAAAAATACACATGTGCAAACATAAAAAAAAATTAAAAAAAAAAGAAAAAAAAAGGTGCAAATCAATTATCTATGTTTTATGTTAAAATTGATTTAGACTGCAAATTAAACTGTGCAAACAAAGTTAGCAAGGTCATTTCAAGTAATGGCACTAAAATAAAATAAGAAAATAGATCTACAGTGATAGAGGTTTTAGTAACACAAAAAAATGTCATCATATCTAATCTTCTAATGACACTTTAAAAAAAAATGGGTAAAAGCTTAAAATTTTATGATTTAAGACACTTTTTATGTACAAAATGTGTGTTAAAAAGTAAAAATAAAATAAAATAAAGTATTTTCATATTTTTTTGTTTCACTATAAATAGACTTTTAATTACTGAATCTCGGAAAAGCATATAAAAGTTTTAGTGAAACTCTTTTTTATATTTTTATTTTTATTTTCGGTGACATTTTTAATTTTTAACTTTTGGTGACACCTTTTAAGTGTCACTAAAAAACTATGTTTACTTGTTTTAAAGCTTTTGTACAACATGATCAATATTAATAACATATATAACATAAAATAACATAACTAACAAGCATGAAATCATAGAAATAAGGATGATGATCATGTTTCTAGCTTACAACTTTTGGCCTTACTTAAAAGGGAAATAAGAACAAAGGACTAAGAACTAGAACAACTTCCACTCTTGGAATCCTTCAGCCCTCTTGTGCACTTAAGGTCTTGTGTTAGAGCTTATGAAAGAGCTTGATTCACTTGTGTATCTTGCAATCTAGCCAATGGATGAAGAAACTTAGAACTAAAATCATGTGAAACTTGACAAGAGCGTCAACAATGATGTGTAACTTGAAACTTGAAGATCAAAGATGAAGATGTTATGGATTATATGTTGGGCGTTTGGAGTGAAGAACATATGAAGATGAATGAGTTGTTTTTATATAAAAACGAGGAGGTTACATATTAGGATATTTTGCAAAGCTTACTAATGAAGTTATAACACTTGTAATGATCTTATGTTGGATGTAATCTAACCAATCCAAGTGCCTTGGTTAGTCACCAAAAATGCCACATAGGGCACAATGAAGAGTTTAGTGAGTTTTGATGCTTATCTTGAGTTTACAGAGTGAGTTTTGGTTCCGGTAATTACTATTGTTAAGTATTTAAATCGTAAAACTTAAAATCCGGTATCTTAAAAATATGAAATTTCTAAGAAATGTTAAAACTTATCAATATACTCTATAAAAGTATATTAAATGAGTGATAAGTTTAGCGGAGTGCGTACACGTTGTTAAAACCTAAAAAAGTAAGTTAAATACGCGTAAAACGCAAAACGTACAAGGTTTACGTGAAAATGGAAAAAGTGAAATGTGAATTTTAAAATATGATTATTATGAAACTAAAAGGCTTATAATGTGTAGACTGGGCGTAGTCTAATGTCGGTTGGTGTTAAATGTTCGTTAAGTCTAAAACCGGAATTGTTAAATATCTAGTTAAATTTAGTTAAGAAGTTTAAGTAAATATCTTAGTTACTTAGGTATTAAGTCTTGGAAATATCTAGGAACTTAGCTTGACAATAAGGACTAAAAATGACTAGTTAACTTTAGGAGATATTTTGTGATATTTAGTGGTAATAATCAAATGCTTATTTTATCGTCAAAGGAGGAGGGAAATATGTTAATTTTCCAAAAAAATAAAAGCGTTTAAACGTCTTAGACAAAATGGTGCATGTATAGTTTAAGTTTGCGTATAGGTAAAAATGCTTAAAACGTAAGTTTAAACTCGTAAATCGTAGGGTCTATTTGGTAAAATTTAAAATTAAATTTTAAAATATCATATTATGATTATAATTGAACTAAAAATTAATTTAATGTTATGGAATATATTTAGAGTTGGTTATCGTTACACGCGGGATAACCTATTATATTTAAAGTTCAAAATTGTACGCGCTTTTTTTGGATAAAATGTTTATGTTTTGAATAAATATTAACGTGAAAATTTCGAGTTGTTACACCCGAATCCGAATGAACCCGAACCCCACTAATCCGAATCCAAATAGGGTCAGATTTGGGTATGATAATTTCAGGCTCGACCCATATTTGACTCGAACCCGACCAACCCGACAATGATTAACACTCCTAATTGCAAACACTCTCTTTGTTTTAGGCCATTTCTTTAGCAAAATAGGCCTTATTAGGTCAAGTAAGAAGCCTAATAAAGCCCAACTTAGAAACTCTAACTAGCAAAACACAATGATAAATAAGGACGACAGATACTAAACCCTAGTTCTTATTAGGTCAAGTAAGAAGCCTAATAAAGCCCAACTTAAAAACCCTAGTAAGCAAAACACAATGATAAATAGGGACGGCAGACACAAAACCCTAGTTCTTCATCATCATCATCTTAAACACACAGTAAAAGCAACATCGTCCAAATGACGTTGTAAGTAACGCTGACCGAAGTGGTGTGTGAGATAACATTTGTTGTTATCAAACGATAGTGTAATACGGAGTGTTAAGTATGCCACATAGGTTTTTTTTTTTTTTTTTTTTTTTTTTTTTTTTTTTGCGGTTTACTCAAGTGTTAATTGATATTATGTGACACATTAGGACGTGACGGAAGTATGAAACGTTGCTTAAGTTTGTTTATACGGGGTATTATTAATTTAATTATTTCGAAAAGGCTAAATTCCGGAAACGAGAGTGTGAAATAGTTAACGGAGGAGCTAGGGTGGCCGTTTGGTTGGGGTGTATGGGTATAGATCTATGAATTTGAAAGTTATTAATGTTGTTTGGTTGGTTATGGGGCCCACCAGGATGAGGATACCCAAAAGTGTAGGTTTCCTCATATATTATGTGTGTGGGTGGTTTCTTCATACCCTCCATTATCATTCTACTATATAACAACACCCATACCCATTGTGATTCATAACGAGAAACCAAACGCGCCCACATTTAGGGTGCGTTTGGTATCCAACTATGGGAATGAGACTATGACTATGAAAGTGAGTAAAGATGTTTGTTTAAGATGAGGGGGCCCACTATTATAGTAATGAATGATAGATATAATCCATACTTCATATACATCAAAAGAGCTAGGAATGGATCTTTCATAGGTGAGGGACCCACCACTACTATCAAACTCATACCTATTGTCGTTCATGACAGCATATTGTGATTCATAATGACCAGATTTGTAACTATGGGATACAATTGTCACACATTTAATACTTTAGGGTACCTAAAATTACTTTTTGGTAGTTTGGCCCATTTAAATATCTATAAGCCCATTTATAAGCCTAGTCCCCAAATAATTGTTAAACACTCCTCTCCCACAAGTTCAAAAGAAAACACACACACACAGGCTGATAAAGCAGTCATGAAATTGGATCTACGGACGGCTGGCTGGCTGGCTGGCGGCGCCTCACATACACCGGGCGGCTAACATGAGGAGGTATTGAGTACTTTCTGACCGTTAGATTCAAATTTTTAAAATTTTAAAGCCCTTAATTATATTTTTAGGACCGTTTAGAAGGCCCTCTAATGCAATTTTTTTAAAATTTACAAGCCCTCAATTATATTTTTAGGACCGTTAGAAGGCCTTCGATTGCAAATTTTTAAAAATTTACAAACTCTTAATGTAACATTGATTCATTCAATTTATTCATTCAATTTTGTTTTGAGTTTATTGATTAGCACAATTCATTCATTCAATCTAATTCATCAATTCATACATTCTATCTTTTACTTTGATCAATTTCTAATCACAAAATAAAAATGGGTGTTACTGATCTTCGCACACGGATGCAGATTTACATGGAGGACGCCCACCTCCTGGATTTTGATGGTTGTCAGGTTGCAGTCGACTCGAACGGGTGGATCTATAGCGGCGCGAGACAGTGCGCCAGAAATCTTGTCCTCAAAATACCAACTAGGAGGTTTCATACTTTTTTTCCTTATTAGTAATAAGTTTAGTCTTGAAGTAAACTCCAAAATTTTCAAAAAATACAAATTTATGCCACTTTTTTTGTTTTAGATATTTCTATCTTTTTTAGTTTAAAGTCTAAAATTAGTATTTTTTTTAGTTTTTAAAATCAAGTTTTAAGCTTTTCAACAAATAAAATTGCAAAATCCCATAAAAAGTTTCAATCTTTTTGGAGTTTACTTCAAGACTAAAAGGGTATTCAAAAAATACAAATTTATGCCACTTTTATAGTTTTAATTGTCAGATATTTCAATCTTTTTTAGTTTTTAGTCTAAAGTTAGTATTTTTTTTAGTTTTTAAAATCAAGTTTTAAGCTTTTCAACAAATAAAATTGCAAAATCCCATAAAAAGTTTCAATCTTTTTGGAGTTTACTAAAAGGGTATCAAGAATATTTATCGTTTTTACGGGGTCAATTTTTTGACCTCGCATGGGGTTTTAGTTTAGTGTTGTCACTCTTTATCCTATCGCGGTGCTTTCTTATTAATCTTTTTGTTTTTGTTATTTGCCATGTTTAGACGTAAGCGTTATTTAGGATGTTATATTGGAGTAGACTCATAATGATTTTGACATGCTCTTCCTTTTTTGTTTGTATAAATTAGGTATTTGGATTACTTTCTAGACAGAGTCGAGGTCTTGTTAGCATATGGCGTTATTCCCACACTTGTCTTTGATGGGGCGCCCTTACCTGCTAAGCTTGAAGAAAACCTCCAGCGTGATGCGTAAGTTGCATTTAGTTTTAAGTTAATCTTTCTTAAATCATTTTTAGTTATAAAGTTTCCTAACTTAATTAGTTTTTAGTCAATGACATAATATAGTGTAGAAAATAACATATCCCAATTTATATTACTTTGTGTTGAAATCACAGAGACAGAAAAGAAAGTCTTACACGAGCATTACAACTTGAATCCGCTGGAGACATGAAAAGTGCTAATGCTGAGTTCAAGAAGGCGCTGAAGGTAACGCCTCAGATGGTCAATGTGATTGTGCAGGTATAGGAAAATGATCACTTTTTGTTCCAATGCTTTGTGAGAATCACCGTTTGATTGTTTACATTTTGGATGGTATAGGAGCTTAAACGACGCGGAATTGACTACATAATTTCCCCCCACGAAGCTGATGCCCAATTAGCATATCTAAGCAAAACAGGAAATTTCGATGCCATTATCAGTGAAGATTCGGATATGATACCTTACGGATGCAAAAGGGTAAACTTTTTAATTTTTTATGGTTTTTATTAATTTTCTCGTTTTTCTTTTTTCTTTATTTTTTTTTTAGAAAGTGAAAGTATTATAGATAATAACGTTTTACAAATTGCATGAAGCCTGCCGTGCGTCCAAACTACCACCTCTTGGTTGCATAACATGGTCCCTGTCGTACCAATTCTTTTTGGCAAAACATTCCTTTTCTTGCCGTTCTCCTGCCCCGAATGAGGATACATGCCCAAGTTCCATTTTTCTGTCCTTGTCATCGTCGAACAACCCTTGTATTCCCTTCCTTTGGCGCCCTTGATTTTGACCTTTAATTACTCTTTTTCAGTTTTTCACAATAGGTTTATTTATGTACTTTCTGGCGGCTTATTGCATTGGTTTCTCAGTCCTGTCACTACCTTTTTATTAGAGAATTCTTGAGTCAATGAGGAGCTATAAGCTCAACGCTTTAGAATTGGATAATGAGATTGGAAAACTTCGGATTCAGGAGGCACATCCTGTGTTTGTTGTCATTTCAAAACTCCAATGCATGTCCAGTTATCTCTCGAATTCAGATTAGTAAGCGCGCACTATCAGTTTGTTTATGATTGATCCCGACAACATTGGTTTGCCAAATTAGACAAAACCACAAGGATGATTTTTTTTCAGTTTACTCTTTTTTATATCTAAGAACACTAACTTTATTCTAATGACAGGTCCTTTTCCAGCTTGATTGGCATGGCTTCTGCGATGAATATAAATCCGAAAACCTGTCAAGATACAGTGAGATATGTAAAAGGAAGAAAAAGCATAAGGCGTTAGATTTATCAAGTTTCTCCCATGACCAAATTATAACGATGTGCGTCTTCGCCGGTTGCGACTATTTGGAATCGGTCAGTGGAATTAAACTCGGTAGGGCCTACAAATTAGCAAGGGACTATCAAAATTACAGCCTGGCAATAGAAGCTGAGAACGGTTTTACCACTTTCCCTGATGATTATAGTGATTCATTCCATAGAGCTATTATGACATATAAGCATCAAGTAGTCTATGATCGAGACAGCGAAGAATTTGTGCACCTATCGGAGGTTAATGACGCTGCTGACCAAGATCTTGATTATCTGGGAAAATATCCTTTTTATCTTTCTCTTTTTAGCATTAAAATTTTTACCTTTATGTGTTAATTTATTTTCCTTGACTTATCTAACGTTGTTACCAAAATCGGTAGCGAAACAGATTGCAACAGGAGAGATCAACCCTTGTACCGGATTGAGGTTTGAAGTGGAAGAGTGGCTGAGCTTTAAGATTGAGGAAGAAGTAGTTGCAGGCTGTCCAAAGAGGGAGATCATGGGACTAAAAGAGGCAGAAGAAGAGCGACAAATGTTGGTGTCAAAATCCATCCTTCTTGAGGATACGTGGAAAGCGTGGTGGAATAATCCATGTGTCGCGTCCAGCAGCAGCTCAATAGGTTCCTCTATTCACACAGTTTGCACATTTGGAGACTTGATAAGGTATATGTTATTTAGTTTCTTTATTTCATGAACAAAAATGGCATAACAATAGTAAAATAAGTGATCAATATTCCTAATATATTTTCATGGTTTCAATGCAGGATATACAATATTATGCCTCGGGCTAGTCAATTGGTGTCGAAAGAAAGCATCTTTTGTTTCAGAAAAGGAACAAAGCCCGAGTGGGAGGATCCCGAATGTGCTGAGGGTGGAAGATGGATTTTTGCTATGGCTAAGTCGCAGGCTGAATCATACTGGTTAAGAGTGGTATGAGCATTTTATAAGTCTTATATCTATAATACATGTGTCTATATGTTCATTGTGTCTTTTATCTTGAATTAAAAAGCTACAAGCAATCCTTGGGGAAGAATTTGATGAAGACAGTTCAATTTATGGGGCAAGCGTGAACCTGGATTTTGAGCGTATGAAAATCGCTATATGGACAAAAAATGCCGTCAACAAGGAACTCCAGGTTAGTGAAAAATACTGAATTTCCATTGTTCATCTGTATGTTAGTGCAAATTTTATATCCTTGCTTGCTAAGTAAGTTAGTTAGCAAAAGAAGTTCCTTCAACAGCTTTTACAGGGCTTAAGTTTGACTTGGAGTTTTGTCAACTGGTAGATGGAAAAGGTTGTTAGTTAAAATCATTAGATTAAGGTTCTTCTACCTTCTGTAGATAAGTTCTATGAACTTCTATTCCTCTGCAAATCCCATCTCACATATTAGTCGGAAAACATACATTGAATGTCGTATAGGGTGTTTGGGTAAATACAGTGATCTGATTGGGTTGCTTTAATAATTGTAAAATAGACTAGTTATAATACAACAGCATAACACTCAAATATGGAACCACTGACCTTAGAAGTTTAGCATTATAATGGTCCCGTGGATTGACCAACAAAAGATAGAAATGTTTGATAAACTATACTAGGTAAATTTTATTTTCTTAGAAAGTGAACTTAATTACTACCTTAGAGTTGGTCTTAAGGAAGAATTTGTGAAGATTTACTTCTTCAACAAAGGGTGCTCATTTCCTTCCGTACAATTATTATTATTATTTTGGGTTTTTTCTTTTCCAAAGTCTATTTCTAATGCAGTTTATGTAGTAAAAATCATGTAATGAGGCCTTTTATAAACACATGCACAATTCCTGGCGATTATGAAGTCATTTGACTATTGGAACACAAATGGGACGTTTACTTTGGAAAATGAACACTTTTAACAAGTGTTTTCTTTACACAGATTTCCATTGGGAAACAGTTCAAGAAGATGCTCAATTACAAATACATAGCAGGATATATTTTCCACGAAGATGCAAAAAGCGTTGAAAAAGGCGCAAAGAACAAGTACACCGTCTGAGGTAGTTGAAAGTTGATTTTGGATTTTTTTTTTGGTCAGGGATTTTAGCGTAGTTGTTGACCGTCAATTTCTTTCTTTTTTTCTTCTTTAGATTATCAGTTATTTGTTGTGATCATCAGTTAATTATATCTTACATGGCGTTTCAGGTGTGGTTCTATATGGTGTCCGGAAATAGATCTGAAGTGAAGCATGCATATACTTGACTGACTAAAGTTTTGGAGCGTATTGGTAGTTTAACACTGTTGTAGTAGTGTAGTGTAGTGTTGTCCTCAAATGAATATTGTAAAAAAAATTGAAAGGTCAATATATAGTTGACAAAACAAGAGTGGTGATGGCATAAACAAAGTTTTGGAGCGTATTGGTAGTTTAACACTGATGGTTTTTCAAACTCGGTAGAGAAAATAAAGATTTTGTGTGAATGAATCTTTAATGGTTGACATATTTTCTCTTCAAGTTGAGTGTATAGTAATGTTAGATTGATTTAGGCTGTGTTTTTGTTTCTTATGTGTTTTTTTAGAAATATTTAGGCTTTTCTTTGATGTTTGACCGGATATGCTGAAATTGATGGAATGTAACTATGACGGTGAGAGTATCAAGATAGTGATTTTGTGTGTGTAATTTATAAGGTATAAAGAAGATGGGTATTAAAATGGTACAGTATTTTGAAAGAAATATGGTATGAAGAAAGATGTACATGTCTAGACTTAACAACTGTTAGCGTTTCTCGTTAAAGCAAAGGATCAACGGTACATAACGTTTCGCATTTTAAGATGGATGGTGCAATTTTTTTGGTCAAAAGACGAAACTTGTCGGTCAACGCAAACCACAAGCACGAATGAACAGTGTAGTTTACTCAAATTTAAATATAGTTGACAAAACAAGACAGTTGACTTAATATTGGTCAACGTTAAACTTTAACCAACAAATCAAACAACATTCAGTTTCCAATAATCCCATGTTGTCCAAAACAAAATCAGTATCAAACATAATCAATGTCACCCACAAATCCAATATAATAATAGATGACGTCACTTACACAAAACTACTCCAGTCATCAATAAACTCAGCCTCTTCATTACATGGCAAATTAGCACAATCACAATCACACATGATCAAAATGGGTCATAACCCATCTCTGTTTTTAACCAATACCCTTATGATCATCTACTTAAAATTTGGTGAATTTGGGTGTGTACACAAACTGTTTGATTTAATGTCTGGCTGAAATGTGGTTTCTTGGAATATGTTGATTTTGGGGTATGCGAAAAGGGTGTTTCGTGAGGCGAGAGGTATGGATGTTGGGTTTAGTAAGTTTACGTATGGGAGTGTTTTGAGTGTGTGCGGGTGGGAAGAAGACGGGTGATTTGGAGTTGGGGAGGGATGATTGTTGTGAGTGGTGTTGGTGTTGATGTCTTCTCTTGTTGGGATGTATTCCAAGTGTTGGCGCGTGTTGTGTTTGAGAAATGCGGTAACTTGGATCGGTTTGGATGAGGTGTCGGGGAACTCGATGATTGCTGGCTATGTTAAAGGTGGTTTGTATGATGAGATGTTGCGAGTTTTGGTGAAAATGCTTGGCTAACGCGTGTTGTAGGAGTTTTGGTGATTCTTTAATATGGGGAAAATTATTGCATACCTGTACGTTAGGTGAAACTTGGTTGGGATCTTGATGTTGTTGTTGGTACTGCGTTGCTTGATATGTATGCTAAATTTGGGGATTTAAATGATGCAATTTCAGTTTTTGGTGTCCGGCCTTCCTGACAAGAATGTTGTGGGGAGAATATTAGTGATGATGGTGTTAAAAAGACGTTGAATCCTTTTCATGATATGCAGAGGGATGGGCTAAAACCTTCCAGAGTTTACTTTTTCAACAATGATCAAATCTTGTATTGCTTCCAAAGATTTGGAATATGGGAAACAAATTCATGCACATGTTTGCAAGTATAATCTTCAATCTGATGGGGATTAATGACTGATTCCTTAAGATGTTTTAATTCAACTAAATAACAAGATATACTAATATGGACATCTGTAATCGTGGGCCATGCTCAAAATGGTGAAATCGAGCCGGGCGTTGGTTCTTTTTTGTGAACTTCTTATATATGAATTAAAACCAGATGAGTCCACAGTTTCGACTGTTTTAAGTGCTTGTGCAAATCCTGTGTGGTGAGCAAATTCAGAGTTATTCAGCTAAAAGTGGAATTGTAAAATCGAGTGTGGTTGTAAATTCATTGATGTATATGTATGCAAAGACGGGTGACATAGATTCTGCGATTCCGGTGTTTGATTTAGCTGATAAATCTGATGTAGTGTCGTGGAGTGTGATGATATGTTTAGAGGGGTATTATAAGTGTTTAATTCCGTTTTCTTTATAATGTTTCAAGAACTTGGAAGTTCCTAGGATTTGGCCCACGCCCAAAAAATAATCAGATTTCGCTGTTTAAGTGACTGTGAAGATGAAAGTGAACTGAGTGTGAATCCTGGTCATGCTAGAAACTATGTTGAAAACATAAAAGTGAGTGAAAACTTATCGCTTATGAAGTTCTCATGGGGTTGTAAGACATTTGCTTTCTGGTAAAGAAGTTGATCTTACTTTTTGAAAGCTATCGTCAACAATGGGAAATTTTCTTTTCATGCCAAATCCTTCAATACTTGGTATCTCTATATGCCTTTCATTTGCGTCTTCTTGATTCCTGTCCCTAAAATTACGACTTGTATGCAGCTTCCTGTTCTCTACGCCGTTTTGACCTCAACCCATCCAAAAACAGACTTGGGTTCACCATCAGAAGTTTCATGTTCGCTTGCAACCATTGGCTTCATCAACACCAGCTGACAGGTTTGTCTTCGTGTTAGCCTGATCACTTTCTTCCGTATTGTTGTTCTGAAAATAATGACTTCTGACAATGACCTTTTTCTTTTGCACCCTTGTTTTGACCTCACTTGCATCCAAGGAATAACTAGAATCCAACTCCTTTGAGGTTATACAAGGGTGTATGATCGGATTTGAGTGTTGTACTATTGTGTCATCTGCAAGAAAATTAATCACACAACTAATTTTTAAAGTGTATAGTACTATAGTAAGATGTGTCAGATTATTCAATAAACGTATCCTTTTCTAACCATGAGATAGCGATTCCAAAGGCGCTGAGTTCCTTCTTGGAGCAATGGTATATACCTAAGAAAATAAAGCAATTCATCTCAGAATACAAGATATAAATGTTTTAAGAGTTACTGAAATTGACAATTTCACTCACAATTTCTTCGGTTAAGTCAATCTGCGGATTTGCATTTGTTGGACTTGGGGGTGTTGGTGAAAATAAGTGAAATGTGATCATTGGTCCCATTTAGTCAGGAAGCAGAAGTAACTAAAAGTCTATAACAATCTGAATTTGAAGGCATTGTTTGGAACAATAGCAATTGGTTACGAGAATTTTCTGTGCAGGCAAGTCCAGCTTTTTGCTTGCGGCTCCAGATTTAAAGCTTTTAAGATTGTATGTTCCATCGAGTATGGCTTCTTCTTTAACACACTCTCCCTGTTGTCAAAAAAAGAAAAGGAATAGCCTTAACCACAACTGTTAAAGGTAAGCATTTCCAGTAGTCGTATTTGACACTTAGTTTCTTAAAAAACCACAGTTGGAAAACAATGACACACACACCTGGATCGGCGGCGAGTAGGTAAAAGGATCAATATCTCCACTTGCTATGCCTTTGCCTAGATTTTGGGGTATCAATGTATTAATTGATCAAGGAACAGAAACTGAGAACACACAACAAAATGCACAGATATGTAGAATTCAAATGCCAAATTAGTACTGTAAGGATATGAACCTAAAAAATCCAAATCTTCATCAATATTGCCAGACAGTTCTGATCGATAAACAAAATCTTCAGTCACAGGATCATATACTCGTTGATGTTGGAAAGAACATAATTGCTTTCCCGAAAGATTCTTCATACAGCGGCGGAACGACAATGCCAGTAAACTTCAAGTTCTTAACTACCTGACATTTTAGTCGCAATCGCTAAGAAAACACATCTCAAGAATCATTTGCTTGGTGAAACCCGACAAATTTGGTTTTCGGTTGTTTTGTAGTTTGACTACTGAAATTCAACACTTTGCCCATATTTGTCCATCTTGTAGATGATCCGAGTGAAAAAGTTAAAGGATGTGTCACGGTCGAAACTTATATGAAGCAACAAAGAAGAATAGTTGACCAAATTACTAACTTACCCTTGGGCAACCAAATGGTATTAAGTCTGAGTCTTTGGTAATGACAGCATCTACATGCTTGCTAACGGCTAAAAATGTCATTTGGGCATCAGCCTCGTAAGGGGCCACGACATATGATATATTTATACTTGTTTCAAAGCCTTCAGGTAAAATATACTTATATGCACAAACTCAGAAAAAACAGATAAGAAAAAGACATGTTGATTCCAACTATTTAATTACACTTTTTTACTCAGTTAGAGGATGGTAGCTCGATTCACAGTCTGAGCTAGCATACAAATCTGATAGTATTATAATTTCACAAATGAGTACTTCATACTTCATCTTAGTGATGCACGAGTGATTGAATGTATAACTTGACGTATGGTGTTTACTACCTGAATTCATTCATACGCCATTGCGGTGATATATGCACGCCTTTTGATATCATTCATAAGCCGCTGATGAAGTTCCGCAAGTGCTCAATAGCACGGGCTAGATTTTCCTTCCTTGACCTGTGAATAAAAACACACACATGATGACCACAATAAACTCTATAACAGATGATAAAAACCAAAAATATCGATGTTAAGTTGTATGGCAGTCCATACAAATGAATTGCTAACCCAGCAAAACTATAGGATAATAGGCATGGATACTCGAAAGTGTGCAAATCATCTCACATAATTAATTAACGGGTTTAAAAGAGGTTGAGAAACAAACCTCTTGATAAAACTTCAAAGTTTCAAACTTCACTAGTTACAAAATTTTTAGTGGTGAGAAAAAGTGTTTAATTGATGTCTTCCCCAATTCAAGATTTATCAATAAATACATGTGTAAACACTTAACAATTAATGCACATTAACAATAATCCATGACAATTATTGTAAAGTCGCAAGATCGCTTACAATTAATGACATAACAACAATTATTCATTAATAAACACATAAAATTGCATGCAATCCTAGGGACAATTAATGAGATAACAACAATTATTCATTAATAAACACATAAAATTGCATGCAATCCTAGGGTTTCTACTATTTAACAAAACCTATTTTTTTTAATTAAATTAAGGCAAATCGGCCCTATGGAAAAAATTAGGGTCTCAAAATTCTAAACCCTAGAATTCGATTTAACATGCAATACACAATACAAGATTCGTTTTTATGTGTTTCGGTAACTAATTACACAATATTAACGGCTCGTGATGCCACTGTAGGAATTATATAGCATGACATAGCATAAATATAACATGTAAACATCAAAGAACGCAACGGAAAACTTATAACATGTATTTGTAATTAGTTAACCGAATATTAAACGTATGCGTACCTTTTAGCAACTCCTAGCAAATACGAACAATTACCAAGGTAAAACCTTAAATTATGGTTTGTGTGTGTGTCGACTCACGATTTATTTCTCTTTGAAACACTTATCGAGTCACAAAACTCATGCAAACCAATAAACCATTTCATGCCTCGCTAAAAAGCTCAATCGAAATACAAATCCTTAACAGTTAACACAAACGCGCACACTGTCTTTATGCATGCAAAATATAACAAATGAACTTAACAGTTAAATGTCCCTTAACTACAACTAATATGCAATAAATGAAACGATTTGCCGAGTGGTCCGTTGGTTATGGCGCTTGGTTTGTGAGTGAAAGTTCCTAGGTTCGAATCCTGCCAACGGCAGTTTTTACTCTTTTTGTATTTTTTTAACTTTCACATTTTGACAGATTATGCCCTTCATCTTTGCAGAACTTGATCCTACATCCAATTCTAACCCACCATTTACCCCGTGAATACTCCTAATCACTTTACCCCACAACGAGTCTTTACCTTCTACCTTAAACCTCCACCACCACTTACCTGAAAGACCCAGATTTTTTGCTTTAACAGAACCAATGTTTAACCCCCTGACCCATATGAAGCAATAACATTATCCCATTTAACCCACCCCATTTTTTTTATTTTCCCCCACCCCACCCAAAAAAAAATTCCTTTGAATACTCTCAAGAATATTAATCACACAAGAGGGAACACGGAACATCGAGAAATGGTACAACGGTAGGCTACCAAGAACCGACGTAACCAAAGTCAAACGACCACCAAAAGACATTGTTTTAGCCTTCCACTCTGACAAGTGTTTCTTAAAATTTTCAATTACTGGTCGCCATGCTCCCAACCTCTTCATATTAGACCCAATGGCCGGCCCGAGATAAGAAAATGTTATTTCCCCCACACTACATTTCATAAACAGGGCCATACTTGCCACACTATCATTATCAACCCCAATCCCATATAAGCAACTCTTGCGTAGATTAATTCTCAAACCTGCTACCTCTTCAAAACACTTTAATATGTACATTAGTTTGCTTGCATTACTCTGTCTCCATTCAACAAAAAAAAAATGGTATCATCAGCATACTGCAAGTGAGATATTGTGACATCATCCGCACCTACTTTTATTCCCCGGAAAATGTTCCTATTCACAGCCTCCTTTACCATGACATTGAGTCCCTCTGCCGCTAATATGAAAAGAAAAGGTGATAAAGAATCCCCTTGTCTCACACCATGTTCCATTAAGAACTCGTTTGTTGGAGATCCATTAACCAAAACAGAGACCAATGTGGATTTCAAGCACACTCTAATCCAATTACACCATCTATACCCAAACCCCATCTATCTCATTACATCAGTAGAAACTCCCACCTCAACGAATCATAGCCTTTCTCAAAGTCTGCTTTAAACACAAGGCCTTTCTTTTTATTTTTCCTCAAATAATTTACTAGTTTCATTTGCAATCGAACCCCGTCCAGATGTATCTCCGCCGATAAATGCATTTTGAACCTCTCCGATCACATTACCCACCACTTTCTTAACTCTCTTCGCCAAAATTTTCGCAAGAATTTTGTAATAGCTTCCAATTAGACTAATCAGTCAAAAATCTGCAAGCCCTGTTGGATCTCGTTTGCAAGCCCTAAAGTCTGCTTTAAACACAAGGCTTTTCTTTTATTTTTCCTCAAATAATTTCTTGTTTCATTTACAATTCATATTTATTTGATCTGAATTGCTTATATTTATCTCATTATATAGGAAAATTGCTTAAATAAGGTACTAGAGAATGTGCATCATACTTTTGTCTTCACCTTATAAACACATTGTGTTTAAATAACCTCTAAATTTTGAAATTTTAGAGGCTTGAGTACTAAAAAGTTTGTTACAACATATGTGGTGCACGAGTAATAGTAGCGTTTTTTAGTTTTGTTTAAAGCTTCTCAATTAAGTTAACCAATATATGTGGGTGATACAAAACGTTTGAGTGTAATATGAATTTTCTCATTGACTACACGCTTTAGTCTAATGGGCTAACGGCTGGTGTAGTGAGATATGAAGCAGGTTCATGGACGTGGTGTGTAGGGGTGTCAAAATACCTATTCGGGTCGGGTTACTCCGGTCAAAAATTGAATTCGGGTTAACCCGAGTAACTGTATATCTGAATAGGGTCGTATCGGGTTGAAATGTTTGGCTAACTCGGGTTCGGGTCAACCCGTTTGATCCGACCTGAATCGACCGAACCTGACGACACCTCTAGGTGTGTGGAATAATACCTTTTGACATTTTAAGCAAGCACGCACACCCTT
Organism: Chrysanthemum makinoi; assembly: GCA_910596185.1. Lineage (NCBI taxonomy): Eukaryota > Viridiplantae > Streptophyta > Magnoliopsida > Asterales > Asteraceae > Chrysanthemum > Chrysanthemum makinoi. The sequence continues at coordinate 28,024,997 of OU343223.1, forward strand.
GCTATTGATAAGGTTGCCACAACTGAAAATTCTTTTAAAGCCCATGCTCATTAGATATATTGTGATTGTATAAGGTAATTAAGTATATGATTCACGAACATATTTAATAACATAAACAAAACATTTTTGAACTAGTATACCAAGCCTTGCCTGCATAGTGTGACATGCACGAGCACTAAACTAATAACCATTTTTTCTGATCCATACTTTGATAGTTTGATCATTTGTGTTCAAAAGTTAAAAATTTACCTTAGAAAGTTGAAAACCGGTTCATGGGTAGAAAACTAACGTCAACTAATATTACAAGTAAAAAAAACAAAGATAAATCGAGTAAAAGTTTTTTTTTCAACACTTCAGGATAGAAGAGATTCGTAAAATACAGTTATTGGAGGCAAGGTTGTCAAGATCAGGATCCTACACAGGATCGTTTTCGTCTTTGCAAGATCGTGATCGTAAGATCGGATCGGGATCTTAAGATCCTACTCTAATGTTATTTCTTAATAATTTCTGTAATTTTATACAAATCTACAAATTCTAATACATTATAACTATAAAATACTATGAATGTTTCGTTTAAATGTTGTCCTAAATTATGATTATAAAATGTTTAAAAAGATTAACATGTTGTTTTTTGAATTCTACAAACAAACAACCCATAAATTTGTAGATTTTTAGTTTGTAATCCGAGAAAAGTAAGATCGGATCGGATTAGATCGTAAAATTGTATGGTCAAGATCGGGATCCTATAAGATCCTAAGCTTGCAAAGATCCTATGTAGGATCCGGATCGTTTTTGCTTTGCAGTATCGTAAAATCGTAAGATCCTAAGATCAGGATCGGGATCCTGACAACTATGATTGGAGATGTTTGGGAAATGATAGCCGATGGCCTTCGTAGTGGCGTCGGCAACAATTAATGAGACGAAAAAAAAATTTCAATTTTAAATTGGTCAATCTAGGCGTGTCATGATCCATCGAAATTGATCAACCTTTTAGTGTCTTTATTGGGTCGATGGATCATGTTTTTCGCCCCGTTGGATCATATCATTGGGGAAGGTCGGCTCGGATATGGGTCGTGATCCGACCCATTGACAAGCCATCTAAAGATTTTGTATTACTTAGAGCTTTGGTGTAGGAAGCATAAAAACCATAAATACGAAAACAAAAGATTAAGAAAATAAACTCCTGATCATATATACTTAAGTTTTTATTTTACCATTAGTAAGAAGTCTATTCATTACCCCTTGACCACTTTTAAGAATAATAACTATACATGAAAATTTTTTGTTGGAACAACATGAAAACTTTTGAACTCAAGGTGATTTGTAGGCAGCATGAGGTAGCTATACAAGGAGTTAGCCTAATGATAAATTCTATATAACTACAATTTTAAAATCAGATTAAAGCTTTATTTTTAGTTGATTTCTTTCTTTTTAAACCATGAGCTTATCTTGCCTTGAATGGGTTGATTAACTATCCATTGGTCAATTAACATCAGTCTTGAAACAAATTTTGCAATGCTATTGAAACAAAATACAAAAAGCCTTTAAATTCCCTTATCAACGTTCTCACAAGGAGGATTTGTTTAAATACTCTTTTATTCAACATCCATAGAAGGTACATCTCAATCACTATGTAGAACTAATTGTAGCAAATATATATATACAGATATATTGTAAAACCAAATTTTGCAATTCTAACCCTACGAGTGCAATTTTATTTTTCGTAAGTTCTAAATGACTAAAAATAATTTTAGAAAAAAACTGGGTATTTTTTTTTACTTTTATATTTTTTTTATGAATTAAAAACTAATTTAAATTAATTAAATTAAAAAAAAATACTAAACGTTATTGGAAAAATCTGAAAATTTTAGGAAAACTGCTTAAAGTGAAAAGGATTTAATAAGAACAGTGAATTTGCTTATCAAAATAAGCAGTTAAAAAGCTATTAAGATACTTAAGCTTAAAAGGAGAAAACATATATAAAGAATTAATTGTGTATGATCTTACCAGGACAAGTCCCAAGGGCAATTTGTTAAAGGTGTTGTGTGCGGGGTGCTTATAAATGGATAGGTCAGGGGTTCGAGCCTAGGTCACCCATGAAATCCCCTTTTTGATTTTTTTGAACATTTTTCTTTTAAAAACTTTTTATAAGCTTAAAATAATAACTTTTTGAAAAAAAAAAAAAATTAAAAAAAAATTAAAATAAGCTTGTAGTAAGAGCTTAAAACAGCAGCAGTGAGCAAAACAAACCCCATGGTTCACATGTCAACACTGCGGTTAGAGGTATTTCAACCGGACAATCTTGAATTCTGAGAAAACAGATTGTTTTCGGATTTGGCATACTTCTTTTAATTGGAACTGATAACAAGGCAGAAGGCATTAGATGCTGGCAATGGTCAAGTTCAAAAGGGAATGATCCTTGATTTGGTAAGCATGCATGTTTACATATATATGAGGGAATGATCAAACTATAAATATTTTTGTGTAATTGGTTAAAGGCAATGCTTTGACTCGGTTCATGTTACATACACAGGTAAAAACTTTATATGAAGAAAAACGGTTGCAAGTGATGATAGATAGAGATCTAAAAGGTTGTTATGAAGAAGGAGAGCTAGAAAAAGCCGTGGAACTCGCCCTCTTTTGCACTCAAGCTCACCCAACCTCTAGACCAAAGATGTGGGAAAGTCTTGAAAGTTCTAGAAGGTATCACGGGTCATCCGAGAAATTTGGAGGAGACTCAAACCGCAGCTACCCAACAATGTGATGGAAGAAGTTTCAGTTTTTCTAATTGTCAAAACATGAAATTGGGGTACTGCATGTATAGCCATACACATATATGTTTCAAGTTCCCCAATATTTTCAAAACCAAACAAAGTTATAACCACACTTTTGCCACATATATATGAACTACATTAATAACACACTTTTGCCACATATATATGAACTACATGGTCCTAGATATGCACTGATAAGGAGGTAATGGTTGGTACTCACTGCAAGGTGTGTGTTCCCATGTGTGTGAAGCCATTGTAGTAAATAAAAATGTAGCTCACATGGTATAGGCGTATAGCCCTCGTAGTGGAGAGGTTGTGGTTCCTAGTGAAGCCACTAATCTATCTTGTCATGATTATTGTGGTGGCAGGTTGAATGATCATAATGGATAGATAAGGTGGAAATGTAGCTAGATGGTTATTGGTGCTATAAAAGGTGAATAATGGTTGCTGCAGTCTTATACAAAACTGATGTTAGTTGACTGCAGAAGAATGGTCGGAATAATCAAAGTGAGCTTCAACTAAGGAAGACAAATCTTTCAACCAAATCACGCATAACACACTACAAGAAAAAGGAGCTTTAGTGACGAGAATTTAATGAAGAGAAATATTTTTAGTCACTATTTAGATGTAAATAGTGATGACATAATTTTTCGTCATTATTTTTGGTCATCGGTAGAAAGTCAGTGACGAAACTTATAATGGTCACCATTTCGTCACTAAATTACATGAATAGTGACGAGAAATTTCGTCATTAAGTATTAGTGACAAATTTTGGTCACTATTTCATATATCGCTAATTCTATAAAATTATTAAGAATAAGGGCATTTAGATATGTAATTATTAAAACTTGCATATTCGTATATTAATCCAAAAATCGTAAAAACTATCAAACGTTACGATAAAAAACCTGTATTATAGAGAAATATGCAAAATTGCAAATATTTAACTTTCTTTGATGTATTCTCCCCTAAACATATTATTTGAAATCAATGTTTTGAAAACCGGGTTTTTTAATTCACCTGGTCAAGTCACCGGGTTACCGGTTCGACCGCCGGGTCTACCCGGTTTTCTATTAAAAAAACAATTTTTTTTCAAGCGGTTCAACCATTGGGTCAACCCGGTGTTTGTAAAAAAAAAAAGATGAAAAAAGCCAAACCCGGTTGGGTTTAGAGAACCGAGTCGACTCGGGTCACTTAAAACTCGACGAGTCTAACTGGTTAACCAGTTTCTAAAAACCTGGTTTTTTACCCGTCTTTTTGGCCAGACCCGTTCAACCGGTTGAAACATAAACTTTCAAATTTCAATATGTAAAATGAAAAAAATAACTTGTATATCAAGTATTTAAAAAAATAACTTATAAAAAAACACTTCTATTTTGGACCCGACCCGATCTCAAAACTAACATCTAAAAAATAAGCTGTTTCATTATCCAAACACTGTTCATCATCATCATCACTATGTAAGCTCGTTTCTTCCATCCCACTTATATTTCACTCGGTTGAAATAAGCTGTTTCATCATCATCATCATACGGTTATTGATTGTGTTACGGTTCGTATCTCATCATACGGTTATTGATTGTGTTACGGTTCGTATCTCAATCTCTCATTTGATTGTTATGTTAAATTTAGGGCTTGTTATGTTAAATTTAGGGCTTGGTTGTTTAATTGTATGTTATAAATTGATTAAGCGAACGAAACTTTGTTTATAAATTGATTAAGCGAACGAAACTTTGCTGCTAGTAAGGATTTGTATACATACTATTTATGTGTAAGTGTTATTAGTGGATAATTATGCTAGTTTGATGATTTAGTGGTTAAGAGTAGTGCGAAGAAACAAAAAGTGAGATAGCGAAATCGGTCGATTTAACCGACTGAAAAATATGAGTAATTAACTTAAGTAATGGAGCCGACATTCTACTTTAAACTAGGGGTGGCAATTCTCGACACGAACCCGACACGAAGTTAAACAAGTTTGGGTTGAGGATAAATATGCTTAGGTCAAAAACAGGTCAACCCGTCTAACCCGTTTAATAAACGGGTCGTGTTTGGGTTGAGTAAGTATTAAACAGGTCAACACGTGAACCCGTTTAAGTATACACGCCTCTAAAAATAAAATATATAATTTTGTTTTAATGTTGGATATAGATTAAATGTATTTTGTTATGTAATTTAATATGAGTGAATTACAATTATAACTCAGATTTTATTGAAATTGACGCTTATAACTCAAATATCATTGAAATTTTCGTATAGTTATTTGTATGTTAGTTTTTTTATCCTATTTTAGATCCTTATATCGTTTTTGTATTTAAACTAGTTAAATTAACAAACCGCTAACCTTATTCACTGCTTGACTATATACTTAAACATGTTAAACGGGTCATAAACGGGTTACGCGTGTTATGCAGGTCTGGGTTAGGGTTGAGCTTTTCTAACACGATTAATAAATGGGTCGTGTTTGGGTAGAGGTTATTTCAACCCGCCAACCCGTGAACCGGAATAGGTCAACACGAACACGACTCGACTGCCACCCCTACTTTAAACACATAGTTTACATATGTTCTGTTTGGTAATTACTTGTGTTTATACGTTATGATTTGGGATATCCTGGAAATTTAGAAACACGTACATAGGTGATATTTGTAAATTAAAAAAAGTGATGACGTGGAAAGTATTTCAAATATGTTGGGCAACCGTCACGATGTTAGGTCGTTATATAGGCATAAAGATACACAACACAAGAGAAAAATCTTTGGTGCGAACTTAGTCCCACTTCCCCACATCGGAAAAAGAGGGAGTTACTTATAAGTTTTATGGGTTAATATCTCTACTTCCAATTGATTTTGGAGTAAAAGCTCATATGGGCTAATTAGCAATTATAGAAGTACTTGTAATAAGTCTAGTTTGTCAAACTGAATGTCTACATCCTATATGAAAATCATTTGGAATTTGTCAAACTTAATTCACTAATGACCCTAAGATTGTTTTTCTTTTTTCCGGATCTGCATAATAGAGAGAGAGCATGTGTTTTATATATCGAAGGTTTTGTTCACAGCATCTATTAGATCTCTGGTTACATACGTGCCAAAATGTGCAACAACTTGATAAGCCATACTGGATGTTATCTCTGGTTATATATCCAAGTTTGAAATGTAGCTTGGCTTGATTAGCTAAATCTACAAGTTTTGACCCTCAAATGCAATTGATAGTTTTCTGTGAGATAACCAAATAGGCATCCTTATTTTGGAAATGCAGTATTATGTGGACTTCCCGTCATAACTAAACTGTTCCAATGGTCATTGCAAATTGCAATGGGTTGCATATAGATATGTAGTTGTATGCATTTATACTGTTTCCAGCCACTTATTCTTGTTTATAGCTATGTGACAAACTAAATACACTCACATTGACAATGTAACTTATATGCTCTCTAGTATAACCATAAATGCACACTTTGCTTGATTTTATGTTGATTTTTATTCGTTTTAACATGGGTTAACATGTACTTTACTTGTTTTCTGTTTAGGTAAATGATGGTCAAGAATCCTCTGAAATTCGAGTCTTGTCAAGTGGACCATTATCAATGAACAGATATAGTGGGTGTATGGTGAATGGGTATAGGTTCCACACTGAAGCTCGTGAAATAGATAAGAAAACTCAAAATAGTGGCATTGTAGTGAAAGGCGAGCATGGCGAAGACATTATTGACTACTATGGGATATTACAGGAGGTATTAGAGGTGGAATACTTAGGAGAAAATAAGAAAGTCTTAGTATTCAAGTGTGAATGGTTTAAGGTCGATGATAAGAAAGGACTCCAAGTTGATAAAGAATCTGTGGCGATTAGTATCAACATGTCTCGAAAATGGTATAAAGATCAACCATATATTCTTGCATCTCAAGCCAAGCAGGTTTTATATGCACCAGACCTTAAATTGGGTAAGAATTGGTATGTGGTAGAAAGTAGCCTTCCTCGCAAATTGTTTGATGTTCCAATGCAGGAAGTGTATCAGGAACACGAGGCACATTCAAATGTAATTTCTAATTCCAATGTGGAACCATCATCACTAACAAGAGGTACCATTCCATTGGAGTTGGTGGATGCCTCAATCATACGATCAAGTCAAAATCGTCATGTAACAGATGAATATGGTGACGATGATGAAGAAATCGACACAACAAATCTGGAATTTTCTGAAAACGAGGAATCATCACAAGAGGAATATTCTTATTCATAATAGCTTATGTTCTTTGATGATTACAACGAATGTGCTCAGTTCTGTTCTTTGTTGATTGTAACTGAATTTTAGGCGGCTAGTCGTGACTTAGTCCTAGGAATCTTCTGCTTCATGCTGTTTTTTTAGAATTTCTGGTATGTTAAGATTTTAATAATTAAACAATAATAATAAAAGGTTAGTTTCTTCTCTTTTTGGCTTATTATGTTAAGATTCTGATTACATGTGTTTGTACTAATAAAAAGTGATGCGGTGGCAAACAATTCTGATTAGATATTTCATCTAGTATTATGTTTATCGGCTTATGAGTTCTGTGACATTAAATAGAATAGTTCTGTTACTCTTTGATTGTTTAAAGTATATGAAAATGGAATGGTATATTGGAGATGCATTTTCTGGTATATAAATTGCCTTTACTAATTTGATTGTTCTGTGACTTCTGTCATAGGGAAAGAGACGTGAAAGTTTGATCAAGCCATTTGATGGATCGAAATAGATATCAAGGAGTGGAAACCCGAGTAACAAAAAGCTGAAACAAATTTCAGGGAAAACGAAGGTGAGATTTGGAAGTTTGAACCGAAAATGTGACGATTAGCAAGAAACATTAGCATGTAAAAGTTATAATAAAAAAATGATAGGTAACTGATAAGGAAATTTTTTGTTTATTTGCAGAGATTTGATTCTTTCCAAGTGAATTTGAACCAATCAAAGACGGTATATTCCTAATAAAGCTATATTTAAAGTCAACTTTTTTATCGTAATTATTGTGACTAGAGTGTTATTGTTTCAGATGGAGATGGGCGGGCCTGGAAAAGGAGTGTTTAGAATGTATGATCATCAGAAGAAGCTGAGTAGCAGCAAGCCAAGCCGTAACAAGCCAAGCAGTAGCAAGCCTAGTGCCATGCCAAGTAGTTATTTACATATGCAAGATAAAGAGATCCATGTTGAAGAACCAAGGCATTCTTTCTCTCCCCCTCAAAGTCATGGGAGACGAGTAAGAACCAGGAACCACGACGAGGAATATCTCCAAGAACATGATCATGAAGGTGAAACAAGGAGTTCTTTCTCTCCCCCCTCAAAGTCATGGGAGATGTGTGCTATCTTAACCCGTAGCTTATTTAGTTTGCTGATTCAACCATAGATATTTTCAAATCCCGCTATAAAACCTATCAAAACATGCACAATGTATCCATTAAATAGAAAAATCCACCACAAGTCTAATAAAAGTATCATAACATATCTTTTTTTCAGTTGAACAACTTTTCTAATATTTCATAATATCATAAAACACAAAAATCTTCCTAAATATTTTCAAAAACACAACCATCACATTCTTAGTTGAGTATCACAACTGATAACACATACATGATGAAGAATGTAATACTTTTCATCTTCCTTACAGTGTTATATCACAAAGAGATAAATAAGTGTCACTTAAAAATATCAAAATGAAAACGTCTAAAAACGGACAAAAACGTATAAAATCGAATGAAAAACGTATGAAAACGGACAAAAACGTATAAAACAGACAAAAACGTATAAAAACGGATGAAAACGTATGAAAAAGGACGAAAACGTATATAAATTAAGACGAAAACGTCTAAAAATGGATGAAAACGTAAAAAAACGGATGACAACGTATGAAAACGTTTGAAAACGGATGAAAACGTATAAAAATGGACGAAAATACATGAAAACCTAAAAGTACCGACAAAAACGTCTAAAAATGGACGAATATTCATGAAAACCTAAAAAAACAGACAAAAACGTATGAAAATGGATGAAAATGACCGAAAATGGACGAAAACGAAAGAAAACGTATGAAAACAAACGAAAACGTAAGAAAACTGACAAAAACGGACGTAAACGGGCGAAAACGTAAGAAAACAGACGAAAACGTATGAAAACAAACGAAAACGTATAAAAACGGACGAAAACGTCTAAAAATGGACGAAAACGTAAAAACGGACAAAAACTGACAAAAAAGTCTAAAAACATACGAAAACGTATATAAACGTACTAAAACGTCAGAAAACGGATGTAAACATACGAAAAAGGACGAAAACGTATAAAATTTCAGACGAAAACGTCTAAAGATGGATGAAAACGTAAAAAAATGGCTGACAATGTCTGAAAACGGACGAAAACGTCTAAAAACGGACGAATAATCATGAAAACCTAAAAAAAAGACAAAAACGTATGAAAATGGATGAAAATGGCGAAAACATAAGAAAACGGACGAAAACGTAAGAAAACGGACGAAAACGTAAGAAAACAGACGAAAACGTATGAAAGCGTAAAAACACGTCTGAAAACGTATGAAAAATGGACGAAAACGAAAGAAAACGGACGAAAGCGTATGAAAACGTAAGAAAATGGACAAAAACGTATGAAAACAAACGAAAACGTAAGAAAACTGACGAAAACGGACGTAAAAGGGCGAAAACGTAAGAAAACAGACGAAAACATATGAAAACAAACGAAAACGTATAAAACGGACGAAAACGTATGAACGTGGACGAAAATGTATAAAAACGAACGAAAACGTATGCATTCAGATGAAAACGTATGAAAGCGGGGAAAAAAACTTAAATAAAAAAAACGTGAATTTAAAATTTAAAAAAAAAATATGAATTTTAAATAAAAACGTGAATGCAAAAAAAATGTTAATAAATAAGAAAGACAAAAAGACAAAGAAAAAGGAATAAAAAAAGTGAAAATTACTGTACTGCCCAAAATGAAAGTACCGTGTCTGCACTTACCCATCTTTCTTCTCACTATCAAAAATACCCATAGATGTCGTGTATATATTTTTCGCTTATATACACGAGATGTAATGTATGGCCACAAATCATTGTTGCAAATAAATGTGTAGCATCTCGTGTACCAAATGAGATACATACACGACATGAATCATTCTTGCAAATAAAGTGTAGCATCTCGTGTAAAAAGTAGCATGTTGTGTAAAAAAATGAGATAGATACACTGACATGGTTTTGTTTTCATTTGGGCATGTCGGGTAACAATCAATAAAATACACGACATGTTTTAATAATACATGCTCATGTCGTGTATAGAGGATGGAAATACACGACACACATATTTTGCATTCTCATTTCAAGCCCTAGACAATGTCGTGTAATATGATACCCTATACACGACATGTTTTAGGGTTTTCTACCACACATGTTTTAGGGTTTTGTTTACATGTTAAATTACATTACAAACACATATCTATATCTCACACATAAAATCTTTTCAATATAATGGTTAATGTATTTTCACTTGTGTAGTATACAAATCCTTTAAACATTAAATTTTTTCATAGTTTTTTTAAAATGATGAGAAAAAAGTACGTACTTAAATATATGTGAATGGTTAGATATACGGTTTTTAATTTATCTTGTGTGTAGAACTAAAAATGCGTGCTTGAAAACATTCGAAGGCGTTTACAAAATTGTAAAAAGAGTTCATATGAAAGTCATTGATTAGTCATGTCAATGTCATATTTCTCTTTAGATAAGTAACCATATCCCGAAAATCAATTTCGGAACATTGATATTCATGTTTGAACCATCTTGATATGTTATTGGGTTAAGTGTAAACTTTCCGTTGAAGTTGATAGTGAAGTTGAATGTAGGCGTACTAGATGTTGACATTTGATGAATGAAAGAAGTAACAATTGAATTTGAGTAATGAAACCACCACAAAGTAGTGGTTATATATATATATGATTAAAGGTGGTTAGTCATTTCTTTGTCGAATCGTGAATGAGTTATCACGTCATTTTTTTATGATTAAAGTTTGAAAAGTCAAATATTCTGTGTTATCAAATCAACATTGTAAATGATTATGTTTTGGTGATCATCCATTTGTACTTACTGAAATAAGGTGGTTGTGGAAATACATACTAGCATAACATAAACATGACATATGTTACAAAATCAAACCAATGTAAGAAAACAACATAAAAAGGTACTACTTAGTTTACAAACCAAATAAATTAAACCAACTATTATTCGATGACTGAGTGTTTTGATCATTTAAATGCTGAGAGGCGTATGGTTGGGAGTCGTATTGGTCATAACTTGGATACGGGTTTTGATGATCATTTTGTTCATGACTTGGTTGACCTTGGTCATATGGGTCTATTGTGTAAAACATTTGATCATAGGGTTGTGGTGAGTATGTGGTTTGTTCGAACGGTTGCGTTGGGTATGAGTCATAATTAGGGAAGTTGTGATCAAGTGTTTGAGTCGGGTATGAGTTGGCCGTAGGTGTATTTTCTCGTTGCTCGTTAACCCGACTTTTTTTCTTTGGGTATTCTTTCCGCTTTATTGGGAAGACAAATGGTTTTTGCATTGCCCACGCGTTTGTGGCTGCTTCACCACACCTACCACAAAGTGTAACTTGTGGTTCCTCACCCCGAGATCGTATACGGTCGATTTTTTGGCCGACTGTTGTGGGTTGTCCATTCGTGGAGGAGTGATGGGTTGTATATACCCTGGATAATCCCATTCGTGAAACTCTCCTAAAAAATTAACCGACTCTGCGTCGTCGCTGGTATATTGGTTTTTAAACCAATGTTGAACAAATTGCACACAATCCGTTTGACTCAAAAACCTAGTAACAAAGAATAACGTGGCCACAAGGTATGCCGGAAAGCTGCCATTTGCGGCATTCACATGACATGTTCTCTAAGTTCACTTCACGATTGTATCGCCCATCATAAACCTGGAACCGACTTTGATTAACCCCATATACACTCCAAGTTGCGCTTTTTATTTTCCTTTTATCCACCTTTTATGGGCGCCAATCTGTGATTTCATACTTCATTTTCGATGCATGAACACAAAGACGTGAATAAGTTTCTTTGTAGTAAACAAAACCATTTAAAAAATATATTTTCTTTTGGAAGACAAATACCTGCAGCTTGTCGCCGTTTATAATACCAATCTTGCACCATTGATCGATATTGCTCACCAACATTGTGATTGGAAGCTTTCTTGATTCTACATACAAGCATTACAGACTCAACGCTGTTTGATGTACAATAATTGTAACGATTGCGTGGCAATACGCCTGACCATCTTTGCACATCCGCTTCAAGTAACTTGTTGTACGCAGTTTCAATAGCCTGTAGAATTTGCATCCGACTATCAAATTCTTTAGGTGTATACGCTTTGCATATGCTCCAATATAGCCCCTTTGTTTTTTTTTCCTTTTTAACGAAATGTTCATCAAAAGATGACGACAACAAATACCATGAAACACCAATGGGTATTCATTGCGCATCGCTAACGCAATGGCAGGATGCCTATCAGATATTATAACCAAATCCCGGTTATCACCTATGCATTCTTTAAGTACGGAAAACCACCATGACCAACATTCACCGGTGTCCCTCTGCATATACCGTAAGCAATTGGCACAATTTGGTTGTTTCCATCCATGCCTACTGCTAACAAGTTTGTACCTTTGTATACACCCTTTAAATGAGACCCGTCGACTATAAGCGAGGGCGAGATGTTGCACAAACGCATTTTAATCTACAAAAAATAATTGTAAACACACGTTACAATAAATTTACAATTATTATTTCATGTTTATTTATTTAAAAAAATATGCATGTGATAGTTGTAAATACTTACTGAAACACCAATGGAAACGAATAACATCTCGAAAACTCCTGTTTCGTTTGTCTTGATACGTGTGATAGTGCATGGGGTTTTTTTTCTAGATTGTGACAATAGTACGGTAACATTTCAAAAGATTCCGTCGGTGAACCCCGTATCATTTGTAACCCATAATCCTTTCCTCTCCATGCTTGTTGATAAGATATATTTATTTTATATTGCGCCAAGATGTCTTTTTGTATATCTTTCGGTTTCAAATCACGGTTATTGTCTTTTAATTTATCTCTCAAAATGTGACCAATAACCTTTTTATTTGCATTTCGATGGTTAGGATATGTTTGAGTTTTGGGACACGTGTGAGTATCTATCATACCTGTAACTTGAAACACATTTGTTTTTCCACACGCGTTTAGCGCAAATTCTCCAGTTGCATTCTTTAAAATGATAGCACTTACAAGAAAACCTATCACGTTCGACCTACTTACCAAAAACTGGTAACCTTCTTGTATACATTTCAACCTAATTGCAACGTCTAACTTTTCTCTTGTGTGAAAAAACTTTCCGACATAAACGCCAGCATCGCTATTATATTGATTTGAAATTATTGGTTTCGGGTGGTAAATAGGTGGTTCGGAACATCGTGCATCAATGAAAAAATATTCTTCCATCATGGTTAACCGGTTTTGGTTTATCATCTACACCAACAAAACAATCATTTTGTTCATCGCCCGCATCATCCCGAATGCAAATGATGATCCCGGTTTTTGAAATTTGGCTCATCTTTATACCCTAATCATTATTTTCATAATCAATTGCTTCAAATTTTGAGATGGGCCATCATTTAAAAAGACACATTGTTTTGAAAGCAGATGACCCGGTGTTTTAGTAGGTGTTTCTAAAAATTGTAAAAGCTCGATTTTCTTGGGTTGACCTAAAATATGTAGTTTCTTCCAAATGTGTTGTTTTAGCCACATAAAGATGAGACATTCCTCTATTCAAGCATAAGTGTAATCAGCAAAAAAAGTTACCTCGTCGTCGTCAGTGATATCCATTCGAAAATCAAATGACGGGTGCTTAAATTTAAAATTAAGTTGAATATTGGGATCCAACTTGAATTTAGAACGCACAAACTCAACTAACCATGAGTATGTGATATTAGTGTACATGACCACACCTCGTTGGGTATTATCAAAATGTAATAAACAGTTGAATTTATGAATTTCTGAAGTCATGGCGATGTATTTATGAATTTGCTATGTTTGGATATACATTTCGGTTTGTATATATATATACATACAATGCTGTGTAAATTTTACCCTAAATATGACAGATGGGACAACTCTATGACAACGATTTGACTACTCCATGACTATTTCTTTGCGTGTAAATTTTACCCGAAATATGACAATGAGATGGGACAACTCTATGACAACGATTTGACTACTCCATGACTATTTCTTGTACGTGTAATTTTTTACCCGAAATATGACACAGATGGGAAATGATTTGACAACTCAATGACTCTATTTAAGTCTTACATTGTCAATCTATTTGCTTAACAAAAATCATTCAGTAATTTATCTCTTTACATTCTAAATAAAATGTCAGATAACATACCATTCGACCTTCAAGTTGATATCATGAATAGACTTCCAGTTAAGTCTTTACTGCAGTTTCGTAGTGTCTCAAAGAGATGGAGGTCTTCCATACACATTTGATGATGCGGGAAATAGGGTAACAAATCTTGAAGCATTGTTTGAACAGTTCGTCAAGCAAAGGAAGGGAAAAGATGGTGCAGGTTCTAGCAGAGCGGGAAGTAGCAGGGAAAATAATTGAATGGCCGAGTTGTTTTGTTTGATCTGTTTCATTTTGTTGTCAAGTTGTTTCGTTTGAGTTGTTTCGTATGTCGTGTGTAGCATATGGTTTATGTCGTGTTGTGTATAATATCGTTTGCTTGCCGAGTTGTTTCGTTTGATCTGTTTCGTTATGGTGGTTCATTTTTCATTGGCCCATATAAAGAATCACTAATTCTTCTTAATGAACCAAATCATACCATTGTCGTTTAGTTCGTGTCTTTACCGTTATCAATGTTTGTTTCTGTACTCTTTTTTTAACTATTTAAATGCAAGTTGTTTTTGTTTTTTTAACTAATCAATGTTCTACATTTTTAGCAATGTCATATTCACCAACATGATTCTATAATGGTCAACTATATAAAAAGTGACATAGTTAATGAATTATTGCTATGACATAGTTAATGAATTATTGGTCTATAAATAGTCGCCTATATAAAGCCAATTCTAGTGGTAGCATGTGTTGACAATTCCATGACATTAACGTGTATGTGTAATTTATTACGCCATATATGACAAGGATTTGACAGTTCATTTTCTCGTACTTGACATAGGTTTGAAAATTCATTGACATTAACGTGTATGTGTAATTTATTACGCGATATATGACAAGGATTTGACAGTTCATTTTCTCGTACTAATGACATAGGTTTGACAATTCATTGACATTAACGTGTATGTGTAATTTATTACACGATATATGACAAGAATATTTTCTTTATCCCGACATGATTTGACAACACCATAAAAATTTACCTATAAAACCTCATTTACTTCTATTTTTCTAAACACAAATCAACATTATTGACATTTCTACTCTCTACAAAGAAGGTTACTCTCCACAATATGTCTCGACAAAACAATACCGGAAACACCAAACGATACAACAACTCACCATTCGTTCCACCATCCCAAAGAAGGGACACAACATATGCACCCCAACATAACGTTGGAGGTTCTTCAACCTCTTCAAACAACCCGACTAGGATAATACCCGGTCCTGGTGATACGCAGCGGCTATTCTCCGCAAAAATTCAGACATTAGGGAAGGTGGCCCCGAATATTGTGTAGTGCCAACACAAGAATATGTAAGGAAAATAAATGAGGATGTCAAGGAGGATGATCATTTTACCCGTGAGCCATGGCTAAGCGCGATTCATAAGCTTCATAATGATGAAGATGTCATCGTAATTGGTTGTCTTGGCGATATAAAAAACTATTGTGTGAAAGGGAAGCTTGAACTTGTTGTAGGTGTAATCAAGACTTGTACACCTAACGCGCTTGGTGAGCTAACAGTGACAATAAAAGATCCAACAGGGACAATGTCTGGTACAATTCATCACAAAGTCCTTACTGAAGAGCAGGTTACAAAAACTCTATCAAAGTCTGAGTCGTGTTGGTACTGTAATGTTTCGGTGTTTACCCCAAAATCAACACCCCTTTCTCTTAACATTACATTGAGGAACATGGTTGTTTGTTTTCGACAAGGATACAATTTTTATTGGATGAATCTTTACATATTCATCTCCTACTTTTAGGTAATGTTATCTATGTAATGTTTATCTAACTCAACGTCATCTATATGTAATGTTGATTTACTTGAATAAAAGTTTGAATTAACATCAAATATAAGTTAAACATATAATATAAAAATATATACAACTTCCATTAAAAATCATCCTCAATCATATCCACAAGAACTAGTCTCCTCAAGCGACAATCGTAAAACATCTTAGAGATACTATATCTAATAGTCTTGAAAAAGCCTTCAACATCATAACTCCATTGTGGTGGAAACTTAAAGTAATAAACTCATGCATGAGCCAACAAGTGATGACTCCACAATCGTGAGTGTTAGTTTGGTGTGGGATCGGATATTGTTGGTTGTTGTAACGGAATTTGAAATTGTAGTGCGGACGTCCGGTTCTTGTGAAATGTCCTACCTCTTCTAAACATTTGTTAACAACTCCGGTCCATTCTAGAACATACTCTCGTAAATAATCACTACGCTCCGTGCTAGGCAATGAGTCGCGGAACCGGAAAGGTGGATGACACTAGATCAATAACCTGCGTGACCCAATGATTCTCTCCTGCATTCATCGGCATCACCACCTGCGTCGAAAATGTATTCAAATATATACAGTTAAATAAACTAGTAAAGCGTAATTTATGAGAAAAATTAATTATAGGTTGAAACACATTTACTTACCCATGTTACTTGATCCCATGAAGGGTACGGGTGCATGCTACCATCTAATGTTCCCATAATCGAAGGAGCTATCGAAAGCATGGGTACTCTACCACCATTTTCTGTGGGGTAAGTGGATAAATACGTATCTCAAGGCTTTCTTCTTCATATTCTTCATCCCAAATCCCATAATCATCGTCGGAATATTCAAGGTGAGCTTCGACTAAGGAAGACAAATCTTGTAGCCAAATCTCGCATAACATCAAACTTCCTTGAATTTTCAATGACAAAATATTAGGAGCCTTTAAACATGCATGTCCATGTCGGCCATTAGGATGCTCGTCTCCAGAGATGACAAACTTCTTAACACTCTTTGAAGTAATATCAAGCTGCTTGAAACCATAGCAATCGTGCAACGTGAATGTTTCGAGACGAGGACTTCCGGAAAGTATATTTCGGATCAAATCTTCATTTAAATCCGTCATTGAAATATACAAAGACTTGAGATTTTTCCAGCTAAACGTGCCAGTTGGATTAACAAAGGAGCATGAGAGTTTAAGATGGGTGAAAATCGAATTGTTGAAAAGCAAATCATCTAAAACAATCTTAATAAATGCAGTATAACCCCATAAGTGTAGATCAAGGTCTTGGACATTACAATTAATAGCATAACGGATCCATTTATTGACTTGCGATTCATATTTACACTCGTAAACGGAATGCAGTTGGAATTTGTTGAGCTTGAGGTGGGGGCGACACTGAGTTATGGTTTTATCTACGCATGAAAAGAAATAGCGACGAGGCTCATCGTCTTTGGTATCATTATTGTTTATGAATACAAGATTAGGAAGTAAGGTCCAGAGAGATCTCCAACATTTGGAGAGGCATGATGTTCGAATGGCGTCTTTTGTGGTTGGTAAACGAGACAGGATTTTGAGAATTACATCATCCGGTAACAAACTTATTCGATCTTCGTCATCACCAGTTTTGATTTCTAGATTTGCACATAGCTGCTCTAACGTATCCATGACGACTCGATTACCAGAAGAACAAGGAATGATCGACTTTGAGGAAGTCAGGGTTGTTGATAAACTCTGTTTTGTTATTGTGGTATATATAGAAAACGTGCGTAACTTGAGTTCCAAGCCTTAATTATAATTCTAAACTTATCAGAAATAAGGAAACCATGATGCTGATATTGTTTTTCTTTGATTAGCGGCTCGGATACATAAACAACAAGGATTGATCCACTTTAATACGCGCAAATATTAATAAGGAAACTATATGATATACTAATAAAGAAACATTAATACACGTAAATATTAATGGGTCCTAATAAATAGGCCTGAGTAAATTATACGGATGGTCCTTGTGGTTTACGTTAACTTTCACTTTTGGTCTTTTGACTTTTTTTCTTGCATATATAGTCCCTAACTATGAAACATTTAACACTTTTAGTCCTCTTGACCAAATTAAATTAAGTTTCACCGTTAAACACCCTCATGTGACTTGCACATGAGGGTATTATTGTCTTTCTAGTCACTTACTCTCTCTTCTCATTCTCTATATCCTCTTCATCTATGTGTTGTTAGAGTAAATCCTAACTCTCACAAACACACCATCACAACAAACCATTAAAATTAACATTACGAATAAGAAATTTATCATGTTCACCATTTTTTCTTTTTCCAATTTAACCAAACGCACAAACCTCCATTACCCTTACATTAAACCCTTATACCATATCATCAATTATTATAACCAGATCTACCACTCCTAATCTTATACATCCTAATGTTTTAACCACAAAATCCAACTGCCCACACATTATTCATCTTGCACATTCTAGGTTCTAAATTCACAATATTTATTTAAGCAAACTAAACTCAACAACTGTTTGTGTGACAAATCAAACCATGATAGCTCATTTTGAATTTTACATATCCTGCTTATATGCATCTAAAAGATCTTAATGTCATTTGCTACAAACAATGGTTAAAATAAATGAGATATATTGCAAGCAAGAATAAAAAGATATTACACATCCGTGGATCAAGACCTTGATAACCTCGTCACCACACAGCTGTAGTCATCAAACTATTTAATCTTTAACAAACGACACTATTCTTGCACCTTCAGATAACACCATAGATCTGAAGGTCCCACCAGTTAGATTTTATATCTCTGACCAAAGATCCGGCGACGAGTACAAGAATAGTGTCGTTTGCACGTGAAAGAAAAAACCAATTGTTGCACGTGAAGTGAACAAATGTATATGTATTCCCCACCAAGTGACTCGAACCCACCCATGAACTTCCGGATACACAACCGACAAGTTACCATTATGACATCTTATTGTTATATGTTGGATCTTATATCTTTTAACCTTCAATTCATCGCTCATTAAAAATAAAAAAACCGACAAGTTACCATTATGCCAATTGACATCTTATTGTTATATGTTAGATCTTCTATTTTTTTAACCTTCGAATTTACTGGCTCATTAAAAAAAAATAATAATAAAATAAAATAAAATAAACATTAGACAGCAATGGGGATTGAACTTGGCACCTAAGCAACCATATCACACGCCCTTACCACTAGACCAAGTGAGTTTTTAATTGCAAAGACTAGAGTGAGATCCTTTTCTTCTGGGCCGATTCTTTCCCTTCTATATCCATATTTGGGATTCGTTTAAAAGTCTGTCTTCTGTCTCAATACTCAATATAAAATTACCTCCAACATAAATTAATAAAACTACACAATATATGCTAGAAATTTATACTTAAGCCGTAAACTAAGGTATTTTACCTCTAAATATATGTACAAATTAGCGAATATCAAGATCTCTCATATGGAGCATGCATAATACAGTAAAGCACATATGATTCAGTAATGTCGCATTTCAGCACTTCAGGTCCCGGATTGCATTTGTGCATGAGGGCATAGGCCGATATGAGTACTCGCGAACCTTGATGGTACACCAAAATATCAATAATCTTATTTGTGATGGTGAACCTTGATGGTAGGATTGTTGTTACATTTTTCATTTTTCAGTTATTTATGAAATGAAAAAAAGGGTTTATGGGTGGGTTGACTTTGTATGAAAACGGTAAAACATTGGTCACATGTATTAGTGGATAATTAGGCCCAAGCCCGGTTTGTGGGTTTAGGGTATTAGGGTTTTCATCATAATAAATAATGGTCCATAATAATATTATACCGGCAGGTTTTATCATTGTCTAACAAATTAGGCCCAAACCCGGTTTGTGGGTTTAGGGTATTAGGGTTTTCACCATTATAAATAATGGTCCATAATAATATTATACCGGCGGGTTTTATCATTGTCTAACATGGTTTCAGAGGTCCGATCCTAAGACCTAGGTGATTATGTTGAGCGCCTCCTCTAAACTACCCGTCAAACCTCTATATCGTAGGAGTGTCACATTCATCAAGATCGATCATATTAAGTGCAGCAAAAGGATTAGATGTAGCAATCTTTGTCCCACTCGTACTAGCCACTTCAGTGGCTTTCGTTCTTGTATTATCCACATTCTTGGGTTCAGGAACGCTTTAGGTAGACCAAGTATTAACTAGTAAGCAACAAAAATAAAGCTTAGACATACAACGCTGTCTTTGGTTCAATGGTATCAGTGGATTAACACTGCATTATGTGTGCATGATTTTTGAAAATGATCACCATTTTTGAATGGCTTCAATTGCAAGAGTAGGAATCATGTTAGGGACAAGTCCTTGATAGTCCAAAGATCCGCCTTGTAGTTACGTTGATTCCTTTATAGAAGATGTTGACCTTTTGTTGGTTGTTCAGATCATGTGTAGGACATTTCTAAAGTCCCATCATAGTCGTGATATGCCGGAAAAAATGGTCGTTTCTATCTCCAAAAGGCGCGTTTCTAGCCTTTAATCCCCAATGTTATTTTACTTATTTTATTTTGTTTCTGTCAATCTTCATTTGTTCTATTATTATATTTTTCTTTCAATATTACGCAGCGTGCATAAGGTAGTTTAATTGTTTTGTTTTGTTTTATGTCGAATCCGTGGTATTAATTCGAAACGACTTTTGTTGTTGTCCAATTTAGGGTTCTTATTCCCGAGAAGTCTTTTGTTTGTGTCGAATCTGGGGTTCTTATTCCCGAGACGACTGTTTGGGATACTTTGGGTTATCCCGTTTTACTTTGGTTATTGTTTTATTTTGCTTTCTTAGTTTACTACTTCAATTCAAGCTTTACGATTTCGCCGAATCGAGCGGAGAGTATTAGTGGATAATTAGGCCCAAGCCCGGTTTGTGGGTTAAGGGTATTAGGGTTTTCACCATTATAATTAATGGTCCATAATAATATTATACCGGCGGGTTTTATCATTCTCTAACGGATCTAAGTTGTGTTTGTGTCGTCGAAAGTAATCATAGAGGGTGTTTGAAGTGGGTTGGTGATTCAAGATATGCACAAGAAACCAAAGGGACATGGTGATTGTAGTTGATCAGATTTTTTTTTTTTTTTTTTTTTTATTTATTTTTTTTTATTTTTTTTATTTTTTTGATATGCAAATGATTTTCCCTTTAAAATAGAAAAAATAAAATAAAAATGAAAGATGTTTAAAGAGAAATGTATCGTTAGAGTTGGTGGCTTTGCTTTTGTATGATGTCTTAGCATGTAAAAAAAAAGTTTATTTTTAGATCTTGACGTTTGTATAAGTATTTTTCTAATTAATACAGAAAACAAGATTGGAAAACCTTTATAACTAATTCACTATCAGAATAGTGGTTGATACTATGAGAAAGAAAGTAAAATGGGATATTGGTACTGCATTTGGGAGATAAAGGAGAAGTGGTAGGTGTGGTTTTAGTACGTGAAATTAGGGTTGGTAATGAGACAACTTATTATGTCTATGTTATGTATCCCTAAGAATTAGGGTTGGTTAGTCGATATGGAATTGGGCCTATTGGAATATAATGACTTATATTGGTTAATTTTGGGCTGGTATGACTATAATAAGTGGGTTAATCCGAAAATTAGTCATAAAATTGTGATATATAGTGACTAATTTTTCGAGGTTATCTTTTACTGTGGAGGTCGGTATTGACCCTTATCAAGATTCACTAACCATAAAAAGGCTAGACCGGGTGCTTAAAATTCACTTAACCATAAAAAGGCTAGACTGGGTATTTGTAATGTTTTTAAATGTCTTTGAATTGTTATGCAATGTTCTTTTTTATTATTAATAAAATTTAATTGTGTTGTTAAAAATTTTTTTAAAAAATGTATATATTGGTCGCCTAAGAAAGATTTAAAATGTGAAACATTTGCTTGCCACAAAAGTAGTCACGGATACCGCCGCATTCTTGGCGGGTACCCTTCTAGTATTGATAATAGATAGCCAGTGGTGGATTTGGTGATCCTGATTGAGATCAAAACTTGTGATCATGGTTGTTTTGAGAGTTTGTTTTTTGTTTCTTGAATTGACTTTCAAGAACCTTCATTGTTTTGTTTTAAAAAATTGGACATACTTTTTTAATAACCAACGTGCTCTTCTAAATTGTAAAAAATAAAATTAGTGTGACAACAAAATTTGAGCAAATTTAACCCATTTGAAAAGCATAAGGGTACAATTTCAACCCCAAAAACCTTATAAATTAGATAATCAATCAAAAAAAAAAAATAAATAAATAAAAATCACATCAAAGAACTACATAAATAAATCGGAGCACCATGCATTGCTAAACATTGAAATCAATGTGCCACTAACCATCTAACCTCATCACCATAATAACTAATGATCAAGCAATAGTTCCTCACAAACTCTGCTTTCATTCAAATTACTATATGGATGAAAAAAAAAAAAAAAAGAAAAAAAGCTTTGATCATGGTGTATCCACCTATTTTACACTTTAATTGTGTATGTGAAAAGAAGGAATTTGAGATGATAGTGGAAACACAAGGATCTAAGGGTGCAATCAAGCCAAACTTTTATCAAGCAACTCGAGCTTGAGCTTGACTCGATCGAGTCGAGCTTTTATCAAGCTTAAGCCCGAGCTCAAGCCTAATAAACAAGCTCAAAACACATAACGGGCCAAGCTCAAGCTTTTAATAGCTCGAGCTCGAGCATTTATCAAGATTTTCGAGCTTTCAGAATTATTTATATAAACAACTTAAAACTAATGTGAATATTGGTATAATAATTAAATATTTGTAGGAGGACCATTTAAAACCTAATTCTCCAAATATTTTGTATAAGTTCTTTCATCTCGAGTTCATCGCGTATTTGCTTGAATTTATTGATGAGTTTGACTATGAAATTTAATGTTTATAAATGAATTCAAGCTTTTCGAGCATTTCGAGCCTTACTCGAGCTTTACACGAGCCGAGCTCAAACCTAGATGATTAAAGCTCGTTAAGCTATCAAGCCAAGCTCAAACATACCTTATAAAATTTAAACCAAGCTCAAGCCCTGTCAAGCTTGAGCTCGGCTTGACTCAATTACACTCCTAGAAGGATCACTTGGAGTAACAGCCTACACATTGGTCGCAGTCCTATTGTAGTATCTTTGGTCTGGTTTTCAACAATTAGAAAGATAACATGTATCAGGTGTTAGAATATTCTTGGAAAACACAAGAACACAGAGTGAGGCATCCGCATGCATAAGAAACCAGGAAGTTACAACTTGTGCTTTCTAGCAAAATTTTCGATTTCATAATAATGTTGGACTGCATGATGTTTCAACTAATTAAGGTCCACATGCTACAAGGGTCACATAATTACTTAAAGAACGCTTATTGTCAATGGTAAATACAAAAAGTATGTCATTTGTATCTTGCTTATTATCAAGGCTTACTAGCTACTGTACTTCGAACTAAAGGCATATAAAGCAAATCTTCATGAAACACTAACTCATTTTATACGATAATATTTTAAAAAATGAAATTTGGGTACTGTATTATCTCACTGCTGCTAGCCATACACATATATGTTTCAAGTTCCCCAATATTTTCAAAACCAAACAAAGTCACCACCACCCTTTTGCCATGTACATATATATGAATCTAAATTAATAACAGAATTAAAGGAGTTTAGACTTTCCACAAAGTAATAATCGTCAATAATAATAATACCTCCCAATGTGACATTAAGTTTTTAACAAATGCAGAAGCACAACATCAGGGCACTCATTCCTCTCTTTTTTGGGAGAATGGGGTAACAATAGTTTCCAACCTTTTGGCCGACAAATCCACATAGTTTGAACCCACCGGCAGACTCAAACGCAAAGCTCTCCTTTTCAGTAGGTTAGCATGGCCACTTCAAAGTTGTTTGCACCTAGTAGGAATTGTTCATTCCTCATTTATCTTTAAATATAATTAACTAGTTTCAAGGCCCGTCCAACAAGAATATAAAGTTCCATATATCTATCAATCAACCTCGTCACCTTCAGAACCATCATCATCAACAACGTGTACGATGTTTGATGGAACATTGTAACCTTTAGCCTCCAAACGGGAGAGAACCTTCAAACAAATAAATAGTAATATGAGTAAATTGCAATCGCATCCCTTGAAATAAAAAATGCATGTGATGGTAGTTTTGTAAAAAAACGACTAATAACAAATAACTTTTGCAAAGACAAAATTTTCCAAAAAGGATCGACATGTTACCTTTGAACACATCACCCCAAGTTTAAGCTCCTTGATATGGCGAAGTCGACAAATATGTACTTCAATAACTTCTTCTTCATAGTCTACACCTGGAATCCTACCATCATCTTCGGTATAATCTAAGTGAGCTTCGACTAGGGAAGACAAATCGTACAAATAAATCTCCTGTAACATCACACTTCCTTGGATTGTTAATGACAAAATATTAGGAGCGTTTAAACATGCATGTCCATGTCGGCCATTAAGATGCTCGTCTCCAGAGATGACAAACTTCTTAACACTCTTTGAAGTAATATCAAGCTGCTTGAAACCATAGCAATCGTGCAACGTGAATGTTTCGAGACAAGGACTTCCGGAAAGTATATTTTGGATCAAATCTTCATTTAACTTGGTCATTGAAATATACAAAGACTTGAGGTTTTTCCAGCTAAACGTGCCAGTTGGATTAACAAAGGAGCATGAGAGTTTAAGATGGGTGAAAATGGAATTGTTGAAAAGCAAATCATCTAAAACAATCTTAATAAATGCAGTATAACCCCATAAGTGTAGATCAAGGTCTTGGACATTACAATTAATAGCATAACGGATCCATTTATTGACTTGCGATTCATATTTACACTCGTAAACGGAATGCAGTTGGAATTTGTTGAGCTTGAGGTGGGGGCGACACTGAGTTAGGGTTTTATCTACGCATGAAAAGAAATAGCGACGAGGCTCATCGTCTTTGGTATCATTATTGTTTATGAATACGAGATTAGGAAGTAAGGTCCAGAGAGATCTCCATCGTTTGGAGAGACAAGATGTTCGAACGGCGTCTTTTGTGGTTGGTAAAGGAGACAAGATTTCGAGAATTACACAATCTGGTAACACACTAATACGATCTTCATCATTTTCGATTTGTTTTGGGGCTTGATTTTGTTCCAACATATCCGTATGAGTATGAATATAAATAAATCCCCAAAATCTTAATAAAAACAAGCAAGTTTAAAACACAAACCTATAGATCGATAAAAAATTAGATCCGAAGTCTAGATCTAAACACAATCATAAAAAAAATAAACACAGCGATAATTAAATAAATATTAGATCCGAAGTCTAGATCTAGAACACAAACACAGGAAAAAAAAACACAGACATGATTAAATAAATAAAAGAGCGGTGATACCGTAGGCGGAGGAAATGAGAGAAATGTCGGCGGAGGAAATGAAAGAAATTATGTTTTGAGCGTCAGATCATCTCTCTATTTGAATAACCAATACAAACGTCACTCTCTAACTTACAAATTTTGTACACGTGGTTTTTCATTTTTGCATTTTCGCCCCTCCCTAACTTAAATTACAAAAAAATGGCATTAGTGTTTCACGTTTTATTACGCTCCTCGTCCTTTTTCACTATTGCTCGTTAGTTTTTTTTTTTTTTTTATGTTATTTTATTTTGATTTTCCATAGCACATGAGAGGTTTTTGTCTATTAATTTTGTACTTTTGTTTTTTTATCAATTATATATATTAAACATTTTATTTTTTTTATTTTTTCTTTTAAACATTTCCTAAATCCAAATTCAATTTCAATCCCACTTACAATTCTTGATATCCGTAAATTTATTGTCAAAAAGAACATAATAAAATAAAAAACATGATTCAACGAAAAAATTTATTTCAGGGTACCCGCCACCCTGCTAGTTAATAAAAAGAATACATTAATAAATATGCACGGTTAATATTATCTGTTAACAAGGAAGCAAGTTATGTGTTGATATTCTATTAGGAAACAAAGAATACAAACAATACACATGTGTCCATATGCATAAACTTAATTTTAGCCCAAACAAAATTTCAGCCCAACCCAAATTAGACCTATAACCGACTCTTATATAATAATTCTATTTTATCTTAAACCTAATATCACTCACAAACCAAACTCAGTCACTTTGTTTTACCCACTTGCAGTCTCATTCTTGCAAGAACAGCCACTCTCCCTTTCACATTCTTGCAGCCACCAACTTTTGAACACACAAACCAAACTTATTATGCTTTATATAATCCGAATAACACAATGATGTAACAACAACAACAAAAAAGAAAAAAATCAGGAAAACGCGAAAAAATAAGGGGAAAACGCGAAAGCACCTACCACTTTACTGTCGGTGGCGTTTTCCGGACCATCTCTACCGGGTCATGACGGCTCAAGACTCGAAACGTGAGCCCGGTATCCAAGTGGCGCCGTCGGGTTGCGTTTTGAGGAAAACGCACAGAAAACTCCGGTGTACCTAGCCTCTAATGATTGAATGGATGATTAGATTTAATTAAAGGCGATTCCGAAATCACAAGTAGTCATGTTTAATATGATAAGTTTTGTCACATTCATGTTTTGGGCTGCTTGATCTCGATTTTTTTTGGGATGCGGGATCTCAAATTTTTGTTATGTTAGCTTAATTTGATTGTACATTGTGCTTAAATGTTGTATTTTTTGGTGAAGGGGTGAATTAAATTGTGTATTAATTGTATAGGTTGAATAGTGTTTTTTTAGTTGTAATTGTGTTTAAATACTTGTAACTAATGCTTTGTAACTTGTATTTGCTTAAAATTCTATATATGGAAATCTTAAAATAATTAATATGAGGGAAGTGCATCCCTCTATTATAAGATAGTTAGATAGATATGGGATATAGTTCATCCCTGTTGATAGTGTATGGGAGTTTGAGCCTATGGAAAACTAGTTCTATCTTTGAGTAAAGGTAAGGTTCTTTACATCGCACTTCCTTCATACTTCGTGAAAACGGGAATGGATAAATTTTGATTTTACCTAAGTTGTAAAAGGATCATTTATGTGCTGTTTGGTTTAAAGGTTTGCCGCTGTTGGTCTAAATTGATAGTAAAACATAGTTGTTTGGTATACTGTTTTTGGAATATAATGAAAGATTTAACCAACAAGTCATTCCACTCTAATAGTCGTGTTTTGATGATAGATTTCCAACATTTCAATTTCAGTTGCATCTTTGTTTATTTTTGCTTTTTGTACTTTTGGTTATTGCACTTTTTTTTATTTTATGTTATTTTATTTTGATTTCCATAGCACATGAGAGGTTTTTGTATATTAATTTTGTACTTTTGTTTTTTTTATCAATTATATATATATTAAACATTTTTTTAAAAAATTTTTCTTTTAAACATTTCCCAAATTCAAATCCAATTTCAATCCCACTTACAAACCAAACGCACATTTACACTCTGTTCTCGAGTTTTTTTATGATGGAAAGGTAAAGAATGGGAAAGGAAATTACAAATATCGGTGTTTTTGAGTTTTTTTTAGATGGAAAGGTAGAGGACATGAAGGGATGAAGGAGGGAAGTTATGACTTTTTTTTTTGTGTAAATTTGTTCCTTCTAAAATTGAAAAGATTAAAAAAGGGAAGTGGGTCACTAATATCGTGGCTTCTTAAATTACAATTATATATTCATTTTTGTTTATACACGTTGCCTCTTATCTTGATCTTTCCCAAATACGTATAGCAAGTCTATTTGGAATTGTTCAATCGTCCAATTTAACTAAATAAATTATATTTGGGTATTACATATGTTAGCGTACTGTAGCTACTCTTTTACTACGTAACTAATTGAATGTCTTAAGACATACTATTATTAGTTTTGGGAGGTGATTTGCACACTTTCATAATTGATTGGCACGCTTAAAATATAAGTGTTTTGACATTTATATCCTCACATCACTTCTACCTATTTTCATCCTGTGAGGGTATAAATGTAAAAACACTTAAAACTTGAGTGTGTCTATCAATTATGAGAGTGTGCAAATCACCTCCTATTAATTTTGGGTTTGAGAATTAGATCATTTATATATGTTACTATAGGTTGAAACGGGTCAAACAACTCAAAAGGGACAAATTTAGTATATAGTTTCGAGGATATATTGATAATTTTGTTAGCTTTGTTATCGTTTCCTTCTCTTAAAAAAATACAAACTCAAGAATATAATTCGCAATAACCACTATCTTCATATTGTCATCCCTTACTTTGTCTTCTTCCATTCTTTAAAATTTAAACTCGAGAACAGAGTTAATGTTTACCCGTCATAGGGTTTACAAAAGGTCAAACTCAGAAGTCAAAGGACTATTCTGCAAATTAAAGAAACCATTATCCCTGTTTCTTCATTTCACAATTCACACTCTGTCAAGATCTAAACAACACCATTAACAAATTCATTATCATTATCATAAACACCTAATCAAGTAACCAGTAATCATCATAATCATGGATGCATTAAGGAAGCAAGCAAGTAAGCTTAGAGATCAAGTTGCTAAACAACAACAGGTACTTCATATATCCATCTATCATTAATCATCTTTAATTATGTGATTAAGTTGTGTTAATGAGCTAAAGTTTGAATCTTTTGAACTGGGTTTGTGTTTTTTTAGTGAAATGTTAAGTCAAATTGCTGTTTTTAGTTTGATTTTGGGGTGAATTAGGGTTTGGATTCATGTTTTAGGGTTTTGGTGATATGGGTATTAGTTGTTTTGGTGAATTATGGTTTTGTTTGGGTTTTTAGAAGAAGGGGGGGTGGGGGGGGTTAAGGAGTGCTTATGTGTCTATTTTTAGGTAAAATAAGCCGAGTCTGATAAGCTGGTGTGGAACTGCTTATTTTGTAGTGCACTAGTGCTTATAGGTGTTTATTATTTGCCAACCAGTTACTATTGGTTTTTCGAGTATTGTTGCATTTCTTACAAGATAAGGAAATTTAAACGTTATATTTTGAAGGACTTGTTTTCAAGTAGCTTATAAGCGTTTATTTGTAAGGAGAAGCATTGACTGAAAAAAATAAGCAATCCTACACCTTCCTGAAAAGGGGAGGGCTTTACCTGGTTTGAGTATGTGTGGCGGTGGGCTCAAATCCCGTGGATTAGTCGGTCAAAAGGTCGGAAACCACGGTTACCCAAAAAAAAAAAAATTAAAAAATGCAGATTGTACTTAGTTTGGAAGCTATAATCAGGTTTAAGGTTGTACTAAGCACATTTGACATCAGGTAATGGTATATGGAGACTGGAGAATACGAGTGTCGTATCGCAGAAATAAATATATGAGCCACTTGAAATTATTCTATGTCAAGTAGATACCATGTTAAGGTTTTGTTTGGGAACACTTTTTGGTTGAATTTGTTGATTCTGTGTGAATCTTTAAGGGGCATTGTAGTGGGTATACCCCAACATTGATGTTTTAAAGTTTGTGTGCTTATTGGCAAAGGAATATATATTATCGGTTAGTGGTGTTGGTTCTTGTAGGATACTGTATGTCATTTTGGTTTGCCAAATAAGTCCGTTTGGATCACTAATCATTTAGGTTTGCTAAATATGTCTGTAAGATATGTCATTTAGGTTTGCCGAATAAGTTAATGTTATGGATATTTTTTCTTTTCAGGCGGTGATAAAACAGTTCAGCGCGAGTGGGTATGAGCATTCAGACGTGATGGTTATTGATGAGATGGAAATGCAAAGACACCAGCAGTTGGAGAAGCTCTATAGATCAACTCGTTCAGGAAAGGTAACAATGCTAATGTTATTCGTTTGAGCGATTAGTGCGGGGAATTTCAGTATATAATTATTTGCCGAATGAGCTTATTGTATAATTGACTTTTGTCTTTATAATATCTTATATCAAGAAAATATTTTACACTTATAAATTCACGTCTTTTACGGCAACTCAAACATAATTGGTTCAGTACGTGTTTGGTAGAAGGTAAAGAAACATTCTCATCATTTTGGAAAACCAAAGTTTTAGGGGTGAAAAGAATTTTGAAAACTTAAATTGTAGGAGGCAAATTGTCATAGTGAAGAAGTTGAAAATTAAAACTACAAAAGCCTCTAACCTGGGGACTCGAACCCCAAACCTGTTGCTAAACAACATTAAAGTATACCAACGGATCTCTTGCAGAACCTTTTTGCTATTGCTGCCAAATATATCAATTTATTAGATAATTAAAGTTTGTTAAAAACCTTTTTACTGTTCATCTACAGTATTCCTCCTCACAAACGTTTGTAGTTGACACTGTTATTATTTAAATTACTTTTTGTGAATCATGTGTGTATGTTGTTTTTTTTACTATTGATGTGTGCCTTAAACTAAAATGCAATACATTTTTATGTTTATTCAACGTCATCAAGAATTTTTTAAGTCACTCATCTTCTGGAGTTATAACTTATGAATATGCCACAGTTGCGAATATGGTTATTTATCTGTTATGTTCAATAAAAGACAATAGATGTAATGATACTTCGTCCATGTTTAGGTCATATCAAATTTTGCATCTTTCTTGTAGCCTCAGCATTTTCCTAGCTCTTCATCTTTTGTTTTTTTTTTATGGTTCATTATTTCTAACTTGTACATGCGAGTTAGTGTGGGACAAGTGAAATTTCTTTTATAACGTGTCGATGTGCTAGCCAAAAAATTTTCTCTGCTTCTCTGGATGGAAGTTCAGTTTTCTCGTAATTTATTCTCTATACTGACCTAATCTTTTTTCTTTTCTTTTTTTTTTTTTTTTTTTTTGCTTTGCTTTTCCAGGAGTTTCAAAGAGAACTGGTTAAAGCAGCAGAAGCTTTTTCATCCATAGGATATAAGCATATAGAAGCAGGTAAATATGCAAACTACTAAAGTTTGGTTCAAATGATACAGTTTTTTGACATCTTGTGAGAATAAAAATATTTAGTCTTTAATGTTGCTATATTTATTGCATTCATAACTGTTTCTGTATGGAAATTAGGAACCAAGTTATCTGAAGAGTGCAGCAAATATGGCGTGGAGAATGCTGATGATGAAATTTTGGCTAAAGCAGCATCTATATATGGTGATGCACGTAAACATGTGGAAAAGGAGCAAGAAGATTTCACCAGGCTTTTATTTTCACAGGTTATATAAATTATTCCAATACATTTACATGAGGAGTTATTCAAGTTGCCTTCACCATGTAATAAGCTATACATCATGTTCTTGAATGTCAACATATTTATTTTATTAGCTAAAAAATTTTCTGCGATGAGCAACGATTCTTAGGTTATTAGTGATCTTTCATCAGATTCTTGTAAACTTATGTCGAGTTTAAAAGCTTTCAAATTTCAGATCTTAGAACCTTTGAGAGCAATGATAAGCGGTGCCCCTTTAGAAGATGCCCGTCATCTTGCTCAACGTTATAGCCGAATGAGGCAAGAAGCAGAGACTCAGGTAATTCTTATATTTGCTAATTTTCAATTTAGTTCAGAGGTATCACAATGGGCGGGCTGGCTGGTTAGGTAACGGGCTGACACACAAGTTTTTAGAAATACTTAGTGTGTCAAATATGGTAACATGAGTTATTTAATTTTAACAATAATCTAGTTTTTATAATTGAATATGTTGAAGTTTGAAAATACACTTTGGACAGATATTGAACTTGCCACCTCTAAATAAAATGTTCAAATGATCCTGAACTTTGTTATCGCATTGATTGTGTAATTGACTGCCAAAGCAAACAGGCTTCAGAAGTTTCAAGAAGACAAGCACGAGTTAGAGAATCTCCAATTCCCGAGAATGTGACAAAGTTGCACGCAGCTGAAGCAAGAATGCATGAACTCAAGGCAAACATGGCTGTATTAGGTAAAGAAGCATCTGCAGCACTAGCTGCTGTTGAATCACAGCAACAAAGGCTTACATTCCAGAGACTTGTTGCGATGGTATGTACTCATTACATTTATTCAGTTCTTATTACTCATAAAAATATTCTTTTGAAACTTTCTAAGATTAACTTTCACGCATTTGAAGGTTGAAGGAGAAAGAACATATCATGAGAGAGTTGCCGCTATTCTGCATCAGATAGAAGCCGAGGTTGGTTCTCACAAATTATTTACGTATAAGTTAAAATATATTGACTTGTAGGTTTTCTTCATCTAATGTTGTGAAATTTTTGATAGATGGTTTCTGACAAACAAAGGAGAGAATCTGCGCCTCCTACAGTTCCGTCTAACCTTTTGTCAGATAAGACGAAGTACTTTTTGGCTGAGGTAATCTTTTCATCTTTTGAATTGCAACATATGTTAATGTTTGACTATGTGTCAAAAGTCTCAAACACTTGTTGATGTTATGCAGGCAATGCATGGGTTTGAAGCTTCATCTGATAAGGAACTAAGCTTGGCAATTGGTGACTATGTTGTAGTTCGAAAGGTTAGTCATCTTTCATACTTCATTTAAATTTATTTTTGTAAAAGAAATGTCAAATATCACTTCAGTTCTTAATCTGTATTTAGTAAGTAGGCACTTGTTATTACATACATTAATCGCTTAACTTCTATGTATTGGTTTTGAAACTTTTAAAGCAAAATAATTATTTTTAATTGTTGTGCTCTTTCGCTGCAGGTGAGCCCTTCAGGATGGTCCGAAGGAGAATGCAGAGGTAGAAATGGTTGGTTTCCATCGGCTTATGTCGAGAGACGTCAAAGGCTTCCTACCACAAACGGAACTCATGACTTTTATTGATCCAGTCTCATCTTTTTTACGGGTATCTCTATTTCTTTCCTCATGTTAAAATCAATTTGTAGCATTTCATTTGTTGTTACTAGTTCATAGGTGATCAACTTGTAAGCCAGGTGGGCATGTCTTGAATTATGTGAATGAATTTTGTTGTCGTTTGCTCCAAAATCATGAACAAGCTATGTATAAATGTTTGATTTTCGACATTAGACAAGAAACCAGATTGTGGCATCCTTCTAAAGTTCTTTAAAATTTCCCTCAAGTGAAGTCGCCTCAGTCCATAGGCTGCGCCACTGTTTGTAGATTGGCACAAATGTAGGTTTGCTATATTTATATTGAAAAACAAATATTTGTATAAATTAAAATGTACAAAGATGCTGAACTCCAAACTATCAATGGGCTTACTTAAGTTTTAGCTATCAGTTTAGCCAACAAAACTTTAAAAGCATATAATAAGCCCGAAAAAATTGATAGTAACGTTGCGCACTCATACTGACAATTTGACATGTTGTAACATTAGTATACGGGCTTTTAATTTCCAAATTCAGGGACCCTGTACCAATGCTCTAAAGTTGCGACAAGGCATTGGTTTATATTGCGACTCCAACATATGAGAGCATTAGCCACGAAAATCCATAGAAATTTGTGGACGTCCGCGGTTCCAATGATTTTTTGAGACTTTATTAAACCAACATAAGCAGCAAAACCATCTGATGGATATCCGGCGCTGGATCATGAACATTTGTAAACCCTGCACCGCGTAAATTTGGTTTCTTGTTTATTCTCAGATTTTGGCGACCCGACCTTGTAATAACATATTGTCCTGTCCAATCAATTTCGACCATTACGACTTAACCAAAGTAGAGATCACACTAACGTGCTTAATTTCCAATTCTCACAAGTGATTCTTAAATTTTTTCTTAATTTTTTTTATGTACTTCTTGTTCCTGAGATTGGGTTCCAGTTAAGCTTATTATGAGCTTATCAGTAGGCCCAAAATTAATATCCAAGAGTAGACTGTCAGCCTAAACGCCCCCCCTATAAACCCACAAACCAAATGGACCCTTAATTGTTGATGTGGTATGCTAAATCTTGAGCACCGGCTTTTTTGTAACATGAAAAAACTTCTTAAGGCTATGTTTATTGGTATAGGTTGTCAACTTATTGAAGGACAAAAATGACATAAAAAATAATATTATATTAAAAATAAGCAATCTAATGAAGCAACCTAGATCACTTGGCAACCAAGATTGCCAACCCACAATCTGCTTTTGTGGCTTTTTTTTTTCTTTTTTCTTTTGTAATTTTTAATATTTAGTATAGATTGGTTGGGTTGTTGATAAATGATGAAAAAATATAGATTGGTTGTGTAGGTGGAGAAAAGAGATAATAATATTTTATTAAGAGATTGGGTTGTGATGAGTTGTTGATAAAGATAGTCTAATTAGAGAAACTCATAAAGTGTTGAACTTAGGCTGCCCCCAGTAAGGCAATCCAATCCCCTCTATTTTTCCTGTCACGTAAGCTTTCTCTCTCCAGCGACCTTCAGGCGATTGGGTGCCCCAGTAAGAAATACCTTTTATATTTAATAAATATACACAAACACACATAAGAAACACTCAGTCGTGTACACGATCGATTGAGAAAAAAAAGTTGATGTGATCGAAACCCCACAATAACACGATCGAGATCCAATCGATCGAAGAAGCTTACTGCGTCCAGCCTTAAATCATCCTCAATTTCTGATGGTATTGTCTTTTTAAAAAACATTAGTATACGGTAAACATATTACGACAAGAGTATTGTTATATAAACCTAAGACATATGCCTAATCCGTAAATAAATTTAGAGGAATTATACTGTTGAACGCTTTACGCACGTTGTACACACTCAGACCTTGAAAGATCTAGCACTCGTGGATCGTTAGTGTTGCCTATGTAATCATAAGCAAACTAATAGAAAATCTCTACAACTCGTGTTCTAAAGCGGAATGTAAACACAAGCTGTTATCACTAAGAACACTTAGATCCTCTATGGATCCTTTTATTCACTGAAACTCTATGTTTCCTCGATATCTATTACAAACTATATGGTTCCTTTTATATATAAGGAACCCTAATCTCTTACTACCCAAACGACTAAACATCTTTGCATGCATTTAATGTCTAATACATTAAAACAACTATAGAGTAGTACAATAATACCCATGCTGACCTTGGGTAGTTAAAACATAATAATGAGTTTAGCATTTAATTCATAAGGCGCATGCTGATCCTAGTCACTTTCACTCTTCAAGCAGAATATGGCAACTTGTACTCTTCAAGAGAATCACTTCTTCAAGATAAACCTTCTACTTCAGAAACCTTCGGCAGTAATGACAGCAGAGTCCTACTTCACATAATTCCGAACAATCCTCCCCTAAACCGAATTTGATGGGTTAAGTTCCAGTTTCCTACCTTGATAGATCTTAGAGACTTCAAGATAGAGGATTATTCTCAAACATCAGTAGCAAAGAACCAAAACCAAAATCATCTCTATGATGAGCAAACTTTGAAACGCCAGGTCTTTGCAACAACACATGACATAATGTACATCAATACTTATCGGGTTGCATACTATTCTCATCACATCCCGGTGTGTTAACATCTGAGAGAGGTGAATCATTGAAAATAATGGATTTGATGTCTCTTTACCAGTAGCCATTACTACCGGAGTAGATGTTTAAGTTCGTAAACTATGGTACATTGATAACCATCTGATTTATGAGCAAATCATCAACTATATAAACGGATTTGAGGTGTCTTTACCAGTATGTTGCTGGGACTAGTTAATTCTTAGAATTGGTGAATTGATAACCAAATATGGAGATAGTTGCCTTTACCACAATCCACATACGTGTGGGCTAGCCTAATTTGGATTCCAAAAGGAATAGACCATGGTGAATTGAGGACCATACAACTCTCAACAAATAAGCATGGGTGGTTGCAGACCCTATGATTTTGAGCAAACCATTACAGCTATCAACATATTTGATATGTCTTTACCAAAGCTGCACTTTGGACTAGCCAACTCTTTGATACACACAAGGCATATCCGTGAGTTAATAACCCTCAAAGACAAAACTGCAAAAGAATTTTTACTAAGAAACTAACAAACAAACCAAAACAAAGTAAACAAAGGACAATGAAGAATACCGCCTTCATGATGAGGATGCCAGTGCAGCTTAAGTTGAGTCTTGATTAATCCAATCACCGTCAAAGATCTCGATCTTTCATTTCACCGATCTGGAGGAATTTCCAACTTCGACATAGCATCCTTTCCATAAGCTCTCGGATAATGGATAAAGTCTTTCAGAAACATGCACGTGTGATTCCACTCTTAGTCTCAACTACATGCACACAAGGTAGGGGATAATATCTCCAGGACGCAACCTGCCATAGATGTGAGTTCTTCCAAATGAAATTCCCTTTACCAATGGGAGATTGAGAGTCAAGCAGAACATGAAGATCGCCCAATAAGCACATCCCGAACCTTTTGGTGCGAATTGCAGTAATGTTTGGTGACAAGTGTGTACAGTGTAAGTATATCCGCCTGTCTACTAAATGGAGTATTTCCTTCAAGAAGGTGAACTCCATTGAAGTGTTATCCTTTCGATGAATGACATTCATCTCATCATCTATCAGAGACCACTGGACCAACACATTTTGATATCCATCAAGAAAATCGGAGGAAGACCCTTCTTTAACAAAGGTTGACTCATCAACCTCAAGATCCAGGGAAGTGATTTTGGCCATCCTCTTCTTCCTTCTTCCAGTCCTATAGTTTCCTAAAGATGGTGCATCATCACGAATGGCATTCATCCTTACTAGCAAGTTTCTAGCCTTCTCGTTTTATACTTGCTATATCGCTTCGAGCAAACAGATGCCACGAGGGAGTGGGAGCTGGTACATTAGGTGCCAAGACTTGGTAGTCGGTCACAGATGAAGATTTGTTAGGTGAGCTAGCAATCTCTGTAGGAGGTTTAGCAGAAACCATAGATGGTTCAGCAGATTGATGCTTTAGATGAAGTGTAGGCTCTATGGTAGTTCCAGCAGAGACTTTGGAAGAACATGACTTATCATCAAAATTTTTCACAAACTCAGTTGTCTTTGTCCTCTTAGTCTTAGGAGCATCTGAATTACTAGCAATCCTTTTCAAGCTTGAAGAGTGTGACAAAGAAAACTTCATGATTTGATTGTATTTCGAATCAAAACATGATCGGGAAAGCCTTTACTTGCTTCATTGACAACCCAGAGTTATACGAGATGAGCTCGGTTTTCACCACAATCCTCATTTCAGCTTTAGTAGGAGGTCTATCTTTATTCCTTTGAGTTGTGATGGCTCTCCTCTTTTCAGCTGCTTCTTGTTTCATTTTTCTTCCACGAGCCATCATCAAATCCACAAAACTTCCACAGTTGAAGTCTACACCTAAGATACTCTAAGCGGTGAAGGGTTTGATATGACTTGCTGAGTGTAGAGATCCCAATGAGAGTCAGGGAGCTGAGGACGCATTTCATCGATTTCCTTTGTCTTTCGGAGGCGATCGACGAAGGTAGAAAAAGCAAGTTTAGCCATCTTCATCTTTCTTTCTCTCATTACACTCAGCTAGCATTCTGTCTTGTTCTCGCCTTTCCTCTTCATTTACCAAGTCTGAACCAAGCTCATCTTCTACCAAGAACCTTTTCCTTTATCAGCAGAATCCTTAGCATAACCATCATTAGCAATATTGATAATAGGAATCTTAGTAGAAACATCCAAGTCTTTTCGAAGAAACATGTTGTGAGGGAGCTTCAGCAGAGTGGACACGGTTTTTGTATGATGAAGATGGACCAAGTTCAAGAGCAACATCCTCCATTGGGGTATCGCAGATGCTTTGACAAACTCGGTTCCTTGGATACTTCAAGAGTTGCTTTATTCAAGTACGATCTCTTTCTCCTTTTGAAAAGAACATGTTCCTTCTCCTTTGAAGATTTAGCACCCACTGAGTAAGGAACAACTATCTCTTGAGCCACATCAACTAAGATATTAAGAGACCCATACTGAGGTTCATCTTCTTCCTCCTCAGAAAAAACCACAAACTTCCTTTTGGTTTCCTTTTCAAGTCTGTTCTCTAGGTCCTTAACTTTACTCTGTAGATCTTCAATCTTACTGCCAAGAGTAGACTTGGTCTCTGCTAGTTCCTTTTTCAGACTGGACACCTCACATACTGTTCACAAGATCATACACGATGAGAGTAATGGGGTCCTCGGCTCCACCAGATTGCTCGTGGTAATGGGAGCTTCATTGGACCTTTCAGTGGAAACATGGTCATTCTCAACATGAGGAGGTACCTCACCAACATGTACCCTTGGAGGACTAGGTGTGGCCATCCTGTTCGATCGACTCAAAATCATCAAGAGGATCATGTGCTGGTGGTGGACTAGGACAATGTGCTAGAGTTTGTGTTGGTGGAGGCTCGAGCAACATGAGAAGCTTCAGCAGAAGGAGGGGCCCTCATCAAAATTAACTGGATTGCCAAGTAGCAACATGTGAAGAGGGTGGGATGCTAGCAACATTCTCCTCTTCGAACCACATTGCCTTGAGGAAACATAGCTTCGTCAGGGATAATGTGCCCCTCAAAGTTAGTTCTCATAGAGGAAAAAAGTTTAGCTGAAAGGGCACCTATGGGATGTAAGGCTTCGACTTGGGTAGAGGTGTCTATGATAATTTGTAAGAATCTAGGGTACATTAAAAACTTATTCTTTTTCCTTTGAATATTTTCAACCATGTTTTCAAAAATAAACTTAGACCAATTATAAGTTACCCTTGGGAAAGACACACAATACCACATCCCATGGGAAGAGAACTGATCCCATCCTCCGACTTGTTGCTTATGCACCGAAGCAACGTGTGAGCCAAGAACCTCCACATTGGGCAAAGATGCTTTCGCCAAATGTCGGTCCTCGAACCTCGATAGCCAATCGCTCTTCAAGAAGCACCTCCACCGATTAGAGTGATATACTCCATCGATCTTCCAGCGAAGCTTCCTCCTTATTAGCTCTTCCGTAACCACATGCTCTGTTTGCAATCGTAGCCACAATCTCTGTTTCACTTCGATTTGAAGAAGATGCCCAAAACTGAGTGACTAGCGATTCATATATTGCATTCGGAGAATGTGTTAGAGCATAGCAAAGCTTGGACCTTTTCAAGAATTCCACCATCGGTTCATACAGCTCATCATCTTTAGCTTTTTCCAGAAAAGCAACTTTGTTGTGATCCTTCTTAAATTCAAGTGCCATGTGATGAATTGAGATTTTAGGGTTATGTTTCTCGTAATGAAGTGTTTTGGATGAAGGAGAAGGAATCGTTTTGTTTTGAAGTGGAATAATGTGAGTGGTGGAGTGGTAGTTGTTGCCCAAGTTATAGTCAAAAGAATTAGACCGTTTGGTTGACCGTAGCTTACGTGTATTTCAACGTGAACCAAGAAAGTGTAACGCCGCCAGTAAAACAGATGGTCAATCTCGAAGTTATACACTTCACGGCAAACATCAAAGATAAAAATATCTTCGGTAGATTCTAGAGAGTTACCGTGCCAACCACTGTATAATTCCCATTTAACCTCGAACCGTCTATAAAATGATCCCAATGCACACATAACTCTACATCAAAGATCCCCAAAAATCATTATAAACCCTGGTTTCTTCAAAGCTCCAAAATTAATCACAATTAACCATGAGAAGTTCCAACCCAATCACACTTTCATCAGATGACAATGCAACCTCTATAAGTAGTCTTGAGAGGTGGAAGAAAAGTTATTTGTCAAGCAATCCAGGCGGTGGAGAAGACAACTCATCCATAAGTTCTTATGTATCACCTTATGAAGACTCAGATGAGGAAGCCACTTCAAAGAGAGTGAAAGAGCCCCCTTGTGATGTGAATGAGCCTCGCTTCGCTGAAGATTCGATGACTCTGTCAAGGAGAACATCATACTCCCAATCTCCAGCACCAGAGCCTCTACAAAGGCCACGAGCCAGAAATCCGCCACTCCCTAAGGATAGAGAGGTGGTCCAAGGTCTTTTCGCACCAGGATTTGGTGCATCAACACACATCGTATAAAGGAAGGGCTTAAGGAGGGTGGATGGATTGCATTTTGGTTGAAATGAATAGATGAAGCACAAAGGACATATTATTTTTCTCCATCATCATGTGTGGTCATCGTCATCATCAACGTTTTCATCAATCCATCCTCTCCATTTCGATCCTTAGCATCTTCGTCGTATTGGTCATGCATATCCAGCCATCTAGATAGACGGAATGGGTGGTTATGCAAGACCTACAAACGCATATCCAGCATCTAGTGTGAAAGTTGTGAGCGATCATGCATATCCAACATTCACTTAGATGTTTGAATAGATGATATGTACTAGATTAGGATTAGTGTATAGCTCGTATCTTGTAGATGCATTTGAAGATGATATGTAAGATGTAAGTCGAACTGTTTCTAGAATGAATGAAAGAAACAATGTGACTTCAAACTCTTCTCTTTAGAATTTTGGCTTCAGTGGAATCAAATTGTTTGCTTCAGAACTTTAAATTTCGGAAGAAACAAGCAATAAGCTTTTAGCTAA
Organism: Chrysanthemum makinoi; assembly: GCA_910596185.1. Lineage (NCBI taxonomy): Eukaryota > Viridiplantae > Streptophyta > Magnoliopsida > Asterales > Asteraceae > Chrysanthemum > Chrysanthemum makinoi. Next base: position 28,065,501 of record OU343223.1, read on the forward strand.
CTTGACCAAATATTAATGAACCACACTAGATGAAAGTTAACGGAACAGGCATTCGCAAAGCAAACTCGAGACAAAAAGAGACATACCATACAAAACTACAAAGGAGTTAGCAAACAACATAAACACAAAGTTTACTATAAAATCCTTCCCTGAGGCATATGCCTCCCCTGAGGCATATGCCTCCCCTTAAAATTTGCGTTGGAAGAGAAAGATCCACCATTATTCTTGGTTTCTAATTTTGTTCCGTTATTCTTCCAAGAATAACCTCGAAGTTTTGAGATTTGACAGTAGTGCCCCAACATTGTTTCCTTTTATTCATAGAGTCAACATATGCAGGCCAATGACCATGTTTAAAGTATGGGCTAGTGGGTCGCACATAAGGTCTATTAGGAGATTTCCAAGGGTCAGTTCTAGCTTGTGGGACATATGGTGGAATAATTTTAACATTGGCCCACACTGGTCTTGGTCTTGCTAAAGAGCACATGCACCTGATCTTTGCTCATGAAAATCACAATCCTTAATTAAATGAAATTTACTTCCGCAAACAAAACAAGTCTTCCTTTTGGAAGATGGATTCAACAAAGAAGATGTTCGATTACATGTAGAAGGACTTAAACCGAAACAAGAAATGGATTGTTTTAATAGACATATTATTCAAAGATTTAAAAGACAAGTTCAGGGAAACAGGCTTGGAAGTGATTCTCCGCCAGTATCCTAGAAGGCTTGTAGATAGACTCAGTGCAGTGCTTGTGTAGGGTCGTGAGGGCTTGACAAGATCCGACTTATCACTTGAATCACGTACCGTAGTAGATCCTTGATCCGATGAATTGTCACCGTCCGAGAAAGAGACAAAGTCATAAGATGAAGCATCGTTGTCGCAAGTCTTTTGACTTTTGCCATACGATGGTGTGATCCATCAAAGTCAATATAACAGATAGGTCACAAGCATGAATTCTCCTCTAATAGGACCAGGGACATCATGTAAATCACCCTCTTTTCTAAAGTGTTCTAGGCCCTGCAGTGTAGATTTACGCCCATCTTGCCTAGCTTCCAATCCTACATACCAAAGCCTAATCCTATTCCCCGAGTTCACCGACTACTATGAGAGCTTGAGCTAGATTGTCTCCTGATATTAACCATTGTTTATGTCTAGCTATCTCCTCGGCAAGTTTCTCTTTAAGCTCTAGATTCTCAAAGAATAGATCGCTTTTTTCTTTTCATTATGCTTTAGTTAATATTAGCAATTTCTAGATCAAACTGAAGCACCTTAATCTTTTCTTCATAAGCTATCCGATTATTTTGAAACCAAACCTTTTGTCTTTCTAATGTTTTTAACTAAAGTTTATAAGCTTCATTATCAACATAGCATTCATTGTACTTAGGTTTCATAGTATCATAGGCTTTTCGCCAAGATATCTTTCACTACAACCAATATACAATTGTACCTTGAAAGTCCCATGAAGGCAACTGATCATGCCTATCTTCTCGTAGTGCACCTGCCGCGAGACCAAGCTTTCTCAGACGCTAGCCTTCCCATTCCACAGTTCATGAGCAACCCACACATGTTCATCCAGGTGACTAGAGTCACTGGCAAGTTAGCTCCTTTCTCGACTCGATAGGTATTGTATGGTACTCTCTCCACTCTTCCTGTCTTTGCATTCCCCTGAGAAATGACCCATCTGGTGGCAAGAGAAACACTTGACCTTTCTCCTGTCAAATCGAGCTGGATCCTTTCCTTTGAATCCAAACTTCCTTCCTGCCTTCTCTTCAAACCTCTTGATATCCACTGAAAGCATGGCCACTTGCCATTTCAGTTTCATCTCCTCCATCTCGTGGTCCACTTGGTCAAAGTCTTCATATACTGATGTCAGCTGAAAGTGTCAATCGCCGAACAAAGGAGTGAAGGACATCCTCCAATATACTTCCGCCTTAGCTTGAGGATGTGGGAGTGGACGATAGGATGATGATGGTAAATAAGATGGACTTGAAGCATGCATCATCATATTCAGTTGGATGTCCCAACAAAGGCTGAATGACCGTGAGGAGGTTGCACGGTAGGAGATCTCGACATCGGTTCAAGAGATCTCGAGTTTGTTGTATAGCTGTCAAAGTGAGCATGTCCATCCCACCTTTAGCTGTGGCTATACTCACATGCAACCAAGATGGAGGCAAAGATCGAAGGAACTTAGAGTTGCTATCATCATTTTCAGGCTTTGCATTCAACTGTTTAGCTGACTCAGAATCTTAGAAACCTCGTCGACCTTGTGGATACCCTCTTCTTCCGAAATATTGAACTCTTGGAAGTGTTGTCTAAGCATGGACTTCCTCATTCTTCTGGACTCTTCATTACCACCAAACCTAGCTTTAAGAGCCATCCAGATGTCCTTTGCATCAACCATGTGGTGAAAATCTCCTAAGTGATCTTCAGATTGAGGAGGATGGTTCTTACCTTGTGCCTCTTTGCACAGCCAAAACCTCTTCAATTTTGGAGGAGCAATGGTGAACTTACCATCAAGATCTGGATGGTCTTTAGGTCGTTGCCATTTTTTACTATCTCCCATAGATTCCAATCAATATTGAGATCCAGCTGATCTTCATAGTCCACGATCATATTCTTCCTTCTTCGATAAGGAAACTTGCCATTACCTTGGGAGACTAGTTGTTGCATAGAGGTGGTGTTTTTGATGATGTTGTTGTTGTGGTGTTTGTGACATCTCGATTCATCATCGCCTGTGCATTGTGAATAAGTTTTTGTTGTATGTGGGTGAGGAAAATAAGGTTCTCGCAGATCGTAGAGACTCTCCGGCTCTCGATACCACTTGTTTAACGCTTTTAACGCGACGCTACACTCGCACTTGAAAGATCTAGCACTTGTGGATCGTTAGTGTTGCCTATGTAATCATAAGCAAACTAATAGAAAATCTCTACAACTCGTGTTCTAAAGCGGAATGTAAACACAAGCTGTTATCACTAAGAACACTTAGATCCTCTATGGATCCTTTTATTCACTGAAAACTCTATGTTTCCCATTCATATTACAAACTATATGGTTCCTTTTATATACAAGGAACCCTAATCTCTTACTACCCAAACGACTAAACATCTTTGCATGCATTTAATGTCTAATACATTAAAACAACTATAGAGTAGTACAATAATACCCATGCTGACCTTGGGCAGTTAAAAGATAATAATGAGTTTAGAATTTAATTCATAAGGCATGCGATCCTAGTCGCCTTTCACTCTCACAGATAACAGGCAACGCTTATATTCTTCAAGAGAATCACTTCTTCAATAGAATCGCTTTACTTCACAGAACTTTCGGCAAGATAATGACAGCAGAGTCCTACTTCACATAATTCCCAACATATACACTCACAAAAAAATATCTACAAAATGGTCCACAAAATGAGCTGTCACTTAATGATTGGTGTATTTTGTAGTTTCTCTCTCTTATTTCTGATTCAGCCACTCACTCTCTGACATGTCATTTTGTGGCTGGTTTTGTGGATTTTTTTTGTGAGTGTAGCATTTCCCATAAATATATAAGCGTATTCGTTTTTGTTGAAATAGTGAACATATATATTAAAATATTGTTTTCAAATGTTTATCTGCTAGAACTAGTCCTCCCAAAATAAATCTATCATGTGCAATGGTGAATTTTGATATATTTTCTCTCTTCTCTTTGCTACAATCAGACATTGACACCTCTTTTGTTTTGAATTTTATTTTGTTGATTCTTTGTGGTTCTAGCAATTTCCATGAGAAATTATATACAAGTATATTCTTCTCAAATTCTCACCAATCATTTTTACAAATCAGCTAATTACGAGTACATCATTAAGTACACAAGTAAACATGGTTATGAGACACGCATAACAATCTTTTATATAATAAAGGAATTACATCATTTCGGAGTGATTTTGTCAATTTATTTTTATTGAAAAAAAAATTAATGAATAGGAGAGCTTGATTTTGCCATGTAAGCAAAATCGTGTGATGTGATTGGTTAATAAAAGTCAAAATTAAATTGATTTTGGTCAACCTTTAATTGATTTTTGGTTGATAAGAAAAACACATAAAAACATAGGTGTCAAATTTGTGAAAACAAAAACTTAAAAAAAGAGGGGGCAATTAATAAAACTTTAGTGGTTAAATTTCTAAAAATTGTATAGAGTTAAGTGTAATATTATAAGTTTACATGTTTTTTAGTAACTTTGGAAATTAAACAAATACACCCTTATACTTTATACCCCCTATACTTTATAACTTAAAAATGCAATATGTATGTTGTTTTAAACTCCAACATATAAATATACATAAGATTATAAATATCATTTTTTTTACTATTTATGTTTACTAAGGATTCATTTGTTTCATATTAAAAAAGACAAAATGCTACATCTAATTGAATATTAAATACGGCTAAATTATTGAAAACGGAAATATAATTATCAAATTTTAAAAGACGGTACTATCTGAATATTAAAAAAAACGTGATTGTACTTATAACAACTACTCATGTAATTTTATTTATTTATATAAGGATATGTAGAAAAATATTTTAAAAATACTTTAAGGAGATATTTTAACTTCATCAACGCTATTATGTGCAACTAAACTCGCATTCGCTACATATTAATCATAATATCAATAAATTAATAGGAACATCAACATCTATATCAACTAAATATAGTTGAATCTTAAGTTATCTAACAAAACTTTTTTACAAAATTTGATTATACAAAATTCTAATGGATATTAATGGATAATGAAAAAACTCATGCATAATTATATAATTATATGTAATTACCTTTAAAAATACAATATTCAGCATTGATACAAAATATTTTTTTTTTGTCAAAACCCTGTGCGTGCACAGGTATTATAACTAGTTATTTTTCTACGAAATATACAATTTTCTGTTCAACAAGATGTAAATAAAAATATTAATTCATACAAAAGATTCTCATTATATAAGCAAGCACGCTTGATTAAGAGATGTAGAAGGTCACATTCATACCTCATTCACTGGCTACCCAGCCACTATGTGTGATTCCCAGCGACATGTATTTATTATATTTTCATCAGTAGACATGTCGCTGACATAACTAAATAAAAGACTTGTAATTGATTGTATCCCCAGCGACAATTTTTTATACGACGTGGGTCCCACTCAAATTTAAGTCAAAGAAGCAGTGCCAATTGTAGACATTATCCCAGCGACATATCGCTGGGGAATAGTCAGAATTAAGCAAAATGATAAGACACTAATTATATTGATATATCCCCGGCGAAATGTCGCTGGGGATATTATAGTTATTTGATTGACATTCAACGAGTTAGTTAATATATCCCCGGCGACATGTCGCTGGGGAAATACTTGGTTTTCTGTTGACTTGTCAACGTTTATCAAGTAGTTATTTTCGGCGACATGTCGCGGGGAAAGGCCTGCATTTTAATGCAGCCTGCAGTGCAGGAGATTTATGATTTTTTTCCGTAATTTTTCCAAAAAATCTTACCAAATAAACCTGTACCAAAACCTCTGTATAGACCGCCACAACTTGTACCAAAACACAAATACCATATAAATCTGGATCAACGCAATACAAAGATCACAACTTTACATAAACACCTAATTCAAAAAAGTCAATATGCTTATTGATAGATAAAAGGAAACAAGTGTTTAAATGGCCAAGATGAACCTAATAATTATATAACACAACTACCTAAAGTACCAATGTAAAGATACTAATAATATATAACAACTACCAAAGTTTAGCACAATGTAACATACTAATAATATATACACAACTACCTTCACGTTGTTATCCTCATCACCGCTTACCTCTTCCTCGCAATCACCATTACTTACCACTCCCCGCTAGCACCATTACCCGAAGTCATACTCCCCAACATATCCACAGACTGGTCGCTTCCTGGAAGAGTACCATCATAAAGTTTTACATCTGGGTGACTTTCAAGTGGGCATACTTGGCCCGATGTCTGCGACGGTAATACGCCACCCACATTTAATATGCCCACGGCTACCCCTCGCCAACGCATTGATTTGATCCCTGGTATTCACCCGCGGCCTTCAAGCTTTTTCATCTGGCCCTGCCGAGTGCCAAAAACACAAGATAGTAAATATATTAGTTCTAAGTTGCTACATTATTTCTCTATAATTCATTAAAGTGTGTTTTGAACAAACTTACATATATCCCATGGGTCCTCATCGTTAAGGAATACCCCATCAACAAAGATGTGTCGCCAATAAAGTCAGTTTATGAGCCGACGTATTCATGAAGTTCTTCTGGTGCTCCCGTGACTGTGACATACACACGTATATAAGATGAATAATTTAAAACGCATAAATCACAACACACCAAAGTTTTGAGGAATCATATATATATATATATATATATATATATATATATATATATATATATATATATATATATATATATATATATATATATATATAATGTTTATTACCATATTATATATATGTATATATGCATGTAAAATAATTATAATGTTTATTACCATATTATCTCGAAGATCTAGTCACGAACGGATCCCTCGCTCTGGGATATGCACTGCTTCTTACGTTTAGTTACATTTGTAGGTGCTCGGTGAAATGTTCGGGATCATTCCAAAACTTAAACCTATCCCAATCACCATTGTATTCCCTCTCTGACGCCTAAAGCCTCAAGATCGTGAATCCCTGCAGTGGGTCTACCTTCCAATGTTTGGTTATTTAAAAGAAGCCTTGTTAGTATTGTAGGCTTTTTTTGCAGCGAAGTTTATGCCTTCAGGATCTAATGTCACGGAGAGTCGAGTGCGCTACCGAGGTCAAATAGGTCTGCAATCATATTTTACAACAAAACGAAAATAGAGTTAGAGATATAATTTATATATTTATTTAAATTTGTTTATTTATTCATATGATATAAATAAATACACTTAGATAAATATACACTATTAAATAAATGAATTTATAATGAAATAAACATAAAGGATAATCACCCCAATATTCAAATTATACTCGCTTTCCTTCTCATTTCGACCTTGTCCAAGCAGGGTAGTAAAGTACCTTCCTAACGACCTCTATGTTAGACCAATGCGCCGCATGGGGCCGAGAGGTTTAAGGTTTGTTTGTCACCCATTCAAAAAGTGATCGAACACGACCTTTTCGTTTACTTATCGCTTTCGCCGTAAAGGTTCGTTCACAGCTGGTATTCAAATTTCGGCCATTACTCATTTCAAATTGGCTAAGTGATTTTGCCCAAAATCAAGTTAGTGATAAAAAGTCAAAATATGTATCAAATTTATGCTTAGATACAATATTCCCAAATTTTACCAAACGATGCCATCAAAGAACCGGTAATGCTGGTTCGAGGGGACGATCCTCCCCGCCACCGCTACCGCTGCGTGGACCGTAAGTAAATATCTCTGTTTAATATCTGCATAAGTACACTTTCAAGATAAGATATGAAATTCATGAACAAAATAATATAAGCATGCACACATCCAAATACATACACATCCAAATAAATATACATATTTAAACAATTCAATAAATACTTCATCTATTCATTCAAATATATAAGTGTATTTTGCAAGTTACAACTCAAGATCAATCTTCTTCTTCACTAGAATAAACTTTCTTAACACCATCATCATCAACATTGATGAGGGCTTCAAACATCGAATTCGCTAAATCAATGAGGAAGGGCTGCTTCATCAAGAATAATATCATCGCGTTTCTCTTCGTGAACATCAATGATATTCGGCGGTGTTGCCAACAACCGTTGATTGACCATCTATATGCAAGGTCGCATTATTCAAGTCATTCAAACTAGTAGAAAGTGGGGAGATCGAAAGAAGTTGTCGAAATGTATATTATCAGATCGCCCTTCATTAATGGCGACAACCCCGTTGAAAACTTTTTTATGATTAACATGTTCGACGTATCTTGCGGGTTTGGTCTTATCTTCAAGGTAGAAGACTTGTTTGACAGTTAAGTGAATGTATTGTCATCTTTAAATGCCTCGTGCCCGCAAATGACAATTTGTGTCATGTTGTTTCTAAAGACGTTTTTTGACTTAGTCTTCGCCAAGTTGTCGAACCAATTTTATCCTAACAACGAATCGCGGAACAACAAATACTTAAACTCGAGATTTCTTGAAGCCTAATTGATAATACATTCGCCACGCCGCCAACAAATGCCGCCGCTTTTGAGTTTTCGGCGACGCCATCACTTGCCAAGCGCATCTACATACCAACCGCTGACTACGCAAGAGTTTACCGAGATTGGAGTCCATGATGGTCCATTAGCCAAAAGCTTAATAACTTCGCCGTTGTGCTAACCTCTCGAAGTCTTGGCCATTGTCTATGTGACGCGACGGACGGCTTAAGAAGACAGATTAGCTAGATAGAGAACACAAAATATTATGTTTTTTGCAGCTACTCAAAATGCTATTAGCTGCTGCTGAGCAGCAGAAAAGAAAGTTGTACAAAATGGCATTTTGAAGAACCGGTGCATTGCCGGTTTTGTGACCAAGGTGGCATAAGGGTTTTAAATTTCGGCACAAATTTGGAATGATCAGAAATTACCAAGTTTACATACGACAAAACACTCGAAATTACACGTTGGTGGGGTCTACATATGGATGGACATAATTGGTAATATTCTGTAATGAGAATTACACAAGCAACAAATATACCTTCCGCAATAACTTTCCATTAAGTTAAGCAATATAAATTTTAGCTATGTATTTCAAATGGATACATCCACCGGCGACAGTCCAGCCAAGAGCCTCATAAAAATGGATAACCAAGCTTAACCATAATGTCAAAGAAAGTGTGAGGATATATGAGCCTTCAAGCTCGCATTGCATTATCGGTTCACCTTGATCCGAAGCTTTCAACATGTCATCCTCCATCAAAGTTGCAGAAAGCATATTTGCTTTAAAAAGGAACACAACTCAATTAATGGTTTGCAATCTTATCGCAAGTAGTCCGTAGGTGAAGTAAACGCTAAATCATTATATGACAGTCATGAGATTCAGCCCGCTATATTGGTATCATTATCTGCCACTCGCGGTTGGAAGCATGATCCCAACCCATCCGTAGCTTTAGATCCTTTGATACCGACAAAACTTTTTTTCGTTCTTCAAAAGCGAAGAACACGCAAACTCGAGGCTTCAAGCACTTCCTGCTTTTTGGTTTGGCCGAAGCCACAAGCCATATTTCAATGCCCAACATTTGCAGTCTTGTCTTGCTCGACGGTGTCTTTAGATTTATCATTCATTAACAAAGTGTTCAAGATGGCCTCCAACATTTTTTTTTCGACATTTATGATGTCTAAATTGGTCTTGCCGGTGTTACAAAAGCACCAACACTCAAGCCTCAGAAAATGTGACCGCTTAGTCCGCATATGCTCCGACAAGAAGATCATGCTTTTATCTTCACACCTCCATAACTCGGATGTTTACCCCTTCACACGCTGGCAATCTATCGTTGAGTTTCCGTGATTACATCCCTAACTAAATTCTTCGTGAGGATCTCATATCTGTTTCGCTATCAATTCAAGGAAGGCCTTATTTACTGGCTTAAGAATCTTCTCGGCCAAAATGTCGTTTTGCTTAACACACCAACAGATGGAGTGTCTTTATTACATGTAAAGCATGCCTTGTAACCTGCCCACCCACCCGCATTAATAAACTACTCGAAAGTAGAAAATTATTGATGGTCCATAAAACCATCGCTTCATATTAAACCTCTCGGCCCTGAGGCAACGCCTATGTCTCATACCTTTCTTGTCCCATAAATCCTTCGTGTCCTCAATCAAAGGCCTCAAGTAAACATCAATGTCCTTGCCCTGGGATTTAGACCAGAATTAACAACGTTAGCATAAAAGAACTCTCTTCATACATAACCACCTGAAAGGTGATCAGATAAGTTGTCAATATTTCACCTGCCACATACGTAGTGCTCCGAATTAAGGTTCCCAAACTGATTGAAACCATCGCTGTTCTTCAACCTAGTCTAACATTTCTGGTTCTTGCAAAAATCTGGATACTTTGTGTCACTTCTTCCATGCTCCACCATCAACCCAGTTGTGATCTACCGCCCTGTACACTTTCCAAGAAGATGCCAAATCATATCCTTTGGTAAAGGTTGACTAGACTTTCATATTAAACGTTGTAGTCTAGGAATAAAAGTAACGCAACACCTTCTAGGAACTTTCTTCCCGGCAGCATATCAAGTTTTTTCCATCTATACTCAGATACGTATTCCACAAAAATCCAAATCTTTGTTCTTGTCTCCTAAATAAGCGTTAATCTGTTCACAAGCATGTAATGACTCTGCACCTCAAACCCAATCGCTTTAAATGTCTTTATTGAATAGTATGATGGTGGGAGCTTGAACCTTTAATGATGGGAAATACATTGTAAAAAACTTCAACATTTCATTAAATATAGAATCACCAATCTACCTTAGCCTAAAATAGGTAAACTGCCATAAAGTCTAATTCCAGTCACATAGTCACAACCTGGTACAGCCTCCTCGCTGGCACCTATTATAACTCTTCAAACCTGCTACGTAGCTTGAGTCGTTCGCTACTTGTCCACCATTCTCAGTTGGTTCATCAGGTTCATTATTCTGAGGAATATAGCCAAGATCATTAATTAACTGTCACTCATCCAGGTCGCCTCAGGTTATCTATTACCGGCGGCATAGGTGGAGCCTACCACCGTGTTCCACCCATATTTTATAAACGGGTCCCACCCTTCATAATGTGGTTTGAAAGGTTGAAGTGCACCTTATAATATATTTCGACAAGACTTGCACGGACATCTTATTCTCCAAGACTAGTCACCAACGACTTGCAATGATTGACCAATTTTTCAAGACCGAATAAATATGGTTCATGACTGAAACTGTCAAGTCTTATATCGAATACCATGCAATCGCTTAACGATACATTAGTTATTATATGCAACCAATTAAACACATCTAAACGAGAATACCGTGATGTTTTGTTCACCAAGGTAAATTCATGAAGGCACCTAACTCACTCTTTTGAATACTTGTTTCATATATGAATGGCAGATAACGATTTAATATTTAAGAAATTTTGAAGATTTTCTCAACCCCCAAATACGTGTTTAAAGCATTGTTGGTCTAGGAAAGAAAGTGGAAACATCAGCCGAAATCATCTCAAATAGTAATCCAATTATTGATTCATATCCTAAATGAGACAAAATATTCAAAAAAGCAAGCCCCAAACGGGATTTTCCTCCAAATTAATTTCTACAAATTAATTTCGACGCTTATGCGGATGACACTTGGGATTTTATTTTCCAAAATTAATCACTAAAAATCCTAAAACAACTAATTATTATAAACTATAAACTATATCAACAAATAATAATAACTATAAACTAACAAAATAATATAAACGAAAGTACATGTCAACAAATAATAACTATAAACTATAAACTGTATATCATTTCACTTTTTAACATACATACCATTATTTTTAACATACATACCATTTCACTTTTTTCACCAAATAATAACTATAAATTAACAAAATTTAAACAACTAATTATTATAATTATAAACGAGCACATTTCAAGGCAATTGAATTAATAATAACTATAAACCAACAAAATTTAAAACAATAAACATTCCCCAGCGACATGAATAAACATTCCCGCGACATGTCACCCGGGATACCGTCTGAGAAAAAAATAATTACATACCTTGTCTAGCCTCCTCGTCGCCTACTGCCAAAAAAAAAAAAAAAAAAAAATTAACTTTCCAAGTTAACAACTTACAACAATAATAATCTGCAAAAATTAAACAATACCTCGCTCTTGCCCCTCGTCGGTCCTCGTCGGCTACCGCCAAAAAAAAAAAAAAAAACCACTTTTTTAATTAACAACAACTTACAAAAATAATAATCTGCAAAAATCATAATATAATAATCCACTAGTTGAAGAACATTTAAAATGAAAACAAACCGTGTAACGTGTGGTGGTGACAGATGCGCTGGTGGTGATGGTGGATGGTGGTGATGGTTGATGATTGTTGGTGAATGGTGATGGTTTTTGCTGCAGAAATCGCCACAGAAATCGCCACAGGAAGGTTTTTTTTTTTTTTTTTCGTTTTCTGCAGTGAAGAAGATATCCAGATCTACTTTTTGATAAAGTTTTTCCCTGGCGACAACTTCCCGGCGACATGTCGCTGGGGAAAGGTATGTTTTGTCGTTCAGTGCAAATGGCGCGATAACGAAAATTTGGTAGATATTCGGCGACATGTCGCTGGGGAAACCTACATTACTATTTATAATCCCCAGCGACATGTCGCCGGGGAAAACTGTTTTTTTTTTTTTTTGGTAAAATTTAATTACTTTATGTTGTTAACGACTTCAAAGAATACACTTTTATTCTTTTGCGATTATAAACCAAATATTTTCCTTCTTTTAATATAAACTCTTAACGTTACTCATTCTAAGATCTTTATATTCTTATATTGAGTTGCATTTCAACTAGTAACTGCCAGAGGAACAAGAACATGTTAGATCAAAATGTTGCATGCAATATTTAAATTGGATCACAAGTCAAAGATGCATAGTGAACGCTGCTTTATAAATCCAAATTCAATCAGAATCACTATTGCTACATTGACAGACGCTCAACATCCGAAGCCTGCGATGTTATAGTTAAGCACATTGGACGCTCCAACGATGAGTCGGGGTGTTATGCTTACACATTGCACGCTCAACGGATGAGTCTGGCGATGTTATGGTTACACATCAACGCTCAAATCCATGAAGCCTATACGCATAAGTACACACGGACGCCTGTCCATAGAGCCAGAGGCTATGCTTACACATTAGACGCTCAAATAATGAAAGCCTGTATGTTATATTACACATTAGATGTTCAACCCGATGAGTCGAGCATGTTGCAAGCACATAAAATGCTCAACCAAGGTGTAGCATGCAGGCACATTGAACGCTCACAACTGGTTTTGCCCAGATGTTACATACAACATTGACGCTCAACTATTTGTTTCTGTGATGCGGCTACACATTAGACGCTCAACTATCCAGATGTTGTGTTACACATTTCCGACGCCTAAACTAACGAAGTCAGATGTTGTGGTCATTGGGACGCTCAATCCATTTGTAATGCTATTAACAATATTAGATGCTCAAATGACGAAGTCCAGATAAGCCGTGGTTGCCATTGGACGCTCAACTAATGAAATTTGGTGATGTGCAACTACACATTAGACGCTCAACTAATGAGTCGGTGAATGTTATGGTTATTATGAACGTTCAACTGACGAATGATATTAGTAACACATCGGACGTCAATCCGACGAAATGATACGGCTAAGGCTAATGACGCTCAAACGAATTAGTCAGAGATAGTTATGGTTACAATATTAGACGCTCAACGGATGACATACGCATAAGGTTAATATCGGACGCTCAACGGACGAGAGTCAAGATGTTGCGCTACACATTAGACGCTCAATCCGATTTAGTCTAAGTATTTTTACTACAAACACATTAAATGCTCAAACCCGATAAGTCGTATATGTTAAGGGTCGGACATTAGATCGCTCAATGATGAGTCGATATCTTAGGTTGGGTGGACATTGACGCTCAACTGGATGAAATCGAGCATAAGCATATTGACGCTCAAATCCATTTAACCAACATGCTATTGCTGTATTATTGTAATTTCTTTCGAACTGGATGAAATAAGCATGAGCACAGATACGTATTATTATTATTATTATTATTATTATTATTATTATTATTATTATTACTATTACCATTATTATTAATAAAGTCAAACGAAGTCAGTATCTCAGCGACATGCTCTGGGGAAAAGTGCAAAATAAATTTTAAAGTAATCAAAGTAACACTCACTACATATTTAAATAATCAATGAACTCTCGGCGACATGTCGCTGGGGAAACATGAAAAATAAAATTTATAAGTAATAAATTAACACCAATACTATATTTTAAATAATCAAATGAACTCGGCGCATTACGCGTCGCTAGGAAAGGTAAGGGAAAAGTTCCCGCCACGTTGCACGATGAAATTTTGTCAAAATATAATAGTAGTATTTTCGGCGACATGTCGCCGGGGAAAACCTCCATACTTGAAGGACTTTTCTACGAGACTTCGTGCCACGTAGATATATTTTTGTCGTTTAGTGATGATTCTAGTGACAATTGTCGCCAAAATGGCGATGGGTAAACTGGTACTTGGTGGGAGTAGTTGTCGGCCTTTGTTTATAAGCATTGTGTGTTTACTTTGGCAGGCTCACAAAGGTGATGTTCCATAAACTTCTTAGGTTAGACTCAATCAAAATATCGAGTTATATTGTTAGCTTAAGCAATTAAAAACCATATATACATGTTCTCAAGTTTTAAAAGAAAAGAAAATGAAAATAATAGAGAAGGGAAGAAAAATGAAAATAATAGGTTATGATAGTTCATATGGATTAAGATTCTTTCAAGTTGTGGTTAATATGATCCATCATGGTAAGTTTTGTGTGAGAGGGAAAATACATGTGGGCTCCTGATTTCAAAAGTTTCGTAAAATACCTAAAAAAGAATGAATTTGAAAGAAAAGTACCAAAAAAAGTAAAAAATTTGTTCGCTACTCACAAAAGCAAATGGAGACAAGTATAATATATTTTTAAAACATTTGCCCCTTATTAAAATATTATTTTTTTAATTTAAATATATTATTTTCTCTTACCACATTTTCTTTTCTCTCTCTTATATCAAATTCAAATCCTAATCCAAATCTAAATCAAAATCAAAATCCTAAACCCTCCTATATACCAAACGGGCCCTAGGTGACTAACATCAGAAATACTTTATATAAATAAGTGTAAGATAATAAAATAGTTCTAATGATCGAATGATTTACATATGAGATAACATGTCTATTTATATTAAAGGAAAATTCTTAAAAAGGACCGTCGCTTAAAGGAAACATTACTCTTTACCCCATTATTATTCATAAAGTTCAAAAGAGACCAGAGCGAATGTATTATTGGGCAGCTAAACCATATTTTGACAAGTGACATTTATTTTAATATTATAATACATTAAAAGTACAAGTTGCCACAAAATTACAAGTTGTCCAAAAAATAAGGGTTACTGTTAGGAATTAGAAAATTCCATAGTGAAGAGTCGGTCACCCCAAATGTTATCTAGCTTAAGTTAGCTCGTAGACTTGTCGTTAGTTACGTTATTTATCAGTTTATTAGTTATTTATTAGTTTAGTTTAGCGTAGTGCAACACCGTGGAGGAAGGACGGGTCTTTACCCACTGTATCCCTGATCCACAGGCCGATAGGAGGTCGTGTATTTGTAACTATAAATACCCCTTCCATCCATGGAAGGGGTGGCGCTTTTCAATCTAATATTCTACAATTTGTGAAGTAACTCTCTACCAAGAAAACACCCAACTCTCTAACTTTCTCTCTCTAATGGCTAACATGTATTTTGATCTCCCAAGACCACCCGAATCATTAAACACATAAAAATAACGATCCTACAATTGGTATCAGAGCAAGGTTGTTGTGTTTTGATGTTTTCTTGTGGTTTTGATTCGTGTTTGTAACTGTCATGGGTATATCCGTAAACTGTTTTTGTTAAATGGTTGGATGATATTGATATTTTTGTGGTTTTATTACATGGTTACATGTTTTAGAATGGTTTACGTACTTTTGTGTTGGGTTACATGTTCTGGTTTTGGTAAAATAAATGGTCATATGGTTCTTTAACTGTCATGTTTGTCTTGTCTCTTTTTGTCCAAGTCAATATATTTATTCACACTTTTGTACCAAATCTGAAGTCTCTTGGGGTCATCTGGTCATCTTTAAGGTCAAAACTGATGCAGTTTTCTATGTTTTCTGGGTTACAATGAAGGTGGTCGGATACATGGTCGGAATAACGCCGGAAAAAATCAGAAACCTTGCTAGCGACTTGTAGTCATTCTTCTTAGCGACTTGTCAAAAAGATGTCCAAATACACTGAATCTACCTAGCGAGTTGGGTCACCTAGCGACTTGTTATTTAACAAGTCGTAGCGAGTTGTTAAAGTCAAATGGCTAGCGACTTGCGCATTTAAAAAGGGTAGCGACTTGGATTATAATGTTAGCGACTTGGTTTGATAATTTGACTAGCGACTTGGTTTGAAAATTTGGCTAGCGACTTGGTTTGAAAACAAAGCTAGCGACTTGTGTAGCGAGTTGACTATTTAGTCAACTCAAGTCAATAGCGACTTAACATAAAATGCTAGCGACTTGTTATGGATAAATGGTAGCGACTTAGCTAGCGACTTGGCTGCTAAGAATATGACAACAGAAAGGAAGAAGGAGAGTTTGACCATGACCTCACAACCTTAACATCAATACAGAACTGAACATATACCACAACATATACAAAATATCAATATTCATCTCGACCTCAGTCATTTGCCATCATTGGTCCAAGTAAATTTTAAACGACAAGACTCCAAGCTTAAACAGATCCTATGCTACTACAACAACAAGTCCTCAGAGTTTCTTGTGCTTATTGAAGACTCATCTACAATAAACACAAATTTTACAAATCTCAGAATACTCATGTAAACCCTAAGCACATCCGCACCTCAAGGTAAAATTACATGACATGTTTCCTCATTGATCATGACACCGAAGACTCAAATGATTTGCAAAGAAGAACAAAAGATCTCAGTCTTGTTTCTTTGGTGTGTGGTTTATCAAAACACATAGACCTTAACTGATCTATACACAAAAGAATTAACATCATAGATCGACCCAAACTTAATTGTATAAACATGACAACAATCTCAGACTTGTTCCTTTTGTGAGTGGTTCTTCAACACATAGATATTACTCTATCTATTCACAAGGAACTTATGCATCATAGATCTTGTTGGAATATTATCCCTCTGAATATCCGAATCATCAAAGTAATAAAAACATAGCATGGATGCTACTTTTATTTCTTTTGTTCGTTGTTTGTCAAATCTGAAAAGAAATATAAATCGAATAATCAATGAAAGTATAACCTACCTTTAATCCGTATCAATGTTATACGCCATCTCTGTGGCAGTTTCAAGACTCTCAAGGCCATCTCTGTGGCTATGGTTGATGCGTGCCAAAACAGTCAAGCTAAATCACACAAGTCCGCCACTTGTGAATGGCGGACCGTAACCAGCTTAAAACTGCTTAAGCACGAAATCAATGAGGATCTGGAGAGTATAGGGTCTCCCCGGGTCGTTATGTCCCAGCGAGCTGTGCAATGGATTATCAAACGTATAGTGATCGCGAGATTTGAACGGGAAAGGAGATTGTGAATGGATTATAACTAAAGGAGAAAGCCAACAAATTACAACGGCTTAAATGCAAATTAAAGAAACTTAAAAAAAGATAAAAAAAAAATATTAAATAAACGCTATCACTATTTTTACAAATGAGGTTTTTGTGATTTTATAAAACAACATAACTTAAATAAACTATTTTAACTAAAACGTAAACTTAAATTATCTAAAAACGTAACTTAAAACGAAAACGTACGTTAGTTATAAAAATTACGCTGGAGCACAAGATAAAACGTAAAATTTGTGAAATAAAAGTCCTACGAATGTAAAAACAATTTTCTCACGTACTACATGACAAAAGAAAATTTTAGGAAAAAGCCGGGTATTTTTTCGACTCTTAAATTATTTATTACGAATTAAATACTATAAATGTAGAAACTAATTATAAAAAAAATACTAAAACTATTTGGAAAATTATGAAATTTTTATGAAAAATATTTTAAGCTACAACTAATCTAGGAAAAATGAAGAGTTGGAAAAAGCTAAAGAGATTAAGCTAAATACAAGCAAAGTGCTTTAAAAAGCTAAAATGAATAAGTGACAAACAAAATCAGTTAAATGAATTGTGTGTGCAAAAAAAAACAAGACAAGGTACTTAGATCAGTTGGTTGTGCTGGTTGACTGTGGGGCGTGGAAGAGGTTTTTGCAGACCTGGGTTCGAATCCCAGTCTGTCAGTTTTTGTCTTTTTATTTTTTATACTTTTAACCAACTACTACTTAACAAATAAAGCTAATAATAAAGTACAAATAAAAATTCTAGCAGCAAGTAACAGAATCACATCAGAACCAACAGTACATGGAGATGAAAACAGATTTGGGTTTAGATACAAGATAAACAAAACAGACACTCTAGCTACTTAGCTAAGGACTCCTAATAAGCTAAAACTTAACAAGGAACCTAAGTTGCTACTACATTTATAATATGAACTCGATCAAATAAGCTAATAATGAAGCCGAATGAGCACTTAACTGCTGCGTAACACCCAACCAAACACCCCTTTAACTACAGTTGGCATTAAATAAAACAATAACGAGTAGTTGGTAAGCAAATTTATGAACCAATAAGCTAACCACATGGGATTATCCACCTAAAATAAGCCAACGAATAACTGGGTTGGCGAAACAGCTAGCAAATGACATTAACTAGGGGGAGTCCAAAACTGAGATCTAAGGAAAATAGCACTATCTAACAGTATGCACTAAGGGGAATTTAGACAGTTTATATCTACACTAGACCTAGGCTAGCTAAATTATTGACCTAATGATAACCTGTATAAGCTATAAATGAGCACTGATAAGTTAACGCATAAAAAGGGTGACCTGTGTGTGGTATACTGGTGAAGAGCAGTCTAACTGGGGTGTTTCGAGCTTATATTCAAGCTGAGATATGTACTCCCAGGTTCATCATAAGCTGCAACAACAAGGTCAGCATAGTAGAGATCCAAAAGACACAACCGGAAGACAAGAAAAGGGCATGTGATGCCTAAAAAACAAGCTGGCATCTGCCGACTATGGTCACTTTTGGATGCAGAAAACAGTTAAAAGAGCGCTTTAAAATCTAATCTGGACTAAGCTATAGTAAACTAAGAGTCAAACAAAGTTGACAAAAGCTGAGTTGAACTGGTAGGATGTTGGAAAAACAAGATTTTGCAAACCTCTACTTTCAAATAGCTATAAAAAAATCCCTTTTGAACAACAACATTGCTACTGTTCTCAATAGTCTTGCAAATCAAAATCCTTTCAAAACCAATTGGTGTACACTTGCTGACTTACACTCAACCTATTAAAAAGCCATTAGGACCAAAGGGGGCGTTTGACTTGACAAGTCAAATGGGTAAAACCATAAGTTTTGATCATTAATTTGTTTAAAACAAACACCCCTTTAAGGATCTAAACTACTTTTTAACACGAAATTTGAAGAAAGTATGACCCTAACTCAAATGAAATCAACAACTGACAATTAAAATCATCTCAGAAACCCTTGCAAACCAGAATTGAACCAAGAATTAAGCTGCAAAAATTTAATTTAAAATAGAACCTGAAATTTCATTAACTGAAAATTAACTGTTACATGTAAAAGAAGATTACAATGAAAGTAAAACATGAGCTTGAACTACCAATCTAGACTAAAAACTGAAAACTTAAATTAAAACTAAAAGAAAAAGACTAACTAACTAAAAAAAACTAACTCCTTTCTTCATCAATGGCTGCCCATTTTATAAGCTCAGCTCCTCCTCTGTCTTGTGTCTCTTCTCTCTCTTCTTCTCTTTTTGTGTGTTACCTCAGAAAGACAAAAGAACTTGAGCAGAGGTACTTCTGTTTCTTGGGAGAGGCATCACTTTCATCTGTCTTCATTCTCGGCGTGGGGAACAAAAGCTTCCCAAGGTGGTTACGAGCACGAGACAGGATGGGAGAGTTGTCAGGGGAGGACAAAGTGGTAGTTTTTTATTTGTGTCTCTGGCTTTGAGGAAAAGGAGGGTAAGTGTGTGTCGGGTGTGTGTTTGGGCGGGAATGAAATGAAGAAGAAAGGGGCGGTTAGGTTTAGGTTAAACACTTGTATTGGACGGGTTGGTAGGGAATTGGGTTGGACTGGGTAAATATAAATTGGGCTAGGGGATTTGGTTTGGGCTTGGGGATTTATATAAGGTCCGTTTGGTTTGTGAAATAAATAACACAAGGACCATTTGTGTAATGTTTGAAATTCAAGGGACCAAACCTGTAAATTATGAAGATGTAATCCAAGGATTGATTTTGACATTTTTGAAATTTCCAAGGACTAGTTTTGACCAATTTTGGATTTTCAGGGACTAAATTGTAATTTTCTCAAAACTTTTAGATTTCCCACCAAAGGACTAAATATGACAATTTATGATTTTAAAAAGACCTTTGGTGACTTTTCTTTTGAAATTTTGACTCAGGGACTATTTTTGACAATTTTAGAAACTTGGGGGACTGAAACTGCAATTTTTGCAAATTTGATATGTTTTTCATCTGATTTTGATATTTTTGCATTTAAAACACATAAAACACTGATTTGTGATATTTTGATCATTTTGATGTGTTTTTGAGTGTTTTCAGATGATTTTGCCGTTTATTTTGTACAAAAATGATGAGTATTTACACACTCATCAATCCCCCACACTGAGATATTGCTAGTCCCTAGCAATGATTTGAGAAAACATAATGGGTTTTAAACTCTTTACCAAAAGCCATTACTTCTGGAGTAGCCAAATGTTTCAGTTCAAGTAAGAACCATGGTACATCGATAACCATGTGATTTTGAGCAAACCACCAGCTTTCAACGGATTTGATTTTGTCTTTACCAGAAGCCGTACCCTTCTGGACTAGCCAACTCTTAGATAAATTATCAGTATTATCTTTGGTGAGCTGATTACCAATTATGGTTTTTCCACTGCCTTTACAACAAGCCATAATCTTATGGCTAGCCAACTCTTCACTTTTTAGGATATGGTGAGGTGAATACCATACAATTTTGGGCAAATTGCAAGCCATATAAACGGATTTGAGATATCTTTACCAAGAGCCGTTTGCTCCTGGATTAGCCAATCCTTTAGTCTATCAAACATGGCGGACTGATAACCAAATGAGTAAGTGTAAAACACTTACTCCAAAAAAAATTTTGGCCAAAAACGGGGGAATTGGGTAGATAATATATGAAATTCGTGAGAATTCCCCCCCACACTTAGAAATGAATATTGCCCTCAATATTCAAAGTACCGGCGTTTATGCCGAAACAAAGAATGTAAAAGGGAAATATTACGGCCATTATTTTAGAAAGAAGATTTTTTTTTTTTTTTTTTTTTTTTTTTTATACTTGCATATATACACAACATGTGGGGCAACCCCCCCACACTAGGGTGGTAGAAAATAGAAAGAAGTCAGAAATATGGGTGAAAACCCATATGGTGTGTGCTACTGTTTTTGGTTACCGAGTCGCTAGCTTGACTCGACCCCGCATTCATTGGTTCATGGGGAAGCAAGGTGGAAGAAACAATCTCCATCGGACTTTCATTCAAGATGTTTGGATAAACATTGAAGCACGCGAAAGTTCCACACCGATGAGATATAGAGAGAAAGACAGACCCGGCTCACAGATGATAAGTGAAAATGCCGGGGTCAAAGATAGTGTCTTCATTCCCAAAGGAGTGAAGATGAAGAGAAATCACAAGATATTTGAGGAAAGGAAGAAAGACTTTGATAACAATCAAGATCCATTCTTCATCCTCAAATGTAGACGTATCAGGAGGAAGGGTGAAGGTAGTATCATCAATAAGCAAACTCATACGATAGAGTACACCTTCCTCCGAGCTAATATCATCCTCAAGATCAAAGTAGAAATGATCATGTTCCGGAGGAGATATGTCATGAGAGAGTTCACCGGAGAACTCTTTATGAAGAGAATCATTCACATGAAGTGAATTTGTGAACTCTTGTTCCATTGTGGGCTCATCACTATCCTCAATCTGAGTATCAAAGAGTGGATTCTCAGAAATTGAAGTGAATTCAGAGTTGAATTCAAATAGAGGATTGGTGAAAGTAGCTTTGAATATTTCGGGAACAAAGTGATCAACATTCTCTGTTGGACTGTTGGGAGAAGAAGTGAGTGAATGATCATTATCAATGAGACTTTCAGTCTCTCCCAGATCGGCTTCGAAGTCAAAGAGTGGATTGATGTGAGTGAGTTCACCGGAGAACTCCTCAAGAAGGGGATCAGCATCAGATTGTGGAAGTGATGCCTCAACGTACTCGATGTCTCCATATGAAGCACAATCTTCGCTAAGATCAGAGAAAGTCTCAAAATGATCAAAAGAACACTCAAGAGGGGAAGAAGAATCACACATATGATCGAAATTCCTGTGACTCTCTCGGGATTGAGACAAGGTTCTCAACACTAGACGATTCCATTTCTGGAATAGTGCTAAGAAGCTCATCCCCCATGTTTAGAGAGTGAGTGGGAGCTTCGGGTGTGATAGCAACAGACTGAGGGAGTTTAGAAGGACTAGCATACATATGTTTTATACTTAACATTTGTTCTTCTGCTAGTAATTCCATCATAGTCTTTTCTCCCTGATTCTTCATGGAAGGAGTTTCAACTGATGAACTTGATGAACCGTTATAAAATTGTAAGATATCAAGGATATCTTCATCATCATCGTCATCAGGAATGAAACGGAATCGAGAGCTAGATTTGGCTGCTTTTTCTTTTGCAATTGATTCCCTAACAGATTGTTCAGAGGCAATTTGGGAATCTAATTTAGCAGCCCGCTCTTCGGCTAACAAAACTTCCATGGATTTCTCATTTGGATTATCTTGGGAGTGGTTACCTTCCTTCAAAACTTCCATGGATTTCCGAGGTGGTGCCTGATTTATTTGGTACTGTAGAGGTTGGTCATGATACGAAGAGTCGTAATTGTTACAAGGAAATGGATTCCTTGTTTGACAATCAGAGCTACAGTGTGGACCACCACAATACTCACAACAGTAAAACTGCTGAGTCTCACAGTGTGGTAGCTGATGGAATAAATCAGTCGTGTTATGGTAGGAATAGGGATCTTGGTTATAGACAGACCCGTTTCCTGATTCCACCACGCTACAACTGGGGCAATTGCCACCATTATAAGGACCACCACACCATTGACAACCAAGAGGGTGAGGATAAGACATAGAAAGAATCAAAGGTTTTCAGAGGGGTAGGGATGAAGAATCAAAGATGTGAGAGGGTAAAGATGGATATTTTTGGATTTTTGGATAAACATTTTGAAAAAACAAAGAATGAAAATCTTTTTGGGTTTTTGATTTTTAAAAGAAAATATAAACACATACAGATGGTATAAACAAGGAGTGAATATCCAAATCACTAATCTGCTAGACGGAAGATAATCAGCACAGCTCCCCGGCAGCGGCGCCAAAAATTTGATGCGTGCCAAAACAGTCAAGCTAAATCACACAAGCCCGCCACTTGTGAATGGCGGACCGTAACCAGCTTAAAACTGCTTAAGCACGAAATCAATGAAGATCTGAGGAGTATAGGGTCTCCCCGGGTCGTTATGTCCCAGCGAGCTGTGCAATGGATTATCAAACGTATAGTGATCGCGAGATTTGAACGGGAAAGGAGATTGTGAATGGATTATAACTAAAGGAGAAAGCCAACAAATTACAACGGCTTAAATGCAAATTAAAGAAACTTAAAAAAAAGATAAAAAAAAATATTAAATAAACGCTATCACTATTTTTACAAATGAGGTTTTTGTGATTTTATAAAACAACATAACTTAAATAAACTATTTTAACTAAAACGTAAACTTAAATTATCTAAAAACGTAACTTAAAACGAAAACGTACGTTAGTTATAAAAATTACGCTGGAGCACAAGATAAAACGTAAAATTTGTGAAATAAAAGTCCTACGAATGTAAAAACAATTTTCTCACGTACTACATGACAAAAGAAAATTTTAGGAAAAAGCCGGGTATTTTTTCGACTCTTAAATTATTTATTACGAATTAAATACTATAAATGTAAAAACTAATTATAAAAAAAATACTAAAACTATTTGGAAAATTATGAAATTTTTATGAAAAATATTTTAAGCTACAACTAATCTAGGAAAAATGAAGAGTTGGAAAAAGCTAAAGAGATTAAGCTAAATACAAGCAAAGTGCTTTAAAAAGCTAAAATGAATAAGTGACAAACAAAATCAGTTAAATGAATTGTGTGTGCAAAAAAAAACAAGACAAGGTACTTAGATCAGTTGGTTGTGCTGGTTGACTGTGGGGCGTGGGAAGAGGTTTTGCACTGGTTCAATCCCATTCTGTCAGTTTTTGTCTTTTTATTTTTTATACTTTTAACCAACTACTACTTAACAAATAAAGCTAATAATAAAGTACAAATAAAAATTCTAGCAGCAAGTAACAGAATCACATCAGAACCAACAGTACATGGAGATGAAAACAGATTTGGGTTTAGATACAAGATAAACAAAACAGACACTCTAGCTACTTAGCTAAGGACTCCTAATAAGCTAAAACTTAACAAGGAACCTAAGTTGCTACTACATTTATAATATGAACTCGATCAAATAAGCTAATAATGAAGCCGAATGAGCACTTAACTGCTGCATATGTAAAGACCCAACCAAACACCCCTTTAACTACAGTTGGCATTAAATAAAACAATAACGAGTAGTTGGTAAGCAAATTTATGAACCAATAAGCTAACCACATGGGATTATCCACCTAAAATAAGCCAACGAATAACTGGGTTGGCGAAACAGCTAGCAAATGACATTAACTAGGGGGAGTCCAAAACTGAGATCTAAGGAAAATAGCACTATCTAACAGTATGCACTAAGGGGAATTTAGACAGTTTATATCTACACTAGACCTAGGCTAGCTAAATTATTGACCTAATGATAACCTGTATAAGCTATAAATGAGCACTGATAAGTTAACGCATAAAAAGGGTGACCTGTGTGTGGTTGTTATACAGGCTGAAGAGCAGTCTAACTGGGGTGTTTCGAGCTTATATTCAAGCTGAGATATGTACTCCGTGTTCATCATAAGCTGCAACAACAAGGTCAGCATAGTAGAGATCCAAAAGACACCAACTGGAAGACAAGAAAAGGGCATGTGATGCCTAAAAAACAAGCTGGCATCTGCTGACTATGGTCAGCTTTTGCTGATGCAGAAAACAGTTAAAAGAGCGCTTAAAAATCTAACTGGGACTAAGCTATAGTAAACTAAGAGTCAAACAAAGTTGACAAAAGCTGAGTTGAACTGGTAGGATGTTGGAAAAACAAGATTTTGCAAACCTCTACTTTCAAATAGCTATAAAAAAATCCCTTTTGAACAACAACATTGCTACTGTTCTCAATAGTCTTGCAAATCAAAATCCTTTCAAAACCAATTGGTGTACACTTGCTGACTTACACTCAACCTATTAAAAAGCCATTAGGACCAAAGGGGGCGTTTGACTTGACAAGTCAAATGGGTAAAACCATAAGTTTTGATCATTAATTTGTTTAAAACAAACACCCCTTTAAGGATCTAAACTACTTTTTTAACACAGAAATTTGAAGAAAGTATGACCCTAACTCAAATGAAATCAACAACTGACAATTAAAATCATCTCAGAAACCCTTGCAAACCAGAATTGAACCAAGAATTAAGCTGCAAAAATTTAATTTAAAATAGAACTGGAAATTTCATTAACTGAAAATTAACTGTTACATGTAAAAGAAGATTACAATGAAAGTAAAACATGAGCTTGAACTACCAATCTAGACTAAAAACTGAAAACTTAAATTAAAACTAAAAGAAAAAGACTAACTAACTAAAAAAACTAACTCCTTTCTTCATCAATGGCTGCCCATTTTATAAGCTCAGCTCCTCCTCTGTCTTGTGTCTCTTCTCTCTCTCTTCTCTCTCTTCTTCTCTTTTTGTGTGTTACCTCAGAAAGACAAAAGAACTTGAGCAGAGGTACTTCTGTTTCTTGGGAGAGGCATCACTTTCATCTGTCTTCATTCTCGGCGTGGGGAACAAAAGCTTCCCAAGGTGGTTACGAGCACGAGACAGGATGGGAGAGTTGTCGGGGAGGACAGCGTGGTAGTTTTTATTTGTGTCTCGGCTTTGAGGAAAAGGAGGGTAAGTGTGTGTCGGTGTGTGTTTGGGCGGAATGAAATGAAGAAGAAAGGGGCGGTTAGGTTTAGGTTAAACACTTGTATTGGACGGGTTGGTAGGGAATTGGGTTGGACTGGGTAAATATAAATTGGGCTAGGGGATTTGGTTTGGGCTTGGGGATTTATATAAGGTCCGTTTGGTTTGTGAAATAAATAACACAAGGACCATTTGTGTAATGTTTGAAATTCAAGGGACCAAACCTGTAAATTATGAAGATGTAATCCAAGGATTGATTTTGACATTTTTGAAATTTCCAAGGACTAGTTTTGACCAATTTTGGATTTTCAGGGACTAAATTGTAATTTTCTCAAAACTTTTAGATTTCCCACCAAAGGACTAAATATGACAATTTATGATTTTAAAAAGACCTTTGGTGACTTTTCTTTTGAAATTTTGACTCAGGGACTATTTTTGACAATTTTAGAAACTTGGGGGACTGAAACTGCAATTTTTGCAAATTTGATATGTTTTTCATCTGATTTTGATATTTTTGCATTTAAAACACATAAAACACTGATTTGTGATATTTTGATCATTTTGATGTGTTTCTGAGTGTTTTCAGATGATTTTGCAGTTTATTTTGTACAAAAATGATGAGTATTTACACACTCATCAATGGTCTAACGTATCACTTTAATTGGAGCCATCCCTGTGGCCATCTCGTACACTGATACTCCTTTTGGATTCTAGGCTTATGATGGCGGCTGAATGTATTTGTGATTAGGGTTTATGAAGCTATGATTGTTAAATGAGTGGCGGATTTTTTTAGTTAGGGTTGATGATAAGCGAAGCGTGTATTTTGTTGAGAAGCAGATTGATGAAGAGGGAGGCGGATTATTGAGAGAGATTTTAGGGTTTGGGTATTACAGATATTAGGGTAATGGGTATGTGTTGTTACGTTTAAATACCCATCTTTTTAGGGTTTCACCGGTTTTAAAGTATATTGGACTGAGATCAACTTCAGCGGATTATCAATATGGGTAGTGTGGTTGTGTGATTTTTGTTGGGCCGAACTATAAGGTAAATGGAATGGGCCGTGAGTTGTGTTGAGGTGGTTATGGGCATTGTTTGTTATCTAAATATGGGCCAAGCTGTTATGCTACTGAACTTGGACGTGACTGGTTATCCGAAATATGTTATTGCTTCATGAATGACAATATTGAATGATAACATGGTTATATGATAATCTTGAATGTAAACCTGATGTGCTAGTATGTGAAGACTAGCATTTGAGTGATGGAGTGATGAGTGTGTCTATATTGGATAGTATATATGAGACTTGTCGAATACGAGATTTGGTGATTTGACGATGATTCTTGATGAGAATTGATGAAATGATGAGACTTGTTGCTTTATGGTTTGGCACTTTGGTATATACATTTTCACAAAGGATATTATGTTACGACTTGTATTGATGGTTCAACAAAGTGACTACGGGGTTGTTTGGACGGTATTTCTTATTTGGATTTGAAGTGAGGTTTTTCCGGGCTCGTTTACTTATTTCGTCTTCTTTCTTTCTACCCTTTCGCGAAGATGACTTGTTTGGGCTGTTATAGTGTGTGATAAAGACTTGGCGATTTAGTTACGGTTGTGATTCTTTCTCGATTAACCCACAACGTAGCTATCACTTCAGTGTCTCACGCAGTTGTGGATATGTCAAGAGGTTTTGTACATTGGGTACACCTTTTCTTCTTCACAAGGATTAGTGCAAGCTTAAGTAACAAATCCGGGGAATGTTACGTCTCGTTCAAGTTTGGCATATCGGGTTTACTTCACCACGTGGTCACAACAACAGCCGACAGAATGCGTGAATGATGTGTTTACCAGAGTGTCTATTGGATGGTTGATGACGTTGGTGTTGTTGGATTATGGACCGTTGATGAACCGCTGCATGTTCTCCTAAAACAAATATTCACCGAAACCAATGTTGTCATAACACATTCAAGCTGACATTGTTTACGGTTTTCTCTTGATTTTGTAAAATCCCGTGAAAGAACCTATTTCTCGGTTTGAATCATAGACTTGTAAAATCCCGTGACAATGGAAACATCCTGGTAATAGTAAAGTGCATTTCCGGATCTATCTTACGGTTTATTCTTAGTCTTGTAAAAACCCGCGAAAGAAACTATTTCTCGGTTTAGACCATAGAATTGTAAAATCCCGTGATGATGGAACCATCCTGGAGAGAGGAAAGTGTAATTCTGGATCTTACTTGATGCTGGTGCTATGGTTTCGTTTCAAGAAGGGATAAAAGGGTGTACTTCATAAATTGGATGTGTGCTTGGATTTTCGTCATAGCAGTTTGGTTATTGCTTGGTTTTACGGGGTTCTGTGCCTTTAACCATGGTCGGGATGAAACCATTATCAAAGTTCACTTAAATCGTCAAAGAAGGCTAGATTTGAGCTTTTAACAAGAAGATGTGACAATGGCGTTAATTCAGTATTATTTATTTGAGGTTGAAGTGAAATATCACGGGCGAGTGTACTTAGTATCTGAAGGTATCGGGGATGGTTGGATGAAGATTCTTCGAGATCCTTGTTCGAGCTTATTATCAAAAACAAAGACTAGGAAATCTAGTTATTGTTGGGTGTCTTTTACCTTTTCTTTTACCACTTGGGGGAATTGGGCTCTTACCACTACAAAATAACTATCACTTTAAGGAGTTACGTTGTAGTGCTCAGTGTCACATTGAATTGTGGAGTTTCAAGAGGTGATGTACGTCTATTACTTGATGGTTGGTTGGTTGAAGAATATAGAGTACTAAGAGATTCAAATGGGCATGAATTCTCGGCACCGCTCTTTGTTACATATGTGCAAGTTTAAGTCACGAGTTCGGGTTAGTTTACTTCAAGGTCAAATTCATCATATTGGGTTATCTCCATCAGCTGTCACTACAAAGAGTCTACTGAATGATAATGGTGATGATTACATGTTTTGCTAACAGAGTTGAAAAGAGAGAGATTATGACGTATGAACACATCAGTTCATGCCTCGTACTCTAAAGAAAAGAAAAGTGTACGTTTCAGTGCGCTTTATCTTACGAAGAAGAGAAATCTTCTTATGACGTATGTTCACATCAGTTCAGGCCTCGTACTCCAAAGAAAAGAAAAGTGTACGCTTCAGTGCGCTTTATCTTCTGAAGAAGAGAAATCTTCTAATTAATGACCATTCTCATCAACATGCTTCATGCTTTTTCCATGTGCGTCAGTCATAAAGTGAACCGGCTACCATCGATTGTTTTCTCATTCCACTTGCTCGATTATAATGAAGATGGCGACATCATGTGCTGATTTTGCGGGAGAGAAGTGTGAATAGAACATTCGGATGATTTTCACTTACTTAATCAAGAATGGCAACTCCGTATGCAATTCTTGAGGGGGAGAAGAAGTGTGAATTTTTGCATTGTTGATTGATATTTGAGAATATAAATGGTCATACGGCTCTAAACTCATGTAAGAACCGAGCTTCTTCTTATCGGGTCATCTTCACATGGAGTTTTCTCTTCTAAGAGCCGTTGGTTGACATCTTCACTCGGATTGATGAGTTTATCGACAAAGTGCTTTCGGTTAATGCTTCACGTATACATAAACATGATGATTCCAAACAATCTATATGTTCTTGTTTGATGTGATTGGTAGTTTGGTGTTACCATCTTGTGTGTTCGTTGCGGCACGATTATGATTTCCTTGATGAACATCTTTCTGTTCTTGTTTGATTGGGAGGGATTTTAGTTAAGGGGATTTGCAAGATGTAAGTTAATTGGGATGCTTTTGGTGGGATGCTTTTTGGTGTGAGTTGAAGATGTTAACTATCTATTCCCAACTGGACAATCTTGAAGAAGGTCGAGTCTACAGTCTTTTCTACATTTCTTGCTATATGTTAGAAGACCAAAGACGTGTTGCATTTAATGATCTAAAGACTTCTTCTTAATCTGGGCATTTATCAAAAAGATTGTCGGTCTTGGGGAGAGCACTAATTGGGGGAATGTGATATGTCGAATTTAATCCCCAATTAGACTTGCTCACTTTATTCAGCATGTTGATTCTCACAAAGACTTCAAGCGATCTTCTCAACAAATTTCAAGTATTTGGGCATTCAAAGAGTTGCTGATTCTGAAGTATCAAAACTAGAAAGGGGGAAGGAGACAAGCATCTAAACGCGAGTAAGCTTGATGTACTTAATACTTCTAAGAAATTGAAGATATCCCGGGAAGACAAATGTTATTACCGCAGAGAAACTCAAGGTTTGACTCATGATGAGTAAACTTGATGAACTTAATTCTTCTAAGTGATTGAAGATATCCCGGGAAAACAAATGTCATGACCGCAGAGAAACTCAAGTCTTTACTCATCAAGGCGTTTAGTGTTTGTATTTCATCTACATGGGGGAAGTGATGTTAGATAAAGTTTCTGAAGATAAAAGAGGTACACAAGTGTGTGATGATAGAGATTGTGTACATTGGGGATGCTCAGCTGTCTCACTTGAGGGCTTAATATGTGATTCAGAGATATAATCACTTATTCCGGAGTGGACATCCGTAGAGATTGTCATCCGCAGAGATAATCAGTGATTCGGCCTGCTTCCTCAATGTTATCGGTTATTCTCTCTTTGGGCATTGGTACCGGGTTCTTGAGCTTCATGCACTTTCTTCAGGAGGAGAGAAAAGTATACATCGGGGTTATTCTTTAGCTATTGGACTTAATTTGCTACTTCGATGGTATAAGTTTCTTTGTCTTCGGGTTTTGTGTTCGGTTCGTGAGCTCTAGTCTAAGAGACCGACTGCATCAATTCAACTACGTGGGGGAAGTGGTCTCTTGACACCTTTTTGGAATGGATTGCTTCAGACGTCAGTAGTAAAGAAATTTGAGAAGATTATTTTATGTGTGGGATGATACGTTGTTGTTCTTCTTGATGATATAACCCTGAATGGAGATCCTCGATCATCATTTTTAAATGGAGCATGGATTTATGATAATGGTGTGCTTCCTTGTGCACCTGGCTAAGAGAAGCTTGTAAGAAAGCTTTGATTCTGCTCAGCTAAAGGATTTTCGGTTTGGGGGGAAGCTGCCAAAGTCTCACTTTTAGATGGTTCAATTTCTTTCTTCAATGCAAGAGCCTTGGAAGCTTTGGTGGTGAAAGTTTTAGGGATGATGACTTCTATCTTCTACAACGGGGCTGTTCGATATCATTATCTCGGTACTCGTATCATCATCTTCTTTAACTATATCATCTACTCTATCCTTGTATATATTTATTCAAAAAGCAAAATACAAAAATATAAAACCAACAAAAAGAAAATAGAAAAATATAAAACCTTCAAAAAACCCATAAAAATCAGAAAATTTCAAAAATACCAAAAATATGTTTTCACATGACATGTCTTCTGGTATCGATAACATCTACGGTCTTAGAAATGTCATTCAATAATGGCACGGGACCATAGATGAAGTTCGAGCAGGAGGTGTAAATATTCTTTTCAAAACATGTCTCAAACTATGGCTTACAGTTATTTTAGACTGTAACCCGGGCTTCAAATGATGGCTTGCGTTACTTCAGACGCAACCCGTGCTTTAACCATGGCTTGCTATTATTTCAGATAGCAACCCGTTCTTTAAAGGAAGGAAAGTGCTGCGCTAAACCTATTTTCAAAATATTTCGTGCACTTATCCTAAAAACAAAACAAGGAAAGTATGTCGAAGGACTGCTGTTCCTACACAAATGTTTTTCCGTCTAAAATTCTTCAGAAAAATATTTGGTGTTTTCAAAAATGGTGGTAAATGAGTTGCTTTAAAAACAATCAGATTCAGAGTTCTTGTAAAATTGAAAACTCAATCAATGACTTCAGAGCTTTTAAACTTTTCATAAAATGAGTCATGGATTGAGGGGGATAATGTTTTTCAAATCTACATCATCTAACGGGCTTTCTTAATTATCCTAATATGCTTAATTAAAAATGATGTTAACCTATGTTGAAGGACTAGGTGCCTAGGATATGATTGCTAGGATTAGATGATTAGTGTTTGATAAACACATTATTCCCATATACATTTATATGATCTGTTTGATATGTTGCATTGACTTTTATTAGTCGATTGTTGTTTGGGTGATGTCGACCACCATATATTTGTATGTGTGTTCACTAATGTATGCATGTATATTGGTATAAAAGAATGTTCCCGATCCGGATCCCACAATTGAAGATGATTGGATGCCGAAAGGAAAGGGTAACAATATCTTGGGTTGACAAATGAAGAAACGAAGCTTAATTGGACTTCTATGGAGAGTTGGCATTAATGCAACATAAGAGGTCTCACCGCATCGAAGATGGTTTTCTTCTAAGTGATTGAAGAAACGGAGCTTAATTTGACCTCAGTTGGCATACAAAATGCAACGTAAGAAGAAGTCTCACCGCATCGCCAGACGGTTTTTCTTCCAAGCCCTACAGCATCAACAGAAGCTTCTCAACCACCTAACATATCTTTGTGCAGAATAATCGTGATGATACCATTTTTCTAAAACTTTGATTAAATTGTTTTGAAAATGGAAAATATCGTTTTGAAAATTTATTGAGCTAATCTTTGAAAATCACCGGACTTCATGTTATCAAAACCTAAGTCACTCAATTATTGACTTCTGTCATGGATTGAGGGGGAGAGTGATTTAATTTAAAATATTTTCAAACAATATATCTTCAAAAGAGTCCGTTTGTACGAAATTAAAGTGGCGATCTAAAGATTTAATGTTATGTCATGGTATGATTTTCTTTAGAATCAAGATCTTTCAAAATGAAATCTTTTTCTGTTCTTGTTTGATTGTGAAATTGTTTTATTTTACCTAAAAGATCTCTTAAAACAATCATACCCGACACTAACAATCTTTAATGTCTTAAAATGGTCCTTATCTGTCATTTTTCAAAGTTAAATCAAGCCACGTCTTTCCCCAAAATCTTTTAAATGATTTAAATCAATTGGGATCACAAATCTCAAAAGGTTTGAAATTTTGATCGGGGTAGAGATCGTGAGTTAAATCTCTTATATGTTTAAATGGAATTGGTTTTAGTCCTTTAAAGGCACTCCTGCCTCCATGTGCCAAACGATTTCATACACAATGCACATGTTGAGGAGGAGGATTTATCCAAAAACATGAAGAGTATTTAAACCAGGCCACATATTCTCCCATGTTTTCTAAACCGTATTAAATCACTTGAGATCCAAAATCTCAAAGGGTTTGATATTTTTGATCGGGGAGAATTTGTGATTTAATAATGAAATTTGATAAAAGGTGATCGTTTTGATTTAATTGTGCAGGCTGCTCTCTCATATGTGCTAAACGCTTTCGAATCTTGAAGCACATATTGAGGGGGAGCAAACAAACTATCGAGGTACGAAAGCTTTTTAAAGTGATTTAAGTACCTTGATTGAGTTTTAAAATGGTTTCTTAATGGCGCTTGTGATTGTGGATGTGCTTCAAATTAACTCTTGCCTCTATGTGATTAAAATGATTTCTCTTATCCTATGCACATATTGAGGGGGAGAATTTTACCAAGAAAATCAAATGGCTTTTTTCTATGAAAATTGTGATCAAAGAAAATATTTCAAAGTCCTCTTGCCTCCATGTGCTAAACAATTTCTAAATCATATGCACATGTTGAGGGGGAGGTTTTCTAAATGATCAAAACTTTTAAGGTACAAAATGCTTTGATCTCGTATCACAAGTACCTTGATTGTTTTTCCAAATGATTTTTCAATTGGTTTCAAGGAAGAATGAACTGTACCAATAGACCGACCAACTTTACTTTATGTACGGTGATATAAGGATGGTTAGGTTAGGTACTAGTTCCCACGATCCGCCAGAACCGGAGGGATCTACCCAGGGACAATCCACTAGATAGTGTAGAGTCCTTAGGTATATTGAAAAAAGGAGAAAAGTGAGGAATGGGAAGAGTGCAGACTGAGACTGAGCTAGTACTGGAATAAACCCAACAAGGTTCTAGTTATGAAGTCTCGGTAAGCACTGAAGGGGTTGAAGAATGAAAAAGAAATGAATGATAAAAGGGTGAAAAGAAATAGCCCTCCAAAAATTCAACCTTAGGGCGTAAACCGGTTCAATTCATATGCTACCTGGTGGTTACTAAGGTAACACCGGTATTGAAGACAAGACGTCATGGACCCAGTGACGCACTGCACTAAACTTCCCAAACTACTCAAGTTCCTCTTAAAAGGGCTTGTTTCATTCTCACGGGGAACCGACATTATCTATCGACTTTCTCTTAGAGATTGTTGATATTGAAGAAGGAGACCCTTTCTCCCTAGTCTCCGCGAGGAACCAAATATGCACGATTGAGTCTAGAGCCAAGAGATCATCCACAATATCTCGTTAGGACACTAAATTCTTGAAGACTTGCTTTTTCACACAATGTAGAAAGTAAGTATATATTAAGAGTCCTACGCATTATCCTTGTGGTATTGCCAGAACATCCGAGTGATATGTAAAAATATTCACAATGAAGATGGAAATCCTTCTAGAGCCAACATCAAACAAGCTCTTGGTGGGTGACATGTGAGATCCTCTCGTAAGATCAAGCTTGTGACAACTGGATAGAAACAATGGGACGATTCACTCGTGAATCAACCTTGGTCCAAGAATGGAATTGACGAATACTTTTGGAAAAACCGTTCGATGTGCAAATCTTCTTTTCTCTAGCATGTCGAATGTGTACTTATGTTTTCAAAATTCAAAAAGTATCTCTGATTGAAAAATACTTTTAGAAAAACCGTTCGATGTGCGAATCTCTTCTTTTCGCTAGCACGTCGAATGTGTACTCATTCTCTAATACAAAAAGTATTTTGTTTGAAAATTGATCTTTCTCATAAAACCTTCGTCGTATTGCAAAACTCTTTCTTCAAGCATTACGCGATTGTTTTTCAAACCATTTTTCATCAATCAGTGAATCTCAATTCGCTGGTTCACTCACTCCGTGTTGTCTTCTTTGAGACGTTCCGGTTTGAGAACAGCTAGAACAGCTGCGAAACCCTGTCAAGGAGATTCTCAGGAATCCTACCTGATCACAGGCAGTACTTGTACTGATCAACGGGGAACCGTGGGCCGTGTACCTCAATTCAACGAAAGTGATCAAAGACACTTTCGTGCGATTTATTGCTAACTGTTGTTTGCAGGTACATTTGGACGGTTGCAGCTGATCAGAATTGAGGAGTCAATCCAAAGCCGCATGCTCACAGCATCCACACTTAATTTGAAGAAATCATGACTGGTGCATATCTACATAACCTGGCTCTGATATTTCATACTATGCTTATGCTTCGCTGCTGCAAATATCATGAACCAGTAAGGCTTCCGCTACTCTGATGGAAAGACGTCATGATTCAAAAGTGTGAGCATGTCGGTCCGATAGTCACAACTTCACATGATGGCAACACAATAAAGGGTGATCCAGAGATTTACTGTGGCTGATGATCTCAAAGAAAGCTCAAAGATCATCAAAGATGTGGATCAGTTAAAGGCCTCCACTATAAGTACAAATCAGTGCGGACTTTGAAGAATCACTGCTATTGCATAAAGATTGTTGAAATGAAGAATTGAAGTCTACGAGCTCAAGAACAAAGACAAGAATAGAATGCTAGGATTCGAAATGTAAAACATGGGGTGACCTCCCTTAGGGGGAGATTGTTAGGAATTAGAAAATTCCATAGTGAAGA
Organism: Chrysanthemum makinoi; assembly: GCA_910596185.1. Lineage (NCBI taxonomy): Eukaryota > Viridiplantae > Streptophyta > Magnoliopsida > Asterales > Asteraceae > Chrysanthemum > Chrysanthemum makinoi. Next base: position 28,101,360 of record OU343223.1, read on the forward strand.
GTCGGTCACCCCAAATGTTATCTAGCTTAAGTTAGCTCGTAGACTTGTCGTTAGTTACGTTATTTATCAGTTTATTAGTTATTTATTAGTTTAGTTTAGCGTAGTGCAACACCGTGGAGGAAGGACGGGTCTTTACCCACTGTATCCCTGATCCACAGGCCGATAGGAGGTCGTGTATTTGTAACTATAAATACCCCTTCCATCCATGGAAGGGGTGGTGCTTTTCAATCTAATATTCTACAATTTGTGAAGTAACTCTCTACCAAGAAAACACCCAACTCTCTAACTTTCTCTCTCTAATGGCTAACATGTATTTTGATCTCCCAAGACCACCCGAATCATTAAACACATAAAAATAACGATCCTACAGTTACTTGTCAAAAACATGATTGAGTTGTACAATTGCCTAATTGACGTGGTCCCTTTTGGACTTTTAAAAAATGAGGGGGTAAAGAGTGATGTGTTTCGTGAGCGACGGTTCCTTTTAACAATTTTCTTTTATATTAAATACATAGCTTTGATAATAAACAACATAATCTCAAACCTTAAACCTAAAGGACCTAAAACCACTATCGGCTTTGGGCCAACTAACCTATCTAACACTTCCCAGCAATTTGATCGGGGGGCCTTCGAACCGACAAACTTTGAAAGCTGCTTCTTCTTTTCTTCTATCATCTTTTTTGTTGTTTGTTTGAAAGGAGCATAATTGTATTTGGCGGCGTAGTTGTTTATTGTTTGCGACTTCCTCTTTTGCGTGATTTTATTTTTACGTCATGAGGAGCGGAAATTTTGCGACCAACTATTGCGAAAAATGACAATGATCTTCAACAACGAAAACAATTTGATGAGAAGAAAAAAATATGGTTGGTTGAAGACAACTAGGGGTGGAAACGAGCCAAGCCGCTCGTAAAAAGCTCGAGATTGGATCGGTAAAAAGTTCGAATGAGCCGAGCCTAAACGAGCTCGAGCCTGAGCTCGAGCCTAAGTTTGGGCTCATTTAATAAACGAGCTCGAGTCCGAGCTCTATAAAAAAAGCTCGTTTAGGCTCGCGAGCCTAAATGAGCCCTAAAAATATATATGTATATATATTTTCTATATATATATAACATTGTTAACGAGCTCAAGTCTTGTGTTAACGAGCCGAGCTTTGTGTTAACGAGCCAAACTCGAGCCTTGTGTTAACGAGCCGAGCTCCATTTGAACTTTACACATCATATAAATTAGTCGAGTCCGAGCCGAGCTCGAGCTTGAGCTTGTGAAAAATTTCACGAGCCGAGCTCGAGCTCAAAATGTTAGGCTCGAAACGAGCTTGAGCTTTTTATATATAAACGAGCCGAGCTCGAGCTCTGACAGGCTCGGGCTCTGCTCGACTCGTTTTCACCCCTAAAGACAACTCAACATATTTTGTGTGTTTTGATGGTTAGGGTTTATGCATTGAATAAAACAACAAAATTCTTATAAAAAATAAAAATAAAGCGAAAATAACTAAGATCCTTTTGAATCACCGGCGAGTATCCGATGACCAGAGGATAGCATATTTTTTAGATATATCTTACCTAAAGCTCGAATACCATGTAAGATGACAAAATAGTTCTATTTATTGAATGACTTACATATGAGATATCATATGTATTTATATTAAATACACAACTTTGATAATAAGTAACATAATCCAAACTATAAATCTAATGTACCCAAAACTACTATTGGGTTTAGGTTAACTAACCTATCTAACAAGAAGCTGTCCAGTCAAATGGTTACGAGTTCAATTTTTTTTAAAACGGCACCACACTTGAAATCCGACCCTCGAGTTAAACCATCTAATTCAAACGGGCAGGCCCCGGGACCCGAACCACTAGAAGAGACCCGCGAAAAGAAACCCTTAGAACTCACGGCTTCGACTAGGAGAAAAACCTGAATTTTTTGTCTTTTGCAAGACTTGAACCTTAGGTAAAACCTCCCTCAAGCTCGAAAAGAAGCCCTAGTGGCCAACTGATTATGACATGTGAGAGAAATTTGTAGTAAACTCCGTATATATTATAAGGTTATTAGTCGTCGTTCAATGAAATATCAAATAAATGGAAAAAATATATACATTTCGTAGACCAAATCAAAATAGCAAGAGTGATGACAAATTGACAACTGCTGGTTTATTTGATTTCTTCTAAACTCGAAGGTATTTGATTTAACATAAAAGGAGATCTTGCAGATTCTCAAATTTAGAGAATTTATTTAGTGAAATATCATACATGCACCTATCATCCACACATACATAAATGTGTGTGACACACATATATGCATGTCTGCACAGATACCCTGCATGTGTATCTCTATATATGTGTATATACAAGACTACGTTTTTCTTATTGATACACGATTTCTTAATTAACAAGAATACCCGCAAGAATCAAATCACTTGCTACATCTCAAGCGAAACCAGGGGGTTTCGCGCGCGGGTGCCCGGGACCCCTATTAATTTTTTTGATATATTTTTAATTTTTGAAAAAAATATCAATTTTTTCTAAATTCATCTTAAATGCATCTGGTCCATCGAAATATATCCCTATATATGGATTGCTAAGCCTAAAGCCCACTAGCCCATAACACTATTTTTGCTTTCCCAATTAAAGCTGATGATAAGTAGCTCACGCATGTCACATAAAAAAACTATGTTTAAAAGAGAAGATCATGCGATATACTACGTACAAGACTAGTTTTAGGAGACAAATAAAATTTTCAAATTAACAATATCATGTCATATAGAAGACTATGTTTAAGAGCAAAGAAATGTCTTATGTTAGGTGATGATAACCATCTCAAAGTCGTAAGTAGTTATGCACGACTTTTCTATGACATTGAATAAATTTTAAACATAATCGTAAGAGCTATGTATCAAACTCGAAAATAATACTGTCGAAGTTGAGTGGACGCACGTTTTGAAATTGTAGTTCAACATATATATTATTGCTCCTCTGGAAACACTTTTAAAATATTGGAGACATCTATCATCACAAGCAACTTTGTTGATGATTTCAACTATAAACAATAAATCATGGTATTAAATATCATGCCATTTCATACTTTATGGGAGGTGATTTGTACACTTTTAAGATTGATTTGTACACTCTAAAATAGAGTGTTTTGACATTTATACCCTCACATGATAAAAATGAGTAAAAGTAATGTGAGGGTATAAATGTCACAACACTCTATTTTAGAGTGTGCCAATCAATCTTGAGAGTGTACAAATCAACTCCCATACTTTATAGTCTTTGAAAAAGTTTTGTTTATGCCATGGTTTTCTTTCTTGATGTAAAGCCTAATACTTAGTAGTTAATTATTGATTTTCGTCTTTCTTTAGATGGTGTTTCGGATTTATGTGGGTCTTAAAATATTTCACTTTGTTTAGAGGTAATCATTAAAACAAAAGGTTATCCACAACCGATGTTGTTAGTAAGTCATGAAATGTAGGATATTAGTAGTAAACTTAAGGGTTTATAGACAGATAGGTTACCAAACTTTTTAACTTTATTCGCCTAAGTTATCAAACTTTCTTTTTGTGCAAACAAGGTATTGGACTACACGGAGTTGACATTCAGGTTACTGAATTTGTAAAATGAGACATTTAGGTTACTTAACTTACCTAAAAAAATGCATTTGGGTTACTTAACTTACCTAAAAAAATGCATTTGGGTTACTTTGTTCACACTAAAAAATAGAGGTTGAATGCTTAACTAAAGTTCAGTAACCTAAGTGAACAAAATGAAAGTTTGGTAACTTAAGCGAACAAAGTGAGAAAGTTGGGTAACCTGTCTGATATAAAACCCTAAACTTAAACATAAGTTCGGGACTTAGATTAGGCATTTAAGTGTACGTCAAGTGTATGTAATACGGATTGGGAGTATACTAGAACTAGGTTTTGTTACTTGACTTGGAAAACAAGGATGGCTTACGGCCGGCTATCTTAAGGGCGGTGTAGGGGGTTCCCAACCGACTTATGATAGGTTTCTAGCCCCTCATCTCTATAAATAGAGGTGAAATGATGCTAGTTTAAGACGCCCTAAAAAAGTATTAATTCAATGTAATTGTTTGGGTCTTCCACGAGTGTGGTTTCTTTCAAGTCGATAGTTACGAATTGTTTCACATCGTCGAGTCACTTTAATTGGAGTTCTCGAGATGAGTCTAGAGGTTTTGTTTAATTTTTGTAGCTTTCTAGACTTTGTTGTAATTGTACCTTTTAGGTGTCTAGTATCTTGCTAGTTTCACCTTCTTTTTTTATTTCATTCTGCCGTTAAAAAAAAAACTTTAATTGGAGTTCTTAGATTGTTTTTCAGCTTTAGATGACTAGTTTTTTGCTTATTGATGATTACGACAACATGAAAGATAAAATCACTTCTTCCTAACTAAAGCTATGCTCTAGAGCACGAAGCTGGAAATGGATGTTGTTGTATTCTGACACTAGACTGAGCATAAAAACCAAGGTTGTCAAGATCGGGATCCTACCCAGGATCGTTTTCGTCTTTGCAAGATCGTGATCGTAAGATCGGATCGGGATCTTAAGATCCTACTATAATGTTATTTCTTAATAGTTTATGTAATTTTATACAAATCTATAAATTCTAATACATTATAACCATAAAATACTATGAATGTTTCGTATAAATGTTGTCCTAAATTATGATTATAAAATGTTTAAAAATATTAACATGTTGTTTTTTGAATTCTACAAACAAACAACCTATAAATTTGTATTTTTTTAGTTTGTAATCCGAGAAAAGTAAGATCGGATCGGATTAGATCGTAAGATCGTATGGTAAAGATCGGGATCCTATAAGATCTTAAGCTTGCAAAGATCCTATGTAGGATCTGGATCGTTTTTGCTTTGCAGTATTGTAGAATCATAAGATCCTAAGATCAGGATCGAGATCCTGACAACTATTAAAAACTATAAAAAACGGAAAACAAAAAATTCGAATCAAAGTAATTGACCGAGACTAAAAACCATGGTTGTCAGGATCCCGATCCTGATCTTAGGATCTTACGATTTTACGATACTGTAAAGCAAAAATGATCCGGATCCTACATAGGATCTTTGCAAGCTTAAGATCTTATAGGATCCCGATCTTGACCATACGATCTTACGATCTAATCCGATCCGATCTTACTCTTCTCGGATTACAAACTAAAAAACTACAAATTTATGGGTTGTTTGTTTGTAGAATTCAAAAAACAACAGGTTAATCTTTTTAAACATTTTATAATTGACAACATTTATATGAAACATTCATAGTATTTTGTGGTTATAATGTATTAGAATTTGTAGATTTGTATAAAATTACATAAACTATTAAGAAATAACATTAGAGTAGGATCTTAAGATCCCGATCCGATCTTACGATCACGATCTTGCAAAGATAAAAACGATCCTGGGTAGGATCCCGATCTTGACAACCTTGCTAAAAACTACTTGTTCGGTTTTTTACTTTTTCAAAAAATGAAATTTTTGGTTCGATTTTGGTTTTTGCCAAAAAACCAAACAGAACCGACTTTATTATATTGTTTGACTTGCATGTGTGTTTCATCTGTATGTAATGTATGCATAAAAATTTAGGATAACATTATTAGGTTTAAATTTACAAAAAAAAAAAAAAAAAAAAAAAAAAAAAAAAAATCATTTTTTTGTATGTAAAACAAGTTTGTTGGTACGAATTGGCCAAGCCAAATATAAGTGGTTAAAACCCGAAAAGTTCGAACACCGAACCGAAATCGATAAAAAATCGACAAAAACCGAACATAAGAAAACTTATCGGCTTCGGTTTAGGGTTTGTAAAAACCGAATATTTTGGTGTGGTTTGGTTTCCCCAAAAACCTTCCAAAACCGAACCGTACTCGCCTCCATTTGACAGAGCAGACCTAGATGGTGGCCACCTGTGACATGTGCCACACACGAAACATATGTCGTGATTTCTTCAAAGAACTTCGTTTACACATTAGTTTGTTTTTCTTCATTTCGCCCTTGTGTTCAGTTTTATGTAAAATTTGTCATATAATTCGAGTCGTGAATTGTGCTAGAATTCTTAGATTTACCCTTGTGTATTAAGTTTTAGTATGCTTGAGAGGATATGTTGTTTGTTGATTAAGTAGAGTTTTCAATTTTAGTATGTACTAGTGTTCTTGTAAATATTTACTGGTTAGTTTCTTTGGTAAAATGGATTGCCTTTGGATTCGTTGAACTAGCAGGTTGGTATTTATAAAAGGGAATTGATACTCACATTATTATTTTTTTATTCTTTCATCACAATGTTCGAACACTATTGCACATCTATACTACTTATAATAAATGAATGAATCTCTCTCATCATGGTCTTAAAATTAAGACTTACAAAATACAAAGCCTATTATACAATACATAATGCACTATTAATGATCTTTTTCATCAATTTTAATATTAAGACTTACAAGTCTTAAAGCTTAATGTACAAAATACAAAGCAATATTAATGTGGTCAAGATATTTAACATAGTCAATTAATTAACTGGTCAATAAATAAAATTAATGCAGTTATTAAAACACCCCTTACACAAGAAATACAAATTATCAAGCATATGGTACAACCAACTTAAACACAATTCCTGCATTAAATGTCACTAATACAAATAATAAAGCACATTATACAAATATTCAAGCCCGAACGGGCAACGGGCCAAATGAGCCCGAGCCCGAACGGGTACGGTTCAAACAGGGTCGAGCCTGAACGGGCACGGGCTAAACGGGGTTGAGCCCAAACAGGCACGGGCCAAACGGGGTAGAGCCCAAACGGGCACCGGCCAAACGGGCTCGAGGCCGAACGGGCACGGGTTAAACAAAATTCTTGATATCCGTAAATTTTTTGTAAAAAAAAACATAATAAACTAAAATACATGATTCACTGGAAACTTTTACTTCAGGGTACCTGCTGCTGCAACGCGCGAGTACGATGCTAGTATAACATGACATATGCACAAGTGTGGTGTGTGAATAAATATAAATGGTATAAGTATCACTTGCTTATATAAAACTATAAAAGTTTATGCCTTTGTTAAAGTCATATGTTGTTGATGTCGATTTTGATAATATCGTCGGCGCTATTTGGAGCTAATCATTACCGTAAGATCGTCTTATAATTGTTCAAGTACTCCCTCTTTCTCAAATATAAGTTTATTTTGACTTTTTGAATTCAACTTTAATCTTAAATATTTTTATTTGTATTATATAATATTTGATGAAAATTATACTAATAAAAATACATTTGAAATCCAATTTATCTATATATTTTGCATCAAATATTATATAATACAAATAAAAATATCTAAGGTCAAAGTTAGATTTAAAAAGTCAAAATTGACATATATTTTAGGACGGAGGGAGTACAAGTTTATGCATCATAATATACTAGGCGGACAAATGCATATAGCGATGACGATTTAAAACGGTAAGTAAATATAGTTGTGAATTTGTTCGGTATTTGAGTGTCTCATGTAACGTTTATACATATAACGAAAACTAATTAAAATTATAATGGTTTTAGGTAATAATATAATAAGATAAAAATTACAAGTGTGGATGTGTTATATAGTAACTAGTAAGGCATGTGACGTAAAAATGAAATTAATAAACTGATTATAATTATGCATTAAAAATATAATACTACTACCTCCGTCCCAAATTATAAGTTCATTTTTGACTTTTCAAAGTCTTTTTCTTCCGACTTTGACCTTAATTATTTTTTTTCGTGTTATATAATACTTGATGAAAAGTATACAAATGAAAATGCATTTAAATCACATATCCATTTATGTATTTTACAACAAGTATTATATAACGCTAAAAGAAATAATTAAAGTCAAAGTTGATATAAATTGACTTTGAAAAAGTCAAAGTGGACTTATAATTTGGGACGGAGGGAGTATAATGTAAAGAACATGATTTCGCCGTGAAATGAAATAACGTGTTAACTTGTATCAATTTTTCTATCTAGTCATTTGGTTTCAAATTTGTACATTAAAGAAAATGATATAAAATAATTTTAGAACGTTAGAAATTTGCTTTGGCTGTAAATAATAGGGGTGAGCAATCCCGACGGACACCCGACTCCTGTCCCGATCCCGACACCCGACTCCCTTCCCGATACCGATCCGACTGTAATCGGGACGGTAGTCGGTTTGCGTTTTCCTGGTAATCGGGATTCGGGTGGGTCGGGAGTTGAGACGGTCCCGAGAAAACGCAGCCAAAATCAAGATTCGGGACGATTCGGGACCATTATCGGGTCGGGAGTCGGTTTGGGTTTTTCCCCATTGTCGATATCCAGATTAGTCGGGACGGGTCGGGATTTGTCCCGATGCTCACCCCTAGTAAATAACGTGGAAACATACTTAGTCAACTTATTTCAAAATTAAGTTAAAAAAAAAAAAACTTATTTCAAAATAAATAAGTGAAGGATAGTTTTGTAATTTAAATTTTCTTGGCTAATAATTTATTTCATTTGTACGGTTTTTGACAATAGCTTTACTAATTAGTTAGTTTGTTTAAGGACTATAAGCAATGATCAATGTTGCAAAAATCGGGAATTGGTAGTCGGACGATCGACCACCCTGCAGCGAGTAATTTGTCAAGGCGGGATTAATCGGTGATTAATCGGATTGGCATTTCCTGCAAGTTTTGGGTCTTTCTGGAGACCAAAATAAAGATCTTAACTGATTTCAAGCCTAATATGTTTTTAAACCTCAATAAAAGGCTCCAATTGGAGAAACGATCCCCATTGTGCATCATAAGTGAAATTATTACTTTTTTAAGTTGACCGGTTCGACCAATTTTTTACCGATTCGGTCGATTTTTGGCCTATTTTTTTACCTGGCCGATTTTTTGACCGATTTTCAAAATTTTACAAGGTGTATGGCCGATTACCGATTAATCGGCCGATTCAGCCGATTTTTGCAACACTGGCAATTATAAAAGTTTTGTGAAACTTTACTCAGTTTGTATTAGTTTATTTGTTTGTTTTTTGTGTTTTGTAGCTTTCTTGGTTTGTACAACTTTTTTTTTATTGTATTTTTATTGAAAGGAGGTTTTTAAATTATCATTAATTAGCAGCTTGCATGACTTGTATTATATATTTAAATATTTGTATTTATCATTAAATGAGTGTTTTGAGAATGTATATTAATTATGCATCAATGAATTGTAAACGTCGCATGAAAACTTGTATTGATGCAAATCAAGTTTTTAATGTATTTAATGTTAGAAAATTGTGTTTAATTTAGTTGTACATTTAACTTTTATACTTGTATTGCTGAATTTTAAGGCATTAAATGCCTCCAAAGAGTTAAATGCTTTATAAGATAGTAAGATTAAGTAAAACAACTTCTTTTTCACATGTAGAAGAGATATGTAAAGCCATGGATCGATCATCGAATTCCATATATACCTTGTAAAGAATTTCGTTCTCTTTATGTTTCTTATTTTTGTTTTGGATTTTGCTAATCACAATCTTATAAGTTGTGGTTAAACTTTATCATTTGTGTAAAAATAGTATTTAATGAACTCATTATTTTTATTTTTATACATATTTAATTTAATGATTATAATTATGGAAGGTATCATTAAAATGAAATGCTTGATGTTAATTAGTTGCTGATTTTTCAACTAAGATAAGCTTAATCATAACCTACATAGTTGATAGTTGTGGTTAGGAAAACCTGTTTTAGGTTTTGCGAAATCGCTTGTACAAACACGTCATAACTTACTTTCCTTTTCTATCGTTTTGCAAAAGTCTTTTAATAAAACTGCCAATAAAAAAGTGTGCATATATATATATATATATATATATATTATATATATATATATATATATATATATATATATATATATATATATATATATATAGAGTCCGGTTCTAGAGAAAAGTGTAATTAGAGAGAAAAGTGAGAAAAAAAGTTACAGGGTAGATTATGACAACACTTGAAAGTTCAGGGTAAAAGAAAGAAAAAACCCAAAAATAAAGATGGAGCGGTCTTTTTTAATACATGTAGTTTGATACAAACACACACACACACACTCACTGTCACTGCACCGTCTCCGCTGTCACACCCCACCGTCGTCGCCGTCGCCGCCATCACCGTCACACTACCACCTGTCAAAAAACACATACTCCAGTCAACAGGGGTATCAATCATACGTGTCAATTTCATATCAAAAAAACTGAACCACCACTAAAACTACCAGTAAAACCCCGAAATTCCTATCTAAATCCAATGATTATGTGAATCAATCGCAGCTGACCTAATTTTGTATATTCGTCATCTTTTTATGTTATTTTGTGCATCATTAGGTAAATTATTTATTGTTAAATTATAAATTGTTAATTATTAATTCATCTATAATTATTAATTGTTCAATATTTATGTTATTTTGTACATCATTGGGTAAATTATATCATACAGTAATTAATATTTTTGTGAATACGTGTAAAATTAGGGCAATTGTGTAGATAAAATGTGTTTATTAAAATTTCTGACAAGGTGTTTGATAAAATGTCTTAATAAGATTTTATAACAGGGATGCACTAATTTGCAGCATACGTGTTTCAATATTCAATGATATGATATCTTGGGGTATCTGTGTGTATGTTTGTAGCACCAGATTCCATGTTAGGGCACCAGATTTTATTACTGCATCTATGGTTGTGGTTGTTGTGTGATTGTAGTTGTTGCATCAGGCTGAATGTTTGTATGTTTAGTGCATTGTTGAACATATTAGAGCATCAATATGTATTTTCAGTGCATCGATGAACACATTAGAGCATCATCATGTATGTTACGTTTAGTGTATCCGTTTGAATGTTTAGTGCATCATTGGTCATAGTAAGGCATCCATTTGTATGTTTAGTTCATCGTTGGACATACTTGTGGATCGGTTTGTATGTTTAGTGCATCGATGAACACATTTGTATGTTAAATTATTGCTTACTAATGACTGTTTAATTGTTAATTTTATATGATAATCTTCATATACTCATATTGTATATAAATTTGTTACTATTTTGGCAGAATGCATTATCTATGATAGATTTGACATTATTTGGAGATTGACACATTTTGATGTTGACACGTTTGTGGAAGAAGTTCTGGTAAAGATGGTGAATGACTGCCTGGAAGTCCCGAACCACGAAAAGGATCATACATATTTGTATGTGCTCATGGCGTAAGGGACAAAAGATGTGGCGTTTGTGGGCCTGCACTCGTTTCTAGATTCAAAGATGAGATAGAATTATGTGGTCATCAGAATATAGTGTTTGTTTGCCCTTGTTCACACATTGTAGGTCACAAGTATGCAGGAAACGTTATCATATCTAGATCAGATAATCATGGGAAACTGACAGGACATTGGTATGGATATGTTATGCCTGATGATGCAAGTACCTTACTTGAGCAACACGTAGAGAAAAGCGAAATTGTAGACTTTATTTGGAGGTAACTATATCCTACCCCAATATCTTTTTTGACCTCCAGCTTAGTTTTGTTTGGTGATTTGAAGTTAGTCTCTTGGAATATTTGATAGTAACACATATTGCGGATAAGTGGCCATGAAAGTAGAATAGTGTAAAACAAAACCTTTTCTTGTAATTTGTAGACACTAGCGCTTTATGATGTATGTTTGAGTGAAAAGCTGATTAATGTATAACGAGGTCACCCAACTATTCAATAGTTTTTACATCAAGGCCATCTAACTACTTAATCCCGATCTGGTATAAAAAGAAGCTAAAAAACAAAAAGTAACTAAAGGGTTTTTTTGTTTTTAAAAACAAAACAATAAGGTTATCTTTGTCATTTAGCCTCCTTTTTGTCGGATTGCATATAAGCAAAACGTATACATATTTTGGTGGCCTGTAAAGGAGTTTCAATTGTTGGGTCGCCCTAATGAAAAAGTTGAACATTTGGGTGGTATCCTTGTTTTCTTATCAATTATCCTAATTTTTCGTATCATTTGTGCTTAAAACTATTTTTTAATAAAAAAAAATAGGAAACCAAACTCAAGAGCCGTAAGCTTTTTTTTGTGTTCACATAGGTTTGCAATACTTATGTCACATTGTAATGTTTGACCATTTGACTTATAATAGGACAGGGTTCTCGTACCTCTTTAATTGCATCCGTTTGACGATTATGTTATACATCATAATCCAAACTAGAGGAAACTAGAATTTGACGAAAGTATGAACTAGTTTGATTACTGAACTAGCTGTGGAAATTTAACCTTTAAGACATGAGGCATGTTATACCGGATAATACTATTTAGTGCATCCTTGAACATAATAGAGCATCAGTGTGTATGTTTAGTGAAACTACTTGGACATCTGTTTGTATGTTTAATGCATCAATGAACACATTAGGGCTTCAATGAGTATAATTAGTGTAATGCATCATCAGACATATTAAGGCCTCAGTGTGTATCTTTAGTGCATCATTGGTTATAGTATGGTATTCATTTGAATGTTTAGTGCATCGTCGGTCATAGTAGGGCATCCATTTGTATGTTTAGTGTATCCATTTTTATCTTTAGTGCATCGCTAGTCATATTAGGGCATCAATTTGTATGTTTAGTGCATCATTGGTCATAGTAAGGCATCAATTTGTATGTTTAGGGTATTCGTTTGTGTGTTTAGTGCATCACTAGTCATAGTAGGGCATCCATTTGTATGACGCTATGATCACTGAGTTCTTTAAGTGAAAGTATAGAATCTTCTTTTAAGTGAAACTGTGTCAAGTAATCCATCTTCCACAGGGTAAATGTGTGTATTAGGTGTTTTAAGTACGTAATGTGAATTATTTTTATTATTTTCCTGCTGCAGATGGACGGGGAGTCTCTTGACAGGTTTTTGAGCTCCTATCAGATGAATACATACACGGTCATATGTTTTATGCATCCTGGTGTCCGTTCTCTAGGAAGGTGCAGCCGAGATTTGATGCTCTTGCTTCAATATATCCACAAATCAAGCATGTAAAAGTTGAAGAATCTTCAGCCTTTCCAATGTAAGTCATTGCAATTAATTCTACTTCCACAATCAACTTCTCATTTAGGATCACCACATGTTTCCAACTGTGTGTCTTTTGGGCATGGGTTGGGATGCTATTAGTATTGCACAACCTGTAAATTCTCATAACGGTCACCAGCAGCTATATTTGTCCAAGGTTTCCCTTTATGGAACTAGTTAGTTGTCTGTCCTTTGTTACATTTGACATTTAGTTTTTAGGCTTATTATCATCAGGCACATGTATCGCTTTGTGCTTGATTGTGGAATGCTTCTGGATGGCAGCGAATGCTTCTGTTTCTTATTAACTAAAATTTATAAGAAGTTTATATAGTTTCGATAAGCAATCCTAAACAGCCCAAATAGACTCATTCATCAGTAAATGAGTCGAAGTTGCCACCTCTAGAAAAAATGAATCTGAAAATAACAAGCAACAAGTATTATACATTGCATCTTCTAGACGCCCTTCCTCGTAAATTGGTGCATCGAAAAGGTAGATATTAGGGCATCTATGAGTATGATTAGTGCATCGAAAAGGTAGATATTAGTGCATCGAAAGGGTAGTGTTTACCTATAGGGTTATATAAGCTTATCATGTCATAATAAGCTTGTATAAGCTGAAAAGTTTTAAAATAATCCACAAAAACTGAGCTTATGGCAAATAAGCCGAAAACCAAATAAGCTGTAAGCCATGCAACTTCAGCATTGGCATCAGATTGCAGCATTTCAACATTGGTAGGTTGACTTTTGTCTTATAATATTTTTTTGTTGGTTAACAAATTTATAGTTTCTTCTTATTCTTTAAGTATATAATATCACTCGAAATAGTAACCAGATTGCTGATATCATGGTTAATTACTTGTTCGCTGATAACAGGCTACTTCCCAAGTTCATGGGGTCCAATATGCAGCTGGCTTTGTGGACAGTTCTGTCAGATTATATGACATCTGAACACCTGACGGGTAAGCATTTCAAGGCGATTGAGAGGTATGTTAGGGAGTTTTAGGGCATCTATGAGTTTATTTAGTGCATCTATTAACATATTTGGGCATCATTACTTTAGTGCATCCTCTTGTATCCTAGTAGGGCATCCAAGTATGGCTATAGAAGCTATATTGTTGCACAACAATTTATTTTACTTAATAAAACAATTTAAGTGATTGTGTGCATAAATTTTACACTCCAAATGACAATTTAAGATGATTAAAATAAGGAGATGTTTGTTGCATCTCAATAGTAATAATGTATTGGACTACTTTTTTCACAAGCTGCTAACACCTTCCATCAGACTCCAGCGATTTGATCTCAGAAGCAAATTAAGAAAATGGACCTTGTTTTTGCGTTTATGGTCAGGTAATGGACGTAAAGTAGATTTTCGAGCCTTAAATGTCCCTACAGGATACCGTCAAAGTCAAATTTAGGAACCAAATGAACCACTTTAAACACATGTTCAGTTGAACCACTTTATGGACGTGGGTACACATGTGCTACTGATCTTGGAAAACATGTAGTTTTTGTAAGTTTTTAATAATAATATGATTACACATGTGTTTATGTTTAGGTAATGGACATAAAGCAGTTTGACCTGGAAGTATTTGTTTTGATTCGTAACCCAATCACACGACATGTCTGTTTTGCATCCTCGATAAAATGATTAATGTATTTGCTCATATAAGAATTGACTAGCCTGTTGAAAGTGATGCAGAGAAGTTTGAGCTAACATTTTGGTGCCCGTTATGCTTTTTAGAACTAACTTATAGTTGCAATGCAGGACGACACTTGGATTATGGGCTGGTAAGAGTGATACTGGAACGCACATAGGAACCAAGAATTCATTGTCGAGTTTCTTATGTTGAGTCTTATTTGCCATTCAAACCTTACCACTTTGCTCGGTTACTACACAGATGAAGACCATAGACTCATGGTTTATGAGTACATGCCAAATGGTAGTAGACATAGTTATGTGGTATTCGTTCATGTTTTTAAGTTCTTTTAATAGTAGAAATACTTATCTTTGGTTTTATCAAGCTACAATTTAGTAAATAAAATGTTGAGATCCATACTAGAACTATATATTACGTTTTTACACACATGTAAATGAAATGATACAGTGATTTATATAAAATGTTATGTTATTGTTGGAATAAAAGTGATTGAATGATTATTTAATGACGATTGGAATGATATATTCGCATCCGTACTAAACAGAAAAAAATGTATAATAAAGGTGCATCAGTGTGAATAATAAATGTAATGATTGTTGCGAAATATTAGTGTGTGTTTGGTTTTTTCCTTTCTTCTTTATTTTTTGGCCATTTGTGTATTGAGAAAATGTAAACATCATTTTAACATTGATTAACGAATAGTGACCTACTTAAAAAAAAAATGTTTTTTTTCCTACAGTTACCTCAGTTTTTAATTGTTGTTTAACTTCTGAACTTGATGCCTATCTTTTAATTAATCACAAAATTTGTTTGCAGTATAAACATAATATAATCTAGATGTACATAACGTGACATAAAGCTTCTATGCTCTCTGAAAAAATACTATTTTTCATAATATTAACCTAGTTGTACACTACATTAGACATCCGTTTTCCAATGTGTTAAGCACAAGTACCAATCTAATTTCAGTTGTACACATGTCTCCAAATTTCAAATCTTCAAAACAAGAAATATGGTTAAGAATTCAAAATCAATAACCAAACTAAGAAAAAGTCTCGTCATCTATAATAATTGATGAAACCATCGCCTATACTTTCTATGTCCTGCATTTAGGAGTCAGTTTTTGTCCTCATTTTTTGGGTTTCTTGGTATGCGTTGCAGTATCCGAGTGGGCCGTGATAACGATGTACTCTTTTAATCAAGCCAAAAAAACTAAATGGTTCATATTTATCATTAGCCATATTAGATGTAGACATTTTTGGGACTCTTGGTTTATCTTGATCACTGTCATCTCCATGTACCATGTCTTTTGGCAATGAATCATCTTGCACACATCATAATTACATCAAAAGATACAGTTAGCAAACAAAATAGATAATAGCACTATGTGCTTCACAAAAGGGTTAATATAAGTGCATCACATTGTATAAATTAAAGCATCACAC
The DNA here is from genome assembly GCA_910596185.1 of Chrysanthemum makinoi. Lineage (NCBI taxonomy): Eukaryota > Viridiplantae > Streptophyta > Magnoliopsida > Asterales > Asteraceae > Chrysanthemum > Chrysanthemum makinoi. The sequence goes on from OU343223.1 coordinate 28,117,532, forward strand.
TATTCAATTCAGGGCATCAGTTAGTTAACAATTAGTGCACCACATTGTTATCTACAATGTATAAAATAAGGCATCACACTATTTAATTCATGGCATCAGTTAGTTAACAATTAGTGCATCACATAGTTATCTATGGGCATCATTTAGTTAACAATTAGGGCATCACATAATTATCTAACTTGAAGAAGGGCACTATCAACACATGCTAATATATAATGATATGATCGTACAAATCATCTTTTTGAAAAGAGGCACAACAAAGTACAAGCTATAAGCCATGTGAAAATGACTTGATCCATATAGGTGTCAAGATCACATCAAAAGAGCATTAATGATTAATCTACAAATGCGAAAAGTAAGACCTCGTTTGGAAACAAAAATAAATAAATCAAAACAGAGATAAGTGCTATATTACCTCACTCTCTATACATAATAAACTACGAATGTCTTCTTGCTCAAAACGATATGCTATTAACTGGCCTCCAACAACTAACCATGGTGTGATGGCTATTAATATGACCAATACTAGAAACAACAAAAGAAGACAACTGGAAACTCGTTATTCCCTGAAAAAGAATAAAAATTCAAAGTTACAAATATAGTGACTTTGATTCACAACTTTGATTGCAGATATCAATGATACAACAAAAAGCCTACCAACTCCAGAAAAAAGTATGGTCTTCCCAACAATCAGAAGTCCTAATGAGCCCATAATAACAGGAAAGTTTGAACCAAGAAGTTTTGGGTCGATTGACATTCCAACCTGAAAAATAATCGGTGTCCTCATAGATTGCCCAAAGTCATAGTAAAGGGCTTTGATTTTTGGTATTTGACGGTCAATTTTCTTCTAGTTGCTAAATTTCAAGAAGCTAGCTTAAGAAAACCTAGTTAATAAGGCATACCGTCATAAAGAAGAGACCTAACAAAAGGCCGCAATATGGACCATATCTAATTCAACTTGTAATGAGAATTCAGTTTTGCAAGTAGTAGAACAGCCAAAAATGCTCCAAGTGCCATGGAAAAGCCAACTTGTTCCATTTATGATGAGGAAAAGAAATACTAATGCCAAAGTGATTTTCAAACGTAATGTAAATAACATAAGCTATTGAAGCCATTATAATATAAATATGTTCCAATCAACTTAGATGTAAATGGATGTGTAAGCGTCTAAATAAATCTCTACAAAACCATAACAGGTATCGTACCTCCAATGTGGCAACGACTTTCGATACCATTTCAGTCATCCTAATCCTAACCGGAAACCTAACATTTAAAAATGTTATTTCAACACCAAAACTACTCCTGAAACCATGTATTGGAAACTAGATCCTTGTAATTATTTGTGACAATAAGCCGGATATTTTATAAACTATGACCAAAACTAGATATCAAAATAAACAGCTAATGCATCACAATGTAAATTTAGTGCATCACAGTTATAAATTTTTGTTGAGACATTTTATCAAACACATTGTGTGCTGCCTTCCTAAACATGATTTGTATTACTTTTCTTCAACCTTTTTTCACATTCAGAAGTAAACTCCAATATATAGTATATTTAGACAAACAATAACAAAAAAAAAAAATGAATTAATTATTCAAATCACGATCAATAAAGTTCAGATCTATGCAAACGAAGATTAATATCATCATATTAATCGACGGTAACAATAAAAAAAACCTTACTTTCAAACTTACATGATGAATCTGATTACATTTTGGGTACAAAATGGTGGGAAACGATGGTGAATGGTGGGGAATGGTGGTAAACGATGGTGAGCGGTGGGGAATGGTGGTGAGATACGGTGAATGGTGGAGAGAGACGGGGAATGGTTGTGAAAGTCAATGGATGTAAAAGTTCAGGAACTGAAAAACGAGAGAAAGAAGAAAGACCTGAGAAAAAAATAGACATTATATATGATAAGGAAGTAAGGGGAGTGTATTTATAAAAATGACCCTAGAAAAATAAGAAAGTGATAAAGTGGCCCCTGTAGTTAGCATGAAAAAAAAGGAGGGAGGAGGGGTGATCTAATGGTTGAGATTACTTACCTCTCACTTTTCCAGAGATCAATTTTTCAAATGAACCGATTTCTATATATATATATATATATATATATATATATATATATATAGAAATCAGTTCATTTGAAAAATTGATCTCGGTGGAAAAGTGAGAGAAGTGATCTCAACCATTAGATCACTTCCTCCTCCCCTCATTTTTTTTCACCAAACTACAGGGGCCTAAATGTAACATTTTATTTTTTTGGAGGTAATTTCCATAACTTTTTAACAATACCGTATATAATGTTAAATCAAAATCATTATTTGAGATTATCCTTTCCAAAATTCTCTCATTTTCTCTCTATAAAACGAAAACTTGATTCACTCAATTTTTTCTGTTACAAATCAAAGAGCTCGTTGATGCACTGATTCCGTCAATCATAATGACACATTCCGACATCAACTGTATGTTAATCGTAACTATAATCGTTATTTTTTTTGCGTTAATTGTATGATTATGTGACGTAACACGTTTTCCCCTTTATTTTCGATGTTAATCATTATAACTGATTATGTTATATGTTGATTTAATTGATATTGACCTAATGTGTGTGTTATCTGATGATTTGTGTGTTTTTTTAGTCTATTTTAATTTTATTTTTTTGTTATTTTTATCATATATGTTAATTATTATGTTTTAGCAGTTGTGTTGTTAGCTTAATCTGATTTTTTTTATTATTTTTTATTTTTTTATTTTTTTTATTTGTACAGATGCACTAATTTTTATTAATTGCTGTTTGTTATGTATTATGATGTGTTATTTATTATTATTGTATATATATATATATATATATATATTAATTAATTAATTAAATCGATTTGCTGTATAATACAGATGCACTAATTTATCAATCATGTTCATATTAATGTTATTGTTGCTGCAATAGTTGATATAAGTGTTGTTTATGTTGTGATACAGATGCTTCAGATTTGTTTATGTTCATATTAACGTTGTTGTTGCTGCAATAGTTGAAATAAGTGTTGTTGATGCACTTTTATTTTTGTATCAGATGCACTTGTATACGAATTAGTGGATTAAGTTTGTGGATACACCTTTATTTTTGTATTCAGATGCATTTGTATGTGATTTATTTGAATTAGTTGATTAAGTTTTTGTATTCAGGTTCACTTGTATATGAATTATGGATTAAGTTTGTTGATATGCACCTTTATTTTTGTATTCAGATGCACTTGTATATGGAGTGATAAGCTGATGCGATTGACAAGTTTGTTGACGCACCTTTATTTTTGTATCCAGATTCACTTGTATGCGATTGATATGAATTAGTGGATTAAGTATGTTTATATGCATTGAATGTATAACTTGAAGTGATACGGATTAGATAGCTGTATACGGATAAGTTGATTAAGTTTATATGCACAATGTATAACTTGAAGTGAGGTGATAAGTTGATGCGATTGATATGAAGTTAGTGGATTAAGTTTGTTGATGCACCTTTTTTTGTGTACAGATGCACTGAATATATACAGATGCACTTTTTATATTTGTTTATAAGTACTAGTTACACAAACATGTTCTAATAGTTGTGTTTTCATATCTTCAGGTTTAGGTACGATTTCTTCTTCAAACAATGTTGGCGAAAGCAGCAGTTGTAGTTATGTGTGTGGGGGTAGTTCTAGTTTAGGTTCTGATGGTGTACGTGTATCTAGCTCTGGCTCAGTGAGTGATGATTATAGTTCGAGGCTTGTTAGTGCGTCTAGTTCTTCATCGGTTGTTAATGTCTCAAATGTTGGTGATCGATCTACTGGTGTTTCTTCGGTTATTGATGGGTTAAGGGTTTGGGTTCCTGATGTGGATATGTCTCTTAAACCGGCAAAAGGAACTGTGTTTGTGTCCTTGGTGCAAGCGTACAACTTTTACAGACATTATTAAAAAATGGGAGGGTTTGATATTAAGCTTGGTACTGAGAGCAATCCCGATGGTAGCGATTATCCTAGTATTAAGTACTTTAGCTGTAATAGAGGTGGGAAGAAAAGAGATTCTATGTATGATAGACATAGGTCGGATTCTGATGTTGCTGTGCGTGGTAGGGTGAATGGTAAAGGTGCTGATGGGGCGATTGACAATAAGGGCAAGGGAATTGACTTGTCACTGGTTGGTGATTCTTTTGCTAAGAAAAAGTTTAGGAAGAATACTTCGTGTAAGACTGGTTGTTTAGCTCAGTTGAGGGTTAGGAAAGTCGATGGGGTTATGTACGAGGTGTATGTGTTTGTTGAAGAACACAACCATCCGCTAGTTTCAAAAGAAGACATGCAGTTTTTAATGAGTTCAAGGGAAATGGGGTGTTCTAAGCAACATTTTCTGATGCAAGTATCGAATTCCGATGTTGGACCTGTTAGAGCGTTTAGTCTTATGAAAGAGATTTACGGAGGGTTTGAGAATATTGGTGCAACTGTGGTGGACTGCAAGAAATTTAAACGGGATGTGAGTTCCTTTATTGGAGACCGTGACGCCCAGATGGTGGTGGAGAAGTTAGAGAACCTTGAGAAGCATTGCGAGGGGTTTTTTGTCGATTACTATAAGGGTGAAGGAGATTCTTTGTCTGCTTTGTTTTGGGCTGATAGTTGTGCCAAGATGAATTACCGGCGTTTTGGAGACGTGATATCCTTTGATGCCACCTTTAGGTCGAACAAGTATGTTTCATGCCTTACTTTTACTTTTTTTCTCGATTTATTTACTGTTCAACTTTTCATATATATTGGTGCACCTTTTTATAATAAACTGATGCACTAAAAATCAATTGCAGGTACAGAATGGTGTTTGTGCCTTTTACTGGGCTTGATAATCATAATCGGTCTGTTACTTTTGGTGCTGGGTTGCTTGCTGATGAAACAATAGCGTCTTATAAGTGGCTTTTGCGGGCTTTTAAAAAGGTGTTTTAACTGATCCGCAAGTTGTTGTGACTGACCAGGACCCGTCGATGAAACAAGCCATTGCTGATGTTTTCCCTAACGCGCACCATCGTCTTTGCATGTGGCACATCATGCAGAAATTGTCGGTTAAGGTATATTTGATGCACTTATTCGAATTTTTAAGTTTTTTAATAATGAAACATTTAGTAGTTGATGCACTTATTTTTATCATTCTGATGCATTTTTTACAGGTTGGTTCTTCAGTTTGCAATAACACTGACTTTAGGAAACGATTATGTGTTGTCGTTTGGAATGATCAGATTTCGCCAAGTATTTTTGAGGAAGAATGGAAATCGATCATTAATGAGTTTGGCCTGTCTGAAAATAAGTGGCTTTCTGATATTTACGATATGAGGTCTAGATGGATTCCTGCTTTTTTGCGCGACGAAGACTTATCTGGTTTGATGCGTACAACATCGAGGTCTGAATCAGAGAATCATTTTTTTGGGAGATGGACTAATGCAAACTTAACCCTTGTTGAGTTTATTAGTCATTTTGATTCTGCTAGGGATTCTCAGAGGTATTCTCAGCGAAAAAATGATCACGAATCTAGGTATAAAAAAACCGGATATGCGTACTGGGTTGAAATTAGAAAAGGATGCTGCTGAGATTTATACCTTAAATGTGTTCTTTGATATACAAGAAGAAATTCTGCTCACATCTTACGAATTGTTTGTCTGTTAGCACTCAACAGATTGGGCTTTTTGAGAAATATTTCATTCGGGACACGGGTGTTAAAAAGTGGAATGACAAGGCATCGTTTGAAGTTTTTGAGGTATGTAAATACTTGTATGTATATTTTTAATTTTTTAGATGCCCTTTTTTGTTGTGTTTAGATGCACTAATTACTGTATTTATATTCAGTTTAACCTTAGATTAGTTCATATTGTTTGCTTTAGTAGCCTTTTAGGACTGCACCATACTTATTCTATTTTAAAATTGCTTATCCTCTTGTTGATATGGTTTGATATTTGTTATTCCTCATAGCTTATTGTTTAGATTTGATATGTGATGTCTTTTAGAATCCTTTAGAAGCTTGTAGCATTAGCTTATTAGGTCTGCTTTTGTTTTTCCCCCTCTGCGCATCAGTTTACCATCTATCCCAATCCACTATTGTTTTTTATTTTTAAAATCTGCATGATAATGTCTTTTTAGCTGAAAATCTGTAAATAGGCTCTTTGGTTGGTTGTCTTTCACTATATTATTTTAGTTTATTTTTAAGAATTTCGTAGATTAGTTGAATTTAAGCTCAAAGCACTCCCTTCAGGGCTGTTTGGCCTAAGCTTTAGGAAACCTGATTTTGTGCTTAGATGCTTTTAACTTGTGTTTTTAGGGTCTAATTCAGTTGCAGTAGGATAACTTTAGCTGGTTAAGTTTAGTTTTAGGTTATGGAAGCTTCTGGTAGCCTTGTAGTAGCTTATAGCTTATTTCTTAGATGCCCTTGTTGTAGTTTATTTCTTCTGGCCTAAGCTTCTGGATGTATGGTATGTAAATACTTGTATGTATATTTTTAATTTTTTAGATGCCCTTTTTGTTGTGTTTAGATGCACTAATTACTGTATTTTATATTCAGTTTAATTGTTACATTCAGGTGCAGTAAATTGATGATTATTGAATATTTCTAATTTGTTACATTTAAATGATTGTAGTATATATATTTAGATGCATTAATTAAGGCAATAATTTATTTATTTTTTAATTATACAGGTGTTGTTTTGTTCATCTGATATGTCTGTTACCTGTTCATGCAAGAGGTTTGATTTGTTTGGGTTACTTTGCCGCCATATCTTTTACGTTTTGAGGTTAAATGGTGTTGAGGATTTCCCGAGAGAGTATGTGCTTGATAGGTGGTGTAAGACTCCTGATGATGTTTGTTTGGACGCGTTTGTTAATGCTGCTGATTCAAGCTCAGATGCTGTTATTCGCTCAATTCGTCGTATTGTTGAAGACATGGTTGACAGGTTGATGCCTTGTAGAGAAAAGCTTGATGTGTATCGTTTGGAGTTATTTGAACTTCTCTCTAGGGCCGAATCTGATGTTCCAGTTGGGTTAAAGAAGAGTAAATCGGATACATTTTGCTCAATGCTTGGTGTTAGTGAACCTGAAGGTGTTGTTATAAAGGTTCCGAAACAATCAAAGAATAAAGGGACTGGGGTTCATACTAGATGGAAGAATATTGATGAGATAATTCGCAAAGAATCTAAAGCAGGAAAGAAGAGACGAGTTTGTTTCACTTGTGGGAAGGTTGAAGGACATAATTCCAGGACATGCCCTTATAAAGACACGATCAGGGCTGGTAACAAAAGAGCATTCCGTTCTACTCGTGCCGTGGATGTTAATTACGAGGAGTGATTAACGTTTGCTGATTATGATATGCACCTATATACACTTTCAATTGCAATATATATATATATATATATATATATATATATATATTTAGGATTTTTCTAAATAAGCATAATATGCAGAATAATGTCATGCTTGTCTGATGTATGTATATGGATTGTTGATTTTTTACGAAATTGTCGTCTGTATTGGATCCAGGTTTATTGGAATTTTATGGAATTGCATTTGTATTGGATTCAGGTTTTATGATATTTTGATTTTTTGTAATTGGCATAAATTTGATTATACAGTTGATTTTATGTAATTGCATCTTTGTAAAATTTGTTGCTTGATGCAGTATATTTAAAATATTGATGCACTGATTTTACTATATTGTATGGTTAGTTATTAACTTTTCATATATTAATTTTACACTTTTTTAAAATATTTATGCTATAATTTTCAATATTAACTTTTCAGTTGATTCAGTTATTTTACATCATTTAATGTAATTTTTTACATCATTCACATATGTATCAGTAATTATCATTTGGATTCACCTTTTTATATCATATTGATGCACCATTCTAACCCATGTATGTTTAAACACATTTCCACTTATAAGGTAATGTAACATGTCATTCATAGAATCATATGTGAAAGTTATGAAAAAACACTATTTAATGTAAGTTTCTCATCGTTCACATATGTATTAGTAATTATTAATTTGATTCACCTTTTTTATATCATATTGATGCAGCATTATAACGCATCTATGTTTAAACACATTTCAACATCATTCATTATAACCCATATATGTAACATGCCATTCATAGAGTCAAAGACATACGATTTGATCTGCTACATAACATTGTTTTACGTCCTATATTAATATGAGACCATCATAATACGGTAAAGTACGTAGATCTAGTTCACAATTCAAATTTATCGCATCATATTGTTTGCTGGTGTAAATTTGTTCAGAAAGCTCCATTTTTTCTTGAGTTTCTCTTCGTGCTCATCATAATACTTTTGAACCCTTGGCTGAAGACGTTGAAATTGAGTCTTATGTAAATTCGACTTTTGAGCTTCGTTGAAATTGCTGTACCTTTTCGACTCTTGCTCTAGCATCTGTCTTTTTTCGTTGATAATTGTCATCAACATCTTCACCACATACTTCTTTCGAAGCCCGATTAGCTGGTTTAGTTGCTGAACTGTTGGAATCACTCCTAATCTAGAATTCAAGTGTTAGTAATTAATATGTAATAGGTAGCTTAATATGGCCTTTATGTTTGTTATTAAGCTAAGGCTTATGTAGAAGGCCCATAAGCCTTGGCCCAAGTCCAATAAGGAAAGGAAGGGACTAGGAGTGTTGCCTTAGCTCCCTCTCCTATAAATACCTTTGTAATACCCTCACTTGAGGGTTGGTTGTTCAATTCACTCTTTCACTCCTACGCATAACTCTTCAATATTCTTATACGTGTGTTTGTGTGGTTGTTCATCCGATCTCTTCCTTTCTATTTCTTCTATTGATGCTTGTGTTACTAATATGGGAACCTAACAGTGGTATCAATCGCCAAATAGTTGGGTGAATCGGTATTGTTTTTGAAGTAAGTTTTGGTCTTACGCGTAACATACGGTTCCAAACTTGGTCACGCTTAAAAACTCATTTTTTACACTTTTCAATCCAAGATTCTTGTACTTTCAACGTTTTAAGGTGTTAAAATATCTGTTTTTGGCAAAAAGTTTCAACCTTTACGCGCATATCATTGTTTTTAAGCTTGGTTTTATACGTGGGTGTATATCTACGCATAAGGTGTTTAGAAGTTTTGGATCATCAAGTTTCACACTTTTGTGTTATTTTGGTGATATTAAAGCTATTTCATCACAAAAATCTGGTTTGGAAACATCAGTTGGCAGAAATCAGTTTTGGCTATTTTTTACGCGTAACAAAACCCTAATCTTACGCGTAACTCATCCTTGGTTTGATCTTCAGTTTCGTGGATTACTCAGTGTTTTTCTTGCTTGGATAAGCCTGAAAACACTTCGACTTTGGATATTTTTTGCACTGTGATAGTGTAAAAGATCTTTTGGGCAAAACCCTAATTTTACGCATAAGCTTAAGCTTACGCGTAGAACTCGTTACGCATAAGATTATTCTTACGCCTAAGCTCTGTCTTACGCATAAGTTAATCCTACGCCTAAGTTTTCTACGCTTAACTTTCTGGTTACGCATAACTTTAGTGTTTTCTCATTTCTTACGCGTAAGCTAATTCTACGCTTAACTATTGCTGTTACGCGTATCTTTGGTGTTTTTACGCATAAGTGTTACTTTGCCTTTACGTGATTTCTACGCCTAAGGATACTTCATCAACATCTTTTCATTCGACTACAAAGATCCATTTAACAACACAAGTTTTCAACATGTCACAACCACCATACTCTAGCTATTTTCCTTACACTTATAATCAACAACAACAACAACAACTAAGTCCACAACATCAACAATTTAATCATCAACAACAAATTTATCAACAACAATTTTATCAACAACATACTCCACAACTTGGAGCAATTCCACAACCTCAAATGGTTCAACCACCACCTAGTCTTCAAGTACAACCTTACACAAACTTCTACAATCAACATCCATCCAGGAGTACTATGAAGGAACCGACATGGTTTGGCAAGATGTGTGAAGCCTTAAGTAGCCAACAATCAATTCATGAAGCTGGCTCACTTGATAGACCTCCAATGCTCACTCCCGGTAATTATGATCAATGGGTGATAAGGTTCTTTAGGTTTTGTGATCTCAAGAAGCCACATGGAAAGTTCTTAAAGAAGGTCATTATGGAAGGTCCATTTTAGATGCCTACTGTTGTCACACCCGCAGATCCTAATGCCAATCCACCAAGAGATGCTGTCACCAACATTGCAACTGTCTCAGACCTCACAGGCGATGAACTTATACATTTTGAAGCCGATGAACTAGCAATGCAATACATCCTTTTGGGATTACCCAATCCGATCCTTCGAAGTGTTGATGCTCAAAAGACTGCTAAAGCAATGTGGGAACATATTAATCTTCTTATGGTAGGCACCACACTCAATCAGGAAGACATGGAATCCAAAATCTACTTGGCTTATGAACATTTCATGATTGAACCAGGAGAGACATTAGAGTCATATCATCATCGCTTTTCAGACATCATCAATGATTTGGACAAAAACAATATCATCATGCCACGAATTGCTGTCAACACTAAGTTCCTAAGTAGTCTTGGTCCGGAAAGGGAGAAGTATGTCATTTTTCTCCGTCAAGCTAAGAATCTCCATCATGCTACATACGGATTGTTGTACGACTATTTGAAGCCTCACCAAAAAGAAGTTGACAAAGAAAGGGCTATCCGTGGACTCCCGGATCCACAGTCACTTCCGGACAATCAACAACTTGTTTTGTGGGCTCAAACTAGTGTTCCTCCTCAACCCGCTCCTCAACCCACTCCTCAACCAACTGCAACAATTACACCATATAATCCATCACAGCAACAATCTCACGAAACTCAATTGGTTCCATACAACAACAACACTGATCAAGCACTTTACAGTGAATCCAATGAGGATACTGAAGCTTTTGATGCCCTGCAGCAAGGATTTGTCATGATTGCTAGAGCCTTCGGTCGATATTCCAACAAATCCAACAATCGCATTCGTACCTCATCCAACACAAGAAATCAGGCTGTGGTTAACAATGGAAGAGTTGAAGTTCAGAATCGTGGTAATGTTCGCCGATGGGAGGTGGTCCAGGGTTTAATGCTGTGGGAAGGAATAACATGGGTGCTCCGCAACAACAAAGGGCTCAAGTGGTTGAACAAGGGAATGCTCAGAATGGGGTTAATGGTCTTCGTTGTTATAACTGTAATGAGAAGGGTCATCTGGCTAATGCATGCCCTAAGCCGAGTACAAGAGGCAATGCTTATTTCAAAGAGGCTTTGCTCTTGGCTCTCAAGGATGAAGCTGGAGGAACTCTTACCAACAAGGAACAGAGCTTTATGGCAGATGCAGACTCAGATGATGATATGGAGGACTTGTAGGCCAATGCAGCAGTTATGTTGATGGCTAATATGCACGAGCTACACATGAGTGACACAGGCCCAGTGTATGACACTGATGGCTTGTCTCAGGTACCCGAACAAACCATATTTATCTCTGATCTAATATCTCCGCCAACATCTGAATCCGGCGAGGCTCAGAATGCTCAAAATGAGTCGTCCACATCTCATTCTGACGATTTTCAGCTAGACCCCGTAGTTACATTTGACGATCAAGATGAACTTATGGTTTCCTTTGATACTCAAATTGACTCCATGGTTATACTTGAGGATTTGAATATTGATCATGTTGTGACTCACGTTGAACACGCTGAACCTTTGCCTAATCCAGATATTGATCTGTTACTTAAAGACAAACAATCCCGAATGGAAGAATGTCGTGCATTAAATCAGACCTTACACAGTAAAAATGCACTGTTAACCAGGGATCTTGAATGCTTAAAACGGCAACTCAATTTTTTCAAAACTCAAGAAAACCGTGAAAAAGGTTTTGAAGCCGCTTTTGCTAAATCTCATCAAAACGAACAATCTTTAGAACGCCAGATGCGTGATCTAGCCGCTTTGAAGAATGCTTTGTTGTCTCAAATAGAACAACTGAAACATGAACATAAACAACCAATTAACGCTCTTACCTTGGAAACTCAAAAAGCTAAGGCTGAGTTGTTAACTTGTCAAAAACAGTTCTCTGAGTACAAAAAGCATTCCACGAAACGAATAGATAACTATCTTGAAGAAATTGTCGACTTACAAAACAAAATCAAAGAGTTTCGAAATGTTGTTTATAAACATGGTGAATCAATCACAACGATTCAAAAGTTTACTTTCAAACCAAATCCAAATGGATATGGACCGAATCTTGCTGATTACAAACCTAAGTTTTCACACCGAGCATTCAAACCAAATCCTGAAGTTTACAGTGGAGAACATAGAATTGATGATTCAATTATGACTGTTGTTGAATATAATCGCATGGAGGAATTAGATGCTGATGACGAGAGTCGGTCAAAATGGAAAATGTCGTTTATAACAAACCATTTAACTATTCAAAAGCCGTAACTTTTGTCATACAACAAGATACTTCTAACAAACCTTTGGTTATCACACCAGTTTCTAAAGTTAGTCCCCAACACAATGGTGCACAAATTAATGGTCCTTTACCTTCACTTAGTGTAGTAAAAACTAAAGCCGAAAGTTGTCACGTTATCAAATATTTTGACACTTTCTTATCTGACCTCAAAATTTTGGAACATGAGATTGAATTTCATTCTGAAATAAAAGTTCAACATTTTCAATCGCCAATGGCGCGAGAACATAGATATATTCTTCAGAAAAGAATTTTACCCCATGTCAAAAATTTGAAAACTTGTGCACTATATTGGGAAAGGGATTTTCACAAGGAACTTGGTCTCATGAAAACAGTTTTCGAGAAAACAGAAACATCGATTTCAAATACTAAACGTAAAAAGAAACTATTGAGAAAAGATGTTGATCGACTCTTGAAAGATGTTATCTGTGCTGATATCAATAATCTTGTGTTATTACAATCTATTGCATATGCATCTGATCATATCTCTGCTGATTCTATTGATATTGTTGTGAATACTGATACGGTGCATCAGATCGAGTCTTTAAAAGTTGAAAACGAACGACTGTTAAACGAGCTTTCAAATTCAAAACGTCGTCTTCAATGGTGTCAAAAAGATTGTCAAAATCGTGAACTTGCTTTGCAAAACAAAATCAATCAGTTGCAATCCAAAACGTTTAATCCAAAAATTGAGCAACTGGATGATCAAAACTCGTCTTTGGAATGTCAAATCTCAAAATATGAACAAGAACTTGTAAAAGTGAAAAAGGAATATGGTGTCATATTTGATTTACTCAAACAGACTCGTGATGAAGCATCAAACGAACTTGATCATTATCTTGCACACACTAAAGAAGTCATGAATTTTGCTGGAAATCTTCGTTCCGAAAATCAAGATTTGGTGCACACTATCATTAAGTTAAGGGAAATGTTAGGAAAGTATGAACAAGTTCAGCCTAGCATCATTAAGAAAATTGCACCTGTAACCCTTAGCAAACGTGAACCCAGAATGCCTAATGATAAACCACAAGATACTAATGTGCTTCCCTCTCTGAAACAGAATAGTTGCCTCTTTTCCAAACGTCCGCACTTCACAGCCTAGGAGCAATACAAGGAAGAATAGGTAGTTGCGACCTAAGAAAAGAACAATAAAGAATGCTGAAGTAGAAGAACACCCTAGGACTTTGAATAAGACTCACGTTGCACCCACTTTAGATATTGCGTCCGACAAATGTAATGGAAAAAGTGTTGTAACGAATGCTAAACCTTTAAGTACTTTTGATATTCAGTCTGATGCTTCTTGTGCTATTTGTCGTAAAAGTATGCTTTCTGATTGTCATGAAAAATGTGTTGCTAGAGCTATCTTGTCTCATTTACGGAATCCTAAGACCCGGAATACCTCTAGGCCCACTACTGCTTCTAAGTCTGTGCTTGGTAAACCGCCCTCTTTAGATTCTAAGAAACGCATTGATGTCCCTGTAGCTCCAGTCTCACCTCAAAGGAATGTAGTACCACCTAATTCATTCACTAAGACTAAAGCTAAGACTAGTTGGAGATGGCAGAAATGGTTACATAATACACTAGGATTTAAATGGATGCCTAAAATCATTGATGTGTGTATTTCTAACAGAACTGCTTCGGAACCCTCTAACTCTTTGGGTTCCACATCTACTTCTATTCCATCTGTGTCGTCTGTGTGTAATGCAAGTGATACAGATCATCCTTTGGATTATTGATAGCGGATGTTCCCGACACATGACAGGCAATCTCAAACTGTTATCAAACTTTATTGCAAAGTTTATTGGCACTGTCAGATTCGGGAATGATCACTTCGCAGCTATCATGGGATACAGAGATTATGTCAATGGCAATATCGAAATTAGCGGGTTTATTATGTGGAAGGCCTCGGTCACAATCTCTTTTCAGTCGGTCAATTCTGTGATGGAGATTTGGAAGTTGCTTTTCGGAGAAAACTTGTTTCATTCGTGATCTACAAGGAAACGATCTTATGTCTGGCTCTCGCAATTCTTGTCTGTACACAATCTCAATGCAAGACATGGTTGCTTCATCTCCCATCTATCTACTCTTAAAGGCTACATCTACAAAATCGTGGCTATGGCACCGTCGTCTCTCACATCTAAACTTTCAAACCATCACCAACCTTGCTCGACACAAACTTGTTGAAGGTCTCCTGAGATTACGGTATTCTAAAGATCACCTATGCTCAGCTTGTGAACAAGGGAAAAGCACTCGTGTTCATTTTTCTTCAAAGGTGGAACACAGCTCTCAACATGTGCTTCATCTACTTCACATGGATTTGTGTGGCCCGATGCGCGTGCAGACGATTAATGGCAAACGCTACATATTGGTAATTGTTGATGACTACTCAAGATGGACTTGGGTTTATTTTCTTAGAAGTAAAGATCAAGCTCCACAGATGATCATCACCTTTCTCACGAAAATTCAAATTCAGCTCCGGAACACCGTCAGACAAATTCGAACAGACAAAGGAACTGAATTTGTGAATCAAACTCTTCTGGAATATTATGAGAAAGTGGGAATTGAGCATCAAACATCTATTGCACATACCCCAGAACAAAACGGAGTGGTTGAAAGACGAAACCGTACGTTAGTGGAAGCTGCCAGAACGATGTTAATCAATGCTAAACTTCGGACTACTTGTGGGTGAAGCTCTCAATTGCATGCTACACTCAGAACCGTTCAATGATTACCAAACGCCATAACAAAACACCTTTTAAGCTTATCCACAACAGAAAACCGAACCTCAAACACTTTCATGTATTTGGATCCCTTTGCTACCCAAATAACGATCGTGATGACTTTGGAAAGCTCAAAGCAAAAGCTGACATTGGAGTCTTTATTGGATACTGTGAGAATTCTAAAGGTTACCGGATCTGAATCGCCGTAAAAAGCGGTTATGGAAACGATTCATGCTAATTTTGATGAGCTTACTTGAAATGGTTATGAGCATCACAGCTTGGAACCCGTTCATAACCGTTTAAACTTCCCTCACACCCCATCATCACCGGTGATACAAGCCCCAGCTTACTCACAACAAATGGAAAAGTTATTTGCTCCATTGTTTAGTGATGACATTGATGAACGTGCTCAAGGTGTATCCGATGTTTCCGCTGCTCAACCTGATCATATTCCAATACCTGATACACCTGCTACAACAACTACGGTTGAAGAAGCACCACCAGTTGACTCTACAACAACAATTGAACAAACTACTTCCAACGACGCTGAACCAACTGATGATGTTATTAATGAAGTACCCCCACCTGCAGATTTTGATCTAAATGCGTTCTTTAACCCATTTGCTAATGAAACTGTTGCACCTGATGTTGCAGAATCATCTACAAGCTATTTGAATCCTCAAAATCTGCACAATGTATACCAACATCAACCCTCTACACATCGTTGGACAAAAGACCATCCTCTTGAAAACATAATTGGCAACCCGAATCAACCAGTCGTAACAAGACAACATCTTCACACAGACGGTGAACATTGCATTTATGCTCTCACTGTCTGCCAATCTGAGCCTAAAAACATTAAAGACGCAATGACAAAAGACAACTGGATTGAATCCATGCAAGAAGAACTCAACCAATTCAAACGTTTTGAAGTATGGGAACTGGTTGAAAGACCAACAGGGGTCTACGTCATTGGTCTCAAATGGATTTGGAAGAACAAATTGGATGCTACAGGGAACGTAATCAGAAACAAGTCACGTCTGGTGGCTAAGGGTTATCGACAGGAAGAGGGTATTGACTTTGAAGAATCATTCGCTCCGGTTGCTCGTCTTGAGGCTGTTCGGATATTTCTCGCGTTCGCGGCTCATATGAATATAACGGTCTTTCAGATGGACGTCAAAACTGCTTTTCCGAATGGTCAACTAAAAGAAACGGTTTATGTCGCCACCGGAAGGATTCGTTGATCCCGAGTTCCCAACCATGTCTACAAACCGAACAAAGCTCATGACGGTCTCAAACAAGCTCCTCGGGCGTAGTACGATAATTTATCATCCTTTTTCATTGCCAATAATTTTACCAAAGGTTCGGTCGACCCAACTCTTTTCATACAATATCACGGGGCACATATCTTAATTGTTCAAATTTACGTGGATGACATCATTTTTGGGTCAACACATAAAAAGTACTCAATCGCTTTTGCAAAACTAATGAAGAAACATTTTGAAATGTCCATGATGGGTGAACTTACGTTCTTTCTAGGACTGCAAGTTCATCAATCACCCCATGGTATTTTCTTGAGTCAGTCCAAATATGCCCTTGAAATTCTTAGCAAGTTTGGAATGCGAACTCGTGACACCTATGCCACACCAATGGCTCATACCAAGAAGTTAGACGCTGATTTACATGGGAAATTGGTGGACCCTACAAAATACCGAAGTATCATTGGGTCTCTCATGTATCTAACAGCAAGTAGACCTGATATTGTTTCTGCCGTATATCTCTGCTCCGTTATCGGTCGAGACCAATTGAAACCCACTCTCTCGAGGCTAAAAGAATCCTCCGATACATCAAGGGAACCATTAATTTGGGGATCCGGTATCCGAAGGATTCTGGTTTTGAACTAATAGTTTTTTCAGACGCGATCACGCAAGATGCTTAGATTCACGGAAAAGTACTTCAGGAGCATTACAATTTCTTGGTGATAAACTGGTGTCATGGCAATCGAAGAAGCAGGATTGTACATCGCTGTCCTCAACCGAAGCAGAATACGTAGCCATGTCGGCGTGTTGTGCTCAAGTCATTTGGATGAGAACATAACTCAAAGACTATGGTTATGTATTTGACAGAATCCTGATGTACTGCGACAATCGGAGTGCTATTGCCATCTCGTGCAACTCTGTTCAACATTCAAAATCAAAGCACATCGATCTTCGATATCATTTCATCAAGGACCACGTGGAACAGGGTACTGTTGAATTATATTTTGTGGGTACTGAGTACCAACTGGCAGATCTTCTCACCAAAGCCTTAGCTCTTGCTAGGTTTAATGAGTTGGTCCACCGGATTGGTATGCGGTGTTTGACTCAAGAGGAACTGAATGAACTCTTAAAACATTCTTTAAAACCAGTCAAATACCAAAACCTCTTTTGTAAATAGTTTTTCAAAAACAAAATACAAAATTATAAAATCAGATAAAACAACAAAAATATTCTTCTATCTATATTTCTTTTTACGTGGCAAGTACAAATCTTCCGTCAACACTCAAATCTTTCAAAATTCAGTATTTTTTTCGATCAAGTGTTGAGGGGGAGAAAGAAAATATTTTTCGGTTTCATAAAACCTTGTACTTGCATGTTACTTTATCCCGGTTGTTTCTTTAAATGGTGGTCACTTTTCTGGTTTACTGACACTCCTCGGACTAAAATTTATAAAACTTCATTATTTCTTAAGTCGAGGGGGAGTGTCGTCAAAATTCTTTCCAAATATTCTTTGTTTAGTCACCAAAATGGAAGTAATGGGCGTTGGATGAAAATGGTTAAGGTGGAGGGACTATAGATGTCAAATGTTCAAACTTATTTTAAACAAAATACCTCCACCAACTTCTTTTTCACATTCAATACTTACATTTAATACACCAACAACCTTCATCCTACGCCTATCATACAATCTCCAAATCCGCTTTCTTGATCATCATTTTGTAAGTGATTTCGTAATCTAAACGTGTTTACAAACAATGGTTTTGAATTATATGCAAATCCAACGGCTAAATCTTGTGTTTGGATGATCTTCGTGTTCTACGCGTAAGCATATGAACACAAGATCATCAGGTGTGAGTTTTTTCATGATATAATGGTGTTAAGATGTTCAAAACTACATACCAAAACCATTCTTATCAATCTAATCCACCCAGAAACACGAATTGTCCGTTTTTCAAAATTAGGGTTCATAAGTCGATTTGGGGGTTTTCATATGTGAGTGTTTTTTGGTTAAAAATATTGTCATAAGATGTTGTTTACAATGTTAATTGACCATAATCATGCTTGGAATCAACCCAGAAACACTAATTGCTCTTTAATTGGAAATTAGGGTTTATGTTCTTAGGAATTGGGTATTTCTTGATTGGCTTAGATTTTGTGTTAAAACTTGGATAAAACGACTCAATAGGCATCTTAAACATCCCAGAACAAGTTTGGTGTTAATCCCATGGTTAAATTTCTTACTCGTAATTCTTAAGCTTTAGGGTTTAGGTTTACGCGTAACATGTGACTACGCATAACTGTTTGATTGAGTGTTCGTGATTAAAACTGTTAGAGATTGAATGTATAAGTTAATGTTGGTGCTATGATGAAATTATTTCAGGTTTACTATGCGTGAAAATTCAAAATCAAGGGTATTTGCCATCTACGCATAAGGATCACCTTACGCGTAGCATGTTATGCGTAAGAGAAATCTTACGCGTAACGTTTACGTGTAAGGTTCTACATAAGGGACTACGCGTATCCTGTGAAGGATATGCGTAAACAGTGACCTCTATGCATAAGGTTGACTTTTACGAGTAAGCCTTACACGTAAGGTTCCATATACGCTTACGCGTAAGCTTTACGCATAAGGCACTCTTTTCCTACGCGTAATATTTCTTACGCGTAAGTCAAGAACCTACGCATAAGCTTGCGTTTACGTGTATACCACTCCTGTTTACCCATAAGCTTGCCATTTCTACGCCTAAGACTAGTTTTAACCTTAATTATGAATTGTTACGCGTGCAAACTTGTAAATAAATAAATCATAATGCAACGAAACCAATAATGTCACTAATAAACTTAAACGTTTAATATGTTGTGAAAAAATAAGTGAAAACATGGACTTTAAAACTTAAAGTTAACCAACTCACGAAACTTATCACGACGTCATTGGACTATTGGACAAACAAGTAACATTGGACTCGTAACAATCATTGACATATCACATTCAATAATTAGACAATAAAACCATCTGTTGACTAACATAATGTCTTTCGATATGTTGGTTCTTTTGGCGAAATATCTTTCAGATCACGACATGGACGCCAAATGCGAATGTGGAAGCACCAAACGTTTCACTGTTGAAGATATCTTCCTCATGGCTATCCGATGAAGATTGGAAAGAACAACCTTCATGTTGATTTTGATACTCTCACCGCCTCGAATCTTCTTGCTTAATTGCTGTGGATATTCAAGAATCATCCTTATCGAACATGCTCACCAATTCGCTACAGTTCTGAGATCTATATTCACCAGTTCTGGAATACAATGCAAAAGATCAAAGGACAAAATGCTGTGACGGTGACGCTCAATGACAAACAAGTCACCATCACACCTGTAGACTTAAGGACTATTCTTCTCATCCTCGTCATCGAACCAATGAATACAATGCTGCACCAACTGAAGAGACCGTCCTGCAATTCATGATCAACATTGGTTATGACGAAGCCACAGGAGTAATCACAAAGCATTCATACGTGGATCTTAAGAATATTCCTCAACCATGGAGAACTCTCTACATCATCATCACCAAATCTGTTTCTGGACGTGACAGTGGCTATGAGCCTCCCTAGCTCATGGAACTGCAAATCTTTTGGGCTTTGGTCAACATGAAGCACATCGAAGTTGAAGCTCTGATATGGGACGACATGATGACATTCCTCAAAAAGCTTGGCTCAAAGATCCCATATATCAGATATACAAAACTGTTGATCCAAAGAGCACTTGGGTATAACCCTGATATCCCCAAGAGAATCAATGACCCCAACAATCACAACATGTTGTATGAACCTACTCTAACAATGATTTAAGGAATCAACAACAAAGAAACAAGGTGTCAGATATTCCGGATCACCTTCTCTCGATGCAATCAAACAGCTTTATTCATACAAAAGGTATCCGTGCAGTTGAAGAAGGCAAAGTTGGTTTTCTCGATGAAAAATCTTCCGCACACCTACTAGGAAAACCAGGAGAGGCAGTACAGGAAGTGTTGCAAGCACTGAGAGTCAAAGAAAGTTCCCTAAGAGGAAACCTCCACTCAAAAGAACAGTTCCCTCTAAGGAAGCTGTTCCCATTCCCATTCCCAAGTCTGAACCGCAAAGAAAGCTAGTGGATGAAAGTTTTGAGGAAACCGAATCAGAAGACGATGCCATCTACTCTGAAACTGCAACCGATGTAACCCCAACAGTAGCTAAACCTCCCAGTCCAAAAGCTGACCAAGGCAAAGGGAAGACTCCAGTACTTGAGCAGGATGAAGAAAGCTCAGATGAAGAGCCTCTGGATACTAACTACAGGAAGAAGTTCAAAATCATTAGACTCCAACACAAGGCAAAAGAGTTTGAACAGGAACAAATGCGTAGCCCCGGAGGGTCAAGTGGTGGTGTCCAATCTACACCAATTCCTGATGCGGTTAATCAACCCGATAAGGGAACTGGTGCCACCACTCTTGAGCAACAACAAAAGAGCCTGGAGGATTCTATTGATTATGACATTGAGGAACCAGAAACAGAGAAGTTTGAAAAAGAAAAAGCTGATGAGGAAGCTCGGATTCAGGCTGAAGAAAAGGCTAAATCTGGACATGATGACAAAGTGAACTATGATGATTTTCTTCTCAACAGTCCAATTCACTCCAAGGAGAAAACTTCTGAACCTCCTAAGGACCCTGAATCTCCTCATGTCTCTTCATCATCAGATTCATCCTCTCACTCTTCACCACCACCATCCAGAAGAACAACCAAATCCACATCCAAATCTGTGAAGAAGCCAACGGATTCTTGGATTTCTCGAGCAAAGACAAGGATTGTTAAAGCTGTCAAGCAGGTCAGGAAGAAAGACGTGCTTTACAAAAAGCTGAATTTTCTGGTGACCAGGTCCATATCTTCATGATGAGAATGACAAGATGTCAGCTGAAAGGGAGTACATCCAGAAGTTCATGCAACGTGATCTTCAAGGGGAAATGAACGAGATGATCAAAGGTTACACTCACAAGTTCCTTCTTGACATCGTTCCTGGTGTGACAAGAGAAATGTACACCAGACAACTCTATCCGAATCTACTGCATTTGGCCAAGCAAACTATGAGATCAACACCTATGACAGTAAACATCAATCCAACTGATCCCATAATATTCTTAGATGCTGAATTGGTTTCCAGGCTAGTATCTCAAATGTCTAAACGATCTGCAACATTTACTTCTTACGAAGGTAAATTGTTTGAAGCATTGCTGGAATACCAACTCAAATCAGCATGAAGAAGCTCAAAGGCCTAAACGTCCAAGAGACGATGAAGACAAGGATAAGGATAAAAATGACGAGCCTAAACGTCCTAAGAAGTCTAGAGAACCATCATCTATGTCACCACCACCCCGAAGGACTTCACCACCAAGACGATCTCCTCCTCGCTCTTCACGACAAACCTCGGGACTCGAGTTACCACCCCAGACAGAGAAAACCGGTGATCACTTTGAGTATACTGGTGGTGACGATGAGGAAGTCCCTGAGCCCCAACAACAACCCACCTCTCCCGATTCAACAAAGAAACCATCATCCTCATCAAGGCCAAAGAAGAAGAAGAAGTCTCCTAAAGCTGATGTCGTCTCATGGCTAGATGAAGATGACACCGAGTTTGAATGGTTTTCTAAACTTGTTGATGCCACTCCTGCCCTAACTGATGATCCAGATATGGTAGAAGGTCGAACATTGGAGCATGCTAAGTTACTGCAAGAAAATTTCCGTGTGAAGAAGATGACGAAATCAGAGTTGAAACGAATCAAGAATGAAGCATTTCAACTACTCAAAGACAGCTCGGAAAGTGCTATTGAAGTTGAATATCACCTTGAAAATATAGCACGAGCCATGTCTAACAACATTGATTGGCTCAACCCTGAAGCAAACATCGACTTCACCAGAAGAGACAACCCTCCATACTACTGGTCTAAACCTCTACCGACGATTGGCCAACCAGATCAACCTAAGATTCCATTTCGCTACTTCTTCAACAATGACTTGGAATTTCTTCTACACGGTAGCGATGGTTCAAAGAAATACGTTACATCACTTACACTTCCGCTTCCTGGCGACCATATACTCTAACTGCATAGCCATCGAAGAAAAGGCTACCCACATGTTTTCCAACAGAGTGGAACGGTATGACATTGATGCAATGTACGGGATTCACCATTGGCCGGAACGCCGACGAATCTACTACAAAAGCTTCCAGGTCCGAAAGTCTCAACATGAAGTGTACAGTGATAAAGGGATAGTTGCTGTTAAGCATGTAACTCTTTCGTCTAAATGGGATTACACCTTCCTCAAGACTATCGTGGTCAAAAGACAAGACGAAAGGGACTATGAATTCTATGAAGCGGACTTTCAGAACTTGTCTCTCAACGACATTGAAGATCTGTATCTTGCCAAAGTACAGGGAAGAATGAGACATTTCTCGATTGAAATTCAACGTGAATACATCAAGTCCTTGCTCATCTTCATCAGAAGCATAGTGATCCAGGAATGTGTAGAAGATTTACAACTTGCTGTTGAATCGTATCAGACTCGTGTCAACTTCACCAAACCTCAGCTAGAACTTCCACGATATCAACCATCTTCCACAATACACTCTTGTCAGCAAACTGTTTGGAGTAGTTTATCGCAGTGAACTACATCACAACTGCTTGATGGCTTGTAGAGATCTTCATAAGTTTGGAGATCACACACTGAAGAGTGTCAGGGACGGCTTGGCTTATAGATTGAAGGCGATACATGAAGGCATTGGGTCTCCAAAGCGATGGAATTCTCAGGATAGACGGGATGTGAAGAGGATCATCACTCGAATTGATGAAAGGTTGTACCGAAGGGACCATTTCAGAACTCTGGAAAGCTTCGTAGGTGGTCGTCCCAGGATTACTCTCACAGGCTATCAACGCCCTGATCGCATTCCTGGAAAGATTGATGGACTACCTGGTACCCCTTAAACTGTTTCTATTTCATATTAATTTGGATGTGTGATTCTATAATGACAATGGCTTGTGCACATAACAGTGTACAACCCGTACTTGTAATGAAAGGACCCTGCGGTACGCTTCAGTGCCACAATCTTACTATCTTATAATGTAGATTAGACCCTCCCTCCTATTAAATTTTTAAGATTTCCTTATATAGTTTTTAAGCAAATACACCGATTAAAACATGATGTACAATTAACTTATGCAAAACTACACACATAAATTGACCTGTCAACAAATACCATTAATGTAGTTTTTAAAATACCCCTTAAGTTAAAAATACAAATTATTAAACCTATTGTACAAACTATGTATCACACTAATATTTTTATATGAAATAATATGCTAAGATATTACAACAAAAAAATATATTTTACTATAAAGTAATTGTCACGGTAAACATATAATAGCAAAATATTGTTCGCCAAATATTTCAATCACAGGGTACCCGCCGCCGCAACGCGCGGGTACCCTGCTAGTCCTATAAAAGGAGCGAAAGCTTCTTACTTTTGAGTAAAACTTATCAAAACTTTCATTTTTCAAAGTTTTGCTCAAAAGAACAAGTACTTCCCCTTATTATTTTCGAAACCTCAAAAGTTTATATCACTTGTTGAGGGGGAGTATTTGATCAAAAACTTTGTTCACAAATTGTTCTTCGTGTAATCTTCCCACAAAACTCAAAATGGCCATATTTATTCTCAACATTTCATCAAAAATAACATTTATATGCCATTTTTGAGGGGGAGAAAAATTATGTGATAAGAAATATGTTGTGTTTTGCTATTGAATCCTCGTGTGAAAAGACTTCAACCCATGAATTGACGGGATCTGAACAGTCATACATTGAAAAGATTTGTCTTCCAAGACTTATCCAAGTAAATTGTACCTATTCGAGAAGCTCTTGATAGACATGAACTTTGACGGGTTTGACAACCTCTCGGGGTTGTCCACATCTTCAAGGAAGTTATTAGAGCTAGTTGTCACCTAAAGCTGACAATGTATCTCTTTAACTATGCAACGTAATCGTGTCTCGCAAGGAATTGTCTATCTTGAGTTGATCAATTCAAAAAGTGCGCGCTCTTTCCTCACTGTGCAGATTTATGAAACTCTTAAGCACATGTGGAGGGGGAGTATTTCTGAAAATCTAAAACTCTTGAAGTGTTCAAACATGGTTTTTCATTCACAAACACTTCGAGAGATTTTCATGAAAATGGTTTTATGGCAATGGAGTTATAAGGTGATTAAGGTTAGGAATAACCGTCCTATGATCCGCCAGAACCGGAGGGATCTACCCAAGGACACTACCAATAGTTAGAATTAGAAGTCTTTAGGTATGATTATAAAAAGGAGAAAATGAGAATCGGAGAAAGAAGGAGTTGAAGAATTAAAAAGAAATGCAAAGAAAAGGGTGAAAAGAAATAGCCCTCCAGATTATTCAACTTAGGGCAGTGATTGAGTTCAAGACAGTCAAGTTTATCACACAAGCTAACCACTTGTGAATGGTCAACCGTAATAAACTTCAAACAGCTTAGAAACAATGCTATTAAGATCTGGAGAGTATAGTGTTTCCACATGTCGTTAAGTCCCACGGAGGATTAATGGTGTTTAACACTTTCAGATGTCGAATAATCACTAAGGATAGTGATCAGTAAGGATTGTGAATGATAATTACACTACTGATTGATTGGAATGGTATTTGGATACAGAATTGATAAACACAACAATCAGATTAAAGAAACGTAAATACGTACGTTTATTAAACTACGTAAACGTATAAAACAAAACGTGAGTTTAAAGAAATAAAAGACCTACAAATATGAAAATGATATTTTTACAACCCTAATAATAAAAGAAAATTATTATAAAATTAAAATTATTAACTATTTATGTAATTATTATTAATTAAAAACTATTTTAAACTATTTAATAATACTCTAAAATATAATAAAATATGAAATAAAACTAGAAAAATGAAATTATGATTTAGAAAAATCTAAAATATTATAAAACTTATTTTAAAACTGAAAATATATTTATGACACTTTTTATCTATTTATTATTAATTAATTACTATTTATTAATTATTAAAAATACACTTAAATACAAGAAAATATAAAAATAACCTGGAAAATTGAAATTTTAACTTAGAAAAATCTAAAATATTATAAAACTAATTTTAAAACTGAAAAGATATTTTTTTTTGTTTTTTATTTATTTATTATTAATTATTTAATACTTTTAACTATTTTTAATTCTAATAAATACTAAACAAGATGAGAAAATTCTGAAACTTTTTCTAAAAATATCCTATGGTGACAGAAAACTAAGAAAATTATAAAAACAGAATTTGCTTAATAATAAGCTGAAAAGAAAAATTAAAAAGCTAATTTCTATTAAATAAACGCTATCACTATTTTAAAAAGGATTTTTTTGTGTTTTTTATTTTTGAAAACTATTTAACTACTGATATTAAGTAACTTTAATGAAAACAAAAATTTTACAATTTAAAAATAAGCTATTTAGAAGCTAAAAATCTCAACAGTGAACTTATAAGCTTATTGAGAGGATTTTAAGCTTAAATAAGCTGCACAGTTGAAAACAAAAGTATAATAAGCTACAAACAAGCTAAATGAACTCAAATGAGGACCCCCACAATTTGCACAACAAAGGTATTGAGGAGAGAAGTTCTGAAACGATGTATCATTGAATTCTTGATAGTACGGTTGTGGTTCGTATGCATTCTGAGGAGGGTAGTTGAAATCGTTCTGAGGAAAATTGAAGGAATTAGGATTAGAATCATAAGCGCATGAATTCTCGGCACAAATCGAACAAAATCCATCAGTAAGATAGTTTCCACACCACTCGCACATACATTTGTAGCAACGAAATCCTTTTGGTAACACGTCTCCACAACCGTAGCAATAATCGTGATCGAACGAAGGTATCTCGGGTACGGGAGTAGGAATCGAGGGCTCAACAACATCATAATTGGTATTTGTAGCGGTACTTCCCGAAGTTAACTTTAGACGAAGTTCATTAAGGTAGTTATCAATCATGTTCATTCCGTCCCTAAGGAAATCTTCTGAAAAACGTCTTGAAGATTCCGGAGGTGGGACAAGTGGTGTGCTCTCAGAGCTAGCAGTTTCCACCACTTCCGTTTTGGTCTTCGGTTCTTGCTCTTTTCGCTTAACCTTAACCGTAAATCGCGAAAGATTTTGATCAATTCTAGACGGTTTGGGCTCAGAAACAATAGAACAAACATCGGGTTGTGGCGGATGGTCGGAAAAACTTGGAGAATCATCGAGAGAGGTTTTATCGGATAATTCGCACCAATAGCAATATTTGCTTGCACCCATCCTTCCACACCGCTTACATAAACAATCCTGATTCTGACAATAAAGCTGATACTCTTCCATACGGCTTTTGCAGTGAAAACAGCGACGATAATCGAACGTCGCCATGAGAATTAAACATGTAGAGGGTTAAAGAGATAGAATCAAATGGATAAGAGGAATGAGAAGAATATTTTTGGATTTTTCGAAGACGAGTGCACATGCACTTTCAAAAACAACACTTTAAATTAAAACAAGACCGAGGCAAAACACAGTGAACTTAAACCAATAATCACAAGCGTATTCACGCAAGTGACACAAAGGCAAGTTTTGAATCTTTGGTTCGGGAACTTATTATGATAACACTCAAGTTGAGAAGTGTTATATTGATTGTGTGTTCTATTTTATTTAAAACAACAAGCAAAATATTTTTGTATTTTTATCTTTTACATATATACAAAGAAAAGAAAATTATTTTTGTATTTTTGTATTTTTATAAAAATAATAACTTCACGAGGAAGGTTCTTCAAGTCACTAATCGCAAAAACCACGATATTGTCGCAACACACCTCCCCGGCAGCGGCGCCAAAATTTGATTCGATCGTTGTGAGTGGTGAAAATAAACACAATATCAATTTATCAAATTAATCGTGAAATTTGACAAATCAACCTTTTAGGAAAAGGGTTAACGTGCCAAAGCTCACGAGTGTGAATAAAGTGATACCGGGAAAGTGATTTGCCCGGGTCGTGTCCCAACGAGGTGTGAAATTGACGGAGTCGTTGAGTTTCGTGATTATGGACTTGAATTGGTTTAACAAATTTGGATTTTTTTATTACACTAATCTACAAATTAAAGAACGGGAATAAAAATAAAGCACATAAAACTAAATAAACTCTAAATAAACTACTATTAAGCCTAAGAAACAATAAAACTAAGCTAAACTACATCCTAGGGTGCTAAAATGCAAAAACGATAAAAACCGGGAACACACCGAGCCCCGAAAGTGAAAAAGATGTAATTTAAGGCCTACGAGTGCAAAACTAATTTTCCTACATTCTACATGACTAAAAATAATTTTAGGAAAAAGCTGGGTATTATTTTGAATTTTATTTTATTTATTACGAATTAAAAACGATTTTAAACTAATTAAATATTTAAAAATACTAAACTAATTCCTAAAAATCTAAATTTTTTTACAAAAGTGCTTTAACGGATAAAGAATCTAGGAAAAATAAAAATAGGATGCTAGCTTATCCAGATAAGTTGGAATAAGCTAAAAGCTACTACTAAACTTAAACTGCCAAACTAAGTTATATATCTAATTGTGCAAGAAAATAACCAAAAAGACCCAATGGCAAATTGGACTAGAGTGTGGTGTTGTGGTCGTGCAAGCGAGACTAGCATGTCCTGTGTTCGATTCCCACTTACTCCCTTCTTGGCTATTTATTTTATTTTTTCTTTTTCCTGCTTTTGCAATTCAAACAAGGGAACAAGATAAGCTATTTTTTTTTTAACTGAAACTAAACTTCAAACTTACAAATAAGCAAGTATCGATACCAAAAAGGAAATAGAAGCTGAAAGATTATAAGGGACTGTTTGGTTCTTTGGGTGCCAAAGGATAAATAAGCTACAAGAACATATCAATGATTCATATGCAGGTCTAAACTCTAAAGGCATTAATTGGGAGCTGAAAGAAGCATGAAACAAGAATGAAAAAGCTAATAAAAAGGCCAACTGATGCAGCCACGAACCTAACCCAAACACCACTATAAGCAACTTTTAAGCTAAAAAAATAAATAGGAAAAGCAGGAGATAAGCAAAGAACATTGAACAAGTAAGCTGACTTTCAAACTAGGCATCTACAATAAGTTATAGGACAACAAAAAGAATCACTGAAATGGGAAATAAGCAATTGGCAACAGTTATACTAAGGGGAACTTAAAGCTAAAAAAAATGGAAATAAGCAATCTAAAAGCCTACGATTTAGCACTAATAAACGCTTAAAGCTGACGAGAATGATTAAGTGGCCATAATAAACACTTAACTAAGCCAAATTGGAGACCCAACATGGGTCAAAACAAGATTTTGACCCACAAACCAAGCTAATCCAAACACTCACTTTGGGACAAAAACAGATTTTTTAAACTGAAGAGATTATGGTGACTTTAAAAACTACTTTGTAAAGTAAAACAATAACTAAATTAACCTTCAGAAAGCTTGTAACAAGAATTTGAAACTACAATGGCAGTTGAAAACCTGGAGATCAACTAAAAAAAAGTTCTTTACAATACTGAAAACACAATTGGATTTAAACTAAACTGAACTGAAATAAAATGACAATAATTTAAACGAAATTTAAAATAAAAGGGACTAGAACACTAAATTCTAGACCATCTTTACACTAGACATCTAATATCTATTTATACAGGAATAATAATAAAAAAAAATGCTTTCTCCTTTTTCTTGGCTTCTTTCTTCTTGTGTTTTCTCTGTGAGTGCAAACAAGCCAAAAGCCAAAAACCATCTTGTGCTTCTTTCCTGCCAATCTCCACCCTTCAATTGTTAGGTACAACTTTGGAGTAAATCTGAGCCGTCTATGAGAGGATTTTTTGCCTTTGGATTGCCAAGGTGGAATGGGATACATGTGACTATGTCTTGGGGAGGGGGTGAGTGGGTTTGGGAATTGGGATCAGCTGGGTAAAAGGGTGATTAGGGGTTCCTGGGTTTTGGGTAAAGAGGAAGAAAGGAGGGAAAGCAGGATCGTTTTATTTTTTTTGGGCGGGTTCAAATGAGTGGCGGGTAAAGAGATAAAAGGGTAAGATTTTTTTTTTTTCTGGGTTAGGTTTTTAGTTGTTTTTCCCCCGCTCACTCTCAGAACGTGTCCCGGGCTCCAAAAGTGTAGAAAATCACTTCCCGGCTACGTCTTGACTGCACTTTTTCCGGTTTCAGCTCGATTTTTCCGTTTTTGCTCTGTTTTCAATCTTTTTGTACCTGAAAGACATAAAACACACTCCAAGGATATTTTTGACATATTTTGATCGTATTTGGGTGTTTTTAGTCATTTTTGTGGTCTTAGGTGGGTAAAAACGATGAGTGAATAAGCACTCATCAGTGGGCTTATCAGTCCAAGACAACAACTAATAACAACATTTAGCTAATATTAGATTTTTGACATGAAAATTGCATAAACTGAGAATGATACTGAAACTTGAAATTGATTGCTTAAAAAGTTGTACAATACACTGCTAATACTTAAACAAAGACTTGAAAGATTAAAATTACACTGGAAATTGATATTTTACTAAAACGACATACATTAAGAAAAATTATTCTAGATATGTCTATACATTGCACCTATCTCCTTATAAAGTTCTTTTTGAGACTTCTTGTCAACCTCTGAACATTTCCCACTCATTTCCAGCCATTGGATCTTCACAATTCATCATAATCGTACAAGTGGAATTTTGGCGCCAAATATCTTTTGAGCAGGTTTTTGCATTTAATGAAGTTTGGGAGGATGTGGAGGTGGAGGTGGAGGGGGACAAGGGTAGATAGCTGGGAGAGGTGGTAGACAGGTGGTGGTGAGGTGGAGAGGTGGGGAAAACCACTGGTTTTGGTTTAACAGGTTTGGGAGAGGAAGGTGAACAGAGGTGTGGTTTGGCGCATTTGACTATTTTTGACAGAGTGATATAATAAGTGGGGGTTCAAAAATGGGGGGTCACAGGTGTTGACAGGGGTTCTTTTGTTTTGGCTGGGGATCAAAATACACAAAGGGCCATTTGGATTAAGCTTATATACAAGGACCATTCATGTAATTTCTGGATTTTTGAGGGACCAAAACTGAACTTTTTCCAATGTTAACACAAGGACCAAACTTGACAATCTTTAATAGTACAAGGACCACTATTGCATAAAATTCCATTTTTATAAATCCAAGGACTATTTTTGACATTTTTCAAAGTTGAGGGACCAAAGTTGTAAATATGCAATTTTAAAACTTTGAAGGGTTTGTTTTGACAACTTTTGAATCCCATGGACCTTAAATGATATTTTTCTTTATTTTGATTTACCAGGGACTAGATTTTGACAACTTTTGAAACTTGGGGGACTAAAACTGCCAATTATGCAAACTTGATGCGTTTTTCACCTGTTTTTGATTTTTTTGCATTTAAAACACATAAAACACTTATTTGTGATATTTTCATCATTTTAATGCATTTCTGAGTGTTTTCAGATGTTTTTGCAGTTTAAATGGTACAAAAATGATGAGTATTTAGACACTCATCAATCCCCCATACTAAGATATTGCTAGTCCCTAGCAATATTTTGAGAAAACTTAATGGATTTCATCTCTTTACCAAAAGCCATTACTTCTGGAGTAGCCAATTGTTTTAGTTCAAGTAAGAACCTTGGTACAATGATAACCAAATGATTTTGAGCAAATCATAAGCTGTAAACGGATTTGATTTGTCTTTACCAGAAGCCGTTTGCTTCTGGACTAGCCAACTCTTCACTAATTAAAGATATGGTGAGCTGAACACCATACAATTTTGGGCAAATTGCAAGCCATTAACGAATTTGATTTATCTTTACCAAGAGCCGTTTGCTCCTGGATTAGCCAATCCTTATGTGGGTTAGACATGGCGGACTGATTACCATTTGCTGAGTAAGTGAAAAACACTTACTCCAAAAAAAATTTGGCCAAAACAATGGGGGAATTGGGTGGTATAATTACATGATAAAATTTGTGAGAATTCCCCCCCACACTTAGAAATGAATATTGCCCTCAATATTCAAAGTACCGGCGGTTATGCCGAAACATAGAACGTAAAAGGGAAATACTACGGCCATTATTTTATTTTTGATATATACACATTTTTTTTAGAGAGCTTATATACAATAGCGGGGGGCAACTCCCCCACACTAGGGTGGTAGAAAATAGAAAGAAATCAGAAATATGGGTGAAAACCCATATGGTGTGTGCTACTGTTTTTGATTCCCGAGTCACTAGCTTGACTCGATCCCCGCATTCATTGGTTCATGGGGAAAGCAAAGTGGAAAACCAATCTCGATCGGACTTTCGTTCATAGTGTATATGAACATCAGAAAGTTCCACACCGACGAGATACAACCGCGGTATTTTTAATAGTAGAAACTATAAAGGATAATACCGGGGTCAAATATGGTGTCCTCATTCCCGAAAGAGAAAAGGGAAAGAGCAACCACACCATTTGTGAAGAATGGAATAAATATGTGCATCAAAATGCATGTCCATTCCTCATCAGTAAAAAACAGATCACCAATTTTTTCATTTTTAAGCTTAGTCTTGAAGTTTGTATGGTGATTGTCAACAGAATTTCCGGTAGGGAGGGTTGGAAACGGTTCTTCAATCAACAGATTTTCCAGAAAAAGGATGTCTCCCTCCGAATCAAAGTAAGTATTATCAATTCCTGTTGGAATCGACTCATCACTAAGAAAGGCATCGACTTCATTCCAAAAGTTGTCATCTTCCTCATCCGGAGTGAGAGAAGGGATGTAAGAGTCGGAAATAATAAGACTAGGAGATGATGGATCATTTTTGAGCAATTCTTCAATGGGAAGAATGTCTCCCATTGGATCACAAACATCATCATTCAATCCAGATGAAACTGAAGATAGTTTGGTTTCATCCACAGAGTTAACGAACTCGATACGATAAAAATGATTCCGGAGGTGGGACAAGTGGTGTGCTACTAGAGCTAGCAATTTCCACTACTTTCGATAAAGTCTCCGATTCTAGATCATCATCATCAAGAACACTCTTGACTTCCTTGGTACAACTTTCAAACCATTTGTTTGAACCCGGGTTGATTTTCAAATCTTTAGCTCGACGCTTTTGGTGACTCCTCTTAACCGTGAAATTTGAGAGTGTTGCATTGATTTTTCAGATTTTTGATCAATTGTGGCAACACTATGTTTGGATAGAGGTTTGGAGTTCTGGTTGATATTAAACGTGAGTTCTTCGTTGTCAACCCGTATAGTCAACTCTTCAGCATATACATCGATTAGAGCACGGCTCGTTCTCAAGAAAGCTCTCCCTAAGATGAGGGGAACTCTAGGATCTGCATCAAAGTCTACTACAACAAAGTCAGTAGGAAAGTGAAACTTTCCTACTTTTACCACGACATCCTCGGCTATCCCAAGTGGACGAGTTATGGTACAGTCCGCTAGCTCAAGTGTCATACAAGTAGGAGTAAGTTTAGGAAGAGACAGTTTCTTCCATACTGAGAGTGGCATGAGGTTAATGCTAGCGCCAAGATCGGCCAAGGCGGAGCATTGAACCATCCCCAAGAAATCACACGGGATTAAAAACCTGCCGGGGTCTTCAAGCTTTTTAGGAAGCTTATTGAGAAGGACCGCAGAGCATTGCTCATTGAGAGGGGTTTTAGCCATTTCAGATAACTTATCTTTGTTGCTCAGTAAGCCTTTAAGCGTGGATGCAAATTTGGGCATTAGAACGAGAGCATCAACGAAGCTTATATCAAAGTGCAGTTCATTGAAAATTTGGAAAAAATTTTCCATTTGCTCTTTGGTTTTGTCTTTGAGCTTCTCTTCATGCAATCTTGATGGGTAAGGAAGTTGACTAGACTTTTGAGCCGGGACGGAAGTCATTTCTGGCTCAGAATTAGTCTTCGGAATTTCGGGTTCCAGACTTAAAGCTTGGACTACCGAAGGTGGGACGTGTGCGATACTTCGTGGGCTTGAGAAATGCACCTTGTCCGTAGTATCCTGGGTAACTTGATCATTGCTCCGGTGGAGGAGGCATTGGAGTCGAAGGTCCATTGTGCGTCTTACCACTTCTGGTTGTGATCGCCTTTGCATCGCCCCTCGGGTTAGCGATCGTGTTGCTCGGAAGTTTTCCTGAGCCCGAGGGTTGATCATTTAAAGACTTCTTAATGTCAGAAATCTGGCTAACCAACAACCTGTTCATTTCATCTTGGGATTTCATGAATTGTTTCAATAGCTCATCAGATGATGGTATCGAGGAGGTGGAGGGAAATTTTGAGGTCGTATGTTTTGATTATGACCTTGTTGTTGAAAATTCCCTTGGTTAGGATTCACATTTCCCTGAAATTGATTTCCTCGATTGAAATTGTTTTGATTAAGGTTTCCTTGATGTTGGAAACCTTGATTTGGTCCGCGATAGAAATTACCTTGGTTTTGATAACCTTGGTTCATTCTAGGTTGGTTCTGATTCCGGTTTTGTATGTTAGGATTTTGGTTAAACCGGTGGTCCCTGATAAGTATTAGCACGGTAGTTTGGTTCATTTTGAGGACGGTATTGATTACCTCCCTGATGTGAAGTACCGACTATAGCATTGGCTTCAAACGGACTACCATCGGTGGCAGTACTGTTGTAGTATGCATGAGGGCCACCACAAGTAACACAGACCTCGACTTTCTTCACTTCACCATGTCATGGTGTCTGTGTGAAAGTGACTTTCTTTTGGTTAGCAAGAACCAAAGCTCTAACAATATCTGTGAGTTTGTCAATCTTAGCATCGGTGCTAGATGTACTCACATGAGATGAAGTAGAAGGTCCTGCATTAGACTGAGTCTGATATGGCTTTGTTCGGAAAGGGCGGACCTAGGACTTGTTTTCAATGATTTGCAAGGCTTCTTTTGTGGTCTTGCTCAGAAATTACCTCCCGCGGAGGCATTTAAAGAGTCTTGGTCAGCTTGTCTCGCACTATTGTGAAAGTATCCATTTGCATTAACTCGGTAAAACCATGATGCGACACTTCAGGAGCAACTCTTTGTAACGATCCCATGCCTCCCCGAATGATTCATCAAATCTTTGAGAGAATTTCATTATCTCATTCTTAAGACTTGTAGTTCGGGATGGAGGATAGAATTCGTTAACAAACTTAGTGACTAGGTCTTCCCATGTCTCAATGGAACGAGGGGGTTGTTTCTCAAGCCAATTCCTGGCTTGTCCCTCTAGAGAGAATGGGAACAGAAGAAGCTTAATTGCTTCATGTGGGACATTCTTGTATTTGATGGTAGATGCAATCTTGTTAAACCATCTAATATGTGCATGAGGATCATCCCGCTCAAAACCATAAAATTGGCTTTGGGTTACAAGATTAAGCAACCCGGTTTTGAGCTCGAAGGTATCAGCCACGATGGTGGGACAATAATGGCATCTCCGTAACCCTCGATGGGTGCTTGGAGAAGCTCATTCATCGGTTTATCTTCTGCCATTACGACAGGGGGTGGTGGTACTAGACGCCTCGCCATTTACCGGCTGAAGGAGCGAACGTCCTCTACGCACTACGAGGAATATTTGCAAGCTCGAAAGTGGACTTGTAGAGTGGAAGAACGAGCGCATGCACTAAGTTTTAAAAATCGCCAAAAACAAATGCGAGGCAAAACGACAAGTGAACTTAAACCAATAATCACAAATGAAATGGCTTCTTTGAAAAAGGTACACCAAATCACAAGGACACAAAGGTAAGTTTTAAATCTTTTGTTCGGGAACTTATTAATGGTCACACCGCCAGTTGGTAGGTGTAACTGCCTTGATTTATGCGGTGGTTGATTTTATGTATTTATTAAGTACCACTAAAAAGACGTAGGTATGGATTTGTGCTGAGAGTTTAAAAACTTTTGACAATATTTTGGTATCGCCTCGTTTAACCAAATCGTACTGCTTTAAGAATCACCTTAAAGAAAATACAAGATAGAAAACGTTACGATTGTTTTGTTGTTTTATATATTTTTTTGGTGTTGTTAACACTTTAGGAAAAGTGTTAATGAACTTTTTGATTACTTTACAAAAAACTGTTTACAAAAGGTGGTATATGTGCAAGTACGGATCTGACAATGCTTAAAACACGCTAAAGCCTCCCCGGCAGCGGCGCCAAAATTTGATTGAGTTCCAGACAGTCAAGTTTATCACACAAGCTAACCACTTGTGAATGGTCAACCGTAATAAACTTCAAACAGCTTAGAAACAATGCAATTAAGATCTGGAGAGTATAGTGTTTCCACAGGTCGTTAAGTCCCACCGGAGGATTAATGGTGTTTAACACTTTCAGATGTCGAATAATCACTAAGGATAGTGATCAGTAAGGATTGTGAATGATAATTACACTACTGATTGATTGGAATGGTATTTGGATACAGAATTGATAAACACAACAATCAGATTAAAGAAACGTAAATACGTACGTTTATTAAACTACGTAAATGTATAAAACAAAACGTGAGTTTAAAGAAATAAAAGACCTACAAATATGAAAATGATATTTTTACAACCCTAATAATAAAAGAAAATTATTAGAAAATTAAAATTATTTACTATTTATGTAATTATTATTAATTAAAAACTATTTTAAACTATTTAATAATACTCTAAAATATAATAAAATATGAAATAAAACTTGAAAAATGAAATTATGATTTAGAAAAATCTAAAATATTATAAAACTTATTTTAAAACTGAAAATACATTTATGACACTTTTTATCTATTTATTATTAATTAATTACTATTTATTAATTATTAAAAATACACTTAAATACAAGAAAATATAAAAATAACCTGGAAAATTGAAATTTTAACTTAGAAAAATCTAAAATATTATAAAACTAATTTTAAAATGGAAAAGATATTTTTTTTTTTTTATTTATTTATTATTAATTATTTAATACTTTTAACTATTTTTAATTCTAATAAATACTAAACAAGATGAGAAAATTCTGAAACTTTTTCTAAAAATATCCTATGGTGACAGAAAACTAAGAAAATTATAAAAACAGAATTTGCTTAATAATAAGCTGAAAAGAAAAATTAAAAAGCTAATTTCTATTAAATAAACGTTATCACTATTTTAAAAATGATTTTTTGTGGTTTTTATTTTTGAAAACTATTTAACTACTGATATTAAGTAACTTTAATGAAAACAAAAATTTTACAACTTAAAAATAAGCTATTTAGAAGCTAAAAATCTCAACAGTGAACTTATAAGCTTATTGAGAGGATTTTAAGCTTAAATAAGCTGCACAGTTGAAAACAAAAGTATAATAAGCTACAAACAAGCTAAATGAACTCAAATGAAGCTAAAAGATACAAAGAAGCACACTAATAAGCTATATTAAGCAAATAAGCACTATGACTAAGCTAGAAAACCAAACAAAGTCCGTGGAGATTTTCTAAGCAAGATTAAGCTAATGAAATAAGCTAAAAAGCTCAAAACAAAGACTGAGTCAACAAGCTGGGTTGGTGAGCTATCCAAAAAGTCAAAGTTCAATGCCTGGGGCCCACTATTAAGCTCTAAACAAGCTTGTGAAAGTGGCTTGTGAGCACTGAGTACTTTAGTTCAAACATAAATGGGACAAACTATAAGCTATAAGCAGCCCTATCAAACAAGCTACAAAATAGAAAATAAGCACTGGAATAGCTAGACAGCTAGGTTAGCTACACAAAAAAAACAAAATTCACAAGTGGAGTTCAATGATTAGCTTTTATGAGCTTGTGAAAATGGATATAAAGTCAAGTCAGGGCACATTTTTGAAATAGTACTCAAAAGAAGCTAAAATTAAGCAGTAATAAGCTATCTAGAAAATATGAAAAATACTAGGATAAAGATAAACAACTATATTTTAATATTCCAAAAGCTTAAAACTTGAAAGCTAATGTTAAGTCCTACAAAAATTAATCTATTTTATTCAAAAACTGACCAAATGGAAATTTTGACTTTTTATCTTGAACTAAAAGTTGAATAATATGAACTTTAAATCAATACTACTCACTGATTATGTTATATTAAGCTATAATAAGATCAAGTTAAGTTAGGTTAACTAGTTTTAAACTACTATGATGAGTTTTACCTTTTAAATTTTAACAGTTATGAAATTAAGTGAGATTAAGAGTGATTTTGAATATTTAACAATTAAGGACTGGATTTTATGCTTGTACTGAGTTATTAAGAACTAGTGTGACACAGAACAACCAAGAACAAAGGTTCTAACAAACTCTAACACGCTTAACAAGTGAAACCAAACACCCCTTAACAAGACTGTTTTGAAACTTTTCAAGACAATACACAGATTAAGACCATGAAATTGATTTCAGACTTTATAATATCATATAATGGGACTAAATGAGCATTAAACAACAACAATAACAACATAAAACTTAGGATTAACAATTATGCTAATATGACTGTTAAAATAAAGTTTTTAGCAACTACCAATTAAAAAGAACAAGCAAACTTTTTTTATTGTTTAATTCTACTTAAATACAACTCATAAACATAGAAGCATAATAATTTAAGCTAATAGGTAGCTTTAACAGTGAAAAGCTAAAATTGAGCAAAAGGCTTACAAGATGATTCCAAGTGAAAAATGAGAACTGAGGCACACAAACACAACCTAAAGCTTCCCAATAAGCACTAAACCCAAGGGCAATCCTTTATTAACCCTGCTCCAGCTTTGATCACCATCTTCATGGATTTTTTTATTTTTCACTAATTTTTTTAGTATTTTTGGTATTTTTTACTTTCCTATATTGAACTGAGTTTTAAAGTATCTAATAGCTTTTAAAAGATATCTAGGAGCTTATGTGGGTGATTCGATCGTTGTGAGTGGTGAAAATAAACACAATATCAATTTATCAAATTAATCGTGAAATTTGACAAATCAACCTTTTAGGAAAAGGGTTAACGTGCCAAAGCTCACGAGTGTGAATAAAGTGATACCGGGAAAGTGATTTCCCCGGGTCGTGTCCCAACGAGGTGTGAAATTGACGGAGTCGTTGAGTTTCGTGATTATGGACTTGAATTGGTTTAACAAATTTGGATTTTTTTATTACACTAATCTACAAATTAAAGAACGGGAATAAAAATAAAGCACATAAAACTAAATAAACTCTAAATAAACTACTATTAAGCCTAAGAAACAATAAAACTAAGCTAAACTACATCCTAGGGTGCTAAAATGCAAAAACGATAAAAACCGGGAACACACCGAGCCCCGAAAGTGAAAAATATGTAATTTAAGGCCTACGAGTGCAAAACTAATTTTCCTACATTCTACATGACTAAAAATAATTTTAGGAAAAAGCTGGGTATTTTTTTGACTTTTATTTTATTTATTACGAATTAAAAACGATTTTAAACTAATTAAATATTTAAAAATACTAAACTAATTCCTAAAAATCTAAATTTTTTTACAAAAGTGCTTTAACGGATAAAGAATCTAGGAAAAATAAAAATAGGATGCTAGCTTATCCAGATAAGCTGGAATAAGCTAAAAGCTACTACTAAACTTAAACTGCCAAACTAAGTTATATATCTAATTGTGCAAGAAAATAACCAAAAAGACCCAATGGCAAGTTGGACTAGAGTGTGGTGTTGTGGTCGTGCAAGCGAGACTAGCATGTCCTGTGTTCGATTCCCACTTACTCCCTTCTTGGCTATTTATTTAATTTTTTCTTTTTCCTGCTTTTGCAATTCAAACAAGGGAACAAGATAAGCTATTTTTTTTAACTGAAACTAAACTTCAAACTTACAAATAAGCTGTTATCAGATACCAAAAAAGGAAATAGAAGCTGAAAGATTATAAGGGACTGTTTGGTTCTTGTGGGCTGCCAAAGGATAAATAAGCTACAAGAACATATCAATGATTCATATGCAGGTCTAAACTCTAAAGGCATTAATTGGGAGCTGAAAGAAGCATGAAACAAGAATGAAAAAGCTAAAAAAAAGGCCAACTGATGCAGTCACAGAACCTAACCCAAACACCACTATAAGCAGCTTTTTAAGCTAAAAAAATAAATAGGAAAAGCAGGAGATAAGCAAAAAACATTGAACAAGTAAGCTGACTTTCAAACTAGGCATCTACAATAAGTTATAGGACAACAAAAAGAATCACTGAAATGGGAAATAAGCAATTGGCAACAGTTACACTAAGGGGAACTTAAAGCTAAAAAAAATGGAAATAAGCAATCTAAAAGCCTACGATTTAGCACTAATAAACGCTTAAAGCTGACGAGAATGATTAAGTGGCCATAATAAACACTTAACTAAGCCAAATTGGAGACCCAACATGGGTCAAAACAAGATTTTGACCCACAAACCAAGCTAATCCAAACACTCACTTTGGGACAAAAACAGATTTTTTAAACTGAAGAGATTATGGTGACTTTAAAAACTACTTTGTAAAGTAAAACAATAACTAAATTAACCTTCAGAAAGCTTGTAACAAGAATTTGAAACTACAATGGCAGTTGAAAACGTGGAGATCAACTAAAAAAAAGTTCTTTACAATACTGAAAACACAATTGGATTTAAACTAAACTGAACTGAAATAAAATGACAATAATTTAAATGACATTTAAAATAAAAGGGACTAGAACACTAAATTCTAGACCATCTTTACACTAGACATCTAATATCTATTTATACAGGAATAATAAAAAAAAAATGCTTTCTCCTTTTTCTTGGCTTCTTTCTTCTTGTGTTTTCTCTGTGAGTGCAAACAAGCCAAAAGCCAAAAACCATCTTGTGCTTCTTTCCTGCCAATCTCCACCCTTCAATTGTTAGGTACAACTTTGGAGTAAATCTGAGCCGTCTATGAGAGGATTTTTTGCCTTTGGATTGCCAAGGTGGAATGGGATACATGTGACTATGTCTTGGGGAGGGGGTGAGTGGGTTTGGGAATTGGGATCAGCTGGGTAAAAGGGTGATTAGGGGTTCCTGGGTTTTGGGTAAAGAGGAAGAAAGGAGGGAAAGCAGGATCGTTTTTATTTTTTTGTGGGCGGGGTTCAAATGAGGTGAAGGGGTGCAAAGAGATAAAAGGGTAAGATGGTTTTTTTTTTTTTTTTTTTTGGTTCGGGTTAGGTTTTTAGTTGTTTTTCCCCCCTGATCACTCTCAAAACACGTCTCGGGCTTCAAAAATGTAGAAAATCACTTCCCGGCTACGTCTTGACTGCACTTTTTCCAGATTTAGCTCGATTTTTCCGTTTTCGCTCTGTTTTCAATCTTTTTGTACCTGAAAGACATAAAACACACTCCAAGGATATTTTTG
Organism: Chrysanthemum makinoi; assembly: GCA_910596185.1. Taxonomy (NCBI): domain Eukaryota; kingdom Viridiplantae; phylum Streptophyta; class Magnoliopsida; order Asterales; family Asteraceae; genus Chrysanthemum; species Chrysanthemum makinoi. Next base: position 28,158,471 of record OU343223.1, read on the forward strand.
ACATATTTTGATCGTATTTGGGTGTTTTTAGTCATTTTTGTGGTCTTAGGTGGGTAAAAACGATGAGTGAATAAGCACTCATCATATCCCCCCACACTTGGCAATTGCTAGTCCCTAGCAATCAATCATGTAAAGTAATGAATTAATCAAGATTACCAAGACTACCCCGTTTCGACTTTTTATTTGATGCGAGAATTTTAAACTAGACTGAAAAGTAAACAACATGCTTGATTAACAAAAAATGGTATCATGGAACGGGATTCACACAAGATGGGTGTCTCCAGGGAATTGTAATCGTCATCCTCTTTTTAATACTCTCAAACTAAGTCTAAACTTATTGTGCAAATGTTTTGGCAAAATGCTAACACTACTTATACAAGTAATCTATGTAAGTCAAGACTTAACTTTTTTACTCCCGCAGTTTATACAATTTAAGTTCGTGTGCTCATTTTCAAAAGTTTGACCATTGAAATCGACCTTGTTATGGTTGTTATCCACTTAACTAAAATCTTAACTTCCCGGAAACTACGAAAGTCTAAGGATCGAAAGGGCCTCTTCCATGTAGCGGCTTTCTTCTCGGCACATCCCAAACCAGTTGGCTTTAGGTGACCGGGCTTTTGACACCTCACGGAGAATAGTACCGGAATTAGCGGGAATTCGATTCCAAAGATTTACGAGGCTACCGTTAAGTTAAAATTAAACCTAAATGGACAACAACCGACGATAATTTTGAAATTCGAGAATCAAAGGTGAGATCACTCCATGTAGCGACTTTCTTCTCAGCTTGTCCATTTAAGGAGGCTAGGTTTTCACCCTCGAGAATAGTATCGGAGCTTTCGGGGTCTTTGACTTCAAGAATTTCTAAATCACCGTCAAGCTTTTAGACAACCTTGACGAATCCTAGCTCAACTTCCGATTTAAATTTAAGAAAAAGCAAGTTTCGCACATTTATTCATAAGCAACACAGTGCTTTTATTTGAGGAACTCATATTTTTGCATTTTTCGTTCTTCAACTTTTTCACTTTTTTTTATTTTTTCACTTTTTTTTTTTTTTTGACTTGCAATTTATTTTTGCATCATTCAAGCACTTTTACGATACTTTCACTTTGCAACTTTATTCCGATTTTAAGAAAGTATGCTTTTCCAAAAATTTAAATAAAAAGTTGAACTTGAGCTCTAAATCAATTTTGCTTAAAAACTTTTTGTTGTAACAAGACGATTTGAATGTTCAAAAGTTTGACAATGTTGGGATATGAAAGTGCTGAAGACATGAAAGTACTGAAGATATGAAAGTACTGTAAGCTGCAAAGTACTGGGAAAAGTCAAAGAGTCAAAGTACTGCTAAAGACAAAGTCAAAGTACTGCACCTAAAAGTCAAAGTACTGCAAAGAACTAAAGAACTGTTATTCGTTTATGGAAAGTATTGTATTCTATGTTTAGATTACTTTTCGTACAAGGCTATCAATTGTAAACCGACTAGGATATCCTTGAGCCTATAAAAGGACTCCTAGATTGACATTAGATGTACGATTGCTTATGAGTCTATGAGTTTTAGAGTTTATGAATTCTTAAGTTAATTAGTGTTTTAGAGAGAAGTTCGATTATCTTAGAGTTGTATTAAGTATGCATAATAAGCATTTAGAGTTTATAATAAAAGGTTATTCTTCTTAGCTTTGTTAAGTAAATTTCGCGTACTTAATAAAGATTACTCAGTGTTTCTTTGTTAATAACTTAGGATTTATCCGAGGTTATTAAACCTTAACAAGCTAGTTAAGATAGTTTGATTAAAGTATATCGATCCAACAAGTGGTATCAAAGCTAGTGTGGAAACTCTGATAGGAAGTAACCTGTACATCAAAATCTAAAGATGTCGATTTGAGTGCATCAACTCCTATTACCGAGGTATGTTCTAAGTGTCATGATTTTTATCATAAATTACTTCGCAGTTATGTGATTGAGAGAGATAAGTGTGTTAAGGCTAGGTGCAGGTAGCAGGTTATCAAATAACCTTAGAATCTATGGAAGCCAAAATTTTAGCACATGAAACTAATGAAGTAGCTTGGGCTGAAAAATATGCACAACAGGATTATCAGTTAAAGCTTAGTGAATGGAAATTAAACTGTAAAATTGCTGAAATTGAGAAATTAACTAAGGAAAGAGATGATTTGTTAGTTAAGTTTGTCGCTTGGGGTGAAGCTGGTCATGCATGTTTCTTATGTTCAAAAAAAGCAAAGAGCCTACCTTAAAACTGGATTAGGTTTTGGAATGGATTTTAGTAAGATAGAAGAAAACCAATCTAGTAATCAGGATGAAGGTGAGTATGAGGATATAACCACTAGTGATGAAGAACTCATTAATTATGTAGATACATCTAGTAATGATGATTCAATAAGTGACTCACCTCCTGAATATAAGAAAGCTAATGATTATCATGCTGTTCCACATCCCACTGGCATTCATCAACCCCTTAGGCCTAATGTTTCTCGTTTTGGAGTGGACAGTCTAGAGTTTAGGAAAAAGCTTGTTGCTCAATCTAAGTCTGAAAAACCCAAAGAACCTGTTGAAAAAGATGTTCAAAATCAAGCAGTACCTTTAAATCAAAGTATCTGCTCCACAAGCGATACCTTCTTCAAAACCTTTTCAAAACAGATCGCTAAACATTTTGGGATAATTTTGGTCAAAACAAGTTTAATCACTCACCAAGAAGGCAAAATAATTTTGGGCATAGACATAAAAGATGTCACTTTGAGTATGGGTCGAAACTGTGTTTTGTGTGTTTCAGTCCTACTCATCTAATTAAGGATTGTGAACATCACTCAAAATACCTTAGAAATTTTCCAAAGAACAGGACTGCCAACCAGAAACCTAAAGAGTACAAACCAGTTTGGAATAATTCAAATAGGGTCAATCACAGAAATTTCTCACCAGATCATAGATACCCACACCAGCGAAAACCTTTTTCAAAACCTTCAATATCTCACAGTACTTTCCAAAGTACTATTAACTCTAACCCAGTACTTTCTCAAAGTATTGCTCAGACAAAACAAGGTACTGATCACAATACTTGGTATAGAAATTCTAGGAAATCTCACTATCAACCTAGAAGGTATTACAATTCACATAGGAGATTTAGATCAGAGGAACCAAGTGTTAAAAAGAATGGGTTAAGAAGGAAAGTACTGCAGAGGGATGAGCCAGTACTTTCAACCAAAAGTGAATCAGATGTTTTTGTGATGCAAGAAAAAGAGATTTGTGTTGAAAAACCATAAAGTTTTGAAAATCCACATGCTAAAGATCAAAAGATAATTCTGGATCATCATTTGAAAGATAGTGGTAATTACATACTCAAAGAATTTGAGTTTGTAACTCCACAAGGGGAACACAAGTCAGTAATGGCTTGGGTTCCTAAAAGTTTCTAACTCTTTTCTTTATGTGCAGGGCAACCCAAAAGAGGAGCTTAAAGATCATCTTATTGTGGATAATGGTTGCTCTGGAACTATGAGATCCTGTCTGATTTTAGGAAGATTAGTGGAGGAAGAGTTGCATTTGGGAATGATCCCAATGGAGGAAAGATTACTGGTAAAGGGACTATCAAAGCAGGGCTTATAGATTTTGAGAATGTTAGATATGTAAAGGAGTTAAAATTCAATCTATTGTCAGATCACAAATCGTGATAAAAAGCATCCTGTGTTATTCACCGACACAGAATGTCTTATCCTTTCCTCTGACTTTAAGCCTGTTGATGATGAATTAGTAGTTCTTAGAGTACCAAGGACAAATGATATGTATAGTTTAGACATGAAGAGTCTACACTCCTATGGAAGAGCCACATGTTTGGTGGCTAAAGAAACATCTGAAGAGGCACATCAATGGCATAGAAGATTGGGTCATGTTAACTTCAAGAATATCAATAAACTGGTGAAAGGCAATCTAGTTAGAGGTTTACCTTCAAAGACTTACAAGAATGATCAATCATGCTTGGCATGCAAGAAGGGTAAACAACACAAAGCTTCCTGCAAGAAGCTTGAGGAGAGAACTATTAGAGAACCTTTGGAGCTGTTACATATGGATTTATTTGGACCTGTTTCTGTGGCAAGTCTAAACAAGAAAAAGTCTTGCTTAGTTGTAAAGATGATTGTAGTAGATTCAGTTGGGTATTTTTCTTGGGTTTTAAAGATGATACGTTTGATGCTATCCAGACGATTTATTGCTCTTGAAAACCAATTGAGACTCAAGGTTAGAGGTATTAGATGTGACAATGGGACTGAATTCAAGAACAAACTTATGGATGAATTTTGTGCAAACAAAGGCATAAAAAGGGAGTTTAGTAATGCAAGAACACCACAAATGTAATGGTGTTGCAGAAAGGAAGAATAGGACTTTGATTGAAGCAACAAGAACAATGTTAGCAGATTCTCACCTACCTATTCATTCTGGGCGTAATGTGAAATCTGCTTGTTATGTACTTAACAGAGTCTCGATCACTAAACCACAGATGAAGACACCTTATGAATTCGATGGGCAATAAACCCAACATTAGTTTTATGAAACCTTTTGGATGCCCTCTTACTATTTTAAACACTATTGATAATATGGGGAAGTTTGATGGCAAGTCAGAAGAAGGATACTTATTGGGTTATTGCACTAATAGTAAGGGCTTTAGAGTATACAACAAAGTTACTAAGAAGGTTCAAGATTGTCTTCATGTTGAGTTTTTAGAAGATCAAGACAATGAGAAAGGTAAAGGTCCTGATTGGATGTTTGATCTTGAGGTTTTAACTCCATCTATGAACTATGTACTTGTTAAAGAAGAAAATCAACCCATTACAGTGAGAAGATTTACAATATGTGGTTCATGGAGTTCATATTAGACACGATCTTGCTTTCTGATGAAGATCCTGTTAGTTCAAACCAAAGTACTGAAGTTCCAAAACAAAGTATCTTTGTTGCCCACCGCATAAGAAATCTTGTTGCTCCGAATCTTCTTTATCTGCTGAGGATCAATCTATTCAAGAAGAACTTAATCAGATGCTTCTTCAAGATGTTTTAGCACATTCTTACACTGATAAACAAAGGAGAACTTATGAAGAGGCTAAGAGGAAAAACAAGACTGCAGAATACTCTCACAGTACTTTGGACAGTACTTTTGAACAAGGTACTGCTGCACCAGTTGACAGTACTTTAGCTGATCTGGATGATCATACCATGCCTGGATTAGAAGATACCGATGATGAATTTGAAGATGAAGGTATTTTCCCAAATTCCAATGAAGGTGCCGATGTTACTAATTTAGAGGATAATTATGAAGTTCCACAGTCTCCAAACTTAAGAACTCATAAGGATCATCCTTCTGATCAAATCATTGGTCCTTCTACTTATGGAGTGCTAACTAGACACAGAGCTAAGACCTTTTCTACACCTCACAATGCTTTACTTAGCTTTGTGTATAAACAAAACATGCTAAATCATAAGGACCATCAAACCTGTCTATTTACTTGTTTTATTTCTCAAGAAGAACCCAAGAATATTGCTCAAGCTTTGACTAAAGAAAGTTGGGTTGGAGCTATGCAGGAAGAACTTCTCCAATTTAAACTTCAAGAGGTTTGGGTTTTATGTGATCTTCCAGATGGGAAGAGAGTTATTGGAACCAGATGGGTTTTAGGGTCAAAAGAGATGAAAGAGGTAATGTTATCAAGAATAAGGCAAGTTTAGTAGCACAAGGATATAGACAAGAAGAAGGAGTAGATTATGATGAAGTGTTTGCTCCTGTAGCAAGAATAGAAGCTATTAGAATATTTCTTGCTTTTGCTTCTTATATGGGCTTTCAAGTTTAACAGATGGATGTCAAAAGTGCCTTTTTATATGGCAAGATTACAGAGGAAGTTTATGTCAAACAACCTCCTAGTTTTGAAGATCCTAAACATCCAAACAAAGTCTACAAGGTTGTTAAGGCTCTTTATGGCCTTCATCAGGCACCTAGAGCTTGGTATGAAAGACTCTCCACATTCTTATTGCAACATGGATATAGAAGGGAGCTATTGACAAGACTTTGTTTATCAAGAGAGACAAGAAAGATATTATGTTAGTTCAAGTTTATGTTGATGATATCATTTTTGGGGCTACCAAATAGTCCATGGTTAAGGAGTTTGAGCAGCTGATGCAGAAAGAATTTCAAATGAGTTCAATGGGAGAGTTGACTTTCTTTTTAGGACTTCAGGTTAAGCAGTCAAAGGAAGGTATTTTATCAGTCAAGACAAGTATGTTATTGACATACTTAAGAAATTCAATTTTGATGATATGAAGGCTGTTACTACACCCATTAAATCTATCAATTCATTGGGCAAAGATGAAGATGGACACCCTGTTGAAGTCAAGCTTTATAGATCAATGATTGGCTCTCTTATGTATCTCAGTGCATCAAGGCCTGATATTATGTTTGCAGTTTGTCTATGTGCTAGATATCAAGTCTCACCAAAGATCTCTCACATGAATGCAGTAAAGAGAATCTTCTGTTATTTGAAGCAACAACCAAAGTTGGGGTTGTGGTATCCTAAAGAGTCACCTTTTCACTTAGAGGCTTTTTCAGATAGTGATTATGCAGGTGATAACTATGATAGAAGATCAACCACTGGAGGATGCCAATATCTTGGAAGAAGGTTAGTCTCTTGGCAATGCAAGAAGCGGACAATTGCAGCAACATCATCTCTTGAAGCTGAATATGTAGCTGCTGCAAGCTGTTGTGGACAAGTTTTGTGGATGCAGAATCAACTTTTGGACTATGGGTTCAATTTCAAAAATACTCCTATCAATATTGATAATGAGAGTACCATTTGTATTGTGAAGAATCCAGTTTATCATTCCAAGACCAAGCATATTCAGATTAGGCATCACTTTATCAGAGATTGTTATGAGTGCAGACTCATTAATGTTGTTAAAGTTCACACAGATGACAACGTAGCTGATTTACTCACCAAAGGCTTTGATGTTTCAAGATTTAATCACTTGGTGGTGAGTATTGGCATGATTAACTACTAAGCTATGTTTAAGGGGAGGACTATCAGGTGTTAGTATAGTCCTGTGTATTGCTTGAGGGAGGATGCTTGTATATACTTAGTTTCTATGGAGGAATTTGGCAAAGTTGTTTTCCAGAAGTACTTGCTTGGAAAGTACTTGCTTTGGGAAAGTCTGCATACGTGGAAAGTACTGTTTGTCGTATTAAAGTACTGTTCCAACGGTTATATTGAAGGGTAATTAATGCTAACGGTTATTTTATTTTGGGCAGTGATTTTTCAAATCTCTCATATAAATAACTACTTTCGATTTTCCTCTCATATTATTACATTAGCATCGTTTCCATCTTTCTCTCATTCTTATTCAATTTCAATTTGTGCTTACATAATCACCAATGGCGAATCGACCTATTGTTTCAAAGCACAATATGGTAGCAAATTTAGACAAGACTGAAGATAATGTGGCGTTTCACGATATTATTGATTTTTTAACTGGGTCGCAAATCAGTTATGCTCTTTTAGTGGAGCCGGATCTTATTGAGCCTTGGATTCAAGAATTTTGGGCTACTGCAAGAGAAAACATGGAGAATGAAGAATTTTATATTAGGGCTACAGTTGTTTGACGCCTGTGAAGATTATGAAGCATCTATTAGAGAGGATTTGTTGTTTAATGATAATGATGGTGCTATTCGTTTTGCCAAGGAATTGATTTGGGAAACTTTTGGACATATTGGTTATGAAGGTTCTTTAACGGAACAAACATTCAGAAAACAATTGTTTTGTCCTCAATGGAAATTTTGGTTCATGAGTTGCTACATTGCATAAGTGCTAAGAGTACTTCTTGGGAGCAGTTCGGGTCCAATATAGCATCTGCTATGGTTGGGTTAGCTACGGATCGAGTTTTCAACTTCTCAAGGCTAATCTTGGATGGGATGCTTTCGCATATCTCACTTGGGTCTACTTGGCTAATGTACCCACGGTTTATACAGGTTTTCTTAAACAAGCAACTTGTTTGATGTTCCAAAACCTATAGCTTTATTGCCTGTTATTGTTCAACAATCCAAGATTTTTACTTTTATGGCAAAAGGAGTGTTTTATTCAAGGGTCAAGATACTCCTTTAACAACTTCCATTATGGATGTTGTTCAGGTTAGAGAGATGATGAAGTGATGCATTTAGTGAAAGTCGCATCTGAAGGCTGCACTGCAGATATGCTTCGCATGAAGGTACTTGCCTCTGCAATCTGCATCACAGGAAGGTACTGCATCTCTACAGGGGTACTTGTTTTGTCAAGCCCTGAGGTTCAAGAAGAAGTTTTAAGATCACCTTCTCCATCTCCACAAGGATCTGTTCCTGCTTCTCAATTAGAGGAACATTCACCTATTCAAGGAGAGGCTTCCCATACCATACCTCCTGATGATATAACATTGGATAACTATGTTTTGACAAGGGAGCTGGTAAAGATGAAAAAGACTACAGAGGTCCAAGCCAAAAAGATAAAGAAATTAAAACTGAAGTTTAGAAGGCTTAAGACTTTTGTGTGGCCATTAGTTCAAGGATTTCGTGTATGGGTCAAAAACAAAAAGAAGGCGCAAAAGCAGTCTAGGAAACACAAACGCCAACAGGTTCATCAACCATCTTCTGTCCAATTGGGGAGGAATTTAGAAAAAGAAAATTTGAAAGAAGATGATACAAAGAAGAAAGAACACGAAGTCTTGAAGAAAAAGATTATTTCAGATATCTTGAGAAACAACAAGAACAAGTTCAAGTTCAAGGTACTGATGATCAAGGTACTGAGGATCAAGGTACTGAACATCAAAGTGTTGCTTTTCAAGATACTTTTACGCAAGAGGTAATAACACCAAGAGTATTGAATTTTGAAGAAGAAGTTGGTCCTTCTACAACTGTTATACAAGAAGAGGAGGAAGCTACATTCAAACCTATTTATTCTGCAAGTGATGATGAATTCATTGCTACGATTTTAGGAGATTTATCACAATCTAGAGGTGGTGTTACTATTAGAGATGTACAAGAAGAAGAACAACAAAGAACTTCTCAACCTGCAATTGATCCTAAGGATAAAGGGAAAGGTGTTCTGGTTGAAACTAAGAAAAAGAAACTAACTTTGGCAGAACTTAGAGAAATTGAAGTTGCTAGGAATGAAGCTGCAGCTAGAAAAGTTCAAGAAGAGTTAAATGCTAAAGATAGAAAAGATCATGAAGCTCAAGAAGCTCAGAATAGAGAAGCGTACTCAAAAGGTACAAGATGAATTAGATGCTGAAGCTGCTGAACCATTACAATCACCTATTCCTGTTAGATTTATGCCAAGAAGACTTAATAAAGCTAAAGACAGAAATGCTATGATGGCTTATTTGAAAAGTCAAGGGTATAAAGGATTGCAGAAGTTTAATTATTTTGAAATGAAAAGATTATATGATCTTTGCTAGGGAGGATTATAAGAAGAATATTGCAGGCATCAAAGATTTTAGAGAAGAAGCTACCTGGACTGAAGCTAAAAGAAAGAAGAGTTTGAAAAGCAAAAGGAAAACTGAATTCAGATGTTCAGTTCTCAAAGAAAGAAAAAAGTTGAATTAAGATCTGAGACTAGTGATGAATTAAGGAATTATCTCAGAGTAGTAGATTTTGATTATTCAAAAGAAGATAATGACATGAAGATGAACAGATCAAAGATTAGTGTTTTTGAAGTTGTGAAATCCAAGGAAGGAGATTACATGATTTTTCATAAAGAATATGAAAGCTTCAAAGTTTTCAAAAGGCTATGGGACTTACTGCACATTATAGATAGAGTAGATCTATTCTATTTATATCATGTGGTGAAAGCTTACTTTGAACAAAATCCATTAGAAGGGATTGGTTTAGTTTTACATGGTGATCTCATAACTGCATGGGAAACTGAAGAAGAGAGCACTGATGATGTTTGGAAGAATCAAGAAAGCTGGGAAATTGTTTCTTTGGAGATTCTTTGAAGAGTCTGGAGTTCATGTTTTAGAGCTGGAAAATGGAACGATGATACACATGTTTGCAAAAAGAAGATATCCTCTCACAGTTGAGCTCATGAGAAGAATGCTAGAGCATGGATTGGAAGTAGAAGAGGATAATGAAACTGCTTGCATGGTCATCAACTTATTTATCAAGCTGGACTACTATTGTGAAGATGATCAATAACTGGTATGCATTTTATTTGAATAAAATACTTTTGATATATCAGTACTTTTATTCAAAGTACTGCTGATCAGACAGTACTTTCATCAAAGCTTTTAAATAAACCAGTTAAATGAATTTTAGAAGAAACCTTTCGCTAATTAATAAATATTTTGAACTAAAGGTTCAATAAATGGGTTTTGTGATGATAACATCAATAGGTTATCAATCCACCATGGTTACAAAAGGATTGACTAATCCATGAGCAAACGGCTCTGGTAAAGATATATCAAATCCGTTTTTAGTTGACAACTTGCTAATAAGTTGTATGGTAATCAACTCACCATATCAGCAATGTAAAGAGTTGGCTAGCCCACAAGAAAATGGCTTGTGGTAAAGGAAGTGGAAAAACCATTATTGGTAATTAGTTCACCATTAGATAAAAAGAACTAACTAGTCCGAAGGGTACTTTTGGTAAAGACAAATCAAATCTTTGATAGCTGATGATTTGCTAAAAATCATATGGTTATCAATGTACCATGGTCTTACACACCAAAACATTTGGCTACTCCAAAGATAATGGCTTTGGTAAAGAGATCTAAATCCATTAAATTTTCAATGATTCACCTCTCACAGGAGTTAACACACCGGAAGTGATGAGAATAGTATGCAACTTAAACTGAATTAATGTACAAATTGACATATGTTGATGTGTTCTTTGAAAAGATGGAGCTTGCTGAATGTCTTTGAGAAAGAACAATTCTAAGAGATACTTTGACAAGCACAGACACTACAGAGATATATTGAAAAGACTAAGAAACAATCTGATCTTAAAGATGAAGTTGTTAAAGATACATTCACAAAAGAACTTGAAGTCAAGCAAGTAGAATTCAAGTTAGGGGAGGATTGTTGGGATATGAAAGTGCTGAAGACATGAAAGTACTGAAGATATGAAAGTATTGTAGTGCAAAGTACTGGGAAAAGTCAAAGAGTCAAAGTACTGCTAAAGACAAAGTCAAAGTACTGCACCTAAAAGTCAAAATCTGCAAAGAACTAAAGAACTGTTATTCGTTTATGGAAAGTATTGTATTCTATGTTTAGATTACTTTTCGTACAAGGCTATCAATTGTAAACCGACTAGGATATCCTTGAGCCTATAAAAGGACTCCTAGATTGGCATTAGATGTACGATTGCTTATGAGTCTATGAGTTTTAGAGTTTACGAATTTTTAAGTTAATTAGTGTTTTAGAGAGAAGTTCGATTATCTTAGAGTTGTATTAAAGTATCTGCATAATAAGCAGATTTAGAGTTTATAATAAAAGGTTATTCTTCTTAGCTTTGTTAAGTAAATTCCGCGTACTTAATAAAGATTACTCAGTGTTTCTTTGTTAATAACTTAGGATTTATCCGAGGTTATTAAACCTTAACAAGCTAGTTAAGATAGTTTGATTAAAGTATATCGATCCAACAGACAATGAGCATGTATTTTAGGTTCAATTAAGAGCTACTGGGAGAAAAAGCCATAGATTACTTATATAAGCTCTAAAGAGAACCAACTACTCCACGCTTAGCATTTTCATTTGCACAACTCGTAAAAACTTAGCCTAATTGTTAAGAGAGCAGCTAGATCAACACTCTAGCAGAGTCGGGATTCCCTTTGTTCTAACCTAATCAAGACTAAACTTCTTTAACACCGAAGCATTAACACTTTATTTTCGTGCAAAGCACTTCTTTTTCATGCAAAAAAAAAGTTTAAATTTTGGGTCAAAACGGGGGTACTAGGGACTAAAGGGTAAAAATGTGGCAAAATTCAACAGAATTCCCCCCCACACTTAGAATTGAATATTGCCCTCAATATTCAAAGTCCCGCCGGCCGATACTATCTAACGGAAAAGGTAATACCAGCCAAGTGTGGGCGAAATTGTTATTGGGTGGATTGAAAACAGGCGCATCAATCATCACGATCAAAGGATTCCGAAAACATGAGCAAACACACAAGAAGCAAACACTATGGAGGTTTCACATTCTTAGTTGTTAGAAAATAGAAAGAAGTCAAAACATGGGTGAAAACCCATGGAATGCTCTGTTTTTGTTAACCGAGTCGCTAGCTTGACTCGACCCCGAATTCATTGGTCCATGGGGAAGCAAGTGGAAGAGAAAATCTCCATCGGACTTTCATTCAAGTGGTTTGGATAACCATTGAATGTGATGAAAGTTCCACTCTGATGAGATATAACCGGCTCAGAAGAATGAGAAATGCCGGGGTTAAAGATGGTATCTTCACTCCTGTAGGAGTTAAGATATGGAGAAGAAATGGGAGGAGAAGGCAAAGTGACAATGAGATGACAACGGGTGGGATGGGTGGGCAAAAGATTAGATTGAGGAACATTAATGGAATGTTCAAAAATCTTATCCACCACTGAAGTAATGAAAACATCCGTGTCGGGCTTAGAAGAGGTTCCAGCATCCGGCGGTTTAGCAGGCGGACGGGTGGATGATGGACCTAAGCCATAATCATCACTCTGAAAACCCGAAGGTATCGAGTCATCCGGAGAAAGAATTGAGTCGACCTCTTCCATACGAGTGTCACTCGACGAATTATCAGAAGACCAATTGTATAGAAGATTTTCTAATTTAGCAAGGTCGTCGTCAAAGTCCAAGTGCACATCATCATCTCCCGGTGGAGAATGATCAACGAGAGTGAGTTCATCGGCGAACTCCTCGAGAAGGTCTAACGTCGAAGTGGGATTGCCACTATTCTTATCTTCGGGTAAAGAAGGAGATGTAAAAATGTCACTATCCTCATTCGAATATCAAAGATGGGATTATCCGAAACTAGAGTGAATTCAATCGGTCAAACAGAGGATTAGTGAATGCCATAGCAAAAGTTTTCTCGAACACAACAAGAATATCTTCATTATCCGTATCAAAATCAGTGTCCATGTCAAGATCTTTGGGATCAACATCTCTCACTTCTTCTAAGCTGACGAGCTCAGAAGGTAGCTCCTCCACATACTCGATGTCTCCACACGATAAAGAATCATCAAACGTCGTATAATCATTTTCAGATTCGGAGATCATCTCAACAGAATCATTAGGGGTGGGAGGAGAAGAAGAATCATCATCAAGAGGCTCATCACACACATCACCGGAGATAACCTCGAACTCACTTGGGGTTGGGACAAGGTTCTCAACACAAGACGATTCCGTTTCCGGAATAGTGCTAAGATTCTCATCCCCCATACTTAGAGAGTTTACGGGTTCTTCGGGTGTGATTCCAGCAGATAAGCTCTCATTATATTCTTTCATTTGAATGGAATCCTCATCATCGTCAATGTAAGTCGTGAGCCATCGAGCACGCCTTGCAAGTGCCATTTCTTCGATTCGTATTTCTTCAATACATTTCTCAATGAGGCTCGTTCCTCTTCTTCAAGTAATTCTAGCATAGATTTTTCGTAGCGAGATGCTTGATCTTTGGCAAGTTCTTTTAGAATACTTTTCTCACGAGGATGTTGATCAATGACGGGATATGGTTCAATGACGGGAAATTGTGGGGGTTGGAAATTGTCAAAACAAGGAGTGTTATAACAAGGGTCAGGCCCATAGTTTTGATTCCATGATTGACATTGATAATCAAAATGAGGACCCCCACAATTTGCACAACAAAGGTATTGAGGAGAGAAGTTCTGAAACGATGTATCATTGAATTCTTGATAGTACGGTTGTGGTTCGTATGCATTCTGAGGAGGGTAGTTGAAATCGTTCCGAGGAAAATTGAAGGAATTAGGATTAGAATCATAAGCGCATGAATTCTCGGCACAAATCGAACAAAATCCATCAATAAGATAGTTTCCACACCACTCGCACATACATTTGTAGCAACGAAATCCTTTTGGTAACACGTCTCCACAACCGTAGCAATAATCGTGATCGAACGAAGGTATCTCGGTACGGAGTAGGAATCGAGGGCTCAACAACATCACAATTGGTATTTGTAGCGGTACTTCCCGAAGTTAACTTTAGACGAAGTTTATTAAGGTAGTTATCAATCATGTTCATTCCGTCCCTAAGGAAATCTTCTCGAAAACGCCTTGAAGATTCCGGAGGTGGGACAAGTGGTGTGCTCTCTAGCAGTTTCACCACTTCCGTTTTGGTCTTCGGTTCTTGCTCTTTTCGCTTAACCTTAACCGCAAATCGCGAAAGATTTTGATCAATTCTAGACGGTTTGGGCTCAGAAACAATAGAACAAACATCGGGTTGTGGCGGATGGTCGGAAAAACTTGGAGAATCATCGCGAGAGTTTTTATCGGATAATTCGCACCAATAGCAATATTTGCTTGCACCCATCCTTCCACATCACTTACATAAACAATCCGATTCGACAATAAAGCGATCCTCTTCCATACGGCTTTTGCGGAAAACCGACGATAATCGAACGTCGCCATGAGAATTAAACATGTAGAGGGTTAAAGAGATAGAATCAAATGGATAAGAGGAATGAGAAGAATATTTTTGGATTTTTCGAAGACGAGTGCACATGCACTTTCAAAAACAACACTTTAAATTAAAACAAGACCGAGGCAAAACACAGTGAACTTAAACCAATAATCACAAGCGTATTCACATAAAGTGACACAAAGGCAAGTTTTGAATCTTTGGTTCGGGAACTTATTATGATAACACTCAAGTTGAGAAGTGTTATATTGATTGTGTGTTCTATTTTATTTAAAACAACAAGCAAAATCTTTTTGTATTTTTATCTTTTACATATATACAAAGAAAAGAAAATTATTTTTGTATTTTTGTATTTTTATAAAAACAATAACTTCACGAGGAAGGTTCTTCAAGTCACTAATCGCAAAAACCACGATATTGTCGCAACACACCTCCCCGGCAGCGGCGCCAAAATTTGATTCGATCGTTGTGAGTGGTGAAAATAAACACAATATCAATTTATCAAATTAATCGTGAAATTTGACAAATCAACCTTTTAGGAAAAGGGTTAACGTGCCAAAGCTCACGAGTGTGAATAAAGTGATACCGGGAAAGTGATTTGCCCGGGTCGTGTCCCAACGAGGTGTGAAATTGACGGAGTCGTTGAGTTTCGTGATTATGGACTTGAATTGGTTTAACAAATTTGGATTTTTTTATTACACTAATCTACAAATTAAAGAACGGGAATAAAAATGTTAGGAATTAGAAATTCCCGGTATTAAAGAGTCGGTCACCTCAAGTATATGTAATCGTTAGAAAGCTCGTAGTCATAGTAATATTTAGTTAAGTAGTATTTAGTTAAGTAACACCGTGGAGGACGGACGGGTCTTTACCCACTGTATGCCTGATCCACAGCCCGTTGTGTGGCGTTTTATGTAAGACTATAAATACTCTCTACCTCCCAAGGTAGAGAGTTGGAGCTCATAATAATATCTTTCACTTTCTCTCACTAAGTTCCCTAAACCTCTAACTTTCTCTCTCTAGAATTCCATCTATATGCTACTTTGTGTTATGGTTTGATGTGTATGTGAAAAGTTATATCTTACAATTGGTATCAAGAGCCATGGTTAGATCATATCTTGCACATCTTTGGATTTCTAGTGGTTTTAGGTGGTTTTGAGTTTGAAAAAGTTTAGTGGTTTTTGCATCATTTGGTTGATTTCTTGTGTTAAAGTTTGGATTTTGTTAGTACTTTTATGTTTAGAATCATCACAAGTGTGTAGGTTTTCATTTGGTAAGCTTAAATCATCTTGGTTGGGTTGTTTTTGGATTGAAAAGTGATGTTTATGTGGTTTTTTCATGCTAGCGACTTACTTCACGGATTAGTTTCTTAGTAGCGACTTGCTTTACAAATTTGTAGCGAGTTACAGTTCTAAACCTAGCGACTTAGATCTAGCGATTTACAGTACAAGTAGTGGACTCTCCACTACTGGTAGCGACTTGGTGATAGCGACTTGGTCGGTAGCGAGTTGCTCTTTAGCGACTTGTATCTTTAGCGACTTGAGTAGCTAATTGCTGCCAAAATTTTGCTAGCGACTTGAGGCTTAGCGAGTTACTACCTAGCGACTTGCATTTGTCTAGCGACTTGGGACTCTAGCGACTTAGTGGTGTAGCTAATTAAGCGTTAGCGACTTAGTGCATTATCTTCTAGCGACTTAGTGCATTATCTTCTAGCGATTTAGTGCATTATCTTCTAGCGACTTGAGTGATTGTTTACGGTTTTCTCTTGATTTAGTAAAATCCTGTGAAAGAATCTATTTTCCGGTTTAATCATAGAGTTATAAAATCCCGTATAAACTGTAAACATGTCTACCAACGTTCCTACTATCATCTCCACTGTTGCCGAGGATGTTCAAGCAGCTGGCTCAGATACTCGCCCACCCATGCTTGACAGAACTGACTACGATTCTTGGGCTCAACGAATCAGATTGTACCGCCTTGGGAAGGAAAATGGTGTCAACATTCTCAAATCCATTGATGAAGGACCATATCGAGTTGAGACGACTAGAGACATACTTGATACTAATGAAGATGGTACTTCTGTTTACGGAATGGACAGACCTAAAATGTATGATGAGCTTGAGGATAAGGAGAAAAAGAGATTCGATGCAGATATCCGGGCTTCAAACATTGTTCTTCAAGGTCTTCCTAAAGACATCTACAAGCTGATCAATCATAACACCGATGCAAAGGCAGTTTGGGATAATGTTAAGATGCTTCTCTCGGTTCGAATTAACTATGGAAGACAGAGAATCCCAACTCTATGACGAATTTGAACACTTCAAGATGAAACCAGATGAGAGTGTCTATGAGTACTATGTGAGATTTCATAAGTTAGTGAATGACATGAGGAACATCAGAATGACTATGCCTAACATTCATTTGAACTCAAAATTTGTGAACAACATGAATCCCGAATGGCACAAGTTTGTCACCGCTGTGAAGCTCACTAAAGGATTGAAGAATACAAACTATGAGCAACTCTATGCCTTCCTCCTTCAGAATGAGAGACATGCTATGTTTGAAAAATTGATTCTCAATCAGTTCAAAACCAACCAGGGAGAGACAAGCTCGTCTAATGACTCAACCGCCTTCTACTCAAACATCGGAATCACAACCAAAGCATCACAAGTCATACCCTTGGGTAATGGTAATCACAAACTCATTCCTGATCCTATGTTCAAACAAGCTGATGCCGATCCACACGTGGGTAACTTCATTAATCAACTAGCTCTTCTGATTAGTCAAAACATGAATTCTCTCCCACATACCAACAACAACCTCGAACAAGATCTAACCCACACAATCAAGCCACTGTTAAAGATGGAAGGATCGTGGTGCAACCATTCAGGAAAGATATGATCGGGAAGAGGTGGAGCTGGTAGAGGTTATGTTGGCAACCCGAATCGAGGAAGGAATGGTAACCAAGGTCAAGCTAAGCCAATCAAATGTTATAACTGTGGTGGTGAGGGACACATTGCAAGGAACTGTACGTCTCCAAAGCGTCCACGAATCTGATTACTTCAGAGATAAGATGCTGCTGGTACAAGCTCGGGACAATGGTGCTGCTTTGGATGAAGAGGAATTGTTGTTTCTAGCCTGAGGGCAATGCCAAGACCTATGATGCAGATGTGGATGAGCAGCCTATTCAGGAGATAGGTCACAATCATCCGAATGCCTTTCAAGTCGCTGATTGTGATGCATACGACTCTGATGTGGATGATGGACCTATGGCACACACAATTTTTATGGCTAGCATTTCTCCAATGGTTTCTCCCAAGGTCTCTTCTTCACCACTAGCTGGCCCATCCCGAGACAAACTCATCTCCGAGGTATTAAAACTATACGATGATGCTGATGTGCAAAAGATGCATGACAAAGTAAAATCAACTGAAACTATTGAATCAAATATTGAAAATATGGGTAATATCAATATTGTCCCATATGATCAATATGTGAAACAAAGTGAAAGTGAAGGTGTACCAAGTGATGCATCTTCTGCAGTCAACAATGACTATGTTTTTGATGAATACACCGCATGTGCCCCGATGATTCGTAATTTCTGAACTAAATGCCTATAAAGAACGTGTTGCTATTTATGAACAACGTGCTAAATTTGAGTTGACCACTCGTGAGGAGGAAATGGATGACCAAGTGCGTACAATCATTAGAAAAAGTAATTTTAGAGAAGAAGTATTGAAACAAGAATTAAATTCCTTGCAAGAAAAACTTTCTAAAACAGCTAAGCAAAAACAAGAACTTCAAGAAAATGTGAAAATGCTTAAGCAAGAATTTAATGCAAAGGAATCAAAACTCTTGAGAGATTTTTCTAATCTGAAAACTTTGAAAAACAAACTTGAAAACAAGTTGTACATACAAGGAAACACCATTCAGACTGCTCACATGGTCACTAAACATAGAGTCCTAAGCGATA
The DNA here is from genome assembly GCA_910596185.1 of Chrysanthemum makinoi. Classification (NCBI taxonomy): domain Eukaryota; kingdom Viridiplantae; phylum Streptophyta; class Magnoliopsida; order Asterales; family Asteraceae; genus Chrysanthemum; species Chrysanthemum makinoi. The sequence goes on from OU343223.1 coordinate 28,177,071, forward strand.
AGCATAGTGTTCCCATTATAGATAAACCCAACCCTGAGTACGGAAAGATAGCAAAAGCTGCTCAAAGTGTGATCTATGATGGCAATGAGATTCTTAAACCTAGACAGAAACCTAGTTGCGTTGAGTGCACTGAGGAAGATAAGAAATCCGATGAAGTCACTAGGGAAAGGATGAACAAAAAATTAGATGATCCTAAATGCAAAGAGAAAAAAATAATTATCACTCCCCATGACTACAAAAAGGAAAACTGGATTTCCTTGAACATGTTTAAGCCTCAGACATTGTTGACTCCCGAACAAGTTTTCTCGAAAAAGGATTTAGATAAGCAAAAGTCGAAAATATTGTTGAAACAAACCCTCCCCTATGGAAAATGCCTAGAGCGAATGTGTATCCTCCTAATACACCAATGCATCTTGTTCCTAGAAAAATTGCCACTAAAAGCAAGACCTTAATTAGCCAATATGTTATATTTCAACTATTTGTTGATTTTGAGAAAACTTGCAAGAAAAGGATCACACCCACGGTATAACGGAAGGAGAAAGGGTTTTGAGCAAATGAAAGAATGTTATTTAACTGAGGTCATGCCTTTCTTTAAACTTCTAAAAGATCACTTTGAGAGTCTTAAAAGGGGATAGAAACCTGATATCAAGGGAATGGAAAAGGAATTTGATGCAATGGTAGTTGAAGTTAGTGATTATGAGCGTGCACTAAAATATAATGAGATTGAGAGGAAGAACTTGCATACATTAAATGAGACTCTTATTACTGAATGTGTTGCTCAAGATATCTTTTTCACCGCTTCAAATTGCTCTATTAATGCTTCCAAATTTCATGAACTATCTGTGGCCCTGAAAGTCTCCCATGATCGTGTCATTGAGCTTGAAAAACTAATTCTAAACTAAACGAGAAAATTGAACTGGATGATCACGACAATTTGGTTAAACATTTTTCTAAACTGGAAGTTGAGCATTTTAATTTACAACTAAAATATCAACATCTTAAAGAAAATGTTAAAACTTCAAATATCAAGACATCGCCAGATGCTCCAGAGTTTGATGCGCTTTTCAAATTAACAAACGTGATGAACGATTCAAGCTCTGCAACACGATCGAGAAAGTTGAAAGCCCAAATCTCTCAATTAAAGGGTCAAACGAACAATATGACAGGCTCCCAAATCCCTCCTCCTTTAGATTCTCCGAATTCTCAAACTTTTCATCTTCAAAACTTAGTTGATGCCTTACAAAAGGAAAACGAGAGTTTTCTAGAAGAAAATGAAAAAGTTAAACGACATTTTAAAGAGTTATATGATTCAATAAAAGTCACCCGTGACCAAAACAACGAAAAAATAACGTCTTTACAAAAGGAAAATAAGAATCTGAGAAGTCGTGAAATGGGAAACGCCACTTGTTTTCAATAAGAATGTTGTCTCAAAGTCACCCTTAGATTGCAAATACACTGTGGCAGTTAAATATATTCCTCCTCATCTTAGGAATAATGAACATGCTTTTCATGAATACTGTGCTCACCTTAAGGATAGTCTAGAATGTCTCCGTGAGATTGTCGAAGAGGATTTCATTAACAAACCTCTTGATAGTGAAATTAGGTTTGCTTGCCTCCATGCCAAACGATCTCAAGAGTTGCTAGAATGTGTAATTGCCACATGTCCCAAATCCTTAACCTTAGGTGCAAAAGGCAAAGCTGTGATGCCTTGTTCTATGCCTAGTGCCAAGCAGGAAATCCGTTCTATGCCCAGTCTTAAGAAAGGAAACACTAACTTGCCTTCAAGTAGTTCGATTCGATATGTTAGTGCTAAGAAAGTGAACTTTAGTGTGCCTGCAAAAAGCTCAAATCACAGCCTTAAAGTATACACTAATGTGCCTTCTAGTACTTCAGATCCTTGCACATCAAGTTCAGGAATGCAAAAATTAGATCAACCAACTAATTTTCCCATTCCCTCTACAGAGTAATCAAGTGACTTTAAAGCGCAGGTCAAAGTCTCAAGACAATACAAGGAATGATAGGACCTTGCAAGCTAAGAATGTGCATTGGAAGAGAGTAGAAGACCAATCTAGGAACTTTAAGCTTGAGTTGAATAAAACGAATCGTGTTGAGTCTAGTATTAGCCTTAAATCTTGTAATTAATTCAATTCGATACTATTTGCAAACCTTGTAATGATGTCGCTTGAATTCTTGCTAATCATGAATGTGGTGTGAATGCTTTGTCTAATGCTGTCAAATGCCCAGTTAAAATTGTTAATGCTAATAATCGTGCAAATAAGGCAAAAGGCAAAAACGAAAGATTGTTAGAAAACAGTGGAAACCCACGGGAAGAACTTTTATAAAGATAGGTTATTATTGGATACCTTTTGGCCATAAGAATAATCATTTTTGTTCTCAAACTGCTAAGATTATGCCCACTAGAAAATGGATGCCTATTGGTAGAACTATTCCCTTAAGAAGTAAACATACTTTGAATAGGTCAAATACGACACCAAAGCATTGCATCTATTCCCAATGATTCCATTGCTTCTACTTCGATATGGATGTTTCTTTTCGATGTGGGTGTTCCAATTTCTGTTACTAACCAAGTGGAACCCATTCTTGCATGGGGATCCCAATTATCCAGCTATCCATTCTTGTCTGTGTTCAACTGCAGATCATTCAAATCGCTCGTGGTACCTGGACTCAGCCGTTCCAAGCATATGTGGAGACCGGTCGCGCTCATGAACTTCGTGAGCAAATTCATCGGGACGTTAGATTCGTAATGATCATTTCGGTGCAATTATGGGTTATGGTGATTATGTTGTTGGTGATAGTGTTATCTCTAGAGTATACTATGTGGAAGGTTTGGGTCATAATCTGCTCTCTGTTGGTCAATTCTGTGATTCTGATCTAGAAGTAGCCTTCGAAAACATACTTGCTTTGTTAGAGATCTTAATGGTAAGGAACTTTTAAAAGGAACTCGTGGTTCAAATCTTTACACCATCTCTATAGAAGATATGATGAAGTCTTCTCCAATTTGCTTGCTGTCAAAGGCTTCAAAACAAAGTCATGGTTATGGCATCGACGTCTCAATCACTTGAACTTCGGCACCATCAATGATCTCTCCCGAAAGGACTTAGTTGTAGGTTTACCTCGACTAAAGTATGAAAAGGATCATCTTTGTTCAGCATGTCAATTGGGAAAAGCAAGAAGTATGCCCATAAATCCAAACCTACTAACTCGTCACGAAGTTCTTCATACAATTCATATGGATTTATGTGGACCAATGAGAGTGCATAATATCTTTGGGAAGAAATATGTGTTAGTTATAGTTGATGATTACTCTAGATTCACTTGGGTCAAGTTCTTAAGGACAAAGGATGAAACTCTTGATATCATCATCAAACTCATCAAAGTGCAGTTCGACTTAACAAAACCGTCGAATTATCCGACAGACAATGGAACCGAGTTTGTTAACAAACAACTTAGTGAATTCTATGAAAGCATTGGAATCAGCCATCAAAGAAGTGTTCCACGAACTCCTCAACATAACGGTGTAGTTGAAAGACGAAATCGAACTCTTGTAGAAGCCGCTCGAACAATGTTGATTTACTCAAAAGTTCCAATGTTTCTCTGGCTGAAGCTATTGCCACTGCATGCTACACACAAAATCGCTCCCCGATTCACACCGCTCATGGAAAGACACCATATGAACTTGTCCACAACAAAAAAACCTAATCTCTCTTTCCTTCGTGTGTTTGGTGCATTGTGTTATCCAACTAATGAGGGTCAAGACTTAAGGAAACTTAGGGCTAAAGCTGACATTGGAGTATTTGTAGGATATGCACCAAACAAAAAGGGATACCGAATCTATAACAAAAGAACCCGAAATATCATGGAAACCATTCACGCTACGTTTGATGAGCTGACCGGTCAAATGGCTCTGGACAACTCCATTTCGGGACCCGCACTTCAAAACAGTCCCATTGGTTCATCTCTTGTTCCAAACTCTTCTCAAGAAACTCCATATGTACCTCCATCCGAAGATGATTTAAAGAAATTGTTTGATCCTATGTTTGATGAACTGTATGATTCAATTACTAATGAGGTGTTGATCCCTACAATAGAAGATGCTCATATTCCCGTGAATGAAGTCAATCCTTCGCCTCAATATCTTTAAGTCAAGAAGCACCTGCTGCCGATCCTTCGCCTCATCAACAAATCATCATTCTTCAAATGTACATCATGGAAATGTTTCTTGCATCAATGATGAAGTTAATCCCTTTGCTACTCCCGAAGATGCTCCATTTGAAAACATATTTGCTCCTGAATCATCTTCAGAACCATCTTCTTGAGAGACATCGACTCGCTACCTCAGCCTCAACAACTACCACATGAACACCTTAGAAAATGGACTCACGATCATCCATTAGACAACATCATTGTAAATCCCTCTCGTCCTCAGATCAACCCGAAACAACTTGCAACCGATGCCTTATGGTGTTTCTTCAACTCCGTACTATCTAAGATCGAACCAAAAGATGTTAAAACCGCCATGAATGAAGACATTTGGTTCAATGCCATGCAAGAAGAAATTCATGAGTTTGATCGACTAGATTTATGGGAGTTAGTACCGCCCAGATTTGTGCTATGATTATTGCTCTTAAATGGATCTTCAAAGTGAAACTTGATGAGCATGGTGATGTGTTGAAAAACAAGGCTCGATTAGTTGCTAAAGGATATCGTCAAGAGGAGGGTATAGACTTTGAAGAATCTTTTGCTCCAGTTACTCGAATCGAGGCAATCAATCTTTCGGCTAATGCCGCTAGTAAGAACATGGTAGTCTATCGATGGATGTGAAGACGGCATTTGAACGGAGATCTTAAAGAAGTCGTCTACGCCAGCCAACCTGAAGGATTTGTGAATCAAGAGCATCCTACTCACGTTTATCGTTGAAGAAGGCTCTTTACGGTTTAAAGCAAGCTCCAAGGGCATGGTATGATACACTGTCAAGTTTCTTCTATCAACCGGATTAGAAAGGAGCAGTTGATCCTACATTGTTCACCGGAAGTCGTGCAAACATTTAACTCATGTTCAAATTTATGTTGATGATATTATTTTTGCCTCGACAGACCCAATGGAATGTGATCGTTTTCAAATGAAATGAGTTCAAAGTTTCAAATGTCAATGATGGGACAAATGTCATTTTTCTTGGGATTACAAATTTCACAAAGTTCCGGAGGCATTTTCATAAATCAATCTAAATATGCAACAGAGATTTTAAAGAAATTTGGATTTGATTCAAGTGAACCTGTTGACACCCCCATGATTGATCGAACCAAACTAGATGAGGACCACTCAGGGATCATGATTGACCAAACGAAATATCGTAGTATGATTGGATCCCTGATGTACTTCACAGCTAGTAGACCGACATCTTGTTATTTGTTTGCATGTGTGCTAGATACCGTGCTAAGCCTACTAAAAGCACCTTGAAGCGGTTAAACGGGTCTTTCGGTATCTCCAAGGAACCATCAATATGGGACTATGGTACCCGAAGGACACCGGCATGTAACTAACGGCCTATGCGATGCCGATCATGCGGGTTGTCAAGATACACGCCGAAGTACATCCGGAGGTGCTCGCTTTTGGGTGATAAGCTTGTGAGCTGGTCTTCAAAGAAGCAAATGAGTACTTCTATTTCCTCTACAGAGGTGAATACATAGCCATGTCATCTTGTTGTGCTCAAATCTTATGGATGAGATCTCAATTATCTACTATGGCTTTGAATTCAACAAAATCCCTCTCAGATCTGTGATAATAAAAGTGCTATTGCTCTCTCATGCAACAACGTTCAACACTCAAGAGCAAAGCATATCGACATTCGACATCATTTCTTCAGGGAACAAGTGGAAAAAGGTGTGGTGGAACTATATTTTGTGAGGTCTGAATATCGTTAGCGACATCTTCACCAAAGCTCTTCCAAGAGAACGTTTTGAGTTTATTCTTCCACGCCTTGGCTTGAAAAGCCTTCAACCGAATACACTCAAACGTCTTCAGGAGGAAGACGAGGAGTAAAGGTCTATCTTCATCTATCTCTTGTAAATATTTATTCTAAAATCAAAATACAAAATTATAAAACCCTCAAAAATCAAATAGAAAATTATAAAACCTTCAAAATCCATAAAAATCTGAAAAAATTCGAAAAATCTTCAAAAAATATTGTCAATTTGTCATGTTTTTTCGGTTCGATAATATCTACGGTCTTTGTGCTGTCATTCAAAGAATGACACGGACTTTAGATGTTGTTCGAATTCTTAAAAAAAAAATCAAAAAATCAAAAAATATTTTTGGAAGAAAGAGAAACAATGATTTATTGTCATTTTCGTGCAATAACCCGCTTTTAAAAGAAAGAACAGAGCCATGTTTTACCATGTTTTCAAATTCCATGCTCTGATTCTATAAACATTTATCTGGTGAAAACTAAATGCTTTGAAAAATAACTCGGTCTCTATTTTTGATAATCATCCGGACTTATTTGTCAAAATATCTATCTCTCAATCAACAACCTATGTCATTGATTGAGGGGAGAATGATTTCAATTAAATTAAAAAGTTATTTGGCATTAAATTGTTTTCAAAAGATGTACATGCATGTTTTATCAATGGAGTTTAAAGTCTTAAAATCCGATCATTATCGGTTAAAACGCTTTCATAATCAAGTCACAATTCTCCTTAAAAGCTTTCAAAATCAATTTAAATCTATAAGAGATCACAAATCTCAAATGATTTGATAATTGTGATCGGGGAGAATGTGTGATTTAAATTGGATTTAAACTGATAATTAGGTAAATGGTTTTATAAGGATGTACAAGCTCTCCTTCCCCGTAAGTGACAAACGATTTCAAATTTTCCATGCACATGTTGAGGGGAGCATCTATCTTAAACCACAATGATTTGAAACGTGATCACTTATCTCAATGTGCATGTTCCCTCTAGTATGTGCAAAACTCTTTTCAAATCTCGAGGCACATATTGAGGGGAGCAAAATCATGAAAACCTCATCCTTCCCCAAAATTAGGAAGTGATGTTGATATTTTTTGAAAATGGTAATCAAAGAAGTTAATTCTTTCTCTTGCCTCCGTGTGGAAAACTATTTCAAATACTTGATTCACATGTTGAGGGGAGTTCTTCTTCTAAAAATATCAAAACAATTCAGTACAAAATGCTTTGATAAAATATCATAAGTATCTGGATTGATTTTCAAATGGTTTTCAATTGGTTCATATGGCAGATGAACAATACCAAAAAGACCGACCAACTTTACATTATGTATGGTGATATAAGGACGATAAGGTTAGGTATGTGTTCCCATGATCCGCCAGAACCGGAGGGATCTACCCAGGGACTATCCACTAGTTAGTGTAGAGTTCTTAGGTATGATGATAAAAGGAGAAAAATGAGATATGGGAAGAGTGCGGACTGAGACTGAGCTAGTACTGGTATAAACCCAACAAGGTTCTAGCTATGAAGTCTCGGTAAGCACTAAAGGGGTTAAAGAATTAAAAAGAATTGAATGAGAAAAGGGTGAAAACAAATAGCCCTCCTATTATTCAACCTTAGGGCGTAAACCGGTTCAATTCATATGCTAATGATGGTAACATCGGTATTGAAGACAAGACGTCATGGACCCAGTGACGCACCGCACTTCAACTTCCCAAACCACTCAAGTTCCTCTTAAAAGGACTTGTTTCATTCTCACGGGGAACCGACATTATCTATCGACTTTCTCTTAGAGATTGTTGATATTGAAGAAGGAGAACCTCTCCTAGTCTCCGATATAGGATCCAAATATGCACAAATTGAGTCTAGAGCCACGAGATCATCAATAAATCTCATTAGGACACTTTCAATGAAGACTCTCTGTTTCACACAATGTGGAAAGAGAGATTATATCTTGAGTCCTACGCATTATCCTTGTGGTATTTCCTGAACATCCGAGTGATGTGTCTACATACTCACAATGAAGATGGAAAGCCTTCTCGAGCCAACATCTAACAAGCTCCTGGTAGGTGGCATGTGAGATCTATTATACAAGATCAACCATGTGACAAGCGAACGAAACAATGGGGCGATTCAATCTTTTGAATCAATCCTCGTTCAAAGTTATGGATTGACGGATACCTTTGAAAAACCGGTCTTTGTGCTTTAAAACTCTTTTCATTAGCACGTCGACCGTGTACTAATTTTTCAAATCAAAAGGTGTTTTATGATTGATAATTGATTTTCATTAAAACCTTCGTTATATTGCAAAACAATTTCTATTGAGCAATACACGATTGTTTTTCAAATCTCTTTTCATCAAACAGTGGACGTAAATTCGCTGGTTCACTCACTCCGTGTTGTCTTCTTTGAGACGTTCGGTTTGAGAACGGCTAGAGCAGCTGCGAAACCCTGTCAAGGAAATTCTTCGAATTATACCGATCACGCGAGCGTTTGTATCTTGATCAACGGGAACCGTGGGCGTGTACCTCAATTCAACGAAAGTGATCAAAGACACTTTCGTGTGCTTTTATTGCTAACTCTTATGCAGTACACCCCGACGCGTTTGCGTGATCGAGAATGAAGCGGTCAATCCATAGCCGCATGCTCACCTAACACATTCATCTCAAAAGAAATCATGATTAGTGCATCAATGACTCTGATATTTCACTCCATGCTTTCGCTACGCTGCCAATATCATGAATCAACTAAAGCTTCCGCTACTCTGATGAGAAGATATCATGATCCCGAATGTGAGCATGTCGGTCCGAATGTCACAACATCACATAATACCAACACCACAATGGATGTATCAGAGATTTTCTATTTGTTGATGATCTCAAATGCGGCTCAACATTATTATCCGTGGATCATAAAAGACCTCCACTTGGATTAACCAAACATGCAATGAGTGGAATCAATGACTACGAGCTTTTGAGCAAAGTACTACATCAAGAATGCAAGATCAATTGTTAATGTAATATCCGATTGTATTCAATGTCATTTTAGTATATGTTTGAGGTGACCTCCCTTAGGGGAGATTGTTAGGAATTAGAAATTCCGGTATTAAAGAGTCGGTCACCTCAAGTATATGTAATCGTTAGAAAGCTCGTAGTCATAGTAATATTTAGTTAAGTAGTATTTAGTTAAGTAACACCGTGGAGGACAGACGGGTCTTTACCCACTGTATGCCTGATCCACAGCCCGTTGTGTGGCGTTTTATGTAAGACTATAAATACTCTCTACCTCCCAAGGTAGAGAGTTGGAGCTCATAATAATATCTTTCACTTTCTCTCACTAAGTTCCCTAAACCTCTAACTTTCTCTCTCTAGAATTCCATCTATATGCTACTTTGTGTTATGGTTTGATGTGTATGTGAAAAGTTATATCTTACAAAAAATAAAGCACATAAAACTAAATAAACTCTAAATAAACTACTATTAAGCCTAAGAAACAATAAAACTAAGCTAAACTACATCCTAGGGTGCTAAAATGCAAAAAACGATAAAAACCGAACACACCGAAATTCCTAAAAGTGAAAAAGATGTAATTTAAGTCCTACGAGTGCAAAACTAATTTTCCTACATTCTACATGACTAAAAGTAATTTTAGGAAAAAAGTCGGTATTATTTTGACTTTTATTTTATTTATTACTTAATTAAAACGATTTTAAACTAATTAAATATTTAAAAATACTAAACTAATTCCTAAAAATATAAATTTTTTTACAAAAGTGCTTTTAACGATAAAGAATCTAGAAATGTCAATAAAAATAGGATGCTAGCTTATCCAGATAAGTGGAATAAGCAAAGCTACTACTAAACTTAAACTGCCAAACTAAGTTATATATCTATCAGGCAAGAAAATAACCAAAAAGACCCAATGGCAAGTTGGACTAGAGTGTGGTGTTGTGGTCGTGTGCTTGGTGACTAGCATGTCCTCGTGTTTCGATTCCTCACTTACTCCCTTTCAAGGTTTATTTAATTTTTCTTTTTTCCTCGCTTGCAATTCAAACAAGGGAACAAGATAAGCTATTTTTTAACCTAAAACTAAACTTCAAACTTACAAATGCAAGTATCGCAGATACCAAAAGGAAATAGAAGTCAAAGATTATAAGGGAATCGTTTGGTTCTTGGTCGCCAAAGGATAAATAAGCTACAAGAACATATCAATGATTCATATGAGTGTCTAAACTCTAAAGGCATTAATGGAGCTGAAAGAAGCATGAAACAAGAATGAAAAGCTAACAAAAGGCCAACTGATGCAATACGAACCCTAACCCAAACACCACTATAAGCGCCTTTTTAAGCTAAAAAATAAATAGGAAAAGGTGAGATAAGCAAGAACATTGAACAAGTAAGCTGACTTTCAAACTAGGCATCTACAATAAGTTATAGGACAACAAAAAGAATCACTGAAATGGGAAATAAGCAATTGGCAAATGCTAAGAATTGGGAACTTAAAGCTAAAAAATGGAAATAAGCAATCTAAAAGCCTACGATTTTAGCACTAATAAACGCTTAAAGCTGATTTAGAATGATTAAGTGGCCATAATAAACACTTAACTAAGCCAAATTGAGACCAAACACTGGTCAAAACAAGATTTTTGATCCACAAAACCAAGCTAATCCAAACACTCACTTTGGGACAAAAACAGATTTTTTTAAATCAAGAGATTATGGTGACTTTAAAAACTACTTTGTAAAGTAAAACAATAACTAAATTAACCTTCTCGAAAGCTTGTAACAAGAATTTGAAACTACAATGGCAGCTTGAAAACGCTGAGATCAACTAAAAAAGTTCTTTACAATAACAAAACACAATTGATTTAAACTAAATGAACCAAATAAAATGACAATAATTTAAACGACATTTAAAATAAAAGGGACTAGAACACTAAATTCTAGACCATCTTTACACTAGACATCTAATATCTATTTATACGGAATAATAAAATGCTTTCTCCTTTTTCTTGGCTTCTTTCTTCTTGTGTTTTCTCTATGAGTGCAAACAAGCCAAAAGCCAAAAACCATCTTGTGCTTCTTTCTTCCCGCCAATCTCCACCCTTCAATTGTTAGGTACAACTTGGAGTAACTGAGCCGCCTAAGAGGCTTGCCTTTGGATTGCAAGGTGAATGGGATATGTGACTATGTCTGGGGGAGGGGTGAGTGGTTTGGGAATTGGGATCACCGGTAAAAGGGTGATTAGTGGGTTCCCGGTTTTGGGTAAAGAGGAAGAAAGGGAGGGAAGTACATCGTTTTTATTTTTTGTGGGCGGGTTCAAATGAGGTGGCGGGTGCAAAGAGATAAAAGTGGTAATATGGTTTTTGGTTCAAGGTTTTAGTTGTTTTTCCCCATCACTCTCAAACGCTGTCTTCGGCTTCAAAAATGTAGAAATCACTTCCGCTACGTCTTGACCGCACTTTTTCCTGATTTAGCTCGATTTTTCCGCTAGCTCTGCTTTCAATCTTTTGTACCGAAAGACATAAAACACACTCAAGGATATATTTTTGACATATTTGATCGTATTTGGGTGTTTTTAGTCATTTTTGTGGTCTTAGGTGGGTAAAAACAATGAGTGAATAAGCACTCATCAGTGGGCTTATCAGTCCAAGACAACAACTAATAACAACATTTAGCTAATATTAGATTTTTGACATGAAAATTGCATAAACTGAGAATGATACTGAAACTTGAAATTGATTGCTTAAAAAGTTGTACAATACACTGCTAATACTTAAACAAAGACTTGAAAGATTAAAATTACACTGGAAATTGATATTTTACTAAAACGACATACATTAAGAAAAATTATTCTAGATATGTCTATACATTGCACCTATCTCCTTATAAAGATCTTTTGAGACTTTGTTTCCACCTTCTAACATTTCCCACTCATTTCAGCCCATTGGATCTTCACAATTCATCATAATCGTACAAGTGGAATTTTGGCGCCAAATATCTTGAAAGGTTTTTTTTGCATTTAATGAAGTTTTGGGAGGATGGGAGGAGGGGACAAGGGTAGACACCGGGAGAGGTGGTAGACAGTGGGGTGTGTGAGGTGGAGAGTGGGAAAACCACCGGTTTTGGTTTAATGTGTTGGGGAGAGGAAGGTGAACAGAGGGTGTGGTTTGGCGCTTTGACTATTTTGACCAAGTGATATAATAAGTGGGGTTAAAAATGGGGGTCACAGGTGTTGATGTGGGTTCTTTTGTTTTGGTGGGATCAAAATACACAAAGGGCCATTTGGATTAAGCTTATATACAAGGACCATTCATGTAATTTTCGGATTTTGAAGGGACCAAAATCTAACTTTTTCCAATGTTAACACAAGGACCAAACTTGACAATCTTTAATAGTAAAAGGACCACTATTGCATAAAATTCCATTTTTATAAATCCAAGGACTATTTTTGACATTTTTCAAAGTTGAGGGACCAAAGTTGTAAATATGCAATTTTAAAACTTTGAAGGGTTTGTTTTGACAACTTTTGAATCCCATGGACCTTAAATGATATTTTTCTTTATTTTGATTTACCAGGGACTAGATTTTGACAACTTTTGAAACTTGGGGGACTAAAACTGCCAATTATGCAAACTTGATGCGTTTTTCACCTGTTTTTGATATTTTTGCATTTAAAACACATAAAACACTTATTTGTGATATTTTCATCATTTTAATGCATTTCTGAGTATTTTCAGATGTTTTTGCAGTTTAAATGGTACAAAAATAATGAGTATTTAGACACTCATCAATCCCCCATACTAAGATATTGCTAGTCCCTAGCAATCTTTTGAGAAAACTTAATGGATTTCATCTCTTTACCAAAAGCCATTACTTCTGGAGTAGCCAATTATTTTAGTTCAAGTAAGAACCTTGGTACAATGATAACCAAATGATTTTGAGCAAATCATAAGCTGTAAACGGAGTTGATTTGTCTTTACCGAAGCCGCTTTGCTTCTCGGACTAGCCAACTCTTCACTAATTAAAGATATGGTGAGTTGAACACCATACAATTTTGGGCAAATTGCAAGCCATTAACGGATTTGATTTATCTTTACCAAGAGCCATTTGCTCTCGGATTAGCCAATCCTATGTGGGTTAGACATGGCGCGATTGATTACCATTTGCTGAGTAAGTGAAAACACTTACTCCAAAAAATTTTGGCCAAAAAATGGGGGGGTGGTATAATTACATGATAAAATTCGTGAGAATTCCCCCACACTTAGAAATGAATATTGCCCTCAATATTCAAAGTACCGGCGGTTATGCCGAAACATAGAACGTAAAAGGGAAATACTACGGCCATTATTTTATTTTTGATATATACATATTTTTTTTTTAGAGAGCTTATATACAATAGCGGGGCAACTCCCCACACTAGGGTGGTAGAAAATAGAAAGAAATCGTAAATATGGGTGAAACCCATATGGTGTGTGCTATCTGTTTTTGATTCCCGAGTCACTAGCTTGACTCGATCCCCGCATTCATTGGTTCATGGGGAAAGCAAAGTGGAAAACCAATCTCGATCAGACTTTCGTTCATAGTGTATATGAACATCGAAGTTCCACACCGACGCAGATACAACCGCGTATTTTTAATAGTAGAAACTATAAAGGATAATACCGGTCAAATATGGTGTCCTCATTCCCAAAAGAGAAAAGGGAAAGAGCAACCACACCATTTGTGAAGAATGGAATAAATATGTGCATCAAAATGCATGTCCATTCCTCATCGAAAAAAAACGATCACCAATTTTACATTTTTAAGCTTAGTCTTGAAGTTTGTATGGTGATTGTCAACATAATTTCCGGTAGGGAGGGTTGGAAACGGTTCTTCAATCAACAGATTTTCTAGAAAAAGGATGTCCCTCCGAATCAAAGTAAGTATTATCAATTCCTGTTGGAATCGACTCATCACTAAGAAAGGCATCGACTTCATTCCAAAAGTTGTCATCTTCCTCATCCGGAATGAGAGAAGGGATGGAAGAGTCGGAAATAATAAGACTAGGAGATGATGGATCATTTTTGAGCAATTCTTCAATGGGAAGAATGTCTCCCATTGGATCACAAACATCATCATTCAATCCATGAAATCGAAGATAGTTTGGTTTCATCCACAGAGTTAACGAACTCGATATGATAAACCGATTCCGGAGGGACAAGTGGTGTGCTACTAGAGCTAGCAATTTCCACTACTTCCGATAAAGTCTCCGATTCTACATCATCATCATCAAGAACACTCTTGACTTCCTTGGTACAACTTTCAAACCATTTGTTTGAACCAGGATTGATTTTCAAATCTTTTAGCTCGGCACGTTTTGGTGATCCTCTTAACCGTGAAATTTGAGAGTGTTGCATTGATTTTTTCAGATTTTTGATCAATTGTGGCAACACTATGTTTGGATAGAGGTTTGGAGTTCTAGTTGATATTAAACGTGAGTTCTTCGTTGTCAACCCGTATAGTCAACTCTTCAACATACACATCGATTAGAGCACGACTCGTTCTCAAGAAAGCTCTCCCTAAGATGAGGGGAACTCTAGGATCTCCATCAAAGTCTACTACAACAAAGTCGAAAGTGAAACTTTCCTACTTTCACCACGACATCCTCGGCTATCCCAACTGGACGAGTTATGGTACAGTGATTCGCTAGCTCAAGTGTCATACAAGTAGGAGTAAGTTTAGGAAGAGACAGCTTTCCATACCGAGAGTGGCATGAGGTTAATGCTAGCGCCAAGATCGGCCAAGGCGGAGCATTGAAACATACCCAAGAAATCACACTTGATTAAAAACTGCCGGGTCTTCAAGCTTTTAGGAAGCTTATTGAGAAGGACCGCAGAGCATTGCTCATGAGAGGGTTTTAGCCATTTCGGATAACTTATCTTTGTTGCTCAAGAAGCCTTTAAGCGTGGATGCAAATTTGGGCATTAGAACGAGAGCATCAACGAAGCTTATATCAAAGTGCAGTTCATTGAAAATTTGGAAAAAATTTTCCATTTGCTCTTTGGTTTTGTCTTTGAGCTTCTCTTCATGCAATCGTGATGGGTAAGGAAGTCGACTAGACTTTGAGCCGGACGACGGAAGTCATTTCGCTCGTAATTAGTCTCTCGGAATTTCGGTTCCGCACTTAAAGCTTGGACTACCGGGTGGACGTGTGCGATACTTCGTGGGCTTGAGAAATGCACCTTGTCCGTAGTATCCTTGGTAACTTGACTCATTGCTCCTGGTGGAGGAGGCATTGGAGTCGAAGGTCCATTGTGCGCCTTACCACTTCGGTTGTGATCGCCTTTGCATCGCCCCTCGGGTTAGCGATCGTGTTGCTCGGAAGTTTTCCTGGAGGGTTGATCATTTAAAGACTTAATGTCAAATCTGGCAACCAACAACCTGTTCATTTCATCTTGGGATTTCATGAATTGTTTCAATAACTCATCGATGATGGTACCGGAGGAAGTGGAGGGAAATTTTGAGGTCGGATGTTTTGATTATGACCTTGTTGTTGAAAATTTCCTTGGTTAGGATTCACATTTCCCTGAAATTGATTTCCTCGATTGAAATTGTTTTGATTAAGGTTTCCTTGATGTTGGAAACCTTGATTTGGTCCGGGATAGAAATTACCTTGGTTTTGATAACCTTGGTTCATTCTAGGTTGGTTCTGATTCCGGTTTTGTATGCTAGGATTTTGGTTAAACCGGTGGTCCCCGATAAGTATTAGCACGGTAGTTTGGTTCATTTTGAGGACTCGTATTGATTACCTCCCGATGTGAAGTACCGCTATAGCATTAGCTTCAAACGGACTACCATCGGTGGGCAGACAGCTTGTAGTATGCATGAGGGCCACCACAAGTAACACGACCTCTAATTTCTTCACTTCACCATGTGATGGTGTCTCTGTGAAAGTGACTTTCTTTTGGTTAGCAAGAACCAAAGCCTGAACAATATCTGTGAGTTTGTCAATCTTAGCATCGGTGCTAGATGTACTCACATGAGATGAAGTAGAAGGTCCCGCGATTAGACTGAGTCCGATATGTCTTTGTTCGAAAGGGCGGACTGGGACTTGTTTTCAATGATTTGCATGGCTTCTTTTGTGGTCTTGCTCAGGAAATTACCTCCCGCGAGACATTTAAAGAGTCTTGGTCACTTGTCTCGCACCATTGTAGAAAGTATCCATTTGCATTAACTCGGTAAAACCATGATGCGGACACTTGCGGAGCAACTCTTTGTAACGATCCCATGCCTCCCCAATGATTCATCAAATCTTTGAGAGAATTTCATTATCTCATTCTTAAGACTTGTAGTTCGGGATGGAGGATAGAATTCATTAACAAACTTAGTGACTAGGTCTTCCCATGTCTCAATGGAACGAGGGGGTTGTTTCTCGCCAACCCGGGCTTGTCCCTCTAGAGAGAATGGGAACCGAAGAAGCTTAATTGCTTCATGTGGGACATTCTTGTATTTGATGGTCGATGCAATCTTGTTAAACCATCCAATATGTGCATGAGGATCATCCCGCTCAAAACCATAGAATTGGCTTTGGGTTACAAGATTAAGCAACCCGGTTTTGAGCTAAAAGGTATCGACCACGATGGTGGGACAATAATGGCATCTCCGTAACCCTCGATGGGTTCTTGGAGAAGCTCATTCATCGGTTTATCTTCCGCCATTACGACAGTGGGGTGGTGGTACTAGACGCTCCTCGCCATTTACTTGCCAAGGAGCGAACGCCCTCTACGCCTACAAGGAATATTTGCAAGCTCGAAAGTGGACTTGTAGAGTTGGAAGAACGAAAAGCATGCACTAAGTTTTAAAAATCAGTTTTCAAAAACAAATGCGAGGCAAAACGACAAGTGAACTTAAACCAATAATCACAAATGAAATGGCTTCTTTGAAAAAGGTACACCAAATCACAAGGAATCAAAGGTAAGTTTTAAATCTTTTGTTCGGGAACTTATTAATGGTCACACCCCGTTGGTAGGTGTACGCCTTTGATTTGCGGTGGTTGATTTTTATGTATAAATTAAGTACCACTGAAAAGGCGTAGGTATGGATTTGTGCGAGGGTTTAAAAACTTTGGACAATATTTTTGGTATCGCCTCGTTTAACCAAATCGTATCTCTTTAAGAATCACCTTAAAGAAAATACAAGATAGAAAACGCGCATTGTTTTGTTGTTTTATATATTTTTGGTGTTGTTAACACTTTCGAAAAGTGTTAATGAACTTTTGATTACTTTACAAAAACTGCTTACAAAAGGTGGGTATATGTGCAAAACGGATCCGACAATGCTTAAAACACGCTAAAGTCCCGTGGGCTAAAAATTTGATTGAGTTCCGCATAAATCATAGTTTATCACACAAGCTAACCACTTGTGAATGGTCAACCGTAATAAACTTCAAAGCCAAATGTTTTAGAAACAATGCAATTAAGATCCGAGAGTATAGTGTTTCACATTGGTCGTTAAGTCCCACCTGAGGATTAATGGTGTTTAACACTTTCAGATGTCGAATAATCACTAAGGATAGTGATCAGTAAGGATTGTGAATGATAATTACACTACTGATTGATTGGAATGGTATTTGGATACGAATTGATAAACACAACAATCGATTAAAGAAACGCGAAATCACGTGACGTTTATTAAACTACGTAAACGTATAAAACAAAACGTGAGTTTAAAGAAATAAAAGACCTACAAATATGAAAATGATATTTTTATAACCCTAATAATAAAAGAAAATTATTAGAAAATTAAAATTATTTACTATTTATGTAATTATTATTAATTAAAAACTATTTTAAACTATTTAATAATACTCTAAAATATAATAAAATATGAAATAAAACTAGAAAAATGAAATTATAATTTAGAAAAATCAAAAATATTATAAAACTTATTTTAAAACTGAAAATATATTTATGACACTTTTTATCTATTTATTATTAATTAATTACTATTTATTAATTATTAAAAATACACTTAAATACAAGAAAATATAAAAATAACCTGGAAAATTGAAATTTTAACTTAGAAAAATCTAAAATATTATAAAACTAATTTTAAAACTGAAAAGATATTTTTTTTGTTTTTTATTTATTTATTATTAATTATTTAATACTTTTAACTAATTTTAATTCTAATAAATACTAAACAAGATGAGAAAATTCTGAAACTTTTTCTAAAAATATCCTATGGTGACAGAAAACTAAGAAAATTATAAAAACAGAATTTGCTTAATAATAAGTTGAAAAGAAAAATTAAAAAGCTAATTTCTATTAAATAAACGTTATCACTATTTTAAAAATGATTTTTTTGTGGTTTTTATTTTTGAAAACTATTTAACTACTGATATTAAGTAACTTTAATGAAAACAAAAATTTTACAACTTAAAAATAAGCTATTTAGAAGCTAAAATGTCAACAAAGGAACTTATAAGCTTATTGAGAGGATTTTAAGCTTAAATAAGTCGCACACTTGAAAACAAAAGTATAATAAGCTACAAACAAACTAAATGAACTCAAATGAAGCTAAAAGATACATATAAGCACACTAATAAGCTATATTAAGCAAATAAGCACTATGACTAAGCTAGAAAACCAAACAAATTCCTGTGGAGATTTTCTAAGCAAGATTAAGCTAATGAAATAAGCTAAAAAGCTCAAAACAAAGACTGAGTCAACAAGTTGGGTTGGTGAGCTATCCAAAAAGTCAAAGTTCAATGCCTGGGGCCCACTATTAAGTTCTAAACAAGCTTGTGAAAGTGGCTTGTGAGCACTGAGTACTTTAGTTCAAACAGAAATGGGACAAACTATAAGCTATATAAGCCCTATCAAACAAGCTACAAATTAGAAAATAAGCACTGGAATAGCTAGACAGCTAGGTTAGCTACACAAAAAAACAAAATTCACAAGCTGGAGTTCAATGATTAGCTTTTTATGAGCTTGTGAAAATGGATATAAAGCTGTGCACAGGGCACATTTTTGAAATAGTACTCAAAAGAAGCTAAAAATAAGCAGTGTATAGCTATCTAGAAAATATGAAAATACTAGGATAAAGCTGAACAACTATATTTTAATATTCCAAAAGCTTAAAACTTGAAAGCTAATGTTAAGTCCTACAAAAATTAATCTATTTTATTCAAAACTCCACTAAAATGGAAATTTTGACTTTATATCTTGAACTAAAAGTTGACTAATATGAACTTTAAATCAATACTTACTATAATTCAATAAGTTTTAAACTACTATGATGAGTTTTACCTTTTAAATCTTAATGCTTATGAAATTAAGTGAGA
Source organism: Chrysanthemum makinoi (assembly GCA_910596185.1). Classification (NCBI taxonomy): domain Eukaryota; kingdom Viridiplantae; phylum Streptophyta; class Magnoliopsida; order Asterales; family Asteraceae; genus Chrysanthemum; species Chrysanthemum makinoi. Next base: position 28,196,381 of record OU343223.1, read on the forward strand.
TTAAGAGTGATTTTGACTATTTAACAATTAAGGATTGGATTTTATGCTTGTACCGAAGTTATTAAGAACTAGTGTGACACGTAACAACCAAGAACAAAGGCTCTAACAAACTCTAACACAGTTAACCAAGTGAAACCAAACACCCCTTAACAAGACTGTTTTGAAACTTTTCAAGACAATACAGATTAAGACCATGAAATTGATTTTAGACTTTATAATATCATATAATGGGACTAAATGAGCATTAAACAACAACAATAACAACATAAAACTTAGGATTAACAATTATGCTAATATGACTGTTAAAATAAAGTTTTTAGCAACTACCAATTAAAAAGAACAAGCAAACTTTTTTATTGTTTAATTCTACTTAAATACAACTCATAAACATAGAAGCATAATAATTTAAGCTAATAGGTAGCTTTAACAAAGGAAAAGCAAAAATTGAGCAAAAGGCTTACAAGATGATTCCAAGTCAAAAATGAGAACTGAGGCACACAAACACAACCTAAAGCTTCCCAATAAGAACTAAACCCAAGGACAATCCTTTATTAACCCTGCTCCAAATTTTGATCACCATCTTCATGGATTTTTATTTTTCACTAATTTTTAGTATTTTTGGTATTTTTTACTTTCCTATATTGAACTGAAGTTTTTAAAGTATCTAATAGCTTTTAAAAGATATCTAGGAGCTTATGTGGGTGATTCGATCGTTGTGAAAGTAGAAAATAAACACAATATCAATTTATCAAATTAATCGAAATTTGACAAATCAACCTTTAGGAAAAGGTTAACGCCAAAGCTCACGAAAGTGTGAATAAAGTGATACCGGAAAGTGATTTCCCCGGGTCGTGTCCCAACGAGGTGTGAAATTGACGGAGTCGTTGAGTTTCGTGATTATGGACTTGAATTGGTTTAACAAATTTGGATTTTTTATTACACTAATCTACAAAATAAAGAACGGAATAAAATAAAGCACATAAAACTAAATAAACTCTAAATAAACTACTATTAAGCCTAAGAAACAATAAAAATAAGCTAAACTACATCCTAGGGTGCTAAAATGCAAAACGATAAAACCGGAACACACCGAGCTCCAAAGTGAAAAAGATGTAATTTAAGGCCTACGAGTGCAAAACTAATTTTCCTACATTCTACATGACTAAAAATAATTTTAGGAAAAAGCTGGGTATTTTTTTGACTTTTATTTTATTTATTACGAATTAAAAACGATTTTAAACTAATTAAATATTTAAAAATACTAAACTAATTCCTAAAAATCTAATTTTTTTTACAAAAGTGCTTTAACGGATAAAGAATCTAGAAAAATAAAAATTGGGTGCTAGCTTATCCAGATAAGCTGGAATAAGCCAAAAGCTACTACTAAACTTAAACTGCCAAACTAAGTTATATATCTAATTATGCAAGAAAATAACAAAAAGACCCAAGTGAAAGTTGGACTAGAGTGTGGTGTTGTGGTCGCGTGCGAGACCAAGATGTCCTGTGTTCGATTCCCACTTACTCCCTTCTTGGCTATTTATTTTATTTTTTCTTTTTCCTGCTTTTGCAATTCAAACAAGGGAACAAGATAAGCTATTTTTTTTAACTGAAACTAAACTTCAAACTTACAAATAAGCTGTTATCAGATACCAAAAAAGGAAATAGAAGTTGAAAGATTATAAGGGACTGTTTGGTTCTTGTGTGCTGCCAAAGGATAAATAAGCTACAAGAACATATCAATGATTCATACGCAGGTCTAAACTCTAAAGGCATTAATTGGGAGCTGAAAGAAGCATGAAACAAGAATGAAAAAGCTAATAAAAAGGCCAACTGATGCAGTCACAGAACCTAACCCAAACACCACTATAAGCGTTTTTAAGCTAAAAAAAATAAATAGGAAAAAAGGAGAGATAAGCAAAAACATTGAACAAGTAAGTCGACTTTCAAACTAGGCATCTACATAAGTTATAGGACAACAAAAAGAATCACCTGAAATGGGAAATAAGAAATTGGCAAATACATACACTAAGGGGAACTTAAAGCTAAAAAAAATGGAAATAAGCAATCTAAAAGCCTACGATTTAGCACTAATAAACGCTTAAAGTCGACGAGAATGATTAAGTGGCCATAATAAACACTTAACTAAGCCAAATTGGAGACCCAACATGGGTCAAAACAAGATTTTGACCCACAAACCAAGCTAATCCAAACACTCACTTTGGGACAAAACAGATTTTTAAACTGAAGAGATTATGGTGACTTTAAAAACTACTTTGTAAAGTAAAACAATAACTAAATTAACCTTCTAAAGCTTGTAACAAGAATTTGAAACTACAATGGCAATTGAAAACGTGGAGATCAACTAAAAAAAAGTTCTTTACATATCGAAAACACAATTGGATTTAAACTAAACTGAACTGAAATAAAATGACAATAATTTAAATGACATTTAAAATAAAAGGGACTAGAACACTAAATTCTAGACCATCTTTACACTAGACATCTAATATCTATTTATACGTGAATAATAAAAAATGCTTTCTCCTTTTCTTGGCTTCTTCTTCGTTTTCCTGCTGAGTGCAAACAAGCCAAAAGCCAAAACCATCTTGTGCTTCTTTCCGCCATCCCCACCCTTCAATTGTTAGTACAACTTGGAGTAAATCGAGCCGTCTACAGAGGCTTTTTTGCCTTTGATTGCCAAGGTGGAATGGGATACATGTGACTATGTCTCGGGAGGTGAGTGGGTTTGGGAATGGATCACTGGTAAAAGGGTGATTAGGGGTTCCTGGGTTTGGTAAAGAGGAAGAAAGGAGGGAAAGAGGATCGCGTTTTTTTTTGTGGGCGGGTTCAAATGGAAAGAGGTGCAAAGAGATAAAAGGGTAAGATGGTTTTTTTTTTGGTTCAAGTTAGGTTTTTAGTTGTTTTCCCCTCTCACTCTCAAAACGGCCTCTCGCTTCGAAATGTAGAAAATCACTTCCTACTACGCCTTGATCGCACTTTTTCCAAATTTAGCTCGATTTTTCCGCTACTGTTTTCAATCTTTTTGTACCTGCAAGACATAAAACACACTCCGAGGATATTTTTGACATATTTTGATCAGATTTGGGTGTTTTAGTCATTTTGTGGTCTTAGGTGGGGTAAAAACGATGAGTGAATAAGCACTCATCAAATCCCCCACATTCAGGAAATTGCTAGTCCCTAGCAATCAATCATGTAAAGTAATGAATTAATCAAGATTACCAAGACTACCCCGTTTCGACTTTTTATTTGATGCGAGAATTTTAAACTAGACTGAAAAGTAAACAACATGCTTGATTAACAAAAAATGGTATCATGGAACGGGATTCAAACAAAATGGGTGTCTCCGTGGAATTGTAATCGCATCCTTTTTTAATACTCTCAAACTAAGTCTAAACTTATTGTGCAAATGTTTTGGCAAAATGATAACACTACTTATACAAGTAATCTATGTAAGTCAAGACTTAACTTTTTACTCCCGTAGTTATACAATTTAAGTTCGTGTGCTCATTTTCAAAAGTTTGACCATTGAAATCGATCTTGTTATGGTTGTTATCCACTTAACTAAAATCTTAACTTCCCGAAAACTACGAAAGTCTAAGGATCGAAAGAGCCTCTTCCATGTAGCGTTTCTCATTCCAAAACCGGGTTGGCTTTAGGTGACCGGCTTTTGACACTCACGAGAATAGTACCGAATTAGCGAATCGATTCCAAAGATTTACGAGGCTACCGTTAAGTTAAAATTAAACCTAAATGGACAACAACCGACGATAATTTTGAAATTCGAGATTCAAAGGTGAGATCACTCCATGTAGCTTAATTTCTTCAGCTTGTCCATTTAATGAGGCTAGGTTTTCACCCTCGAGAATAGTATCGGAGCTTTCGGGGTCTTTGACATCAAGAATTTCTAAATCACCGTCAAGCTTTTAGACAACCTTGACGAATCCTAGCTCAACTTCCGATTTAAATTTAAGAAAAAGCAAGTTTCGCACATTTATTCATAAGCAACACAGTGCTTTTATTTGAGGAACTCATATTTTTGCATTTTTCGTTCTTCAACTTTTTCACTTTTTTTATTTTTTTATTTTTATTTATTTATTTTTTTTTTGACTTGCAATTTATTTTTGCATCATTCAAGCACTTTACGATACTTTCACTTTGCAACTTTATTCCGATTTTAAGAAAGTATACTTTTCCAAAAATTTAAATAAAAAGTTGAACTTGAGCTCTAAATCAATTTTGCTTAAAAACTTTTTGTTGTAACAAGACGATTTGAATGTTCAAAAGTTTGACAATGAGCATGTATTTTAGGTTCAATTAAGAGCTACTGGGAGAAAAAGCGATAGATTACTTATATAAGCTCTAAAGAGAACCAACTACTCTACGCTTAGCATTTTCATTTGCACAACTCGTAAAAACTTAGCCTAATTGTTAAGAGAGAAGCTAGATCAACACTCTAGCGTAGCCTGGATTCCCTTGTTCTAACCTAATCAAGACTAAACTTCTTAACAACAATCGAAGCATTAACACTTTATTTTCGTGCAAAGCACTTCTTTTCATGCAAAAAAAGTTTAAATTTTGGTCAAAACGGGGTACTAGGGACTAAAGGGTAAAATGTGGCAAATTCAAATGTCACCCCCCACACTTAGAATGAATATTGCCCTCAATATTCAAAGTCCCTACCGGCCATACTATCTAACGAAAAGGTAATACCACTAGCCAGTGTGTGGATCTAAATCGTTATTTTACACAAAAAGGATTTTGAAAACATATCCCCAGATAAACGTTAGTAAAATGATCGGATATTGGGCGGTTGGATTGAAAAAGGCGCATCAATCATCACGATCAAAGGGATTCCTGAAAACATGAGCAAACAAACAAGAAGCAAACACCGTGGAGGTTTCCCCCCACACTTAGTTGTTAGAAAATAGAAAGAAGTCGTAAACATGGGTGAAAACCCATGAATGCTACGCTTTTGTTAACCGAAGTCGCTAGCTTGACCTCGACCCCAATTCATTGGTCCATGGGGAAGCAAGTGGAAGAGAAAATCTCCATCGGACTTTCATTCAAGTGGTTTGGATAACCATTGAATGTGATGAAAGTTCCACTCCGATGAGATATAACCTACCAAGAACGAAATGCCGGTCAAAGATGGTATCTTCACTCCTGTAGGAGTTAAGATATGGAGAAGAAATGGGAGGAGAAGGCAAAGTGACAATGAGATGACAACGGGTGGGATGGGTGGGCAAAAGATAAGATTGAGGAACATTAACTAATGTTCAAAAATCTTATCCACCACCGGTAATGAAAACATCCGTGTCGGGCTGAAGAGGTTCCAAAGATCCGGCCGTTTAGCAGCGGACGGTGGATGATGGACCTAAGCCATAACTAATACCAAAACCCAAGGTATCGAGTCATCCGAGAAAGAATTGAGTCGACCTCTTCCATAGTGAAAGGCCAATTTAATGCATTATCGAAGACCAATTGTATAGAATATTTTCTAATTTAGCAAGGTCGCCGCCAAAGTAAGTGCACATCATCATCTCCCTGGAGAATGATCAACGAGTGAGTTCATCGGCGAACTCCTCGAGAAGGTCTAACGTCAAGTGGGATTGCCACTATTCTTTCTTCTGTAGTTAGGAGATGTAAAAATGTCACTATCCTCATTCTGAATATCAAAGATGGGATTATCCGAAACTAGAGTGAATTCTAAATCGAAGTCAAACAGAGGATTAGTGAATGCCATAGCAAAAGTTTTCTCGAACACAACAAGAATATCTTCATTATCCAGACAAAATCGCGTCCATGTCAAGATCTGATCAACATCTCTCACTTCTTCTAAGTCGACGAGTCGAAGGTAGCTCCTCCACATACTCGATGTCTCCACACGATAAAGAATCATCAAACGTCGTATAATGATTTTCAGATTCGGAGATCATCTCAACAGAATCATTAGGGGTGGGAGGAGAAGAAGAATCATCATCAAGAGGCTCATCACACACATCATCGGAGATAACCTCGAACTCACTTGGGGTTGGGACAAGGTTCTCAACACAAGACGATTCCGTTTCCGGAATAGTGCTAAGATTCTCATCCCCCATACTTAGAGAGTTTACGGGTTCTTTGGGTGTGATTCCAGCAGATAAGCTCTCATAATATTCTTTCATTTGAATGGAATCCTCATCATCGCAATGTAAGTCGGAGCCATCGAGCACGTCTTGCAAGTGCCGTTTCTTCGATTCGTATTTCTTCAATACATTTCTCAACTGAGCGGCTCGCCTTCTTCAAGTAATTCTAGCATAGATTTTTCGTGAGCGAGATGCTTGATCTTCGCAAAGTTCTTTTAGAATACTTTTCTCACGAGGATGTTGATCAATGACGGGATATGGTTCAATGACGGGAAATTGTGGGGGTTGGAAATTGTCAAACAAGGAGTTATAACAAGGGTCAGCCCATAGTTTTGATTCCATGATTGACATTGATAATCAAAATGAGGACCCCCCACAATTTGCACAACAAAGGTATTGAGGAGAGAAGTTCTGAAACGATGTATCATTGAATTCTTGATAGTACGGTTGTGGTTCGTATGCATTCTGAGGAGGGTAGTTGAAATCGTTCTGAGAAAAATTGAAGGAATTAGGATTAGAATCATAAGCGCATGAATTCTCGGCACAAATCGAACAAAATCCATCAAGAAGATAGTTTCCACACCACTTGCACATACATTTGTAGCAACGAAATCCTTTTGGTAACACGTCTCCACAACCGTAGCAATAATCGTGATCGAACGAAGGTATCTCGGTACGGAGTAGGAATCGAGGGCTCAACAACATCACAATTGGTATTTGTAGCGGTACTTCCCGAAGTTAACTTTAGACGAAGTTCATTAAGGTAGTTATCAATCATGTTCATTCCGTTCCTAAGGAAATCTTCTGAAAAACGTCTTGAAGATTCCGGAGGTGGGACAAGTGGTGTGCTTTCAGAGCTAGCAGTTTCCACCACTTCGTTTTGGTCTTCGTTCTTGCTTTTCGCTTAACCTTAACCGAATCGCAAAGATTTTGATCAATTCTAGACGGTTTGGGCTCAAACAATAGAACAAAACATCGGGTTGTGGCGGATGGTCGGAAAAACTTGGAGAATCATCGCGAGAGTTTTTATCGGATAATTCGCACCAATAGCAATATTTGCTTGCACCCATCCTTCCACATCACTTACATAAACAATCCGACTGACAATAAAGTGATCCTCTTCCATACGGCTTTTGCAGTTGAAAAGTAAACGACGATAATCGAACGTCGCCATGAGAATTAAACATGTAGAGGGTTAAAGAGATAGAATCAAATGGATAAGAGGAATGAGAAGAATATTTTTGGATTTTTCAAGACGAAAAACATGCACTTTCAAAAACAACACTTTCAATTAAAACAAGACCGAGGCAAAACACAGTGAACTTAAACCAATAATCACAAGCGTATTCACGCAAGTGACACAAAGGCAAGTTTTGAATCTTTGGTTCGGGAACTTATTATGATAAAACTCAAGTTGAGAAGTGTTATATTGATTGTGTGTTCTATTTTATTTAAAACAACAAGCAAAATCTTTTTGTATTTTTATCTTTTACATATATACAAAGAAAAGAAAAATATTTTGTATTTTTGTATTTTTATAAAAACAATAACTTCACGAGGAAGGTTCTTCAAGTCACTAATCGCAAAAACTTCATGATATTGTCGCAACACTACCTCGGCCAGCGGCCAAAATTTGATTCGATCGTTGTGAGTGGTGAAAATAAACACAATATCAATTTATCAAATTAATCGTGAAATTTGACAAATCAACCTTTTAGGAAAAGGGTTAACGCAAAGCTCAACGAGTGTGAATAAAAGTGATACCAGAGTGATTTCCCGGGTCGCGGTCCCAATGAGGTGTGAAATTGACGGAGTTGTTGAGTTTCGTGATTATGGACTTGAATTGGTTTAACAAATTTGGATTTTTTTATTACACTAATCTACAAATTAAAGAAACGAATAAAATAAAGCACATAAAACTAAATAAACTCTAAATAAACTACTATTAAGCCTAAGAAACAATAAAACTAAGCTAAACTACATCCTAGGGTGCTAAAATGCAAAAAGATAAAACCGAACACACCGAGCCCGAAAGTGAAAAAGATGTAATTTAAGGCCTACGAGTGCAAAACTAATTTTCCTACATTCTACATGACTAAAAATAATTTTAGGAAAAAGCTGGGTATTTTTTTGACTTTTATTTTATTTATTACGAATTAAAAACGATTTTAAACTAATTAAATATTTAAAAATACTAAACTAATTCCTAAAAATCTAAATTTTTTTACAAAAGTGCTTTAACGGATAAAGAATCTAGGAAAAATAAAAATAGGATGCTAGCTTATCCAGATAAGCTGGAATAAGCTAAAATCTACTACTAAACTTAAACTGCCAAACTAAGTTATATATCTAATTGTGCAAGAAAATAACCAAAAAGACCCAATGGCAAGTTGGACTAGAGTGGTGTTGGCAGTGCAGTGAGAGACCAAAGATGTCCTGTGTTCGATTCCCACTTACTCCCTTCTTGGCTATTTATTTTATTTTTTCTTTTCCCTCTTTGCAATTCAAACAAGGGAACAAGATAAGCTATTTTTTTTAACTGAAACTAAACTTCAAACTTACAAATAAGTCAATTATCGATACCAAAAAGGAAATAGAAGCTGAAGATTATAAGGGACCTGTTTGGTTCTTGTGGGTCACAAAGGATAAATAAGCTACAAGAACATATCAATGATTCATATGCAGGTCTAAACTCTAAAGGCATTAATTGGGAGCTGAAAGAAGCATGAAACAAGAATGAAAAAGCTAATAAAAAGGCCAACTGATGTTTAACCTAACCCAAACACCACTATAAGCAGCTTTTTAAGCTAAAAAAAATAAATAGGAAAAGCAGGAGATAAGCAAAAAACATTGAACAAGTAAGCTGACTTTCAAACTAGGCATCTACAATAAGTTATAGGACAACAAAAAGAATCACTGAAATGGGAAATAAGCAATTGGCAACAGTTACACTAAGGGGAACTTAAAGCTAAAAAATTGGAAATAAGCAATCTAAAAGCCTACGATTTAGCACTAATAAACGCTTAAAGCTGACGAGAATGATTAAGTGGCCATAATAAACACTTAACTAAGCCAAATTGGAGACCCAACATGGGTCAAAACAAGATTTTGACCCACAAACCAAGCTAATCCAAACACTCACTTTGGGACAAAAACATTTTTAAATGAAGAGATTATGGTGACTTTAAAAACTACTTTGTAAAGTAAAACAATAACTAAATTAACCTTCAGAAAGCTTGTAACAAGAATTTGAAACTACAATGGCAATTGAAAACGTGGAGATCAACTAAAAAAAAGTTCTTTACAATCAAAACAAATTGGATTTAAACTAAACTGAACTGAAATAAAATGACAATAATTTAAATGACATTTAAAATAAAAGGGACTAGAACACTAAATTCTAGACCATCTTTACACTAGACATCTAATATCTATTTATACAGGAATAAAAAAAAATGCTTTCTCTTTTTTCTTGGCTTCTTCTTCTGGTTTTCTCTGTGAGTGCAAACAAGCCAAAAGCCAAAACCATCTTATGCTTTTTCCCCAATCTCCACCCTTCAATTGTTAGGTACAACTTTGGAGTAAATCTGAGCCGTCTATGAGAGGCTTTTTGCCTTTGGATTGCCAAGGTGGAATGAGATACATGTGACTATGTCTTTGGGAGGGGTGAGTGGGTTTGGGAATTGGGATCACTGTGGTAAAAGGGTGATTAGGGGTTCCTGGGTTTTGGGTAAAGAGGAAGAAAGGAGGAAAGCAGGATCGCTTTTTATTTTTTGGGCGGGGTTCAAATGATAGGGGTGCAAAGAGATAAAGGGTAAGATGGTTTTTTGTTCGGTTAGGTTTTTAGTTGTTTTTCCCCGATCACTCTCAAACGCGTCTCGGGCTTCGAAATGTAGAAAATCACTTCCCGGCTACGTCTTGACTGCACTTTTCCGATTTAGCTCGATTTTTCCGCTTTCGCCTGTTTTCAATCTTTTGTACCCGAAAGACATAAACACACTCCAAGGATATTTTTGACATATTTTGATCGTATTTGGGTGTTTTTAGTCATTTTTGTGGTCTTAGGTGGGTAAAAACGATGAATGAATAAGCACTCATCGTGGGCTTATCACCGCACAACAACTAATAACAACATTTAGCTAATATTAGATTTTTGACATGAAAATTGCATAAACTGAGAATGATACTGAAACTTGAAATTGATTGCTTCAAAAGTTGTACAATACTTGCTAATACTTAAACAAAGACTTGAAAGATTAAAATTACCACCGAAATTGATATTTTACTAAAACGACATACATTAAGAAAAAATATTCTAGATATGTCTATACATTGCACCTATCTCCTTATAAAGATCTTTTGAGACTCTTGTCGCTCAACATTTCCCACTCATTTCCAGCCATTGGATCTTCACAATTCATCATAATCGTACAAGTGGAATTTTGGCGCCAAATATCTTTGAAAGCGGTTTTTGCATTTAATGAAGTTTGGGAGGATGTGGAGGTGGAGGGGGACAAGGGTAGATGCAAATGGGAGAGGTGGTAGACAGTTGGTGAGTGGAGAGGTGGGGAAAACCACTGTTTTGGTTTAACAGGTTTGGGAGAGGAAGGTGAACAAAAGTGTGGGTTTTGGCTGCTTGACTATTTTTGATCGAGTGATATAATAAGTGGGGGTTCAAAATGGGGGTCACAGTGTGTTGAGGGGTTCTTTTGTTTTGGCCGGGATCAAAATACACAAAGGGCCATTTGGATTAGGCTTATATACAAGGACCATTCATGTAATTTCTGATTTTGAGGGACCAAACTGAACTTTTTCCAATGTTAACACAAGGACCAAATTTGCCAATCTTTAATAGTACAAGGACCACTATTGCATAAAATTCCATTTTTATAAATCCAAGGACTATTTTTGACATTTTTCAAAGTTGAGGGACCAAAGTTGTAAATATGCAATTTTAAAACTTTGAAGGGTTTGTTTTGACAACTTTTGAATCTCATGGACCTTAAATGATATTTTTCTTTATTTTGATTTACCAGGGACTAGATTTTGACAACTTTTGAAACTTGGGGGACTAAAACTGCCAATTATGCAAACTTGATGCGTTTTTCACCTGTTTTTGATATTTTTGCATTTAAAACACATAAAACACTTATTTGTGATATTTTCATCATTTTAATGCATTTCTGAGTGTTTTCAGATGTTTTTGCAGTTTAAATGGTACAAAAATGATGAGTATTTAGACACTCATCAGGCAGACACCGGGTTCAATTCATATGCTACTGGTTGTCACTTGATGACGCCGGTATTGAAGATTAAAATTCGTCATGGACCCAGTGACGCATGCACTAAACCTTCTTTGCCACTCTAGTTTTTCTCAACAGAAGCTTGTTTCATTCTCACAGGGAACCCTACATAACCTATCGGCTTTCTCTTAGAGATTGCTGGTATTGAAGAAGGAGACCCTCTCCCTAGTCTCCGCTCAGGAAAACCAAAACGCACTATTGAGTCTAGAGCCAGGAGATTCATCAAAAGATCTCATAGGTACACTTGACATTTCATCACTTGTCGTTCAACAATAAGAACAACAGTGGTACGTTATCGAGTCCTACATAGATCCTAGCAATATGTCGAGAACATTTATGAGAGAGGTCACAATTGTGATCCTCGGTGATTGAATGGAAACTCTGCCAGGTCATCATCAAACAGCCCTGACAGCAGGTCACTTCGGTAAATCCCCGGATTTTAGTGTGTCTCAAACGGTCTACAGTGAGGTGATGCTTCGTGTACCTCGGCGACTCATCTGAACTGTAGGTGTACTTCACACGCGTTATCTCACTTGTGGGACTCCGGTTCAGAACGGCCTTTGTGAGAATTAGAGTTGTGTTTTCACACTATGCTGTTAACACTCGAAGTTCAAACTTGTAAGTGCCGGAATCCGCTTATTACTAACCTTTCTTATGTATACTTCTTATGGAAGCCTGGAGGCCGACCTGATCGTATTCTTCACCGCCATACCAACAACATCACTAATGGAAGTTCTATCAAAAGGCAAGACAAAAGGCTGAATGATTCTTCGTCAAGTCAAAGAATCTACAAAGTTAAAGACTAAGAGAACTTCATCAACTGTAATCCAACGTTAAAGAGCGTGTGAGCATGTTGAAGAAAGACGTGGAGACACCGGAGCAACGGTGAATTGATGCGACAACAACAACATACTATCACTACCATCACAAAGAACAAAGAAAATGATGACGTCAAAGCAAAACTTTTCAAAGAAAACAATTTCTCTACACTGGGGAGATTGTTCGAATCAAGACAATTCTTCTCACAAGAAAGAATAATGTCAGAAGACGTCAAAGCTACTATTACATCAACACCTTCACCGTTCACATCATCAATCATTAACACTTAGGGGGAGATTGTTGGAATCACTCCTAATCTAGAATTCAAGTGTTAGTAATTAATATGTAATAGGTAGCTTAATATGGCCTTTATGTTTGTTATTAAGCTAAGGCTTATGTAGAAGGCCCATAAGCCTTGGCCCAAGTCCAATAAGGAAAGGAAGGGACTAGGAGTGTTGCCCTAGCTCCCTCTCCTATAAATAACTTTGTAATAACCTCACTTGAGGGTTGGTTGTTCAATTCACTCTTTCACTCCTACGCATAACTCTTCAATATTCTTATACGTGTGTTTGTGTGGTTGTTCATCCGATCTCTTCCTTTCTATTTCTTCTATTGATGCTTGTATTACTAATATGGGAACCTAACATGAACACTCTCTTTTTTCAGACCAGAATTGAACTCCTTTTTCCTTCCAAAGAATGTCTCTATGTGTCTCATTAGAAAAATCCCAGAATCAACGCGGTTCAATCTTGTCTCCCTCCAAAGCTTCATGATTTTATGTTTTGATGTTGATATTTTAGCTGCAGATGGGTGTTCCAATCGAGTGCAGATACAACGCAAATGATTTTGTCTGTAATTGAATGTGTTAATTAGTAAATGTTAAATACATTTAGATGCACCTTATTTATAATCTTTGATGCACTAATTTTAATATATATATATAATATTGACAATGTAAACTACATAATAAACCTAAAATAGTTCATGCATTGCATCGCCTGCATATATATCATCCATACAACTAATAATAGTTTCATTTGCACCACCAACTCAAACCATACTACTAAGTAATACAAAATCTGAACACAGATGCACTATTAATACAAACATCCACACTAATAAACTTTTTATTGCACTAATTATAATCACTAACTCCATACTAACCTATAACTTTGTTATGTATGATACGTCAATAAACAAACTAATTTCCTTATGATATTTAAAGTCTGAATAACTAAGTTTATATATAAATTATGAATCACGTCATATTTACAACATATATCGTATTCGCATTCACTATGTCAAAATAGCATCATACATGTTATGTTATAATTTTTGCGTTTAGGCAATTAAATCAGTAGTATCTATATTCTCAATTAAATCATACCGACAACGAAACAAGATCGAAAACAGTATCAACACAATCAGTAATCAAACTATCCGCCATTATCTTAACATCAAACATTCATTTTCATACACATTCATTTTCATACACATTCATTTACGTGCGAATTAAAGTTTCTTACCAGTGCCTTTGGAATATCCCCGTATCTTTTATGTATGTCTTGACTGTCATCATGCTTGTTATCGATAATATCTACTTCCATTGTCTTCAAATTGTAGACAATAAGGTAGTATCGATTGATTTCATCTATTGGCATGGTTATTGGGAAAAATACCTGTTTCGTATACATATTTACGTTAAACAACAGTTTGAATAAACAATGTATTGTGTTTTTGTTTTAAATCTTACCAGCTCAACTTTGTCAAGGTTATTTTTTGTAGAATACTCGAGCACCTCATCCATTTTTCTTTTAAAATCCTCAGGTTTGCATGACATCTGTAAAACAAAATGCATTATACAATATGTCATAAATTTGATTCAGAATTTTATCAATTGTTTTTTTGTATAGGAAAATATGTATGAATATTATTGAATTCACTTACCATCATTCCTGTTTTGCAAAACAAAAAGCGTGAAGATACCCTGTTTTCAGCTTCTCGTCATTGTTTTGAATTATACTCCATACGTCTATAGCGACACTTGTCACCGGTAAACTTTCACGCATGCTCTCAAATACCACCCTTGGGACCTCTATGTTCATTGTTTTGAAAACAATATCGTTGTTCATATGTAAACACGTCAGTTTAATAAAAGGGATGCAATAATAATTCAACTGTGATGCACTAAAATAAATAATACTCTATATATTTTTCAAATTTACATTTACTTACTTAGCCGCAACGTCCGCTGAATATGAACTCGACGATAGGTTCTCATCACTGCAAATTGTTTGTGATGCTGACCTTCCTCTTGACGTATGGAGATAGCAATACACCTGATAATACCCTCTCCTTTTTTGTCTTACTTCCTTTTCCGATTCAACCTGATTATCATTTGTGTTTCCTGGTTTCATGTATCTTATTGGAACTGCACTAATTGGTCACTGGTGTGATACTTCCATCTTCGGTTACCAACTGTTTCCTTTACCTTGTGGTTGGTGAAGGTTGCCCTTGAACTACTTTTATTGTAACCTTCATTTTTTTGGTATTTACAGTTTCAGTTCTAGGTTCTTCTACATTCTTCTGAACTTTTTCCATGTCCTTTTTACCTTTTTCAACATCATTTTGCTGAATGGTTTCATCATCTTTCTCAATATCTTGTTTTGAGCAATTGGTAGCTTCAAGACTTTGTCCAATCCAAACATGTCGTCACTCGTGAAAACAAATCGCTTGGTGGTGTGAAATCCAAATTTTTCTTTGTTGTATCTTTACCGTTTTCGAGATTTCCAACGCCTTTTCATTGCCGACGCCGTTTCAATGCGACTATATCATTTGGGGAAACGTTTTAATTGACCTTTGCTTCTCATGTTTTGGCACCGTGAAATGTCAAATTTTAGCCTTCAACGTCACGCTTTTTCTTGCGTTCTTCACCACAACACAACCTTATTCACGCACCACCATCCTTATCATTTACCCTGTCATCATTTAAGGGGCCATCATTTACCCCATCATTTCTATCATTTCTATTTACCCCATCATTTATCACATTTGCAACATCATTTACCCCAACATTTACTTGTGTTCCGTCATTTGTCCCACCATTTACATCCATGTCTTCGGTTGATTGGTTTTCATTTTCATCTTTATCTCCGTTTCCTCCTTCACGTACCCTATCAGTGCCCACTTGTACCCCATCATTTTCAGCCATAAGCGTTTCTTCTTCAATATTATCGACGTCAATGTCTATTTGTGGACGGCCTCCAAAAAAGTCATTCGTGCTCATGTTGTTGTATTCTTGTGATATATGTGCGTTGTTTACATCTTCATCCGATTCAACCACGACTTTTTCGGATCCGCACACCGATGTGATCTTCCCTGGTTTGAACGCTTTCATGAGTTTCTCATTTCTGGTTTCAACAAGTGCTTTTAAATCCTCGTCATCAGGGTAAGAAATCGAAGCCTATTCGAGCAATTCATCGACAGCACCTTGTACACCTTCTGATATGGACAATGTCTTCATTATTTGCATTTTCATTTCCTGAATTATATAATTAATATGCGTTAAAAAAATAGTAATAAAATAATATTAATAATAATAATAACAATTGATATGCTTTAACATATTTTGTGCAGTCCTGATGTTGTAAATATACAAATCAGATGCACTTAATTTTATTTATTTGATGCACCAATAATATAGTTAAGATGCTTTAAACTGTCATACAGATGCTCTAAATGTAAACATAACTAATCAATATATATTATTTACATATTTTTGACACATATTCCACATAATCTTTTTAAAAATACACATATATGTGCTTTAAGAGATTTTGTGCAATCCTGATGTACTAAATATACATATCATACGCGTGTAATTTTATTTATTTGTTGCATCAATCATATAATTTACATAGCATATGTACTAAATATACATAGCAGATGAGTATAAACGCACATAGCAAGTGCTTTAATTTTTGCAACCCTGATGTACTATATATACATATGTATGCACATACATACCTCTGATGTTTTACTTTTGAATATTTTGAATGCTTCAGCCTTATTTGAAGGTTCACCTATCCCACATATTCCGTCCGCAATATCAATTCTTGGTGTATATAAATGGTGTATGATGTCTTCTTGTGCATACTCCAATTGTTTCGTTGCAAATTGATTTAGTGATTATTATTAAATATCACGAAATTATTGTAATACATGACAATTTGTAATATATGCTAACTTGTACATATTACCTGGTGATTTTTTGGAATTCCTGATTGCCGACTTTGTAATACCTCTCTTTCTTTTCGGTGCAATGTACTTCGCCCTTTTTAATTGGTAACTTTCCAAAACTCCCATTTTCACTCCCTGCTTTTCCTCGATCTTCGTTTTATGTCCCATGCTTTGATAGATGGGTTTTCTTGAGCAACTTCAACCTCTTCTGAGATGGTTGAGTTTAGATACAAAAGCTGCAAAGATAATAATGCAATGAAATTAGCATAAATATACCATGCAGATGCATTATTTTGTTGGATTATGATGCACTTAAATGTTTGTACAATACTTACCAGCATTAACAGCAGTGGACCCCCGAACCTTGATGAACTGTTGTACTCTCTTTTTGATTTCTTCATTGTTTGCAACAAGTATGTACACCAATCCATATTCTTGATATCTTCTTCCTTTTCGATACACTGCAAAAACTTCTGGTTTACTGTCCCATTTTTTGTGCATTCGCCGATAATCGAGATGAATGCAACAAGGAAATTTAGCTTGAACTCCCGTCCAGTGTGATGTTCTACAATCAGTTTCTCAACCACATTTTTCAAGTAGAATCTATCATCTGGATAATCATGTGTGTGCCTCCATTCAACAATTAATGGGAACTCTGTTGTTGCAGCACGCACTTCTGTGACAGTGGTATCTCCCATCGGGATTCCAAGCAGTTCTTGTATCATATTTGCAGTGATCAGGATTGATCTACCGTCTCCCATCTAGATTGTTGATGTTTCAAGATCAAACTGGTCTACCACCCACTTTCCCAGTTTTGTTGGTGTTGTCTTTATATTGAAGTTCCCGTCCAACAACGATCCAAACCCCATGTCAACAATGTTCTCTTTCTGAACATCTGACAACCTTGTTAAAATTCTAATAAATCTCTTGGTGACGACCTAGATTTAATAGTTGGGAACGTCTTTTTTGGTACAAGAACTGTATTTTCTTCCACGACCTTCTGTTTCTTTTTGTCATTGCCACGTTTAATTTGTGTTACTTCACTTGATTCCTTTTTATTGTAGCTATTTTCTTCTTCCTATTCTGGCTTTTATTTGTGTCGGTACTGAGATTGTCGTTGCCTACATAATGAAACACATTCAGAGTTAGTGTACGCATTAAAAGTATGATGCAAATATTAATACTACATATGCTGCAAATATAATCATATAGATGCACCTGAAATGTAACAAGTGATGCACCAAAAATTCAATATTACATACAGATGCACTTTGAGTATACCAACTGATACATAATAAATAATACATTGTATACAGATGCTGTAATATTAACCATTGCTGCTCCTAAAATATAAAAACTGATGCTCCTAAAATATACAAACTGTACAAAGAATTTTACACACATCAAACAAGCGACGCTTACCCTTCATGTCTATATCCACATTCCCCAACAAGTGAAGCTAAAAACACATCCCCTTCCAGACTACCCCCAGGACGTTTCTTTACAGGTACATTTTTAGTTTCTTTCCTCTTATTACGTCCACGAATTCCAGATTATGTATCATGTACAACCCCTTCATTAACTAATCTTAAAATAACATCATTCATTTTTAAATCATAAACTATTTCATATATTCTTTTAAATCATTGCATTTTGCATTCAGATAAATAATCATGCATATAAAATCAGTTTCGCACATGACATAGACTACATCAAACCTAACTCATGCTCAAACGCCATAAATTAAAACCTATTACATCTTAGTTCAGCTTCTAGTGCATCAGATAAATAATCAAGCATACAACTCAATTTCGCAAATGACAGAGACTACATCTAACTAGACTAATGCTCATACAGATGCACCAAAAATTCAATATTACATACAGATGCACTTTTGAGTATAGCAACAGATGCTGTAATATTAACCATTGATGCTCCTAAAATATACAAACTGATGCTCCATAATTAAAATTGTTCTTAACATGAAACATATGATTCAATTAACAGTGTATATATGTCGTAATGAACACTTTAATTTATGTCGCAATGAAGTATATGTATACTGAGCAATGTAAATATACGTACAATAAACATTATTATATTTTGATGCGTTAATAACATGAAACATATGCTGCAATGAATAATGTGTAGTATGTAATAAATAAATAAATAAATAAATAAATATTTATACATGAAGTATTCAGTATACACATAAATATTATACGTATACATATCAAATAAAAAAACTGATATTGAAATAATATGATTTTGTAAAATCCCCATGAATTTTTGAATGTCTTCCTCTGACTTACTATTTTGAGATTTATCTGTTTCAGTCTGAGAATTATGCCCCTATTGCCTTCTTCTTCCTCGATATTGTTGTCCGGTTCGTTTGCTGAAATTTAAATCGAAAATAGGTGTCATAATACTGATATTTATATTGTGTTTAAATAAAGAACTATATTCATATGCATTCAACTTTAAAATCAAATTTAGATGCCTTAAACTTAAGTTTAGATGCACTAATTATACATTTAGATGCTTCAATCATTTCAACTAACCATTTTTTGATGCACTAATAATGCAAACATATTAGTCATAAACTTATTTTATACGCATCGACCATCAGTTTGATGCACTAATTGTACCATTTGATGCATTAATCATATAATTTTGCATTGAACTTAAATTTAGATGCCTTAAACTTTAAATTTGGATGCCTTAAACTTAAATTTAGATTGACTTAAGTTTAGATGCCATGAATTTAAATTTGCGTTGACTAAACATTTAGATGCTACAAACATTTCAACCAACCATTTTTTGATGCAGTAATAATGATAACTTATTTTTGTACGCTTTAACCATCAGTTTGATGCCCTAACAATACCATTTTGATGCATTAATCATATATTTAGATGATTTAACTATCAATTTGATGCCCTATTTTTGCATGTATAAGATTCGACAATTTATATACACTGTTAACCATCATATTGATGCCCTAATCATACATTATGATGCTGTGATCAACTAGTTTGATGTACTACTCACATATTCAGGTACACTAGGTATAATAATCAATAATTATTAACACAGATGCACTAAAATTATACCTTAATCATATCTATAATTATTGTTACATATTACTAACTAAAATTAATATCACAGATGCACTGAAACTATAGCTTAATCATATCAAAAATTACTACCACAGATGCAACAATTATATAATAAAAATGTAACTACCAAAAATTAGGGCACTTACATATTATGTCCTTCTCGATTGTTCGTGGACTCACACGAGTAGCTGAAATTGAAAAAATCAAACAAAATTGTAAATACTGATTTTGATCAGAATAAACACTGAAAATTAGGGCACTTACGATTCCTAAATGTTTTTTTCTTCATTTTGATTTTGATCGGAGTTATTTTTATTATCAGAAGCTGGTGGCGACGGTGGAGCTAGTCTATGTGATGTTGGCGGATTTTGATCGGTGTGAGTGGATGGTGTGAGTGTGTGTTTTTTTGTGTGGTGAAAAAGGGTATAGCACACGCATAAGGCGTGATTGTATATAATTTGTACATTTGACCTTCAAGTTTCATCTGTTTACATAATCTACCCTGAAACTTTTTTTCTCACTTTTCTCTCTAATTACACTTTTCTCTAGAACTGGACTATATATATATATATATATATATATATATATATATATATATATATATATATATATATATATATATATATATATATATATATATATATATATATATGTATATATATAAGCACACACACACACAACACACACACACACACACACACATATATATATATATATATATATATATATATATATATATATATATATATATATATATATATATATATATATATATATATATATATATACATATACATATGTGTGTGTGTATATATATATATACATATGTATATGTATATATGTATATGTATATATATATATATATATATATATATATATATATATATACATATGTTGATTGATCAAAAGGGCATTTTGCACCATCAGCACCTAGAGAGCAGCCTGTGAAAAAGATTGCAGTCCATTCATTTACATGTGATCAAAGATTGCAGTCCATTCATTTACATGAGATCAAATATGTTGAAATAATGGTGAACTAGTGTTAAAATAAAAAGTGCATCAATGTTGAAATAATGGTGCATCAATGTTAAACAAACCTCCGTTGTTTTTTTTGGCAAAACTAAATCATCCAAACCCAATTTTGGCCATATTAGTCAACTTACCTTTTTCTAACATCAAATATTAATGCCATTGCAATCCCCAAAGTGACAGTGTCCGATGAATTTGCTTACTAGTGTTTTGAAATGGTATAATGTCAGGCAATCTCCCAATTGACATGCATTGGTTTGATACATTGTCAATATTTTCATCACTTCATGAATATCATTTACACGTGATCAAATATGTTGAGTAACCAGAATAAACTCATCAATTATGAATCAACAACATGCACATACTTAACTTGTAACAAACACAACAATTGTATATGTTGAAATAAAAGTCCATTTATTTGAAGATAGGAAGTGCTCAATGAGAATTAATTTGATCGTCATAACAATGATAAAATAAAAGGTGCATCAATATTGAAATAATGGTGCATCAATGATCAAATAAAAGGTGCATCAATGTTGAAATAATGGTGCATCAATGTTAAACTCAAGCCAAAAAAACTTAATGGTTCATCTTTATCATTGGCCATATTAGATGTAGACATTTGTTGGACTATTGGTTCATCTTGATCACTGTCATCTCCATGTACCGTGTCTTTCAGAAATAAATCATCTTGCACATCCTAATTACATCAAAATGATACAGTTAAAATAGGTAATTGTACTTGAGAATGTACGGAAAAATAAGAACTTTAACTGATACTTTATTCTCAAACAGAAATAGCTCAAACTGTTTGCACAAATCTTTGAAAGTCAAATTAGAGTAAAAAAAAACATGCATAATGTAACAAAGGATAAATATAAGTGCATCACATTGTATAAATTAAGGCATGACACTATCTAATTCAGGGCATCAATTAGTTAACAATTAGTGCATCACAGTTATCTAACTTGGTGAAAGGGCGCTATCAACACATTCTAATATATAATACAAGTAATGTATAGTTTAGCTAATATTAGTGAATCACAATGTATATGGGCATGGCACCTTTCTTTTTATGGTAAATGTCTTATGCTTTTGAAACATTTAATACCTCTTTAGACTTGCTGTATTGTATTCCATTCTTTAACCTACCTCATCTGGTGTGTTTGTTTAATGTTTAATCTATTCCTACTAAATTTCTAGATTACACATCCAAAAATTTTCCTCTACTATCCCCTAAAAATGGCTTGATACATACAAAGATGAAACTGATACAGTGTATCAAAGTGTAGGTGGAGTAATGTGTTTTCGCTCTAAAACTATTAATTTTAAATAATAACCAACTGATGTGTTGCTAAATCATTTTCTTGGTTAAATGATGAAACTAAAAATGTAAATATGCATAACATAGTTGAACCTAGTTTACAAATCTTTTTTGAAGCTGCTGGGCTAAAAGAACAACATCAACCTGCAAAATACAAAGATTCAAATTCCAATGTTAGTGCACGTTAACGACCAATAAGAACGAGAAATACATGCTCTTCTTTATTTCCTTTCTTCAAAAACTCCAACTCAAGTGTAAGCAACACAATGTTGAAATCTTCAGGTGGAATAAGCCTATAATGGTTCGCACATGAATCATCCAAGAACCAGCAAAAACTTATTCACTACACTAGAGTCATTCAAAAATGAAATTAATACGATTGAATTATATTTTTTTATTAAATTTTAGTTCTATTTGGGTTCATGACTCATGAGAAAGGCACGTGTCATCAGCCTTGGCGCCTTTTCAGGGGTTGTGCCATGCTTGTAACACACCCATAACTCACTGAGATAATATGAAAAAGCTTCTAAATCAAATAAATTAACCATGTTAACACTGGTAGTGGGCTGCGACTTGAAGCCATTATGATATAAATATGTTCCAAATGTGTAAATGTAACCAACAACACTGACGAAATGCATACAATTACCAAGGATTAAACAGACTCATAGCTTGATGAGGAGATTAATATCTAAAATAAAGTTAAAAAATATCTCAACATACACATTCCGAAAGAAGTTCTTTGCATATGCTCCACCCTCATGACCAGCTGATGCGTGAGTTAGGGGTCGAAAGACTTCCTTTTCAACGAGAAAGCTTTACAACCCACTGGGCAGTGTACCTAATCATTGCAGTGTAGTATGGGTAAGCCCAGGGGTTGATCGTTCGCTAAGGAAATAGAGATGCTAGTAGAGATGTATGACGAGAAGGTGAGGTTGAGGATGATTCTTTTTAGCTTTTTGTATTTTTTTGAAAACAAGTAAAATCTCGGGGTATAGGAGTGAGGGGTGTTACTTCTACCAATTTTAACTACTTACTGTTGGGATTTAGAAAATCCAATAGTTAAAGAGTCGGTCACCTCAAGTATAAGTATTCGTTAGAAAGCTCGTAGTCGTAGTCATTTAGTAATAGTAAGTAGTTTGTTAAGAAACACCGTGGAGGATGGACGGGTCTTTACCCACTGTATGCCTGATCCACAGCCCGTAGGAGGCGTGTCTTGTAACTAACTATAAATACCCTTTGCGTAGCAAGGCAAAGGGTTGGATCTTTCATAATTCATTTTTCTTTGTCTCACTAAAGTTCCCAACTCTCTTCCACTTTCTCTCTCTAAAACTCATTTCATACGCCCCAAAGTATTGTGTCTTTGTGTGTTTATGAAAACCAATATGTGACAATTGGTATCAAGAGCCATGGTTTGATAATCATCTTTCATGATCTTGGATTTCTAGTGGGTTTCATAAGTTTTTGGGTTTGAATGAGTTTTGAGTAGTTTTCATCATTTGGATCATTTTTGGTGTTAAAGTTTGAATTTTGATAGTACTTTTGTGTTTAGAATCATCATAAGTGTTTAGATTTTGGTTTGGAAGGCTTGAATCATCGTGGTTGGACTGTTTTTGGATTGAAAAGTTTAGTTTTTTGTAAGTTTCTAGGAAGCGGTTTGTCCCTCGGATTCATTTTCTTTTGAAGCGGTTTATCCCCTGTTTCAAGCGGTTTGATCAAAAATCATAAGCGGTTTGTCTCTCGGGTGAAAGTTCTGTGAAGCGGTTTGTCTAAGTTTTTAAGCGGTTTGTCTTATTTTGTGAAGCGGTTTGTCTAAGAAGCGATTTATCTGTTGAGACAAAGAGACAAGAAAGGACAAAGTAGTGGTCGTACTTGTGTTCCCCTGCGGTTTGTGTAGTAAGCGGTTTGTCACATTAAGCGGTTTGTCTGTTAAGCGATTTGTGTATCAAGCAGTTTTTCATTTAAGGCGGTTTGACACTTAAGCGATTTGACATAAGCGATTTGTCAGTAGTGCGATTTGTCTTTTGAGACTTGTCATTTCCTCGTGATACATTTTAAGGTTTTCTCTTGGTTTGCAAAATCCCGTGAAAGAATCTATTTCCTGGTTTAATCAAAGAGTAGTAAAATCCCATGGAAATTATTAATCATGTCTACAATCATTTCTTCTGTTGCTGATGACGTTCAAGCAGCAGGATCCGACACTCGTCCTCCAATGCTTGATAGAACCAATTATGACTCTTGGGCTCAAAGAATCAGACTGTATTTCTTAGGAAAAGAGAATGGGGTTAACATCCTTAAGTCAATCGATGAAGGTCTATTTCAAATTGGAACAACTAGGGACGTTCGAGAAACCGGAACTGATGGAAATGTTACATTAGGGTTGGATAGACCAAGAATGTATGATGAGCTGGATGATAAGGAAAAGAAGAGATATGATGCTGACATTAGAGCCTCAAACATCATACTTCAAGGTTTACCAAAGGACATTTACAAGCTAATTAATCACAACACTGAAGCGAAGGCTGTCTGAGATAATGTTAAGATGCTTCTCTGTGGTTCATAACTGACTAAGGAAGATAGGGAGTCTCAGTTGTACGATGACTTTGAGAACTTTAAAATGAACTCAGGGGAGAGTGTCACTGAATACAATGTCAGATTCCACAAGCTTGTGAATGATATGAGGAATATCCAAATGACAATGCCAAATATTCAGCTCAATTCAAAGTTTGTGAACAACATGAATCCTGAATGGCATAAGTTTGTAACTGCAGTCAAACTAAACAAAGGATTGAGGAACACCAATTATGAACAATTATATGCTTATTTGCTCCAACATGAGAAGCATGATGCATTTGAACGAATGATCATGGAAAAGTTCAATCCCAATGATGCTGCTGCTGCAAGTTCCTCAAATGATTCAACTGCATTCTACACAAATGTGGGAATCACTACCAAAGCATCACAAGTCATACCAACTGGGGATGGTAATCACAAACGTATTCCGGATCCAGGATATAAGCCTTCAGACTCATTCATGGAACAATTTGTCAATCAACTAGCTCTAATGGTTAAGCAAAACCTAAACCTTACTCCTCACACCAACAATCATCTCAGAACTGCTTCTAACCTACAAAATCATGCTACGGTTAAAGATAGAGGGTAGTAGTGCAAAATGTGCAAGGAAGGCAGAATGCTTATCTACCACATAGTGAGCAAGGAAATGTTGGGGTTGGAGCTGGTTATGGGAATGCAGGAGCCGGTGTAGATTACGTGGGTAATCAGAATCGAGGAAGGATTGCGGCTCAAGGTCAAGGGAAGCCAATCAAGTGCTACAACTGTGGAGGTGAAGGACACATTGCTCGAAACTGCACTCAACAAAAACGTCCACAGAATGATGAATACTTCAGGGATAAGATGCTACTAGTGCAAGCTCAAGACAATGGGGCAGTGTTAGACGAGGAAGAGTTGTTGTTTCTTGCTGAGGGAAATACCAAAACTTATGATGCTAATGTGAATGAACAACCAGTGCATGGTGTAGCCCAAAACAATCCTAATGTCTTTCAAGTTGCAGATTGTGATGCATTTGATTATGATGTTGATGATGAACCAACATCACAAACCATCTTTATGGCTAGCATCACACCAATGGTCTCTCCACCTCAGCAAGCCAGTCCCTACAAGGAATACATCATATCTTAGGTATTAAAAATATACGATGTGGTTGATGTGCAAAAGATTCACCACGAAGTACAATCAACTGAAACAATTGAATCAGATATTGAAAATATGGGTAATAGCAATGTTGTCCCATATGATCAATATGTGAAGCAAGATGAAAGTGAAATTGTACCAAGTGATGCATCTTCTGCTATCAATGATGACTATAATTTTGATGAATACTCTGTATATGTCCCTGATGATTCGATTGTCACTGAACTAAATGCCTATAAGGAACAAGTAGCTATATACGAATAGCGTTCTAAGTTTGAATTGACTACCTGTGAGCAGGAAATGGATAACCAAATGCGTACACTTATCAGAAAAAGCAATTTTAGGGAAGAAATATTAAAACAAGAGTTAAATTCCTTACAAGAGAAGCTTAATAAAACTGTTAAGCAAAACCAAGAACTTCAAGAGAATGTAAAAGTGCTTAAATAGGAATTCAATGCTAAGGAATCAAAAATTTTAAATGACTTTTCCAACCTAAAATCTTTGAAAAATAAACTTGAAAACAAGTTGTACGTACAAGGTAACACCATTCAGACTGCTCACATGATCACTAACCATAGAGTGTTAAGCGATGAGCATAGTACTAGCCTTGTGGAGGAACCCAATCCTGAGTTTGGTAAGAAAGCAAAAGCTGCTCAACAGGTAATCTATGATGGCAATGAGATTCTTAAGCCTAGACAAAAACCTTCATGTGTAGTGTATACTGAAGAGGATAGGCAATTAGAAGATGCCTCTAGAGAAAAAATGGATAAGAAACTAAAAGATCCTAAGTGCATAAAAAATAATACCACTTTTAAAACACTGAATTATGCTAAGAAAAACTGGACTGCCTTTAATAAGTTTAGACCCCTGACTCAGTTGACCCCTGAACAAGTTTTTTGGAAGAAAGATATGGATAAACAAAAAGCTGATAATCTTGTTGAAAAGAATCCCCCTTGTAGGAGATTGCCTCCAGCCACTGTGTATCCTCCAAATACACCTATTCATTTAGTACCTAGAACTGTTCCCACTCAAAGCAAAACGTTAGTCAGCCTATATGTAGTTTACCAACTATTTGTTGACTTTGAGAAAACATGTAAGAAGAGAATCAATCCAACAGGAATCACTGAAGGGGAAAGGGGTTTTGAGCAAACAAAAGAATTTTACCTAACTGAGGTCATGCCTTTCTTTAAACAACTAAAAGAACAATTTGAATCTCTTCAAAAGGCCATAGATACTGAGGTTAAAGATATCAAAAGAATGTTTAATTAGATGGAAAACGAGGTCAGAGATTATGAATGTGAGCTCAAAAGTAATGAGATTGAGAGGAAGAATCTTCACATCCTAAATGATAATTTGATTTATAGATGTATTGCTCAAGATGTGTTTTACACTGTTACAAATTATTCTATCACTGCTTCTCAATTTCATGAATTATCTGTTGCTTTGAAAGTTTCCCACGATCGTGTCATTGAGCTTGAGACCATGAATTCAAAATTACATGATAAAATTGAAAAGGATGATCATGATAACATGGTCAGACAATTTTCTAAATTAGAAGTTGAATATCTTGCTTTGCAATTAAAATATCAACATCTCAAAGAAAATGTTAAAACCTCGAATGCCAAGACATCCTTGGATGCTCCTGAGTTTGATACAGTTTTTGAATTAAACAAACGAGATGAACATATTCGAGCTCAGTGCAACACGATCAAAAGGTTGAAAGTCCAAATCTGTCAATTAAAGGGAGAAAAGAATGAAGTGATTGGCTCCCATATGCCTCCTCCTTTAGATTCTCAGAATTCTCAAAATTTTCATCTTCAAAACATCATTAATGTATTACAACATGAAAATGAGTGTTTTCTAGCAGAAAATGAAAAATTTAAACTGCATTTCAAATAGTTATATGAATCAATTAAAGTCACTCGTGACAAGAACAATGAAAAGATAACTTCTTTGCAAAATGAAATTGAGAATCTAAAGAGTCAGGTAAAAGGGAAAATGCCAATCACCAGTGGTGAGACTATTGTACCAAAGGTGCCTGCTTGTACTAAATATGCTATGACTGTGAAGTATATTCTTCCTCATTTTAGAAACAACGAATTTGCATATCAAGCATATTTTTCGTACCTTAAGGATAGTCTAGAATGTCTCTGTGAGATTGTTGAAGAGGATAAGATAGAGAAACCAAATGATAATGCGATTAGGGATGCATGCTTATATGCCAAACAATCTCAGGAGCTTTTAGAATGTTTAATAGCTATATGTCCTAAAACGGGTACTAGGAAAGATAGCGTCATTATGCCATGTTCTATGCCAAAAGTCAAGCATGTGACCTTTGATGTGCCTCCTAGAATCTCAGATCCCAACACTTCTAGACCAGGAATGCAAAAAGTAGTGAAACCAACTAATGTCCCCATTATTCCTTCTACAGGAGTAATCAGTGACACTAAGGTAAGCGAGTCAAAGCCTCCAGGCAATACAAAGCAAGATAGGACCTCGCAAGCTAAGAATGATCAAGGGAAGAAAGTAGAAGACCACCTCAGGAACAATAAGTTTGAGTTGAATAAGACGAATTCTGCTACTATTTGCAAAACATGTAATGAATGTTTGGTTTCTGGTATTAATCATGAATGTGCTATGAATGAATTAAAATATGTTGTGAAATCTCTAGTAAAAAATGTAAAAAATGCTAAACAGGTTAAGAATGACAGAAAGCCAATTTGGAAAAAGATTCGTAATTATTGGAAACCTACAGGGAGAAAGTTCAATAATGTGGGGTATCAATGGAAACCCACTGGTCACACATTCAAAGTTAATGAATACTGTCCAAATAGGAATAGGTCTATGCCCATTAATGAATGGAAACCTACAGGTAGGATCATCCCCTTGAGAAGCAGTCATATTACACATAGACCAAGTGCTTCTACTAGTATTGCATCCATCTCTAATGATGTCATAACTTCTATTTCTGATGTGGGTTTTCCAATCTTAGTTACTAACCAAGTGGAACCCATTCTCGCATGATGATCCAAATTATATAGTCATCCATACTTGTCTGTGTTCAACTGCAGGTCATACAAATTGTTCTGTGGTATTTGGACTCAGGCTGTTCAAAGCATATGACTGGAGATCGCTCGCAGCTCATGAACTTCGTGAGTAAATTCATTGGGACTGTTAGATTTGGGAATGACCACTTTGGGGCAATTATGGGCTATGGAGATTATTTAGTTGGTGACAGTGTAATCTCCCGGGTATACTATGTTGAAAGACTCGATCATAATTTGTTCTCTATTGGTCAATTCTGTGACTCTGATCTTGAAGTAGCCTTTAGAAAACATACTTGCTTTGTGAGAGAACTAGATGGCGTTGAACTTTTAAAGGGAACACGTGGATCTAATCTTTACACCATCTCTATCGAAGACATGATGAAGTCTTCTCCAATCTGCTTGTTGTCAAAGGCTTCCAAAACAAAGTCATGGTTATGGCATCGTCGTCTTAATCACTTGAACTTTGGAACCATAAATGATCTTTCTAGAAAGGACCTCGTGAGTGGCTTGCCCAGATTAAAGTATGAAAAATATCATCTTTGTTCAACATGCCAATTAGGAAAAAGCAAGAAATATGCCCATAAACCCAAACCTGAAAACGCAATCATGGAAGTTCTTCATACTCTTCATATGGATTTATGTGGACCCATGCGAGTGCAAACTATAAACGGGAAGAAATATGTGCTAGTCGTGGTTGATGACTACTCTCGGTTTACTTGGGTTAAGTTTTTGAAGTCAAAGGATGAAACTCCAGATACCATCATCAAACTTATTAAACAGCTGCAAGTCAGGCTTAATAAAACAGTTATAATTATCCGAACAGACAATGGAACTGAGTTTGTTAACAAAGAACTAAGTCAGTTTTACGAAAGCATTGGAATCAGCCATCAAAGAAGTGTTCCACGTACTCATCAACAGAACGGTGTAGTTGAAAGACGAAATCGAAATCTTGTAGAAGCTGCAAGGACTATGCTGATTTATTCAAAGGTTCCAATGTTTCTCCGTGCGGAAGCCATTCCCACTGCATGCTACACCCAAAATCGCTCCCTTATTCATACCACTCATGGAAAAACTCCTTACGAACTTGTCCACAACCAAAAACCTGATCTTTCCTTTCTACGTGTGCTCGGTGCCTTATGCTATCCTACTAATGAAGGTCAAGATTTGGGTAAACTGAAACCTAAGGCGGATGTTGGAGTTTTCGTTGGTTATGCACCAAACCGGAAGGGTTACCGAATCTATAATAAAAGAACTCGCGACATCATGGAATCTATTCACGTCACGTTCGAGTAGCTGTCTGAGCATACGGCTCCTGGACAATCTATTTTTGTACCCGCACCTCAATTTCTATCGAGTAGTTCTATTAGTTCTTCTCATGTACATAATCACTCCCCTGCAGTTCCGTATGTACCTCCATCTGAAGAAGATCTGAAGAAGTTGTTTGATCCGATGTTTGATGAATACTATGAACCTCATGATAATGATAACTCTACACCATCAACAGTGGCGGCCTCTAATCCAATCAACACAGATAATCCATCAGTTTCGATGTCCTTATCTGATGCAGGTTTTACTGACCAGGTTTTAATATTTATATTAACTCGTTATACCTATGGTCTACCCTAATGCACTAACGGGCAGTGTACCCGGTCGCGTGTAGTGTAGTAATCGGTAAAGCCGAGGTCGTCCCAAGAGCTATGTGTGTTGGATTGCTATTAAGTCTAGTGTCACAGAATAAATATAGTTTCGATAGGGATTTAATTAATTAAACTACTAAAGGCAAATAAAAGTAAATAAAGCAAATAAATGGTAAAAGGAATTCAATAGAGGAGAGTGGTGCTAGCCTAGTTAATCCTCCTAGCTAGTTATGTCTATGTCTACTTACTTCCAATTACTTCAGGTGGGGTCAAAGTCGAGAGGACAACATTTGGTCAATTCGCCCTAACCTATCAGCAAAGATGCCACCACAGGAGAAATCAGGCGCACCGTCATAAGTCCTGTTGTTCCTGGTCCCCTAATCCTTTCATTAAGTACCGCTACATGCTAAATTTATAATAGTGAAAGCCCGGCTGTTAGGAACTTAGACACGCACCCCCTAATTCTTAAGTTCATCCAAACGATAGGTGATCAGTTGGTCAAATCGCACAAGTAGAAAGGGTCGTCAGTTGGTCATATCTTACCCTTCCCGTCTCAGTCCGCTCACCTAGGGTCAGGTGGTCATATCTCCTAGGCAATTGGCCTCTACCGCCATTCAAAACTACTAAACCAAGGGTGGCTACCAATAAACTATGCATGTATACAGTTAGAAATAATTATGCGGAAGTAACATAAACACAGACAAAACAATTAAGGAACCATAACTAGGCCAGCACCAAGAGGTGCTTAGCCGCTCATATTAATCATACAAACCAATTCAATATTCAAATGTACGAAATACATGAATTGAAAGTAAAAGAAATAAGAAATGCTAATGCTTATCGTAGGGGAGTGATTTCTCCCTTGGAGACAGCTCCGTATGCTCTTTTGGACCATCTTCTAGCTTTTTCCGACGTTCTCTGGTTTTTGTGTGTGGAATGGGATGATTAGAAATGCTGGAATTCGTAGGTATTTAAAGGCCAGATCTGGGTTACGGCGTAACTATAACAGGAGTTACGCCGTAACCTTTAGTTACTCCGTAATAGCACTAGATCTGCTAGTTACGGCGTAACCTTATAAGTGGTTACGCCGTAGTCTTCATAAAACATGGTTACGCCATAATTGATGTAGTAGTTACGGCGTAAGTATCAGTGGCGTAGATCCTCATTTGACCTAATGTAGTTACGTCATCACCTTTGGGAAGAGTTACGCCGTAACGTCTTGATAAGTTGGTATTCTGAGTCACGCAATAGTTACGGTGTAATGTGAGAGTGGAGTTACGCCGTAACTTCTTCAAAATGGCATACTCTAATAAATCTTTAGATATTTCTCCAGTTCCGCGTCTCTTTAGCTCCAATGCTCGTAATTTACCTAAAAGTGGAAAACAATGGAAAACAAGCGTAAATCCATATAAATGATATAAATTACAAGCATTATCGGGGGAAATTGACACTTAATAATCAGGACTATTTGATGTTATCAAATATCCCCCTCACTTGAACTTTACTTGCCCTCAAGTAGACCTTATTAGAAAGATTCCTAAAAAGATATCTCCCATAACCTGGAAAATATAAGTTTACAAATCCCTTATGCTAGAATAAAACAAAGCCGAACACCTCACGAAAGGGGAACAAACACTCAAATCTCTCAATTATTCTAAGTGTCAATTTTGGGGGTGGTCACTCAATTGCACAGTCATAGCATGTATTCTATCATAAGCTTGGCGGTTACACAAATCTCCACCACTAGAGTTAATGGCTAAACATTTCTTGAAGGCAATATGGGTAGACACGACAAAGGTTAAGGGGTGACTCGTCATTACTAACATGTCACGGCGAAGTGGACAAAATCAATGATACATGACCAAATCCATGGCCAAGACACCAAAGATTGCTCGCTGCATCACCTAGACATGCTTCATGACTAAAGGGTAGGATAAGACATGGGATATATAATGGGTGTAAAATAAAAAACAAGCAGGTAGTCTAAATCTATAACCAAGTCATCACCACTTACCGTCCGCCCAAAGTTCAAGCTTAGAAGTTAAGAAACCGGATCATGAAATGTAAGGCAGATGTGTCATTAGAGGACGTCATGATGGACACATTACCTTTTCTTCAGCTGCTGGCATAATTACCAACTTCAATCTTCAAATGTGATCGAGGTGGCCTCCTCGATACTAAGTCTATTAAGCTCATACTATAGTGCTTATAACAATGCACTTTTTATAATAACTGAATAACATAACAACTCTTTTTTTTTCATTCAACATATCAATAATAACATAATATCCCCCCACTTGAGATGAACAATGGGAATTCGGGGGTCTTCAATGATCTTCAAGAATGTTGTCGATGAGAGTGTAATTTCCAAACCTTTCCACTCGAACCTTGAGCTTAGGCAAATGATGACCTCCCAATTACAAATAAAGACTACAGGGTAGGCTAAGGTGTATGGGTGTAACGAAACAATATATTGGGTTGACAAAATGAAAGGAATGGCTCAGAAGGGTTTATCTAGGGGTATCTTACACTAAAGGTGAGTGCAACAAAAGGGTTTCACATGGGGGTCGAGAAGTCGAGGTGACTAATAGATAGACACACAATGGTAGGCTGTTTGGGTGATAATCCTATAATATTTCCTTCTAAAACTGAAAAGTCGAAATACATCGAGCTAACTCAACATACCTCGTCTATGGTCTCGAAATGATGCAAAGGCCAAATTCTAAAGTTTACAAGCTACCGGCACACTCATAATTTGGTGGATTTGGGGTAAAAATTGGGAAACAGATAAGGCTAATCTCACCATATAATGTCAAGGGTTGTATGTGCTCGGCTAAGGTCTAATCTAGTTAGGTTAAGAAAAACATGTCAAAATTTTAAAAATGACATAATTTTTCTAAATAAACTAGAAAAACTGAGGGCAAAATATTGTTCAAGAGATAATTCTATTCCCGTCCCCCCACTTGAATTGTACAAAGTCTCTTTTGTACTAAGCATTAAATAAAGGTGAAGAGAAAAGTAGAATTAGAGCGAGAACTTCCCTGAAATTTGCTCCATAAAGAGAGAAGGCCCACGAAAAGAGACGTGCCTTCATATAAGCGTCATGAACAAACTTCAATCCCTGAAATCACACTACCGACAAGCATAATTCTAAAAATAAAAATGAAAAATGAAAAACAAACCTAACTCACTTTCGTAGGAATCACGGTTTCATTTAGCATATGCAACAAGCCTTTTAAACCACTTGGTGTCCCAAGTGGACGAGTGAAGTCTCGTGAGGGTTTACAGGTAACACACCCACAAAGTTCATTTAAAACTAATACAAGGTTATTGTGTTTTATAATGAAAGAATTAAGGCAGAGGAGAGTTACGTCGTAACTCTTTTGAAGGAGTTACGCCGTAACTGGAAAAACCTGAAATAAGCTGCAAAGCGAATGGTTACGGCGTAAACACATAGATGGTATTACGCCATAATTGGTAATGCGTCTAATGATTCTGCTGCACAAGGTTGGTTACGGCGTAATCATATACATAAGTTACGCCGTAATTCTGTTCAGATCAGCAAACTGTAGCAGCAATCTTCCTCGTTTCCTGCAAAAAATGGTTAGAGAACATAAAACCCAACAAAAATGAAAAATAAAACAAAAGAAAGGGATAATTTGGGTTGTCTCCCGAAAGAGCACTTTTCTTTATTTACGAGTCTTTAAGTTAGACTCAGAGCTGCGGGCTTCTATAGGGGCCTTTGGACATCCCTGACTTCTTCAATGTCTTTCATCAAATTATGCCTCATTCAGGCGACATTCGTGGCAGTTCGGAGATATTCTTTGGTTTCAATCTTCCGGATCTTGCAAAATTTTTCCTCGGTCCTAGATGGTAACGAGTGAACTCGTATTTTTCGACAATAATTGGTGGCGGTCTCTTGTAGGGAATCCCAAGGAGTTTGCACCTCCTTTGCTCATAAGCTTCGTCGTCGGGGTCAGTAAACTCCTCATTTCCTTGCAACTCAAGGTAATCGAGGATCCCTTCAATGTCATCGTCATCAGAAGCTATACCTTTAAACCATTCTTCATCGAGCAGATTCTCCACTAGTACACGCTTGCACTCTTCTTTTTCATCTCTAACCAACTTCTTGTCATTCTACATTGTTATTTCACTCGAGTTGTTAAGAATTTCGTTATTAAAATTTTCTCTACCCATGTACTCCTTCCAAAATTTCTTTTTGGTTAATGTATCAACCTGTCCATACTTAATCTTCACCCAACTATCGAATCCCAGGTTGTCCAGCCAAGGCAAACTTGCTCTCTCTTCATCGTTGCTGGAGGACCAAAATAATTTGTCTTTACCTTTTCTCCTTGAGCTGCTTCCCCTGTTACACATGTCTTCATAAAGGTTGCATGACGCCCAAAAAATTTCCCTAGGAGATTTTATTTTTTTGCACCAGTGACTACGGATCTCGTTGTCTTCATTTTCACTAAAATGCTCATCCATGCATGATGACGTACTCTCCGATCAGGTCGAAGGACCCCCCTTTGGCCTCAGTCGAATTTGCATTGCGGAGACCCAAGTCTTTCTTCACAAGTCCTTGGTGGCGTAAAACCATTCATCATTGATATGGTTACCAGTTGGGAATTCACCAGCCGAAGGCCTATGCCCTTCGATGTCTTCTCTTGAAGGCGCCAAGACAAAGGAGAATCTTGACTTGGTCTTCCCCCACGTTCCCACTATTTCCTTAGCTTCCCCGCCAAGGCAAAGATAGTGGGGATGAATCCCTAGTGGTTACCACAAATCAGGGGACGCCCCCCATGATCTCCTAAATGTGTGCTAACACCCTCAAAGTTATTTTCTTCACCTATAAATAGGTTGGACGAGTCATTTCAATGGTATGTTCACTAAACACAGTATTTCACATACTCCATATTACTTACAATACATATCACATACTTACTCTCACGCCGGAGGTGGTTCGCAGGACCCAACCCCTGCGCAATCACTTAACGAAGTGTCTACTATTTCTTATTGCAGATAAGTTACAAGTTTGGCACAAGCATATCACCCCTCACACCCTTCGATCACCATCGAAGGCCTGGTTGTACGATTTATTGTATAATCAGTGGCGCCATTCGTGGGACTCGCTACTATTGGTCTCGTTATTCCAAACTTACAACCAATCAATCACGCTCACTAGTTTTATGGCATGAATCAAGGAAGAGAGGATACACCCCCTCCGGGTTTCTCGACGTTGACACCAATCCCAGTCAATGATCCTAACAACCTTCCCAATATAACCGCATCCACCTTTACCACACGATCTCACCCTGAAATAACTCCCAACAACCATGCTTCAACCTCGGCTAACCCTGAACCGGTAATCAGTCCAGCGTTTGTCGAAGCTAACATCGAAGCATTATAATATTTACTAAGAGCTCGAAGGAGGCAAGCTCAGAATGTGGAGATGCGAAGGGAGTTAGAATAATCAAGCGATGAGTATGAAGAAGAGTTGGAAATGGAGGCTAGGCCCTTGGCTCCTGGGGCTACACGCTCAGTGCTAAGGATAGGGTCTCCGAGCAGTCAAAGGCCGAGTGGAAGGTCGGTGGGTTTTGAAGATGTTCCAGAGAGGGCTCCGACGAGAAGGGAAATAACAATGGAAGGCTCCAATGGAAGGAGTCACCGAAGGGAAACTACGGAGGTTAACTTGCCACCACTTTTGGCGGCTCATCTGGGAAGAACTGAGGCAGGGGTTCTGTTGCAGCCTCATGCATCTGGCGTAGAAGGGAATCCATCTCAAATGAATGGGGGAGGAAATCTTCCTCCTCATGGTATGTACCCTCTTTTTCAGGCTCAATCTTACCCTCAAGGGGTCTATCCCCCACCTAATGGGCAGGCTAGCAACCCCAGTTTTACTCAACCATACGGAAGCATGCCCTACGGGCAACCTATGGTACACCCTTCGTACCCTGTCGTCGAAGTCACACACACCTTATATACCTACTGCTTACCCTCAATATGTTAACCAAAACCCTGTTGGAATGCCTCCAAATTATAACCCGTACAATGCTGCCCTACCTACGTGCCACCTTATAATGCTTTATTCGAGCCCATGGGTTCCACAACACCCTTCGTAAGATGGATAGAAGACTACCCTTTTCCTGATGGGTTAAAAATGCCCGCACATATCGGTACTTATGATGGGAAGGGGACCCGGATAACTTTTTACACCTGTTCGAAGGGGCTATCTGTTGGATATTGGATTTCACTTACACATCAAACCATAACACAAAGTGGCATATAAATGGAATTCTAGAGAGAGAAAGTTAGAGGTTTAGGGAACTTAGTGAGAGAAAGTGAAAGATATTATTATGAGCTCTAACTCTCTACCTTGGGAGGTAGAGAGTATTTATAGTCTTACATAAATCGCCACCCAACGGTCTGTGGATCAGGCATACAGTGTTACTTAACTAAATACTACTAACCTAAATATAACTATGACTACGAGCATTCTAACGATTACATATACTTGAGGTGACCGACTCTTTAATACCTAGAATTTCTAATTCCTAACAATCTCCCCTAAGGGAGGTCACCTCAAACATATACTAAAATGACATTGAATACAATCCGATATTACATTAACAATTGATCTTGCATTCTTGATGTAGTACTTTGCTCCCAAGCTCGTAGTCATTGATTCCACTCATTGCATGTTTGGTTAATCCAAGTGGAGGTCTTTATGATCCACGCGGATAATAATGTTGAGCCAGCAGATCATCACTAATAGAAAATCTCTGATACATCCATTGTGGTGTTGGTATTATGTGATGTTGTGACATTCGGACCGACATGCTCACATTCTGGATCATGATATATTCTTATCAGAGTAGCGGAAGCATTCGTTGATTCATGATATTGGCAGCAGCCAGAAGCGTAAGCATGGAGTGAAAATATCAGAGTCATTGATGCACTAATCATGATTTCTTTGAGATGAATGTGTTAGGTGAGCATGCGGCTATGGATTGACCGCTTCATTCTCGGACATGCAAACGCCGGTGTACCTACATAAGACAGTTAGCAATAAAGCGCACGAAAAGTGTCTTTGATCACTTTCGATGAATTGAGGTACACGCCCACTCCCGCTGATCGCAAGTAAGTACGCCGATCGTATAATTTCAAGAATTTCCTTGACAGGTTTCGCAGACTGCTCTAGTCGTTCTCAAACCGAACGCCTCAAAGAAGACAACACGGAGTGAGTGAACCAAATAATTTACGTCCACCGATTGATGAAAAGAAATTTGAAAACAATCGTGTATTGCTCAATAGAAATTGTTTTTGCAATATAACGAAGGTTTTAATGAAAATCAATTATCAATCATAAAACACCTTTTGATTTGAAAAATTAGTACACGGTCGACATGCTAATGAAAAGAGTTTTAAAGCACAAAGACCGGTTTTTCAAAGGTATCCATCAATCCATAACCTGAACTGTGATTGATTCAAAAGATTGAATCGCCCCATTGTTTCGTTCAGCTTGTCACATGGTTGATCTATATAATAGATCTCACATGCCACCTACCAGGAGCTTGTTAGATGTTGGCTCCCGAAGGCTTTCCATCTTCACAGTGAATATGTAAACACATCACTCAGATGTTCTCGCAATACCACAAGGATAATGCGTAGGACTCAAGATATAATCTCTCTTCCACATTGTGTGAAACAGAGAGTCTTCATTGAAAGTGTCCTAATGAGATTTATTGATGATCTCGTGGCTCTAGACTCAATTTGTGCATATTTGGATCCTATATCCGAGACTAGGGAGAGGGTCTCCTCCTTCAATATCAACAATCTCTAAGAGAAAGTCGATAGATAATGTTGGTTCCCGTGAGAATGAAACAAGTCCTTTTAAGAGGAACTTGAGTGGTTTGGGAAGTTGAAGTGCAGTGCGCCACTGGGTCCATGACGTCTTGTCTTCAATACCGATGTTACCATCAAGTAGCATATGAATTGAACCCGGTTTCTGCCCTAAGGTTGAATAAATGGAGGGCTATTTGTTTTCACCCTTTTCTCATTCAATTCCTTTTAATTCTTCAACCCCTTCAGTGCTTACCGAGACTTCATAGCAAGAACCATGTTGGGTTTATTCCAAAGACTAGCTCAGCTCTTAGTCCGACTCTTCCCATATCTCATTTTTCTCCTTTTATCATCATACCTAAGAACTCTACACTAACTAGTGGATAGTCCCTGGGTAGATCCCTCGGGTTCTGGCGGATCATGGGAACACATACCTAACCTTATCGTCCTTATATCACCATACATAATGGAAAGTTGGTCGGTCTTTTTGGTATTGTTCATCTGCCATAGGAACCAATTGAAAACCATTTGAAAAATCAATCCAGATACTTATGATATTTTATCAAAGCATTTTGTACCGAATTGTTTTTGATATTTTTAGAAGAAGAACTCCCCTCAACATGTGAATCAAGTATTTGAAATAGTTTTCCACACGGAGGCAAGAGAAAGAATTAACTTCTTTGATTACCATTTTCTAAAAATATCAACATCACTTCCCTAATCGAATCAAGTAGATAAAGCATTTTGGGGAAGGATGAGGTTTTCATGATTTTGCTCCCCTCAATATGTGCCTCGAGATTTGAAAAGAGTTTTGCACATACTAGAGGGAACCTGCACATTGAGATAAGTGATCACGCTTCAAATCATTGTGGTTTAAGATAGATGCTCCTCCTCAACATGTGCATGGAAAATTTGAAATCGCTTGTCACTTATATGGGAGGCAAACATGCTAATCACTTAAGAAACCATTTATCGAATTATCCGTTTAAATCCTATTTAAATCACAACTTCTCCCCCGATCACAATTATCAAAACATTTGAGATTTGTGATCTCTTATAGATTTAAATTGATTTTGAAAGCTTTTAAGGAGAATTGTGACTTGATTATGAAAGCGTTTTAACTGATAATGATCTGATGTTGAGATTTTAAACTCCATTGGTTAAACATGCATGATTATCTTTTGAAAACAATTGAATGCCAAATAACTTTTTAATTTAATTGAAATCATTCTCCCCTCAATCAATGACATAGGTTGTTGATTGAGAGATTGATATTTTGACAAATAAGTCCAGATGATTATCAAAAATAGAGACAGAATTATTTTTCAAAGCAGCTTAGTTTTAGCAGATAAATGTTTAAAGAAACAGAGCATGGAATTTTGAAAACATGATAAAGTATGGCTCTGTTCTTTCTTTGAAAAGCGGGTTACTGCCTGAAATGACAATAAACCATAGTTTTACTTTCTCCCAAAAATATTTTTTGATTTTTTGAATTTTTTTTTTTTTTTTTTAAAGAATTCGAACAATATCTAAAGTCCCGTGTCATTCTTTGAATGACAACACAAAGACCGTAGATATTATCGAACCGAGAAAAACGCATGACAAATTGACAATATTTTTGAAGATTTTTTGAATTTTTCAGATTTTTATGGATTTTGAAATTTTTATAATTTTCTATTTGATTTTTTAAGAGTTTTATAGTTTTGTATTTTGTTTTTCGAATAAGTATTTACAAGAGATAGATGAAGGGACCTTTACTCCTCGTCTTCCCTGAAGACGTTTGAGTGTTTCTGGTTGAAGGCTTTTCAAGCCAAGTCGGGGAAGAATAAACTCAAAACGTTCTCTTGGAAGAGCTTTGGTGAAGATGTCTGCTAACCGATATTCAGACCTCACAAAATAGAGTTCTACCACACCTTTTTCCACTTGTTTCCCGATGAAATGATGTCGAATGTCGATATGCTTTGCTCTTGAGTGTTGAACGTTGTTGCATGAGAGAGCAATAGTACTTTTATTATCACAAAGTACGAGGGATTTTGTTGAATCAAAGCCATAGTCGATAATTGAGATCTCATCCATAAGATTTGAGCACAACAAGATGACATGGCTATGTATTCAGCCTCTGTAGAGGAAATAGAAGTACTCATTTGCTTCTATGAAGACCAGCTCACTAGCTTATCACCCAAAAACCGAGCACCTCCGTGATGTACTTCGACGAGTATCTTGACAACCTGCATGATCGCGATTCTGCATAGGCCGTTAGTGACATACCGTGTCCTTCGGGTACCAAAGTCCCATATTGATGGTTCCTTGGAGATACCGAAAGACCCGCTTAACCGCTTCAAGGTGCTTTTTAGTAGGCTTAGCCTGGTATCTAGCACACATGCAAACAGAGAACAAGATGTCGGTCAATTACTAGCAGTGAGGTACATTAGGGATCCAATCATACTACGATATTTCGTTTGGTCAACCATGATCCCTGAGTGGTCCTCATCTAGTTTGGTTCGATCAATCATGGGGTGTCAACAGGGTCACTTGAATCAAATCCAAATTTCTTTAAAATCTCTATTGCATATTTAGATTGATTTATGAAAATGCCTCCGGGACTTTGTGAAATTTGTAATCCCAAGAAAAATGACATTTGTCCCATCATTGACATTTGAAACTTTGAACTCATTTCATTTGAAAAACGATCACATTCCATTGGGTCTGTCGAGGCAAAAATAATATCATCAACATAAATTTGAACATAAGTTAAATGTTTGCCGACTTCCTCGGTGAACAATGTAGGATCAATCGCTCCTTTGCTAAATCCTAGATAGAAGAAACTTTGACTGTATCATACCATGCCCTTGAGCTTGCTTTAAACCGTAAAGAGCCTTCTTCAAAGCATGACGATAAACGTGAGTAGGATGCTCTTGATTCACAAATCCTTCAGTTGGCTGACGTAGACGACTTCTTTAAGATCTCCGTTCAGAAATGCCGTTTTCAAATCCATCTGATAGACTACCATGTTCTTACTGGCAGCATTAGCCAAAAAGATTCTGATTGCCTCGATTCGAGCAACAGGAGCAAAAGATTCTTCAAAATCAATACCCTCCTCTTGACGGTATCCTTTAGCAACTAATCGAGCCTTGTTCTTCAACACATCACCATGCTCATCAAGTTTCACTTTGAAGATCCATTTAAGAGCTATAATCATAGCACAGTCTGGAGCAGGTACTAACTCCCATACATCAAGTCGATCAAACTCATGAATTTCATCTTGCATGGCATTGAACCAGCTATCTTCATTCATGGCGGTTTTAACATCTTTTGGTTCGATCTTAGATAGTACGGAGTTGATACAGGACGAGAGGGATTACCAATGATGTTGTCTAATGGATGATCGTGAGTCCATTTTCTGAGGTGTTCATGTGGCAGTTGTTGAGAGACTGAGGTAGCTGAGTCGATGTCTCCTGAAGAAGATGGTTCAGATGATGATTCAGGAGCAAATATGTTTTCAAATGGAGCATCTTCAGGAGTAGCAAAGGGATTAACTTCATCATTGATGCCAGAAACATTTCCATGATGTACATTTGAAGAATGATGATTTGTTGATGAGACTGAAGGATCAGCAGCAGGTGCTTCTTGACTTAAGGATATTGAGACTGAAGGATTGACTTCATTCACAGGAATATGAGCATCCTCTGTTGTAGGGATCAACACCTCATTAGTAATTGAATCATACAGTTCATCAAACATAGGATCAAACAATTTCTTTAAATCATCTTCAGATGGAGGTACGTATGGAGTTTCTTGAGAAGAGTTTGGAACAAGGGATGAACCAATGGGACTGTTTTGAAGTGCGGGTCCTGAGCTGGAGTGTCCAGGAGCCATTTGACCGGTCAGCTCATCAAACGTAACGTGAATTGTTTCCATGATATTTCGGGTTCTTTTGTTGTAGATTCGGTATCCCTTTTTGTTTGGTGCATATCCTACAAATACTCCAATGTCATCTTTAGCCCTAAGTTTCCCTAAGTCTTGACCCTCATTAGTTGGATAACACAATGCACCAAACACACAAAGGAAAAAGAGATTAGGTTTTCTGTTGTGGACAAGTTCATATGGTGTCTTTCCATGAACAGTGTGAATCCGGGAACGATTTTGT
The DNA here is from genome assembly GCA_910596185.1 of Chrysanthemum makinoi. Lineage (NCBI taxonomy): Eukaryota > Viridiplantae > Streptophyta > Magnoliopsida > Asterales > Asteraceae > Chrysanthemum > Chrysanthemum makinoi. The sequence continues at coordinate 28,238,747 of OU343223.1, forward strand.
GTGTAGCATGCAGTGGCAATAGCTTCAGCCCAGAGAAACATTGGAACTTTTGAGTAAATCCGCATTGTTCGAGCGGCTTCTACAAGAGTTCGATTTCGTCTTTCAACTACACCGTTCTGTTGAGGAGTTCGTGGAACACTTCTTTGATGGGTGATTCCAATGCTTTCATAGAATTCACTAAGTTGTTTGTTAACAAACTCAGTTCCATTGTCTGTCCGGATAATTCTGACGGTTTTGTTAAGTCGAACCTGCAACTGTTTGATAAGTTTGATGATGATATCAGGAGTTTCATCCTTTGTCCTTAAGAACTTGACCCAGGTGAATCTAGAGTAATCATCAACTATAACTAACACATATTTCTTCCCAAAGATATTCTGCACTCTCATTGGTCCACATAAATCCATATGAATTGTATGAAGAACTTCTGTGACAGAGTTAGTAGGTTTGGGTTTATGGGCATACTTCTTGCTTTTTCCCAATTGACATGCTGAACAAAGATGATCCTTTTCATACTTTAGACGAGGTAAACCTACAACTAAGTCCTTTCTGGAGAGATCATTGATGGTGCCGAAGTTCAAGTGATTGAGACGTCGATGCCATAACCATGACTTTGTTTTAGAAGCCTTTGACAGCAAGCAAATTGGAGAAGACTTCATCATATCTTCTATGGAGATGGTGTAAAGATTTGAACCACGAGTTCCTTTTAACAGTTCCTTGCCATTAAGATCTCTAACAAAGCAGGTATGTTTTCTGAAGGCTACTTCTAGATCAGAATCACATAATTGACCAACAGAGAACAGATTATGACCCAAACCTTCCACATAGTATACTCTAGAGATAACACTATCACCAACAACATAATCACCATAACCCTTAATTGCACCGAAATGGTCATTACCGAATCTAAGTCCCGATGAATTTGCTCACGAAGTTCATGAGCCGCGACCGGTCTCCAGTCATATGCTTGGAACAGCCTGAGTCGATGTACCACAGAACGATGAAACTTTTAAAAATCAAAACATGCAATTGATTTGAATGATCTCAGTTGAACAAGACAAAGAATGGATAACTGGATAATGGGATCCCCATGCAAGAATTGGGTTCCACTTGGTTAGTAACATAATGGACACCCACATGTCAGAAACCAGAAACATCCATATCAGAAGAGAAGCAATGAATCATTGGGAATAGATCAATGCTGGTGTCCTGTATTTGACCATTCAAAAGTATGTTTACTTCTTAAGGAATGTTCTACCATAGGCATCCATTTTTCAAGTGGGCATAATCTTAGCAGTTTGAGAACAAAACTGATTATTCTTATGGCCAAACGGTATCCAATAATAACCTATTTTTATAAATGTTCTTCCTGTGGGTTTCCATTGTTTTCTAACAGTCTTCTTTCTTATTCCTTTTTTGCCTTATTTGGCACGATTATTAGCATTAACATTTTAAACTGGGCATTTGACAGCAGTAGACAAAGCATTCACCCACTTCATGATTAGCAACAGAATTCAAGAGAACAACATTACAAGGTTTGCAAATAGTATCAGAATTCGCATTAATTACAGTACGCCTAAGGCTAATACTAGAATCAACAACGATTCGTTTTATTCAACTCAAGCTTAAATTTCCTAGATTGGTCTTCTACTCTCTTCCAATGCACATTCTTAGCTTGCAAGGTCTTACATTCCTTTATTGTCTTGAGACTTTGACCTGCTCGCTTTAAAGTCACTGATTACTCCTGTAGAGGGAATGGTAACATTAGTTGGTTGATCTAATTTTTGCATTCCTGAACTTGATGTGCAAGGATCTGAAGTACTAGAAGGCACATTAGTGTATACTTTAAGACTGTGATTTGAGCTTTTTGCAGGCACACTAAAGTTCACTTTCTTAGCACTAACATATCTGGAATCTGAACTACTTGAAGGCACATTAGTGTTTCCTTTCTTAAGACTGCATCAAACTCTGGAGCATCTGACGATGTCTTGATATTTGATGTTTTAACATTTTCTTTAAGATGTTGATATTTTAGTTGTAAATTAAAATGCTCAACTTCCAGTTTAGAAAAATGTTTAACCAAATTGTCGTGATCATCCAGTTCAATTTTCTCGTTTAGTTTAGAATGAGTTTTTTCAAGCTCAATGACACGATCATGGGAGACTTTCAGGGCCACAGATAGTTCATGAAATTTGGAAGCATGAATAGAGCAATTTGAAGCAGTGAAAAAGATATCTTGAGCAACACATTCAGTAATAAGAGTCTCACTTAATGTATGCAAGTTCTTCCTCTTAATCTCATTATATTTTAGTGCATGCTCATAATCACTAACTTCAACTACCATTGCATCAAATTCCTTTTCATTCCCTTATATCAGTTTCTATCCCCTTTTAAGACTCTCAAAGTGATCTTTCAGAAGTTTAAAGAAAGGCATGACCTCAGTTAAATAACATTCTTTCATTTGCTCAAAACCCCTTTCTCCTTTCGTTATACCAGTGGGTGTGATCCTTTTCTTGCAAGTTTTCTCAAAATCAACAAATAGTTGAAATATAACATATTGGCTAATTAAGGTCTTGCTTTTAGTGGCAATTGTTCTAGGAACAAGATGCATTGGTGTATTAGGAGGATACACAGTCGCTCTAGGCATTTTCCATAGGGGAGGGTTTGTTTCAACAATATTTTCAGCTTTCTGCTTATCTAAATCCTTTTTCCAGAAAACTTGTTCGGGAGTCAACAATGTCTGAGGCTTAAACATGTTCAAGGAAATCCAGTTTTCCTTCTTGTAGTCATGGGGAGTGATAATTATTTTTTTCTCTTTGCATTTAGGATCATCTAATTTTTGTTCATCCTTTCCCTAGTGACTTCATCTGATTTCTTATCTTCCTCAGTGCACTCAACGCAACTAGGTTTCTGTCTAGGTTTAAGAATCTCATTGCCATCAGAGATCACACTTTGAGCGCTTTTCTATCTTTCCGTACTCAGGGTTGGATTTATCTATAATGGGAACACTATGCTTATCGCTTAGGACTCTATGTTTAGTGACCATGTGAGCAGTCTCAATGGTGTTTCCTTGTATGTACAACTTGTTTTCAAGTTTGTTTTTCAAAGTTTTCAGATTAGAAAAATCTCTCCAGAGTTTTGATTCCTTTGCATTAAATTCTTGCTTAAGCATTTTCACATTTTCTTGAAGTTCTTGTTTTTGCTTAGCTGTTTTAGAAAGTTTTTCTTGCAAGGAATTTAATTCTTGTTTCAATACTTCTTCTCTAAAATTACTTTTCTAATGACTGTACGCACTTGGTCATCCATTTCCTGCTCACGAGTGGTCAACTCAAATTAGCACGTTGTTCATAAATAGCAACACGTTCTTTATAGGCATTTAGTTCAGAAAATACAGAATCATCAGGGGCACATGCAGTGTATTCATCAAAAACATAGTCATTGTTGACTGCAGAAGATGCATCACTTGGTACACCTTCACTTTCACTTTGTTTCACGTATTGATCATATGGGATAATATCGATATTACCCATATTTTCAACATTTGATTCAATAGTTTCAGTTGAATGTACTTTGTCATGCATCTTTTGCACATCATCATTATCGTATAGTTTTAATACCTCTGAGATGAGTTTGTCTTTGGATGGGCCAGCTAGTGGTGAAGAAGAGACCTTGGGAGAAACCATTGGAGAAATGCTAGCCATAAAAATTGTGTGTGCCGTAGGTCCATCATCCACATCCGAGTCGTATGCATCACAATCAGCGACTTGAAAGGCATTCTGATGATTGTGACCTATCTCCTGAATAGGCTGCTCATCCACATCTGCATCATAGGTCTTGGCATTGCCCTCAGCTAGAAACAGCAATTCCTCTTCATCCAAAGCAGCACCATTGTCCTGAGCTTGTACTAGCAGCATCTTATCTCTGAAGTAATCAGCATTCTGTGGACGCTTTGGAGATGTGCAGTTCCTTGCAATGTGTCCCTCACCACCACAGTTATAACATTTGATTGGCTTAGCTTGACCTTGGTTACCATTCCTTCCTCGATTCTGGTTGCCAACATAACCTCTACCAGCTCCACCTCTTCCCTGATCATACTGTCTTTCCTGAACTGGTTGCACCACGATCCTTCCATCTTTAACATTGGCTTGATTGTGTGGGTTAGATTCTGTTCTGAGGTTGTTGTTGGTTTGTGGGAGAGAATTCATGTTTTGACTAATCAGAAGAGCTAGTTGATTAATGAAGTTACCCACGTGTGGATCAGCATCAGCTTGTTTGAACATAGGATCAGGAATGAGTTTGTGATTACCATTACCCAAGGGTATGACTTGTGATGCTTTGGTTGTGATTCCGATGTTTGAGTAGAAGGCAGTTGAGTCATTAGATGAGCTTGTCTCTCCTGGTTGGTTTTGAACTGATTGAGAATCAATTTTTCAAACATAGCATGTCTCTCATTCTGAAGGAGGAAGGCATAGAGTTGCTCATAGTTTGTATTCTTCAATCCTTTAGTGAGCTTCACAGAGCTGACAAACTTGTGCCATTCGGGATTCATGTTGTTCACAAATTTTGAGTTCAGCTGAATGTTAGGCATAGTCATTTTGATGTTCCTCATGTCATTCACTAACTTATGAAATCTCACATAGTACTCATAGACACTCTCATCTGGTTTCATCTTGAAGTGTTCAAATTCGTCATAGAGTTGGGATTCTCTGTCTTCCATAGTTAATTCTGAACCTGAGAGAAGCATCTTAACATTATCCCCTACTGCCTTTGCATCAGTGTTATGATTGATCAGCTTGTAGATGTCTTTAGGAAGACCTTGAAGAACAATGTTTGAACCCCTGATATCTGCATCGAATCTCTTTTTCTCCTTATCCTCAAGCTCATCATACATTTTAGGTCTGTCCATTCCGTAAATAGGAGTACCATCTTCATTAGTATCAAGTATGTCTCTAGTCGTCTCAACTCGATATGGTCCTTCATCAATGGATTTGAGAATGTTGACACCATTTTCCTTTCCCAGGCAGTACAATCTGATTCGTTGAGCCCAAGAATCGTAGTCAGTTCTGTCAAGCATGGGTGGACGCGTATCTGACCCAGCTGCTTGAACATCCTCTGCAACAGTGGAGATGATAGTAGGAACGTTGGTAGACATGTTAATAGATATACGGATTTTATAACTCTATGATTTAACCGAGAAATAGATTCTTTCACGGGATTTTACTAAATCAAGAGAAAACCGTAAACAATCACCCAAGTCGCTAGAAGATAATGCACCAAGTCGCTAACACTTAACTCGCTATACCACTAAGTCGCTAGAGTCCCAAGTCGCTAGACAAATGCAAGTCGCTAAGTAGTAACTCGCTAAGCCTCAAGTCGCTAGCAAAATTTTGGCAGCAATTCGCTACTCAAGTCGCTAAAGATACAAGTCGCTAAAGAGCAACTCGCTACCGACCAAGTCGCTACCCGTAGTGGAGAGTCCACTACTTGTACTGTAAATCGCTAGGTCAAAAACTGTAACTCGCTACAAATTTGTAAAGCAAGTCGCTACGAAGAAAGTAATCCGTGAAGTAAGTCGCTAGCAAGAAAAAACCACATAAACATCACTTTTCAATCCAAAAACAACCCAACCAAGATGATTCAAGCTTACCAAATGAATACCTACACACTTGTGATGATTCTAAACATAAAAGTACTAACAAAATCCAAACTTTAACACAAGAAATCAACCAAATGATGCAAAAACCACTAAACTTTTTCAAACTCAAAAACCACCTAAAAACCACTAGAAATCCAAAGATGTGCAAGATATGATCTAACCATGGCTCTTGATACCAATTGTTGGATATTGGATTTCACTTACACATCAAACCATAACACAAAGTGGCGTATAAATGGAATTCTAGAGAGAGAAAGTTAGAGGTTTAGGGAACTTAGTGAGAGAAAGTGAAAGATATTATTATGAGCTCCAACTCTCTACCTTGGGAGGTAGAGAGTATTTATAGTCTTACATAAATCGCCACCCAACGGGCTGTGGATCAGGCATACAGTGGGTAAAGACCCGTCCGTCCTCCACGGTGTTACTTAACTAAATACTACTAACCTAAATATAACTACGACTACGAGCATTCTAACGATTACATATACTTGAGGTGACCGACTCTTTAATACCGGGAATTTCTAATTCCTAACACTATCAGAATGAAGAAGTGGGTTATGCCCGTTGCTTGCCACATGTTTACATATACCCTACGAGACTCTGCTCGTATATGGTGGAACGGGAAAAAACTTGGTAGCATTATGAATTTGGACGATCTCAAGGCCAAGTTCAGATCACATTTCAGTCAGCAGAAGAAGTTCACAAGAACGCACCTAACAAAGGCACAACATCAAGCAGAAGGAAAACGAGAGCACCAGGGCTTTCATCACCATATACACCAATGACACCTTACAGATACTGGGTCTGCATGAAGACCAACGCATCTCAGGTTTCGTGCATGGCCTACGAAATAGAAGTTTGGTGAAATTCCTCTCCACTGACCTTCCTACAGCCTACAAGGGCTTAGTGGAGAAGGCTTACACATGGATCGAAGCAAAGGAGGTGTCTACCAACAGGGCTCTGGTCGAAACTAAAGAAAGTCACAGCAAGGTCCCGAAGCATCCTTCGTGGGAAGGGTCAAAGAACAGACACAAAGGCAGGGACAGGTTTACGCCCTAACACAAAAACATCAACCATGGGCTCTTGGCTAATCTGTCTAAATCTCTAAGGGAGATACTTGCTACAGAAAAGGCTGCGAAGACCTTTGATCCTCCTCCTCTTTTGGCAAGCAGAGGAAGGACCAGGGACACCACCAAATATTGCTACTTCCATGATGATTACGGGCACGACGCCAATAATTGCAGAGAGCTCAAGAAACAGATAGAAGAGGCCATGAAGTCTGACCAATTAGGACATTTCGTGAAGGTTATAAAGAAAGGTAAAGAAAAGGTCTCCGACACACAGTTGAGGAAAGACACCACACCCGTCGAAGCACCCATCCTCATGGTGTACAGGGATGATTCTGGTTTAAAAAGGAAAGAAGCGGAGGAAGCATTATGCGGAATAGAAGATGTCACCTTTCCTTCTATCACAGGAAAAGTTCTCTCAAATGACCCCGTGGTCATCAAGGTCTTGATCTCCAACAGGGAAGTAAACAGGGCCTACCTAGACTGTGGTAGCTCTTGTGAAGTGATCTACGAACATTGTTTTCTAAAGCTCAAGCCTTCGATAAGGTCGAAGAGAGTAGATTCGAAGGTACCTTTAGTAGGGTTCTCGGGGGAACACTCATGGCCCTTGGGAGAAGTCCCTCTAGAGGTTACGATTGGAGAAGGAAGGCTAAAAAGAACAGAAACCCTGGTTTTCGCGATCGTAAGGTTTGATCCCTATAACCTGTTAATAGGAAGAACCGCAATGCAGAAGATGGGCATTGTTGTCTCCACTATACATGACGCAGTCAAATTCCAAACACCTTTCGGTATTGGAACTGTTTTCTCCAGCTATAACGTGAAGAAGCCTACGGGAGTAGGCAAAAGGGTCAAACAGGTCTTGGAAGAGCCTCCGAAAGATGTTCTCAGCTGTACTGATGCCGAAGAACGTATTGTAATAAACGATCTCTACCCTGATCAGACGGTGGTAATTGGGAAGCAGCTCCCTACCTCTTTTAAAGCTGAATTGGCAAAGGTACTACGGGCAAATGCAGATGTTCTCGCATGGACCTACTCTGACATGACAGGGGTCCCCAGAACTCTCACCATAGACGGAAAGCCCTTTGGCACTGAACACAAGCTTAATGACTTCAAACATATTGAACCTATCAAGCAAAAGCGTCGAAGCCTGGCTCCTGAAAGAAATGCCGCAAAGATGCAAAGAAGTGGATGAGCTCGTAACAGCAGGCATACTCAGGGAGGTGAAGTACTAAACCTGGGTAGCCAACCCGGTGATGGTCAAGAAGCATGATGGAGGGTGGCGGATTTGTGTGGACTTCACAGATATCAACAAAGCCTGTTCGAAGGACTGCTATCCTCTGCCAGAAATAGATTGGAAAGTAGAATCCCTGTCAGGGTTTCGGCTGAAATGTTTTCTTGACGCTTATAAGGGTTACCATCAGAAACAAATGGCGGAAGAGGACGAAGAAAAGATAGCCTTTTTTACAGGAAAGGGCGTTTATTGTTACAAAAAGATGCCTTTTGGTTTGAAAAATGCAGGTGCTACCTACCAACGTTTAGTGGACAAAGCCTTCCACAAACAGATAGGTAGGAATCTCGAAGCATACGTAGACGTTATGGTTATCAAGAGTAGAACGGAGGAGGATATGCTCTCCGACATCAAGGAAACCTTCGACCAGCTTCGCGCCATCAAAATGAACTTAAACCCCAAGAAATGTTCCTTCAGTGTGGAGGAAGGACAATTTTTGGGACATCTGATCACCAAGCAAGGTATAAAGGCCAATCCTCTGAAGGTAAAGGCCATCACGGATTTGCAGCCTCCTAAGTCCCTAAAGGAAGTATAAAGCCTGAACGGAAAGCTAGCAGCCCTCAGCAGATTCTTATCGAAGGGTGCAGACAGATCTTTGCCGTTCTTCTAGACACTCAAAGGATGCACGGAAAAAAAAGACATTTCAGTGGAGTATGGACGCAGAAGCTGCCTTCCAAAAGCTCAAGGAGTTCATGGCTATTCTACCTACACTTACTGCCTCAATCAAAGGCGAAGTGTTGTTTATGTACATCACAGCCTCCTTCGAAAGCATCAGTGCTGTGTTATTGGCAGAAAGGGAGAAGAAGCAAATTCCTATCTACTTCGTTAACAGGGTTCTACAGGGAGCTGAGCTAAATTATCCAGCATTGGAGAAGCTAATCTTGGCTTTGGTCCATGCTGCGAGGCACCTTCAAAGGTACTTCCAAGCTCACCCCATAACCGCTATACTTCACGACAAACCCATTAAGCAGATACTTTCAAAGCCGGAGAAATCTGGAAGGATAGCTAAGTGGGCTATCGAGTTAGAAGAGCACAAAATTGAATACAAAGGTAGAAACTCGGTCAAAGGGCAAATATTGGTAGACTTCTTAGCAGAAACACCTTCCGAACCAAAGCAGGACACAAGAGTTGCTGAGAAGAAGCATGATAAGGCGGTCGAAGGGTGGAAACTTTATACTGACGGAGCATCCAGCTCCGATGGTTCTAGCGTAGGTCTAATGCTTGTTGATCCCGAGGGGAAGGAGTACACTTATGCACTCCGCTTTGAATTCGATGCTACTAACAATGAAGCAGAGTACGAAGCCTTGCTAGAAGGCCTCCGACTAACTAAGGACATGGAGGTAGAAGACTTGGCTATTTTCGTTGACTCACAACTAGTGGCCAATCAGATAAAAAGCTCCTACGAAGCAAGACAACCTGTGATCAAGCAATACATGGATAAGGCCAAGGAAATGCTCGAAGGGTTTACGTCTTACAACATAGAGCATGTTCGGAGAAATCAAAACAAGAAAGCGAATGCACTTAGCAAACTGGCATCAATGGCATTTGCTCATCTAACTAAGGAGGTTCTGGTCGAAGTGTTGGCAGATAGGTCCATCGTTTGAAAGGAGGTGTCTGTCGTAATACTGGAGGAAGACTCAAATTGGATGACTCCAATTAGGGAATATCTTATAAGTGGTATACTGCCGGAGGATCAGAAATTAGCTCGAAAGATCCGCATCAAAGCACCACAATACATAATCATGGGGAACTATCTATACCGAAGATCCTTTTTGTCCCCATGGCTTCGTTGTGTAGGACCTAGGCAAGCCGCCAACATTATTCAAGAAGTGCACGAAGGATCTGCGGGATTCACGCAGGACCCCGCTCTGTTGTTTCGAAAATCATGAGGATCGGATATTACTGGCCTTCGATGCATAGGGACGCAGTCAAAATCATTCAGAAGTGTGAAGCCTGTCAAGTTCACTCAAGGGTGCCGAGGCTGCCAAAACAAGATATGACCTCTGTGACGTCCGCATGGCCTTTCAGCCAATGGGGAATAGATATCGTTGGCCCTCTACCAACTGCTCCAGGAGGAGTAAAGTTCTTGGTCGTAGCTATCGACTACTTTACGAAATGGGTGGAAGCGTAGCCTTTGGCATCCATCACAGGAAGGCACATGGAAAAGTTTGTATGGGAATACATTATCTGCCGGTTCGGAGTACCCCACATCATCATCTCAGATAATGGGAAGCAGCTTCATGAAGGTGTTCCAGTGTTTTGCAGAGGCCTGAACATAAAACAATCTTTCACTTCCGTCTACCATCCTCAAGGTAACGGACAAGTGGAAGTTACTAACAGGGACATCATCCAAGGCATAGAACGAAGGCTGGGATACAGTCACCACGGTTGGGTAGATGAGCTACCTCAAGTACTTTGGGCTCACAGAACGCACACAAAGTCAAGCCATGGGGAAACGCCTTTTAGCTTGACATATGGTACGGAAGCTGTCATCCCTTTGGAAGTAAGTGTCGAAACAGAAAGGGTCATGAACTTCGAAGCAGCAGACAATGAAGAAAGACTCCGTAGCAACCTAGACCTACTCGAAGAACGAAGGGAAATAGCCTCAATCAGGGAGGCTATTCATAAGCAAAAGATTGAAAGGTACTACAACAGTCGGGTTCGGCCTTCGACCTTCAAGCCGTGGAATACGTCCTCCGACTCAACAAGCAAGTAAAGTGAGTACCGGGTAAACTAGGACCTACATGGGAAGGGCCCTACGTTGTTAAGGAAGCATATGGCAATGGAGCCTACAAGCTGGAAACCTTGGATGGAGACGCTATTGATAGAACTTGGAATGGCACTACCCTTCGTAAGTTCTACGTATGAAACTTATAATGTCCAAGGACATTTTTTATTTTGCTTTCAATCAATGTATTTGCATTCTTCTCACTTGGGGAAAGAAGCATTAATGGTAGGCGTCTAGTATTTATTTCTTAAAATGATGTAATCCTCCCTACCCACTTAATGATATAACGCATTTCCCTTAAATCTCTTGTTTCGTTCAATACAACAAAGATTTGTCCACCAAGTCGCTTTATAAGTTTCAATGTCGAAGGGATGTACAAAGACTAACAACATGTCTTGCTCATATACATAACATCCATCTCAACTTTACATTAACTTTCCTATATGGCCTTAAGGTATTTTAAGCCTTTCGCTGCCCAAAGGATCAAGATGGAGTGGGTCGCAACCCTCTGTCAGCAGTCAAATTATATGATTGCTATATTCTTAGTGAAGTAATTACACATAATGAGGCTATGCATCTACCATACACCTTAGGTTGTAAAATTTTTTTACACAAGTAAAATATAAAGAGAAGAATCACACATGGAAAAATACAAGCCCTAGTGGCTTCAATGTAGATATTAATTAATGACTAGTTTAACTAGTCTAAACAGGCCGTAGCCTTAACGATCCAAGCAAACAAAATATTGTCTTAGGCCGAAGCCTATACCACAAGCACCAATTGTTAATTGTTTCATTAGGCATATAGCCTGGAAAGGAACACAGACAAATTGTTTTAAAACAGGGTACATACCACGCTGGGGATCAAATTACAACCACATTGTTGCCTTCATCAAACTTTGGAATGAGTGGGATCAGCTGAACCTGGGGATGGAGCCTTGGGTGATGGAGTCTTCTTCGAAGGAGATGAAGGCTGGACCTTCCTCGGCTTCTTAGCCAGTAGGTCCTCAACAGAGGCCGCTGGGTCCTTCGTCACTTCGGAAAGGAAAGGGAACTCTAAAGCAACTAAGTCATTACCTGCATCATCATACTCTTTCTCATGAGTAGCCCTGTAGTATGGAACGTTTTCCAGCTTCACTGGTTCCTTTGTCGAAGCTATCTCCTCCAAAGTGGTGCATTTGCCATGAAATATGGCTGCATTTACCAGCTTCCCAATCACTATCCCCACATCATCACAATGGTAAAGCTCTATGGCAATGTAAGGAATGACCTTGGTTACCAAATCCACCCTATCCTTCTGGAGCATCTTCAACCGAAGGTTTAACCCATCTACCTTCTCCCTGAGCTTGATCTCCTGGTCTGCCAGCTTAGCTCTCTCTTCTTCAAGGCCTCCACACTTAGATGAAAGCACATATATCTGCTCTTTATAGCCTACAACCTTTGAGCCTTCGAGAGTTAGCCTGCTGCATTTAGCTTCGTTTGCTGCCAATTGACCTTTGAGCTTTTCAACATCAGCTCTGAGATCTTGCACCAAGGGGTTTTTGTCAAAGTCCTCCAGTGCATCTTCACATTTTTTCTCCAGGTCTGCATACTTCTTATCCTTAGCCTTCTCCCTGTCAAGCATGACATCCATTTCTTCTCGAGCGTTGGTGACAGTACGGAGCAGCTCCCTTGTCCTGGTATTGAGCTGGTTTTCCAGCATGCATTGTCTGACATAACTCTTATCATGAAGATCGCAGAGCCTTTCCATGGACATGTTGTCCATCACCCTCTTCCAGCTGGGTGGGGTCACACGCTCCACAAGTAGATGACAAGCCAAGGGAGAGGAAAGCTCCTTCGTATCAGGAAGTCCTGCAGCATATGTAAACTTGTTAACATATTGTTACTTGTATCTCATTTTTTGTAACAGGAAAAGAAACATTACCATGGATATCATCTCCGCTGGGCCCCTCGATGGCTGGAAACACCACAGCCTTACCCTGGGTACTCTTTTGCCGGGTAGTTCGAGAGGGAGGAGTTGGCAGGATAGGCTTCCTCTTCGATGCGGATTTAGCAACTTTTGCACTGGTACCTTTCCTGATTCGGACTCTCTCACCAATGCCGGAGGGTCCTACGATGGCCAATTGTCCTTCTGAGACTGGTTCGTCGGAGTCTGCAACATTCTCCACAAGCTGGTCTTCAACATCTATGGGTTCCTTTAAAGGAGGAGCAGAGGAAACAGGTTCGATGGGCTGAGCTTCCACATCATTGTTGTTTACCGACACTGAAGGAGAGCCTACACCATAGCTCATTTCCTGGGGATCCTTCGGAATGAAGCTGACCTCCTTTGCACCACCAGCTATCACAAAGTTTCTAAATGACATCTCTGCACAAAGGAGCAAATAAGATGAATATCAGAAAGATAAGTTTTTATCTCTTATTTTAATCAAAAAAATACATACTTTCTCCATCACAAATAATCTCAGGTACCAAAGGAGATCCCTCCCATCTTTCAGCAAGACCAGCCATGAAAAGGATTGGCTCAGGGAATGTTTGGCAATCAGCTGGATGATGAGCGAAACGCTGATATAACAATGCAAGGAAAGTATAGGGCAAGGGATCATTGAACCTTTTTTCATCATACTGAAACTCTGGGTTTAACAATTCTGGGAAAGTTGGTGGGATAATGGTGTTTTGGATGTAAAAGAATTTGCCTTTCCAGTTCCTGATGTTTGTAAATGGCCTATCTATGAGAATAGGCACATCCCTTTCACACGTCTTGGCTAATGTCAACCAATCTCCTCTAGGGTCCTAAGCACAGTTAAGGATGGCTCAAACCCATAAGCTTTACACATCACAATGTATGTCGTAAGCTTGGCTAGGCCAAAAGGGTTAAACCTATATATGTGTACCTCGTAGTATTGGAGGAGTTCTAAAATCAAAGGGTGCAAAGGTATCCTAAGGTTGGAAGTGGTGAATGCATGGGTGTATAAGCCTACATAGTTTTCTGGGGCATCAAAAATCCCTTGATTTTTACCAGGTAACATGATTTTATGCTCTTTGGGAATTGGATAATTGGTGAGGAACGCTTTGAGCTCCTCCCTTGTCAAGGTGCAACCTTGTTGTTTGATTACAAATTTCTTATTTGTAGACATTGATCCTCCTAAAATCGACAATAAAGTATTTGAAAATGTAACAGATACGAAGGAGTACTTTACCTGTTTGATCGAAAGCCTGATCGGAAGAGGATTTAGTAGGTGAAAAATTGGGTTTGAGATAAAATGATGTTAGGGTTTTACTGTTTTTAACCTTAAATACCCTCACATACGTTCAATCTCGGCCCTACACGTGTCCTAAGTTATCCCCTAACCTCCGGATTTCAAACTCTTTTTTAAAATTTGAAGTGACGTTTTATTTTACTGAGGAAAGGGGTGGTTGGGATAAATAAAAGCATTAATTACGGTCAATAGTTGCTAGAATTTTCATCTTTGTTTGTTTTTGTGACGAAGGGGAGGTTTCGTTTCTATTTCTGAGTCGTAAGCCATATTTCTTGTTCGTACATATCACTTTCGACTGGGGACCTTGATGACGTACCCTCCGATCAGGTCGAAGGACCCCCCTTCGGCCTCAGTCGAATTTGCATTACGAAGACCCAAGTCTTTCTTCACAAGTCCTTGGTGGCGTAAAACCATTCATCATTGATATGGTTACCAGTTGGGAATTCGCCAGCCGAAGGCCTATGCCCTTCGGTGTCTTCTCTTGAAGGCGCCAAGACAAAGGAGAATCTTGACTTGGTCTTCCCCCACGTTCCCACTATTTCCTTAGCTTCCCCGCCAAGGCAAAGATAGTGGGGATGAAGCCCTAGCGGTTACCATAAATCAGGGGACGCCCCCATGATCTCCTAAACGTGTGCTAACACTCTCCAAGTTATTTTCTTCACCTATAAATAGGTTGGACGAGTCATTTTGTTGGGATGTGAAAGTGCTGAAGACATGAAAGTACTGAAGATATGAAAGTACTGTAAGCTATAAAGTACTGGGAAAAAGTCAAAGAGTCAAAGTACTGATAAAGACAAAGTCAAAGTACTGCACCTAAAAGTCAAAGTACTGCAAGAACAAAAGAACTGTTATTCGTTTATGGAAAGTATTGTATTCTATGTTTAGATTACTTGTCGTACAAGGCTATCAATTGTAAACCGACTAGGATATCCTTTAGCCTATAAAAGGACTCCTAGATTGGCATTATATGTACGAGTCTATGAGTCTATGAGTTTTAGAGTTTACGAATTCACAAGTTAATTAGTGTTTTAGAGAGAATTTTGATTATCTTAGAGTTGTATTAGAGTATCTGCATAATAAGCAGATTTAGAGTTTATAATAAAAGCTTATTCTTCTTAGCTTTGTTAAGTAAATTCCGCGTACTTGATAAAGATTGCTCAGTGTTTCTTTGTTAATAACTTAGGATTTATCCGAAGTTATTAAACCTTAATAAGCTAGTTAAGTTAGTTTGATTAAAGTATATCGATCCAACAAGTGGTATCAGAGCTTGTGTGGAAACTCTGACTAGGAAGAAACCCTACTTCAACATTATACAAGATGTCGACTGAAGCTGTTCCACCACCCTCAATCACCTCACTCCGAATTCCAATAATCAAGAAGGGAGAATATGATCTCTGGTGCATGAAGATGAGGAAGTACATTGCCATTACAGATCATGCTCTATGGAATGTAATTGTGAATGGGAATGAAGTTGTACCTGACCCCATTGATATTCCTGGACAACCCAAGGCACCTAAACCAGTATTACCAGCAGCAACCTTAAGGAATCAAGAGAAGGCACTCAACATTCTCTTATCTGCCATTCCAGATGGTCATCTTCTCAAATTTCATGATGCTAAAGATGCTAAGCAGCTTTGGGCTGCTCTCAAGACCATATTTGGAGGTAATGAAGCCTCTAAAAGATGCACGAAATTTGCTAAAGCAACAGTTTGAAACTTTCACAGTTGGTGAAAGAGAGAGTCTTGATTCTGCATATGATAGGTTTCAGAATCTTCTCAACATGTTGGAGCTATACAAGGCAGAAGTATCAGTTGAAGATGCTAATTTGAAGTTTCTAAAGAGTTTGCCATCTTCATGGCATGTGATTGCTACAATGATCCGAGGACAACAAGGTTTGGATGTCATGGACTTTGATGATCTCTATCATCAACTTAAGGTGTATGAGCATGAGATGAGTGGTCAAACAAGTACTAAGTCTCACAGTATTGCTTTTCTATCATTTGAAAAGAAGGCCAGTACTTCCAAAAGTACTGCTTCTCCTCAAAGTTCTGTTTCTCAAAGTACTGCTGTCTATACACCCCCCTCATATGTTCAACAGTCCCCACCAACTACCACTATGGCCTCAGATGAAGTTATGTGCTCCATCTTTGCCCAACAAGCTAGTTTACCTGTCACTTATGAAGAAGATCTAGCACAGATTGAAGAAGATGCACTTGAAGAAATTGATATCAGGTGGCAAGTTGCTATGATCACTGCAAGGATCAAAAGTACATGAAGAAGACAGGCAAAAGCATTGATTTCAAACCAAAACAAGGCATAACTTTTGACAAATCTAAGATTGAATGCTTCAATTGTCAAAAGACTGGTCACTTTGCAAGGGAGTGCAGGTTTGCTAAGTATCAATCAAACAGGATATCTGAAAAGCCAAAACTTGAGCTTAAGGAAATTCCAATTACTGAAACAAAGGCTTTGGTTGATCAAGAGAAGTTATCGAAGTTGATGGAGTGAAGAGTTTGATGATGAACAAGTAACTTATTGCATGGTAGCAGTGGAAGAAGAAATTGAAGATTCAGTAGAAGCATTGGGTTGGAGCACTGTTTTTGTCTGAAGAACCGAACATGCTGTTCTGGAATCTGATGATGGCTTTGGAGGATTTGACTGGAGCAAGGAAAGTAAAGATGATCCTGTTCAACTAGCATTGGTGGCTACTTCACCAAATCAATCTCCTATCTCTGAAGTATGCTCAAATTGCTATGATTTTTATCATAAATTACTTAGCAGTTATGTGATTGAGAGAGATAATTGTGTTAAGGCTAGGTCTGAGGTAGCAGGTTATCAAATAACCTTAGAATCTATGGAAGCCAAAATCTTAGCACATGAAACTAATGAAGTAGCTTGGGCTGAAAAATATGCACAACAAGATTACCAGTTAAAGCTTAGTGAATGGAAATTAAACTGTAAAATTGCTGAAATTGAAAAATTAACTAAGGAAAGAGATGATTTGTTAGCTAAGTTTGCTGCTTGGGGTGAAGCTGGTCTGTCACATGTTTCTTATGTTCAAAAACAGGAAAGAGCCTACCTTAAAACTGGATTAGGTTTTGGAATGGATTTTAGTAAGATAGAAGAAAACCAATCTAGTAATCAGGATGAAGGTGAGTATGAGGATATAACCACTAGTGATGAAGAACTCATTAATCATGTAGATACATCTAGTAATGATGGTTCAATAAGTGACTCACCTCCTGAATATAAGAAAGCTAATGATTATCATGCTGTTACAAATCCCACTGGCATTCATCAACCTCTTAGGCCTGATGTTTCTCGTTTTGGAGTAGACAGTCTAGAGTTTAGGAAAAAGCTAGTTGCTCAATCTAAGTCTGAAAAACCCAAAGAACCCGTTGAAAACGATGTTCAAAATCAAGCAGTACCTTTAAATCAAAGTACTGCTCCACAAGCGTACCTTCTTCAAAACCTTTTCAAAACAAGATCGCTAAACCTTTTTGGGATAGTTTTGGTCAAAACAGTTTAATCACTCACCAAGAAGGCAAAATAATTTTGGGCATAGACATAGAAAATGTCACTTTGACAGTATGGGTCAGAAATTGTGCTTTGTGTGTTTTAGTCCTACTCATCTAATTAAAGACTGTGAACAACACTCAGAATACCTTAGAAAATTTCCAAAGAACAGGACTGCCAACCAGCGACCTAGAGAGCACAAACCAGTTTGGAATAATTCAAATAGGGTCAATCACAGAAATTTCTCACCGGATCATAGATACCCACACCAGCGAAAACTTTTTTCAAAACCTTCAAGATCTCACAAGACTTTCCAAAGTATCTGTTAACTTTAGCCCAAGACTTTCTCAAAGTACGCCGAAAAACAAGGTACTAATCACACTACTTGGTATAGGAATCCTAGGAGATCTCACTATCAACCTAGAAGGTATTACAATTCACATAGAAGATTTAGATCACAGGAACCAAGTGTTAAAACATAATGGGTCAAGAGGGAAAGTACTGCAGAGGGACAGACAGTACTTTCAACCAAAAGTGAATCTGATGTTTTTGTGATACAAGAAAAAGCAAATGAACTTGTAAAAGAGAGTTGTGTTGAAAAACCAGAAAGTTTTGAAAATCCACATGTTTTGAATAACAAGATAATACTGGATCATGCTTTAGAAAACAGTGGAGATTATATACTCAAAGAATGTGAGTATGTCACTCCACAAGGGGAACACAAGTCAGTAATGGCTTGGGTTCCTCAAAGCAACTAACTTTTTCATCTTATTAGACAGGGCAACCCAGAAGAGGAGCTTAAAGATCATTTTATTGTTGATAGTGGTTGTTCTGTGAGCATGACAGGAGACAAGGAGTTTCTGTCAGATGTTTTGGAGTATATTAGTTAGTAACCTACATTTAAGGGGAGGACTATTTAGTATTTGTATATTCCTGTGTAATGCTTGAGGGGAGGATAGTTATGTATACTTAGTTAATACTGGAGAAATTGGAAAAGTACTGTTTTTTGTTAAAGTACTGCTTGGGAAAGTACTGCTTACGTGGAAGTACTGTTTGTCTTATTAAAGTACTGTTCCAATGGTTATCTTGAGGGGTAATTTAATGCTAACGGTAACAATGTTATTTTAGGCTGTGATTTTTCAAATCTCACCTATAAATACCTACTTTCCGATTTTCCCTCCCATATTGATACATTAGAATCTTTTCCATCTTTCTCTCATCATATTCATATTCTTCGCGATCAATTCTTTTTGCTTACATAATCAACAATGGCGAATCGTCCTACTGTTTCTAAGCATAACATGGTTGCTAATTTGGTTAAGACTGATGCGAATATACTCTTTCACGATATAATTGATTATCTTACTGGTTCGCCTATCAGTTATGCTCTTTTAGTGGAGCCGGATATTATTGAGCCCTCGATTCAAGAATTTTGGGCTAATGCTAGAGATAACATGGAGAATGACGAATATTATATTAGATCCACAGTTGCTGGCAGAACTATTAAGATTACTGAAGAATCCATCCGAGAAGATTTATTGTTCAATGATGCAGATGGGGCTTTAAGGTTTGATAAGTAGTTGATATGGGATACTTTTCGACATATTGGCTATGAAGGATCTTTGAATGAACAAACGTTTAGAAAACAATTATTTTGTCCGCATTGGAAGTTTTTGGTTCATGTGTTGCTCCATTGCATAAGTGCTAAGAGTACCTCTTGGGAGCAGTTTGGGTCAAATATAGCATCTGCTATGGTTGGGTTAGCTACAGATAGAGTTTTTAACTTCTCAAGGCTAATACTGGATGGAATGCTATCACATATTTCACATGGATCTACTTGGCTGATGTACCCAAGGTTTATACAGGTTTTCTTAAATAAGCAACTTGCTGATGTGCCAAAACCTACAGACTTTATTGCTGTTATTGTTCAACAATCCAAGATTTTTACTTTCATGGCAAAAAGAAGTGTTTTATTCAAGGGTCAAGATACTCCTTTAACAACTTCCATGATGGATGTTGTTCAGCTGTTAGAGTCTGATATGAAGCTGATGATATCTGAAGGTACTGCATCTGCAGGTATGCTTCTGCAGTGCTTCTTTCACATGCTACATCAAAAGAAGGTATTGCATCTCTACAAGGTACTGCTTCTCCTAGTACTGAATTTCAAGAACATGTTGCAGTTTCACCTTCTCCATCTCCACAAGGGTTTGTTCCTGTTTCACAACCAGAGGATCATCCACCTATTCAAGGAGAGCATTCACATACCATATCTCCTGATGAAATCACATTAGATAATTATGTTTTGACAAGGGAGTTGGTCAAGTTGAAAAAGACTACAGAAGTCCAAGCCAAACAGATAAAGAAATTAAAACTGAAGTTTCGTAGACTAAAGACTTTTGTGTGGCCATTAGTTCAACAATTTCGAATCTGGGTTAAATCCAAGAAAAAGGCGCAAAAGCAGTCTAGGAAAAACAAATGCCACCAGGTTCATCAACAATCTTCTGCCAACTTGGGGAGGAATTTAGAAAAAGATAATTTGAAAGAAGATGTTGAGAAGAAGAAACAACCTGAAAGTACTGATGAAAAAGAAGAACAAGTTCAAGGTACTGAACAACAAGGTACCGAACAACAAAGTACTGAACAAGTTCAAGGTACTGAACAACAAGGTACTGAACAACAAAGTACTGCTTTTCAACAGCAAAGTACTTCTTTTCAAGAAGTGATAACTCCAAGAGTTTTGAATTTTGAAGAAGAAGCTGGTCCTTCTACAACTGTTATACAAGAAGAGGAGGAAGCTATTCTTAAACCAATTCATTCTGCAAGTGATGATGAGCTCATTGCTACAATTTTTCAAGAATTATCACAACCTAGAGGTGGTGTTACTATTAGAGAAGTGCAAGAAGATGAATAACAAAGAACTTCTCAACCTGCAATTGATCCTAAGGATAAAGGGAAAGGTGTTTTAGTAGAAGTAAAGAAGAAGAAACTTTCTTTGGCAGAAATTAGAGAAATTGAAGTTGCTAGGAATGAAGCTGCTGCTAGAAAACTTCAAGAAGAGTTAAATGCTAAAGATAGAGCAGTTTAAGAAGCTGAAGAAGCTCAAAGTAGAGAAGCGGCTAAAAAGTTGCAAGAGCAATTAGATTATGAAATTGATGAACCATTACAATCACCCACTCCTGTTAGATATATGCCTAGAAGATCTAATTTAGCTAAGGACAGGAATGCTATGATGGCATATTTAAAAGGTCGAGGGTATAAAGGATTGCAGAAGTTGAACTATGTTGACATGAAAAGACTCTATGATGCTGAGACAGAAGCTTATAAGAAAAGTGTTGCAGATATCAAAGATTTTAGAGAAGAAGCTTTTTGGACTGAAGCAGAAAGGAAGAATAGCTTAAAAAGAAAAAGAAAAACTGAAGTTACAGATAAACAATTTTCAAAGAAAGAAAGAGTTGAATTAAGATCTGAGTCTAAAGATGCATTAAGAAATTATCTCAGAGTGGTAGATTTTGATTATTCAAAAGAAGATACAGACATGAAGATGAACAGATCTCAGATTAGTGTTTTTGATATTTTGAAATCCAAAGAAGGAGATTATATGATTTTTCATAAGGAAGATGAAAGCTTCAAAGTTTTCAATAGGTTATGGGATTTGTTACATATTATAGATAGAGTGGATTTATTCTATCTATATAATGTGGTAAAAGCTTTTTTTGGAGATATTCCATCATAAGGAATTGGTCTGATTTTGCTTGGAGATCTTATAACTATGTGGGAAACAGAAGAGGAAAGCACTGATGATATATGGAAAAATCAAGAAAACTGGGAAATTGTTTGCTGGAGATTCTTTGAAGAATCTGGAGTTCATGTTTTGTAGCTAGAGAATGGTAAAATGATACACATGTTTGTAAACAGAAGATATCCTCTCACACTTGAGCTCATGAGAAGAATGCTAGAGCATGGATTGGAAGTAGAAGAGGATAATGAAACTGCTTGCATGGTTATTAATTTATTTATCAACTGGACTACCATTGCTGAAGAAGATGAGTAAACTGGTATGAAGTTTATTGAATAATTTATTTTGATAAATCAAGACTTTATTCAAAGTATCTGATCAAACAAGTACTTTCATCAAAGTACTGCTTGCGCTTGTTTTAAACCAGTTAAGTGATTTTTTGAAAGAAACCTTTTGCTAAAGTATAAAATATTTTGAAACAAAGGTTAAATGAATTAAATGGATTTTGAGATGGAAACATCATTAGGTAATCAATCCACCATGGTTACAAAAGGATTGACTAATCCATGAGCAAACGGCTCTAGTAAAGATATATCAAATCCGTTTTTAGTTGACAACTTGCTAATAAGTTGTATGGTAATCAACTCACCATATCAGTTAATGTGAAGAGTTGGCTAGCCCACAAGAAAATGGCTTGTGGTAAAGGCAGTGGAAAAACCATTATTGGTAATTAGTTCACCATTAGATATAAGAACTAACTAGTCCGTAAGGGTACAAGCTTTTGGTAAAGACAAATCAAATCTGTTGATAGCTGATGATTTGCTAAAAATCATATGGTTATCAATGTACCATGGTCTTAAACACCAAAACATTTGGCTACTCCAAAGATAATGGCTTTGGTAAAGAGACCTAAATCCATTAAATTTTCAATGATTCACCTCTCACAGGAGTTAACACACCGGAAGTGATGAGAATAGTATGCAACTTAAACTGAATTAATGTACAAATTGTCATATGTTGTCGTGTTGTGAAAAGATGGAGCTTGCTGAATGCTTCTGAGAAAGAACAATTCTAAGAGATACTTTGACAAGCACAGACACTACAGAGATATATTGAAAGGACTAAGAAACAATCTGATCTTAAAGAAGAAGCTGTTAAAGATACATTCACAAAGGAACTTGAAGTCAAGCAAGTAGAATTCAAGTTAGGGGAGGATTGTTGGGATATGAAAGTGCTAAAGACATGAAAGTACTGAAGATATGAAAGTATGTATGTAAAGTACTGGGAAAAAGTCAAAGAGTCAAAGTACTGCTAAAGACAAAGCCAAAGTACTGCACCTAAAAGTCAAAGTACTGCAAGAACAAAAGAACTGTTATTCGTTTATGGAAAGTATTGTATTCTATGTTTAGATTACTTGTCGTACAAGGCTATCAATTGTATACCGACTAGGATATCCTTGAGCCTATAAAAGGACTCCTAGATTGGCATTAGATGTACGAGTCTATGAGTCTATGAGTTTTAGAGTTTACGAATTCACAAGTTAATTAGTGTTTTAGAGAGAAGTTTGATTATCTTAGAGTTGTATTAGAGTATCTGCATAATAAGCAGATTTAGAGTTTATAATAAAAGCTTATTCTTCTTAGCTTTGTTAAGTAAATTCCGCGTACTTGATAAAGATTTCTCAGTGTTTCTTTGTTAATAACTTAGGATTTATCCGAGGTTATTAAACCTTAACAAACTAGTTAAGTTAGTTTGATTAAAGTATATCGATCCAACACATTTCAATGGTATGTTCACTAAACACAGTATTTCACATACTCCATATTACTTACAATACATATCACATACTTACTCTCATGCCGGAGGTGGTTCGCAGGGCCCAGCCCCTGCGCAATCACTTAACGAAGTGTCTACTATTTCTTATTGCAGATTGGTTACAAGTTTGGCGCAAGCGTATCACCCCTCATACCCTTCGATCACCATCGAAGGCCTGGTCGTACGATTTATTGTACAATCAATGCAGTAGATTTCTTTATTAGCCACTTCCTTGTTCTTATTGTGCTCCTCGTAATCAACTTTTAGCCTTTTAAGAAGATTCGGGCTAATCTTGGCATCCCTGAACTGTATTGCGTACCAGTCATCAAATCCCAAATTACCGAACTTTATACAATGTCTTTCACGCTCATGAGGGCATATCTACTCTTCCTCTCTTTCACTATCCCCACTGTTGCAATATTCGCGGAATGGGTCACAAGTAGGCCAGGCCCGTGTGGAATCCTCGTCAGTTATGATTATTGGAGTGCACCTATGAGTGATGGGTGCCTCCTCTTCCTCTTTGAAGGAGAGCTTTTCTAATCTTTCTTCATCAGTGTAAGCCGCCCACATAAACTTGTTATCCTTGATTCTCTCCTTATCAGCTCCTCCGTCGCAAGCTTCATTTCTAGGGTCACATGAAGCCCAAAGATCAAACGACTCTCCCTTAGTTACGGGTATAGCTTTGCACCTGTGATATTTCTTTTTGGATGGGGACAAAGGGCACATATTAACATCATGGGACCGTTAATTACTTGTGTTCCAGATTCGTCTACTTCGAGAAAGCTGTCTGCCCATGTATCCCAGTTACGCCGTAACTGAGATTCTTGGTTACGGCGTAACTCACTAGAGTTGTTTTCCTCAATATCCTTCATAACCCCGTTATCGCTGTCAAAAACATAGTTATGCCGTAACTCGTCAGGTAGGTTATGGCGTAAGTCAGATCTGTCGACGGAATCAACCCCTGAGTCCGCATCATTGGTTTGATTCTTCGAGTTACCATCGGCAAAAATCACCTTACATTCCATAGCTGGTTTTGATCCTTCAGGTTTATTGTTATTCATCCTCACTTTTTCACTGAGGTTTTCCACCATCGATTCTAGGTTTTTTAGGGTTGTGTCGTGCTTGGAAAGGTTTCTGTCAGTGTTTTCCTGGAATTATTTTAACCACTCATCTTGCTCCTTTTGTCTTTGGGCTGAAATCTCCAGGAATTTTTTAATTGTTTCTTCAAGACTGGGCTTTCTTTCTCCATAGGGCCCACGGTTGTAATTTCCATGATACCCGTTATTATTTCGACTGTCTCCGTAAAACGGTCGATTTTCTCCATACTTGGCTTCTTCCATTATATTTTCTTCATCAACGTGAGGACAATTTTTAGTCAAATGTCCCCTACCACAGTTTTCGCATCCCACTTGGATGGCATGTACAGTTTCTCTGATCTTCAGCATATCTCGACTAAGATTTTCAATTTTGCTGGCGATTGCTGCAATTCCGTCAAAACTTCCGCCTTGGTTTCTTGTACTTCCTCCGTCGTGCCATTTTTGAGAGTGATCAGCCATTTTTTGAATGGCTTCAATAGCAATAGTAGGAGTTATGTTCGGGATTGGTCCTTGATAGTCCAGCATCTGTCTTGTTGTTACGTTGATTCCTTTGTAGAAGATGTTGACTTTTTGCTAGTTGTTCAGATCATTAGTAGGACACTTGTAAAGGAGATCGTTGTACCTATCCCAGGCTTGGTACAATGTTTCGCCGTCTTCTTGCTTGAAATTGTGTATTTCCAAAAGCTGGTTGGAAATCTTCGACGGCGGACAATACCTCTGAATGAAATGCTTCTTGAGTAGAGCCCATGTATTAATTGCCCCGGCGGGCAACCTTTCGATCCATCTTCTGGCAGCTCCAGTAAGAGTCATTGGGAATACTCTTAACATAATCGCATCATGAGATACGCCCGGAATGTTGAAAAGGCTAGCGATGTATAGGACATTTTCGACGTGCTCATATGCATCCTCGTCCCTGTTTCCTGAAAAAGGGTTAGCACGAAGCTCCCTCATAAATTGGTCTTTGATTTCGAAATGGACATCCGCTCCAATTGCCGGTCTTACGAGACCCGACCCTTGTTCCGCTCTTGTCAACGCCAAATATTCCTCAAGAGTGAGGTAATCGATGTTAACAACTTCCATGGTACCTGAAAACTTGAAATATGATCGTGAGAAAAATTTAAAACGAAATTAAAGACTTAATATAAATCCTAATATAACTCCCTGGCAATGGCGCCAAAAACTTGATGCAGGTTTTACTGACCAGGTTTTAATATTTATATTAACTCGTTATACCTATGGTCTACCCTAATGCACTAACGGGGCAGTGTACCCGGTCACGTGTAGTGTAGTAATCGGTAAAGCTGAGGTCGTCCCAAGAGCTATTTGTGTTGGATTGCTATTAAGTCTAGTGTCACAGAATAAATATAGTTTCGATAGGGATTTAATAAATTAAACTACTAAAGGCAAATAAAAGTAAATAAAGCAAATAAATGGTAAAGGGAATTCAATAGAGGAGAGTGGTGCTAACCTAGTTAATCCTCCTAGCTAGTTATGTCTATGTCTACTTACTTCCAATTACTTCAGGTGGGGTCAAAGTCAAGAGGACAGCATTTGGTCAATTCGCCCTAACCTATCAGCAAAGATGCCACCACAGGAGAAATCAGGCGCACCGTCATAAGTCCTGTTGTTCCTGGTCCCCTAAGACAAGTCATTAAGTACCGCTACATGCTAGATTTATAATAGTGAATTCCCGGCCGTTAGGAACTTAGACACGCACCCCCTAATTCTTAAGTTCATCCAAACGATAGGTGATCAGTTGGTCAAATCGCACAAGTAGAAAGGGTCATCAGTTGGTTATATCTTACCCTTTCCGTCTCAGTCCGCTCACCTAGGGTCAGTTGGTCATATCTCCTAGGCAATTGGCCTCTACCGCCATTCAAAACTACCAAACCAAGGGTGGCTACCAATAAACAATGTATGCATACACTTAGAAATAATTATGCGGAAGTAACATAAACACAGACAAAACAATTAAGGAATCATAACTAGGCTAACACCAAGAGGTGCTTAGCCGCTCATATTAATCATACAAACCAATTCATTATTCAAATGTACAAAATACATGAATTGAAAGTAAAAGAAATAAGAAATGCTAATGCTTATCGTAGGGGTGTGATTTCTCCCTTGGAGACAGCTCCGTATGCTCCTCTGGACCCTCTTCTAGCTTTTTCCCACGTTCTCTGGTTTTTGTGTGTGGAATGGGATGATTAGAAATGCTGGAATTCGTGGGTATTTATAGGCCAGATCTGGGTTACGGTGTAACTATAATAGAAGTTACGCCGTAACCTTTAGTTACTCCGTAATAGCGCTAGATCTGCTAGTTACGGCGTAACCTTATAAGTGGTTACCTCGCAGTATTCATGAAACATGGTTACGCCGTAATTGATGTAGTAGTTACGGCGTAAGTATCAGCGGCGTGGATCCTCATTTGACCTAATGTAGTTACGTCGTAACCTTTGGGAAGAGTTACGCCGTAACGTCTTGATAAGTTGGTATTCTGAGTCACGCAATAGTTACGGCGTAATGTGAGAGTGGAGTTACGCCGTAACTTCTTCAAACTGGCATACTCTGATAAATCTTTAGATATTTCTCCAGTTCCGCGTCTCTTTAGCTCTAATGCTCGTAATTTACCTGAAAGTGGAAAATAATGGAAAACAAGCGTAAATCCATATAAATGATATAAATTACAAGCATTATCGGGGGAAATTGACACTTAATAATCAGGACTATTTGATGTTATCATTATCTCAAGAAGCGCCAGTTGAAGATCACTCATCCTTATCTAATCTTCAATCTTCGACTGTACATCATGGAAATGTAGCGGCTAATTATGATGAAAATGCTCCATTTGAAAATATATTTGCCCCTTAACCAAGTCTGGAACCATCGTCATCAGGGGATCCAAATTCTGCTACATCAGTTCCTCATCACCAACCTCATGAACATCTCAGAAAATGGACACATGATCATCCATTGGACAACATCATTGGGAACCCGTCTCGCCCAGTATCCACCCGTAAACAACTTGCCACTGATGCCTTATGGTGCTTCTGTATTATCAAAAATCGAACCTAAAGATGTCAAAACAGCAATGTTTGAGGATAGCTGGTTTAGTGCTATGCAAGAAGAAATCCATGAGTTTGATCGTCTTGACGTATGGGAATTAGTACCTGCTCCAGACTGTGCCATGATCATTGCTCTCAAGTGGATCTTTAAAGTAAAGCTTGATGAGCACGGCGATGTTCTAAAGAATAAGGCAAGACTAGTAGCTAAAGGATACCGACAAGAGGAGGTATTGACTTCGAGGAATCATTTGCTCCGGTTGCACGAATTGAGGCTATCAGAATTTTCCTGGCTAATGTTGCTAGCAAGAACATGGTGGTTTATCAGATGGATGTAAAGACTGCATTTCTGAATGGAGATCTCAAAGAAGTAGTCTACGTCAGCCAACCTGAAGGTTTTGTGAATCCAGAGCATCCTACCCATGTCTACCGCTTGAAGAAATCCCTCTACGGTTTGAAGCAAGCTCCAAGGGCATGGTATGATACATTGTCAAAGTTCCTATTGACAAATGGATTCAGAAAAGGAGCAGTTGATCCCACTTTGTTCACCAGAAAGTCAGGCAAACATTTAATTCACGTTCAAATTTATGTTGATGATATTATATTTGCCTCGACCGACCCTAATGAATGTGACCGATTTTCAAAGGAGATGGGCTCCAAATTTCAAATGTCAATGATGGGACAAATGTCATTTTTCTTGGGATTACAAATTTTACAAAGTCCCGAAGGCATTTTTATTAATCAATCTAAATATGCAAATAAAATTTTAAAGAAATTTGGATTTGATTCTTGTAACCCTGTTGACACTCCCATGGTGGAGCGCACAAAACTAGATGAGGACCACTCAGGGATCATGGTTGATCAAACAAAATATCGAAGTATGATTGGATCCCTGATGTACCTCACAGCCAGTAGACCTGATATTCTGTTCGCTATATGCATGTGTGCTAGATACCAGGCTAGGCCTACCAAAAAGCACCTTGAAGCGGTTAAACGGGTCTTTCGGTATCTCCAAGGAACCATTAACATGGGAGTTTGGTATCCGAAGGACACCGATATGTCACTAACAGCATATGCATGCGCACCATGCAGGGTGTCAAGATACACGTCGATGTACGTCAGGCGGTGCTCAATTCTTGGGAGATAAGTTGGTAAGCTGGTCTTCAAAGAAACAAATGAGTACGTCTATATCCTCTACAGAGGCGGAATACATAGCCGTGTCATCTTGTTGTGCTCAAATCCTATGGATGAGATCCCAATTATCTAACTATGGCTTTGTATTCAACAAAGTTCCTCTCAGATTTTGATAATAAGAGTGCCATTGCTCTCTGCTGCAACAATGTTCAACATTCAAGAGCAAAGCACATTGACATTCGACATCACTTCATCAGGGAATAAGTAGAGAAAGGTGTGGTTTAACTAAATTTTGTGAGAACTGAATATCAGCTGGCAGACATCTTCACTAAAGCTCTTCCTAGAGAACGTTTTGAGTTTATTCTTCCACGACTCGGGCTAAAGAGTCTACAACCTGAGACACTCAAACGTCTTCAAGAGGAAGAAGAGGAGTAAAGATATCTTTTCATCTATTCTTTGTAAATATTTTTATCAAAAAGAAAAATACAAAATTATAAAACCAACAAAAAGAAAAAAAAAATATAAAATTTCAAAACACATAAAAATCAGAAAATTTTGAAAAGTCCAAAAATATATTTTTTATCACGTTATCTGATTTCGATAACATCTACGGACTTAGATTTGTCATTCAAAGAATAGCACGGGTCTTTAGATGAAGTTTGGTCAGTTGTAATATATCTTATTTTCGTCGAAAAAAAAAGAGATGGAGAAAAATGAAGGTTTATTGTCATTTCCGGCAGTAACCCGTTTTTAAAAGAAAAAACAGAGCCATGCTTAATCTAATTTTGAATCCTCATGCTCTGATTCTAAAAACAAAAGTTCATAAGGAAAGGTTGTCGCAAAAAAGACAAATGTTTCCTCACAAATATTTTTCCTTCTAAATATTTTTTTGAAAAATATTTGTCATCTAATGAAAACAAAATTGCTTTGAAAATAACTCGGCCTTTATTTTGAAAATCATCTGGACTTATCATTTGTCAAAAACTCTATCTCTCAATCAACAACTTACGTCATTGATTGAGGGGGAGAATGATTTCAAACAAATCAAAAGGATTATTTTTCAAACAATTGGCACGAAAATGGGCAAGGTCTACTTTTGGAAAATCAAAAAGAACAATTTGTGTACAATTGGATCCAGACCAAGGCTAATGTCATGTTTTCATAAGATACCTAAGCATGTTTGATCATTGGAGTTTAAAGTCTCAAAATATGATCCTTATCAGTTAAATGTTTAAAAATCAAGTCACACTTTCTCCTCAAAAAGCTTTCAAAAATAATTTAAATCAATTGAGATCACAAATCTCAAAGGGTTTGAAAATTGTGATCGGGGGAGAATTTGTGATTTAAATTGGTTTTAAACTGATAATTCGA
Source organism: Chrysanthemum makinoi (assembly GCA_910596185.1). NCBI lineage: Eukaryota > Viridiplantae > Streptophyta > Magnoliopsida > Asterales > Asteraceae > Chrysanthemum > Chrysanthemum makinoi. Next base: position 28,268,470 of record OU343223.1, read on the forward strand.
TAAGTGGTTTTAGAAATATAATAGCAAGCTCTCCTCCCTACATGTGCCAAACGATTTCAAATTTTCCATGCACATGTTAAAGGAGAGAATTTATCTTAAACCAGAAAGGATTGAAACGTGATTGATTTATCTCAAAGTGCAGGTTCCCTCTAAAATGTGCAAAACACTTTCGAACCTCGATGCACATATTGAGGGGGAGGAATCAAATGAAAACCCCATCCTTCTCAAAATATTTCATACAAAGTACTTAAAATACAATATTTGATTGGTAGTGATGATGATCATTTTAGAAAATGTTAATCAAAGATTGGATCTTTCATTCTCAATCTAAGGTTTCAAAAGTCCTCTTTCCTCCATGTGCTAAAATGATTTCTAATACTTGAAGCACATGTTGAGGGGGAGCATTTCTAAAATATCAAAAACAATTAAGGTACAAAACTCTTTGATTTTATATCACAAGTACGTTGATTGATTTTCAAATGGTTTTCAATTGATTTCAAGGCGGAATGAACAATACCAAAAGACCGACCAATTTATTTTATGCATGGAGATATAAGGATGGTTAGGTTAGGTATTCGTTCCCACGATCCCGCCAGAGCCGGAGGGATCTACCCATAGACAATCCACTAGATAGTGTAGAAGTCCTTAGGTATGATGGAAAAAAGGAGAAAAGTGAGAATAAGGGAAGAGTGCCGACTGAGATAGAGCTACAACAAGAATAAACCCAACAAGGTTCTAGTAATGAAGTCTCGGTAAGCACTGAAGGGGTTGAAGAATGAAAAAGAATTGAATGTGAAAAGGGTGAAAAGAAATAGCCCTCCATTAATTAAACCTTAGGGCAGAAACCGGGTTCAATACATATGTTACTGGTGGTTACTAAGGTAACGATGGTATTGAAGACAAGACGTCATGGACCCAGTGATGCACTGCACTAAACTTCCCAAGCTACTCAAGTTCCTCTTAAAAGGGCTTGTTTCATTCTTACGGGGAACCTACATAATCTATCAACTTTCTCTTAGAGATTGTTGATATTGAAGAAGGAGACCCTCTCCCTAGTCTCCGGCATAAGAAACCAAAAGTGCACCATTGAGTCTAGAGTCAAGAGATCATCAATAAATCTCATTAGGACACAATTAATGAAGACTCACAGTTTCACACAATGTGGAATGTGAGAATATATTTTGAGAGTCCTATGCATTATCCTTGCGGTATTGCCAGTACATCTGAGTGATATGTAAAAATATTCACGATGAAAATGGAAATCCTTCTAGAGCCAACATCAAACAAGCTCTTGGTGGGTAACATGTGAGATCTATCCAAAAGATCAAACTTGTGACAACTGGATAGAAACGATGGGGAAATTCACTTTTGAATCAACCTTGGTCCAGGAAATGGATTGACGGATACCTTTGAAAAGCCTGTCGTTGTGCTCATCAACTCTTTTCTCTAGCACATCGACCGTGTATTAATTTTACAAAAAGAAAAAGGGTATTTATGATTGATAATTGATTTTCCATAAAACCTTCGTTGTATTGCAAAACACTTTCTTTTAAGCAATACATGATTGTTTTTCAAATAATTTTTCATCAATCAGTGAATCTCAATTCGCTGGTTCACTCACTCCGTGCTGTCTTCTTTGAGACGTTTCGGTTTGAGAACGGCTTGAGGTTCTTCGGAATACTACCTGATCACAGGCAGTACTTTTACTGATCAACGGGGAACCGTGGTTCTTGCAACTGTATTCAATGAAAGTGATCAAAGACACTTTCGTGTGCTTTATTGCTAACTATTGTTTGCAGGGACACCCACGGTTGCAGCTGATCAGAATTGAGGAGTCAATCCATAACCGCATGCTCACACATCACAATCACTTCTAAAGAACTCATGATAAGTGCAAATCTTCATCAACTAGCTCTGATATTTTCAATCCATGCTTTTGCTACGTGATAACATCAAATAGTCCTGAATATTAAGTGTCAATTTCGCCCGATAATGCTCGTTTTTTATATCATTTATATGGATTAACGCTTGTTTTCCATTGTTTTCCAATTTCAGGTAAATTACGAGCATTGGAGCTAAAGAGACGCGGAAATGGAAACATTACTAAAGATTTATCACAATATGCCTATTTTGAAGAAGTTACGGCGTAACTCCTCTCTCACATTACGCCGTAACTATTGCGTGACCAAGAATACCAACTTATCAAGAAGTTACGGCGTAACTCTTCCCAAAGGTTATGACGTAACTCCATTAGGTCAAATGAGGATCTACGCCGCTGATACTTACGCCGTAACTACATCATCACTTACGACGTAACCGAGTTTATTGAAGACTACGGCGTAACCACTTATTAGGTTACGCCGTAACTAGCAGATCTAGTGCATTTACGAAGGAATAGAAGGTTACGGCGTAACTCCTATATTGGTTACGCCATAACCCAGACCTGGCCTATAAATACCCCACGAATTCCAGCATTTCTAATCATCCCATTCCACACACAACACTCTGAGAAATTGGGAAAAACCTCAAGGAAGTTCTAGGGGAGCATATGGAGCTGTTTCCAAGTTAGAAGTCACTCCATTACTATAAGCTTTAGCATTTTATATTTCTTTTACATTTAATTCATGTATTTCGTACCTTTGAATATTGAATTGATTTGCATGATTAATATGAGCGGCTAAGCACCCTTTGGTGCTAGCCTAGTTATGATTCCTTAATTGTTTTGTTTGCATTTACCTTTACTTTCGTACAATTATTTCTAAGTGTATGCATGCATAGTTCTTTGGTAGTCACCCTTGATTCGGTAGTTTTGAATGGCGGTAGAGGCCAATTGCCTAGGAGATATGACCAACTGACCCTAGGTGAGCGGACTGAGACGGGAAGGGTAAGATATGACCAACTGACGACCCTTTCCACTTGTGCAATTTGACCAACTGATCACCTATCGTTTGGATGAACTTATGAATTGGGGGGGGGGTCTAGTGTCTAAGTTCCTAACGGCCGGGCACTCACTATTTTGAATCTAGCATGTAGCGGTACTTAATGACTTGGTTTAGGGGACCAGGAACAACAAGACTTATGACGGTGCGCCCGATTTCTCCTGTGGTGGCATCTTTGTTGATAGGTTAGGGCGAATTGACCAAATGCTGTCCTCTCAAATTTGACCCCACCTGAAGTAATTGGAAGTAGGTAGACGTAGACATAACTAGCTAGGAGGATTGACTAGGTTAGCACCACTATTCCTCTATTGATTTCCCTTTACCTATTTATATGCTTTTATTTTATTCTGCATTAGTAGTTTAATTAATTAAATCCCTATTGAAACCATTATTATTCTGTGAGAATTAGACTTAGTAATAATCCAACACACATAGCTCTTGGGACGACCTCGACTTTACCATTTACTACACTACACGCGACCGGGTACACTGCCCGTTAGTGCACTAGGGTAGACCATAGGTACAGCGAGACACTATAAATATTAAGACCTGGTCAGTAAAACCTGCATCAAGTTTTTGGCGCCGCTGCAGGGGGGCTATTTTAGGATTTCATATTAAGTCTGATTTTAATTTTCTTTCAGATAATGTCAGGATACAAGACTCGCAGCTCGAGGCCTTTTCTGGCTACCCCATTTGCTGACCCGGAGAAGCAATTTCGAAGAAGGAAAATCTATTCTCCGGTTCCTATTCACAACATCTTCTCATTTTACGAGTCTGATCAGTGGGACACAGAACCGGAGGTCATCAATGAAAATAATATTGATGACCTAACTATGGAGCAGTATTTAAAGCGGCCGAATGAGAACTTCCAGCGAAGCTTTACTCAAGATTCTCACACTGAAAAATACTCTATTCCAGATCATATTATTTGAGAGTTACATGAACTTGAGTTTTCTTGAAACGAAGATGAGGACGCTCAGAACCACGTAGAAGAAGTTCTCCACTTTTCCTCTCTTTTCAACGTCAGAGGTACTTCAAGTTATTCAGTCACTGCAAGGATTTTTCCTATGACTCTTTCTGGGACAGCGAAAAGATGGTATAACAAACTCCCTCACGATTGTAAAGGAGCATGGGATAAACTTAGAAAATAATTCGTCTTGCAATTTTTCCCTCCTTCAAAGATGGCCAAGCTTCTTGGGAAAATCTATCAATTTGTTCAGGTTGGAGAAGAAACGCTTTACCAAGCATGGGAAAGATTTAATGAGCTTCTCTATCGATGCCCTACTCATGATTTAAACAAACATCAGATCGTATACGTCTTCTATCGTGGGATTAATGCGCGAACACGAGAGCTTCTCTATTCACCAAGACCTATTCCTAGCATGACTCCTGATCAGGCCTTGGAATGTATTCAGCGGATTTCTGAACATTGCTACAAGTGGCACATGGATACAGGGTACGGATCGAGAGATAATTTCGATCATAAGGTAATGAAGACGATAACAAAGCAAGAATACAATTACGGGGAAATTTTCGAAAAACGAAGGTTGAAAAGGTTAAGAGCGTATTTGGGACCAAAATCGGGAGCGATCTTGAAAGAAAAATTCTCGACCACATCAGAGAATCTAGAGAACGAGATGATAGGATTGAAAAATTGATGAGGACATTCGTCGATAATATAATCTCTTCTCTCAAAATGCACGATGATAGGATTAAAAGATTGGAAAAGAGTGTTAGTTCATGTTCAGAAGCTATCTCTGATTATTTAGCGGCCAAGGAGGAGGAAGTTTTCCACACTGTAGAAACTATCCTAGAAGAACCTTTGACCTTTTCGGAAAAAGTTAAACGGCGAATCAGCATGGAGAGACAATCACTTCTGGACCAAACTTTGCTGGTAAACCCTCCTACTAATGATACTGTTAATACTAATCGTCATGATATTGCTCAGGAATTAAGTTATGATGAGACTATTCGCCTCAACGAAAGATGCCCAGCGGTTTTGAGGAACGAGCTACCACAAAAGGAAAAAGATCCAGGATGCTTTACACTCCCTTGCTATATCGGGAGTCTAAACATGTGTAATGCCCTAGCAGATCTTGGAGCCAATATTAGCATAATGCCTCGTTCGATGTTTTTGCGTATGGGAATTGGTAACTTAAAGCCGGCCAAGATGAAAATTGAAATGGCTGATCGATCTATGCAATCGCCATTAGGAATTGTTGAAAATGTGTTGGTGAAAATTAAGAAATTCCTTTTCCCAGTCGATTTTGTGATTCTTGACATTCCGGAAGACAATAGGATACCAGTCATTTTAGGAAGACCCATGCTTGGCACTGCTCACACTAAGGTAGATGTCTTTGCCGAAAATTGACTCTTGAAGCTATTGGAGAAATTGCCACTTTCGGACCTAATGAACATTTGTCTACCCCGGAGAAGGTATGTGCAATTGACCCAGTAGGCAATTTTGGTGAAGCTTTAGAAAAATTTCTTAGCGACCCCCCGGACCCTGGAGAGTTTGATTCGGGGAAAGATTTTGATGTTTTCATGAATTTTGAGGAAGATGACTTAGGATTGAGTGCGGAAGACCTCTCAAGTGATGTTGAGATGACCCATTGGCAGGATAACTCTGTTAAGACTTTTTCGCAGCCACTTCAACCTAAATTTCATGAGGTAGGAACCCGCATACATCACAGAAACCCCTATTATCTTAAAATCTCATGCAAAATCGGGTTCATCGACTTCCACCCATTTATTGACACGACTTCCCTAGTCAATATCATGTCAAAGGAATGCTACAACCAAGTTATGAAGAAAGAATTAGAATACAAGGGAAATAATTTTCTTGGGTTTGCAACTAACATCCATGTCTTTGTTGGGACCCATTCATTCTTGGTGGACTTTATGGTTCTAGACGACGTAAGTGAATTTGTGGAGGATGGACTTGCGGGAGTAATTTTAGGAAGGCCTTTTCAGGAAATGTCTGGTTTAGATAAAAATGAAAAAGAAGGATTAGTATGGTTGAAGATTAACGATGACAAGACTATTTTCAAGATGCCAAGAACGATCAAGAACTTTAGAAACTGGACCAAGAGGCAGTTAAGCCAAGCTCGACCTTTACTTGATATCAGTGAGGAAGACAAAGAAAAAGGCATTGATCACCCCCACCAGAAAATCAAAAGTTTCTACTTAGGCTGTTTAGAATTGGGAAATGACTACAAAAGGGATGAGAATTTGGTAAGTTGGATCCAGCGTGGAGACTGCCATGTCCACGAAATGACCAACAAGCACTGATGACGTATAGTCCGTAGTCGGGTCACGAACCCGACCAACAACCGCTACTAGCGAGCCCAATACAACTGGGCTAAACCTGTAACAGTTTGGGCTCACGAAGGCCCAAACTCAAAGTTATTTATGGCTTGGATATCGGATATCTCTTATTTATGAGATATGTATTAATTGCCCGACTTAGGCGGGATACGCCGAAGGTTGGGGAACACGAAACCAACAAGGATTTCGTGTATATATAAAGGGCATCTCGGTCCTCATTAAAGGTACGATCTCAAAACCCTAACTCTCAACTAGACCCTAAAACCGATTACTTACTCTCACGCCGGAGGATAATCGTGGGAGACAATCCCACGGTAAGCCTAACGGTGTTTTCTGTTTTCTTAGTGCGCAGGTCTCAATCATTAAGATCCAATTGATACGGGAACTGGAGTCCAAACAAGGAATGCCCAACTTTTGTATCAACAAGTGGCGCCATCCGTGGGACCAATCACTAAGAACTAGAATGACAAAGCAAGGAAACCTCAATCAGCGATCGCACGGTGACCTACAAGGGAAGAAACAGCAAAGCGGATCGGCCTCTAAGCAAGCCTCTGGAACAACCAGTATGGCTAGAAACCAAGGGTCAGGCCCATATCTGGTCTACCCAGGAGTGGAACCACACACGGTGACAACCCATGCCACTACAACAACAACCACCAGCATAGAAGATCCACTGCTCAACCCTTTTACTACTCCCCTGCAGTCGGTGCCAGAGAAGGACCTCACAAAAACGCCAGGTGCACCCCTCCGAAACAGGAGTCCAGATGTAGAAACAGACACTCTCGCGTTAGAAGGAGTCGCACCTGAACTAGCGCCAAGTGACTTTGTGTCTCAAAACTACGAAACCTTGGCTACCCTCATGCAAGAGGAGGCAAAAAAGAGGTCGAGTCATAGCCTGAAATCCCGACTAAATTTCGACACAGAGTATGAGGCATCCCCATCGCGCCATCAGAGGGAGAGGCGCGGGAAAGATAACCGCCGACCTCCAGTGTTTACCAGGATTGGGAGGAGAGTTGAGAATGATGCAGCAGCTGACCTGCAGTACCTGGAAGAACACGAAGATGACGGACAGCGTACCAACGTCCACACTAGACTTGGTAACCGCAGGGTCCATGACAGATTGGGGCGACGGTACTCCCCAAGTGAGAGCTCTTCAAGCTCGGATTCTGAGGATAGTCGGCGCAAGCGCCGAAAGAGGGGAAGCTCGTCCTCTGGTGACTCCTCGGAGGGTCGGCGCAGCGCCGGCACCAAAGAGCTCACTCCCGATGATTCCTCGGACGCGAAACCGGACACTGGAAGTCCAGAGAAGATATTGCGACCAGAGGAGGAAGATATGTCTCTTCCTTGGCGCCGCCAAAAGGTGGATGCGTTCACTCGGCGCATCAGCGATTTCTCGGAAAATAAAAGAAGGCGCATGCCCGCCAATGTAAAAACCTATGATGGAACAGGCGATCCGGATGATCACCTAAAAATTTTCGAATCAGCTGCTACCATCGAAAATTGGCCACAACCTGTGTGGTGCCACATGTTCAATTCCACATTAGTGGGAAATACGCGAAACTGGTTCAGTAAGATTCCACGAAGAAGCATTGATGGCTTTGAAGAGTTACGGAAGGTGTTTCGCCTAAACTTCACTCAAAGGAAGAAGTGCGCCAAAAACCCTGTGGAACTTGCCAGGGTTAAACAGCGCTAGGGGGAATCTACAAGCGCTTATGTGGAGCGCTACAAAGATGAGTGCATACATGTCAAGGCATGTCCCGAAATACTAATGATCTCAGGGTTCATGAACGGGATCAATAACCCAGAACTCATCAAAAGGCTGAATGACAAGGTCCCCCAAACCTTTGATGAACTTATGAAACGCACAAGGTCCTTTATCTAAGGAGAAGCAGCCAAGGCGGACAGCAGGAAGGGCTACTCAAACTATAGGTCACAAGAACAGCCCCGGAGACAATCCACTAACCAGAGTAGCAACCACAACAAGAACTACCGCGGCCAAGGGAGTGGACGAGATAATGACAAATATACCTCGCTAACCAAGACCCTAAAGGAGATATTCGCAACGGAAGGCGCGAACTTCCCGAGGCCCCCACCAATGCGCACCCCAGAAGATAAGCGTGTGGGGAACGGATACTGCGACTACCATGGATAGAAGGACTACACCACCAATGAGTGTGTCCAGTTGCGACAGCTAATTGATAAGCTAGTAAAAGAAGGCCGACTGGACCATTTGGTTAAAAACATCAAGGAAGGGAAGGATAAGCAAAAGACTGGGAACAAGAAAGAAGTACCCAAAGAAAAGGTTGATACCATCTACATGATACAATCATGGCAGCGAATGACTAAGCAGAAGATCAGTCAAAAATTTTCTCGCGGGAGCGAAATCTCCTTCCCCACCTTAGCTGTGGACAACGCAGTGGCAGAACCGCTCACCATTGAGATTAATGCAGGGGGGCACGATATCTACCGCATGTACGTTGATGGAGGAGCATCCACAGATATAATGTATGAACACTGTTTCAAAAGACTACGACCTGAGATACGAAATTAGTTAAGCCCAGTCATGACGGCGTTAACTGGTTTTACAGGAGAAAAGATATGGCCCATGGGGAAAATACGTCTACTAGTCAATGTCGGTAACCAGGAACACTCGACGACAACCTGGATGAATTTCATGGTGATCAAATCCCCTTCGCCATACAATGGCATTATTGGAAGACCAGGGATTTCAGCCATACACGCAGTACCGTCTACAGCACATGGGATGCTCAAATTCCCAGTGGAGGGAGGCATTGTTACTCTCTACAATTCCACCGTACCACCTGGAGAATGTAACACAATTACATGTGAGACGGCACACACTCCAGAACAGAGCGCAACTAAAGTGCCAAACATGAAGGTCGCAATTCATCCTAATTACCCAGAGCAAGAAGTAACTATCGGAGGATTGCTGTCTGATAATGGCAGGGTAGCCATATGCGCACTCTTGCAAAAGAACCTGGATATCTTTTCATGGGAACCAAAGCACATGACTGGTGTGCCACGATCGATTACAGAACACAAGTTGAGAATCCGACAAGGATATTCCCCAGTACGACAGAAGAAGCGCGGTCAGGCTCCAGAGCGCGCACAAGCAATTCTGGCAGAAGTACATAAACTTGTGAATGCAGGTATCATGCGAGAAGTCTATTACCATGACTGGCTTTCCAACCCAGTGATGGTCAAGAAGAGCGACGGTAGTTGGCGGATGTGCGTAGACTTCACGGATCTCAACAAAGCATGTCCACAAGACTGCTATCCGCTACCAGAGATAGACTGGAAGATAGAATCTCTGTGCGGATATCCACTTAAATGCTTCTTGGACGCATACAAAGGATACCACCAAATCCATATGGCTAAAGAAGATGAGGAAAAAACGGCCTTCCATACAAGCCAAGGCGTCTATTGTTATACTAAGATGCCCTTTGGCTTAAAAAATGCAGGCGCCACCTATCAGCGATTGGTAGATACTGAATTTGAAAAACAGGTGGGCCGCAACCTAGAGGTTTACGTTGACGACCTCATCATAAAGAGCCATACAGAGGACGAGTTGGTGCGCGACATTGAGGAGACATTCAAGACACTACGGGAAATCAACTTGAAGTTAAATCCCAAGAAATGTACCTTTGGCGCTACAGAAGGCATGTTCCTGGGATATTTGATAGAGCCGGATGGCATTAAACCATGCCCGGAAAAAAACGCAGGCTGTCATCAAACTTCCTTCACCGCGCACGTTGAAGGAATTTCAATATCTGAATGGAAAACCAGCCGGTTTGATTGTCCAAATCAGCAGATAAATCACTCCCCCTTTTCAAAACACTCAAGAAGTGTACAAAAAAGGGATATTTCCGTTGGACTGCGGAGGCATAAGAAGCTTTTATACAGCTCAAACAACACTTAGCAGCGCTCCCCACGCTAGTCGCGCCCCGCCCAGGAGAGGAATTAATTATGTACCTATCCGCGACTCATGGAGCAGTCAGCGCGGTGCTACTGACAGACAGGGTTCAAGACAAACACCGGTATACTTTGTAAGTAAAGCCCTCAAGAAAACGGAGGTTAACTATAGCGCAATGGAAAAGTTGGTCTTGGCATTAGTATTCGCCGCCAAACGGCTGCGCAGGTACTTCCAGGCGCACCCAATAGCGGTGATTACAGATCAACCTATAAAGCAAATCATCTCCAAACCTGACGCATCAGGACGTCTACAGAAGTGGAGTGTATTGCTAGGTGAGCATAACATCTCCTACAGACCACGCACCGCAGTTAAAGGGTAGATACTAGTAGACTTCATCATCGAAAAACCGGACACTGATGACGCACCCTCACAAAATGAGATGGAATTACAAGAACCATGGATCTTATTCACAGATGGATCCTCATGCGTGGATGGGTCAGGTGCAGGCCTTATTCTTACGAGTCCAGATGGAACAGAATTCACTTACGCACTGCGTTTTGAATTCACAGCAACAAACAACGAGGCAGAATACGAAGCCTTGATTGCAGGACTACGCATTGCAGCTCGAATGGGTATACGTAACCTAGAAGCAAATGTGGATTCCCGATTAGTATCCAACCACGTGTTAGGCGAGTATGTGGCTAAGGAGGAAAATATGGTTCAATACCTTGCCAAGACCAAGTCCCTAATCCAGGACTTTGACAGGTTTACCATCAAACCAGTTCCTAGAGGGGAGAACAGGATGGCGGATGTACTGAGCAAGATCGCATCCACAAGCTTTGCGCACCTGTAGAAACAAGTATTGGTGAAAACCCTGAAGAGTAAGTCCATCATGGAGATGGAGATATCCACGGTGATAGAGGAACAAGGTCCTACATGGATGACCCCAATAGTCGAGTTCATAAGCAAGGGCGTATTGCCCCAAGAGCAAAAGGACGCCCGAAGGATACGGCGCACATCACAGAGGTTTGAACTTCGAGACAGTGTACTATATCGGCGTTCATTTCTACAACCATGGCTTCGATGTGTAGGACCTCTTCAAGCAGATTACGTACTCCGAGAAATCCACGCTGGTTCATGTAGTATGCACTTCGGACCACGGTCCGTTGTGGCGCGTGCTTTACGGTCAAGATACTACTGGCCTACAATGCACCGGGATGCGCGGGACTTGATAAGAAAGTGTGGCGACTGCCAAGTTCACAGACCTATTCCACGCCAACCACAACAGGATCTAACACCTATTACATCGCCATGGCCATTCTATAAATGGGGTATCGACATTGCAGGTCCCTTTCCTGTTGCAGCAGGAGGATTGAAATTCCTCATAGTAGCTATAGACTATTTCACCAAGTGGATTGAAGCAAAGGCAGTCGTGACAATCATAGGAAATCAGGTAAAACGGTTTGTTTGGGAAAATATTGTATGTCGTTTCGGATTACCTAGGGAAATCATCTCAGACAACGAAAAACAATTCTGTGACAACCCTTTCAAGGAATGGTGCGAAAAGCTAAATATTACACAGCACTTCGCATCGGTTAAACACCCGCAAACCAACGGCTTAGTCGAGCGTGCAAACCGAAGTCTGGGTGAAGGAATTAAGGCACGCTTGGACAATCAGAAAGGAAGGTGGGTGGAGGAACTATCACATGTTTTGTGGGCGCACCGCACTTCAATCAAAATTAGCACGGGAGACACTCCCTTCTCTCTTGTCTATGGGACAGAAGCCGTCATACCAGCCAAAATTGGGATGCCAACTATTCGCACTGCCGAAGTTAATGTTACAACCAATGACGATGAACGGCGTATTGACTTGGACCTGTTGGAAGAAAGGCGCGAGCGCTCGGCCATATGTGAAGCGAGAGCTAAGTCAAAAATGAAGGGGTACTACGATGCTAAAGTTCGAGGCGTCTCATTCAGGCCAGGCGAGTTCGTATATCGCGCCAATGATGCGAGCCACGCAGAGGATACAGGAAAACTTAGACCGAAGTGGGAAGGACCTTATGAGGTCATTGAAGCATTAGGAAAAGGCGCGTACAAGCTGCGAGATATGGATGGATGCGAACTACCACGCATATGGAACATCTGCAATCTCAAGCGTTGCTACCTCTAAGAACGGCTACGGCCCAGCGCACGGATACTCATGTACTTTAGTATAATGCCCAATAACTATCCGTGTATTTACATTCTATTTTACTTAGGCAAATGCCTTTTTTCTTTACAAAAACTTGCAAGTATTAATAAAACGTCGCGGTTTCTAGCTAACTCCGCGACACATTTTAAATTGTTATTTATATCTCAACACTGTTGTTTTATTATCTTTTGCCTACATGGCGTGCATGCTCCTACTATACCCACGATGGTAAAAAGGATGAGTAAACCTACTAAACAACTCGTTGAGTAAGAGGGTTGTAAACTATCCGTGTATTTATGTACTTTAGTATAATGCCCAATAACTATCCGTGTATACTCATGTACTTTAGTATAATGCCCAATAACTATCCGTGTATTTACATTCTATTTTACTTAGGCAAATGCCTTTTTTCTTTACAAAAACTTGCAAGTATTAATAAAACGTCGCGGTTTCTAGCTAACTCCGCGACACATTTTAAATTGTTATTTATATCTCAACACTGTTGTTTTATTATCTTTTGCCTACATGGCGTGCATGCTCCTACTATACCCACGATGGTAAAAAGGATGAGTAAACCTACTAAACAACTCGTTGAGTAAGAGGGTTGTAAACCCATCAACATTGGATCATACATCCTTGTTAAACACCTTATTTTCAAGACGTTGGAATAAGTTCAATGCGCATTCCACGACGGATGCGCAACAATGCATACTATGCGCGTTTAACAGAACCAGGAATCAAGACTCTTGGCTCCTTACTATGATATTTACAGTACGCTGCATATCACACCATACATGATTATGTTAAAAATACTTAGACATTATAAGTATGATAGTTCATACATGATTATGAACTCCACACATTGGTTGCGCTTATGTAACAGTTTGCTTCTTAGACAATAAATATAACCTACATGCTATTACAACGCCTAAGAGATGACCCCTCCACATGGCGTGCAGCGTCCCCAGCCTCCTTTAGCTTCTTCAACAAATCAGAGTCTTGGCGAGATACCGTGGCAACACTAACAGGTACCCCGTCAGACCTAGGAAGATGCGCTACGCCAATACCACACAAAATGGCCTTGCCTTTAACACCTTTCTTCTTGGCAAGTCTCGTAGCATGAGCTTCCAAGCATTCCTTTAAAGGGACTTCTTTCTCCAGTGCGAAAGGATTCAAGATGTCGCGGGGGCGGGCAAAAATAGGCACCTGCAGCTGAGACTCATCAGGCTTCAAATAATAATCGGACTGCGCCTCTACATTTTTAGCACGATGGCGGGCCAAGGTTAGTCCCTCTATAATTACCCCTACGGGATAATCCTGGTCGCGCTCTAACTCCGCAATCAGAGGAAGCTCCAACTGCTTCATCTTCTCCATTGCGGCAACCAGATAATCATACGCGTGCTTATTATAACCAGGCACCTTATCAGCAAGAACTTTTAGTAGACCACCCTCATGGAGCTCCTCTATGGCTTCTGCCTTACCACGCGCCAGCGCGCACTGCACAACCCCTCCAAAGGCATCTACTACTTCTCGAGATTCTAGGGTACTGAGGGCAGCAAGGCGCATACCGTGGCTGATAAGCCACCTGCGCTCAGCAATCGTTGACACAAGCTGAGGATACAATTTGTCATCATACTCAATGCTGAGCTTGCGCAACTTCATCTCCTGCTCTTCCAGCGAGCTTCCCACAATTGCACCAAAATCCCCTAACTGAGAGAACAACTCTTCCTTCCCTTTTTCCAGATATTTCAACGCCCAGAGACATGAAGCCTTGTAATCCGCTGCTGCAGTACGCTCCTGACTTATTTGGCTCAGGAGTGACATCTTTTCTTCGGCAAGTATTTGGGCATACGAGCTCATTGCCTCTGTTTCAACCCGGGCATTGGCCAAACGTGCCTCCAGCTGCGCAATCTGTTGGTCCTTTTGCGCGCTTTGGCTACTTTCTCCATAATACCTTTCCTTTAGCTGCGCAACCAAAGTAGTTTGGTGTGCAGCAGCCAACACCAGATCTTCAACAAGCTAATCCATTGGCGCGTTCCCAGATACCAATGGCTCAGCGCCTTGGCTCTTTGGTTCAGAAGATTCAGCGTGCACAGGACTAGCCTTGGGGGGCGACTCCCCAGAGTGTTCAATACTGCACGCAAAAAAGAGATTCAGCGATTGCTTCATAACATAAACAGAGAATGAGATAAGGGCTTTGCAAATACAACTTACTGGGGAGAAGCAGTATCAGGTGAAGGGGGGCGAGGCATCATCTGAGGACGACTCCACGTCCAGAATGACAGGACGCTTCTTCCTGGATGAGCTTGCGCCATCGCCACTCAGCGCTCTCTTACGCTTCAATCTTTGGCTGGCCTCCTCCTCCTCCTCTTCTTCCATGTTTTCTGCCACATCTATGTGCGACGGCTCCACTAACGGGTAAGGTACCCTGAGGCTAGGCACGCTTTGAAGAGGGGTCGCCTCCAGCGCGACGGGGGAACTACCTCCCGTCTCTCCCAACTCCATTTCTAGGGTACGCCCCGATGTAGCTTCTAGAATGGGCTCTTCCCCTTCTCTCAACGGGCGCACCCCCACAGTTACTTGGCGCGGCTTCGCCAACCTTACAACTCCGAATAGATCCATCTATGCGCAACAGAAGACAAACAACAAACATGTTACCAAAAGTACAAAGATTAAAAGAAAGGCTCACATTAATAAAGCAAAGGAATGCGAAAGGACGAGCACCCACCTTGACCATCCGCGTCTAAGAAGATTGGCACCTCATCAGGTTTACCAAAGTAATTACGACTGATGCCCATATGCACAAAAAATTCCTCGGGGTAGGAACTGATGGGAATACGGTTGGTGTTTATCGTATCAGCATCCTCAGCGCTGTATGTTCCAGGGGGGGGACTCATCCTTTGGCAGCGAACCCTGGGTATAGAAGTCGAAGTCCCAGGGAAATAGCGCCTTATCAACCTAGAAAAAAATTTCCCTCCAGTTCCTAAGCGCGTCCAGTTTATCAGTGTAACATTGCAGCCTCCCGGTGCGCTTAGCGAATGAAACCTACCCGTTTGACCACGTTGTGTGATAAAACGCGCGGAACAAGTAGATGGTGGGGTTAATCACCAATAACCGGCAATTAACCTCGAAGTTTGTTATTTTTACCACATCTATACAGTGCAGCTGGGATATGTGCAGATGATAGTAGTTTAATACGTCGCACATGAATAAGGATATGGGCACACGTTGATTCGCGAACTCGAAAAAACGTGTGTATACCCCTAATTTCCCTTCGGGGAAATCGGCTATCGATGCCTGCGCATCTGGAACTACCGGATGCAGCGCCATCGGAATATAATAATCCGAGGTGAACTCACGAAGTTCATCCTCGGTCATGTCGGAGGTAAAATCAGTCAAACCACGGACCATGGTACATTTTTAACGGCGCACGCGCGGTTACCTTTGCAATACGAAGGGTTTCTTGGTTGAAAGGTTGGAGCTTTTTTAACAACGGCGGAAATGATTTTTCTTTTGATAAGCACAGTAATAAGGGGGCGGAAGGTTATATAGGTTTTTACATCCATCCGATGATTGACACGACACATTTTCAGTTACTTTCCCATGATTTACGAGGTGTGCATTTGAAATATTTTGACTAGATTCAACGTGTATTCATCAAGGCGGGAAACTTTTTAAGCTTCTCCGCTACGCTTCAACGTATTTACGGTATATAGCTATTAGTCTAGCATCCGCAGGTAGTCCCTGCGCATACTAGACTGGGGAGACATGATGACGTATAGTCCGCAGTCGGGTCACGAACCCGACCAACAACCGCTACTAGCGAGCCCAGTACGACTGGGCTAAACCGGTAACAGTTTGGGCTCACGAAGGCCCAAACTCAAAGTTATTTATGGCTTGGATATCGGATATCTCTTATTTATGAGATATGTATTAATTGCCCGACTTAGGCGGGATACGCTGAAGGTTGGGGAACACGAAACCAACAAGGATTTCGTGTATATATAAAGGGCATCTCGGTCCTCATTAAAGGTACGATCTCAAAAACCTAACTCTCAACTAGACCCTAAAACCGATTACTTACTCTCACGCTGGAGGATAATCGTGGGAGGTCTCAAGCATTAAGATCCAATTGATACGGGAACCGGAGTCCAAACAAGGAACGCCCAAATTTTGTATCAACAAGCACTGGTAGCCCCGCGGCTCTAAGTCTAACTTAAAGACTCGTTAATAAAGAAAAGTGCTCTTTTGGGAGACAACCCAAATTTTGTGTTTTCTAACCATTTTTGCAGGAAACGAGGAACTAATTGCTGCTGTAGTCGCTGATCTTAACAGAGTTACGGCGTAACTCATCTTGGTGATTACGCCGCAACCAACATTTAAGTAGCAGAATTCTTGACGCATTACCAATTACGGCGTAATACCGTCTTAGTGGTTATGCCGTAACTATTCGCTTGACAGCTCATACCATGTTTTGCCAGTTACGGCGTAACTCCCTCTTAGTAGTTACGACGTAACTTTCCTCTGCTTTAATTCTTTCATTTTAAAACACAGTAACCTTGTATTAGTTTTTAAATGAACTTTCTGGGTGTGTTCCCTGTAAACCCTCACGAGACTTCACTCGTCCACTTGGGACACCAAGTGGTTTAAAAGGCTTGTTGCATTCGCTAAATGCAACCGTGATTCCTACGAAAGTGAGTTAGGTTTGTTTTTCATTTCTTTCATTTTTTTATTTTTAGAATTATGCTTGTCGGTATTGTGATTTCAGGGATTGAAGTTTGTTCATGACGCTTAAACGAAGGCACGGTTCTTTCTCGTGGGCCTTCTTCTTTTTGGAGCAAATCTCAGGGAAGTTCTCGCTCTAATCCTACCTTTCTCTTCACTTTTATTTTAATGCCTAGTACAAAATGGACTTTGTACAATTCAAGTGGGGGGACGGGAGTAGAATTATCTCTTGAACTTTATTTCGCCCTCATTTTTCTAGTTTATTTTGAAAAATTATGTCATTTTTAAAATTTTGACATGTTTTTCCGAACCTAACTAGATTAGACCTTAGCCAAGCACATACAACCCTTGACATTACATGGTGAGATTAGCCTTATCCGTTTCCAATATTTTACCCCAAATCCACCAAATTATGAGTGTGCCGGTAGCTTGTAAACTTTAGAACTTGGCCTTTGCATCATTTCGAGACCATAGACGAGGTATGTTGAGTTAGCTCGATGTATTTCGACTTTTTAGTTTTAGAAGGCAATATTTTAGGATTATCACCCAAACAGCCTACCATTGTGAGTCTATCGATTAGTCACCTCGACTTTTCGACCCCCATGTGAAACCCTTTTGTTGCACTCACCTTTAGTGCAAGATACCCCTAGATACACCCTTCTGAGCCATTCCTTTCATTTTGTCAACCCAATATATTGTTTCGTTACACCTATACACCTTAGCCTACCCTGTAGTCTTTATTTGTGATTGGGAAGTCATCATTTGCCTAAGTTCAAGGTTCGAGTGGAAAGGTTTGGAAATCACGCTTTCATCGACAACATTTATGAAGATCATTGAAGACCCCCCGAATTCCCTTTGTTCATCTCAAGTGGGGGGATGTTATGTTATTATGTTATGTTGAAAAATAAAACTATGAAAAAAAAATGATGATGATTCGAAAAAAAAAGAAAAAAAAGAAAAAAAGTTGATTGAGTTATGATATTGTAAAATGCGTTGTTATAAGCACTGTTGTATGAGCTTTATTGATTAGTATCGAGGAGGCCACCTCGGTCACATTTGAAGGTTGGAGTTGGTAATTATGCCAACAGAAGAAGAAAAGGTAGTATACCCATCACGACGTCCTCTAATGACACATCTACCTTGCATTTCATGATTCGGTTTCTAGACTTCTAAGCTTGAACTTTGGGCAGACGGTAAGTGGTGATGACTTGGTTATAGATTTAGACTACCTGCTTGTTTTTCATTTTACACCAATTATATATCCCATGTCTTATCCTACCCTTTAGTCATGAAGCTTGTCTAGGTGATGCAGCGATCAATCTTTGGTGTCTTGGCCATGGATTTGGTCATGTATCATTGATTTTGTCCACTTCGTCGTGACATGTTAGTAATGACGAGTCACCCCTTAACCTTTGTCGTGTCTACCCATATTGCCTTCGAGAATTATTTAGCCCTTAACTCTAGTGGTGGAGATTTGTGTAACCGCCAAGTTTATGATAGAATACATGCTATGACTGTGGGATTGAGTGATCACCCCGAAATTGACACTTAGAATAGTTGAGAGATTTGTGTGTTTGTTCCCCTTTCGTGAGGTGTTCGGATTTGTTTTATTTTAGCATAAGGGATTTGTAAACTCATATTTTCTAGGTTTTGGGAGATATCTTTTTAGGAATCTATCTAACAAGGTCTACTTGAGGGCAAGTAGAGTTTAAGTGGGGGGGATATTTGATAACATCAAATAGTCCTGAATATTAAGTGTCAATTTCCCTCGATAATGCTCGTTATTTATATCATTTATATGGATTTATGCTTGTTTTCCATTGTTTTCCACTTTCAGGTAAATTACGAGCATTGGAGCTAAAGAGACGCGGAAATGGAAACATTACTAAAGATTTATCACAGTATGCCTATTTTGAAGAAGTTACGGCGTAACTCCTCTCTCACATTACGCCGTAACTATTGCGTGACCCAGAATACCAACTTATCAAGAGGTTACGGCGTAACTCTTCCCAAAGGTTACGACGTAACTCCATTAGGTCAAATGAGGATCTACGCCGCTGATACTTACGCCGTAACTACATCATCACTTACGACGTAACCGAGTTTATTGAAGACTACGGCGTAACCACTTATTAGGTTACGCCGTAACTAGCAGATCTAGTGCATTTACGAAGGAATAGAAGGTTACGGCGTAACTCCTATATTGGTTACGCCGTAACCCAGACCTGGCCTATAAATACCCCACGAATTCCAAAATTTCTAATCATCCCATTCCATACACAACACTCTGAGAACGTGGGAAAAGCTCAAGGAAGGTCTAGGGGAGCATACGGAGTTGTTTCCAAGGGAGAAGTCACTCCATTATGATAAGCTTTAGCATTTTATATTTCTTTTACTTTCAATTCATGTATTTCGTACCTTTGAATATTGAATTGATTTGCATGATTAATATGAGCGGCTAAGCACCCTTTGGTGCTAGCCTAGTTATGATTCCTTAATTGTTTTGTTTGCGTTTACCTTTACTTCCGTACAATTATTTCTAAGTGTATGCATGCATAATTCTTTGGTAGTCACCCTTGATCGGTAGTTTTGAATGGCGGTAGAGTCCAATTGCCTAGGAGATATGACCAACTGACCCTAGGTGAGCGGACTGAGACGGGAAGGGTAAGATATGACCAACTGACGACCCTTTCTACTTATGCGATTTGACCAACTGATCACCTATCGTTTGGATGACCTTAAGAATTGGGGGGTGTAGTGTCTAAGTTCCTAATGGTCGAGCACTCACTATTTTGAATCTAGCATGTAGCGGTACTTAATGACTTAGCTTAGGGGACCTGATAAGGTTTTAAAATGTACCTTGTTGAGGAGTCGTTTAAGCCCTTATTTGATCACTTTTGTATCCGTTATTACTTAATATCGTTCCTTTTTACTTTTTAGGTCTCTTGAAGGCAAATTGCTGTAATGGTACTTATTTGGACGAAAAGGCGCGGATATACGAAGAAAATGGCCAAATTCAAGAATCGAGACACTCAAGCTGCTAAAACACAAGGTGACGGTGTCACTGCTTAACTACGACGCCGTCGGAGCACTTCCGTGACGGGACAGTAGCCAAATTGCTTATTTTCAAGTGACGGTGCCAGGCTTTAAAAGAGTAGGCCGTCGCAACTCAGACGGCCTAGATTTGATCCAGACGGCGTCAGAAGCTGAAGAGGGCGGCGTCACAAGCACAAGGTGACGCCGTCGCAAGACTAACGTGGCCAAGACGAAACCCTAATGATGGAGACCTGACGGCGTCACAAATCATAAGGTGACGCCGTCACACTTGTAATATTATATATAGAATCCGAATTTTTCAGTATTAGTGTGTAGTCTTTTGGAGTAAAAACCTAAACCGAACCAAGGCTGTCTTGTACAGTATTTTAGGGTTCCAAACCCTATCTTACATCAAGATAAGTGTTTTACTTCATTAATTCAATTATGTCTTCAATTATTTGTGTGTATGCTTGCATGTTCTCTATGTCCGGCTAATTTACTTGTGTGTTTGCTTAGGGAATATGAAACTTAATTATTGAATATTGATTGGTTGTCTCTTATCTTAATTGTTAATGATCTAGTAATGCGATAGGTCATTCGTTGTGTAATTAATGCTTGATTAATCTTTGTGAACCTTAGACTATAGCACTTAGAGTAGTTGTAGGCTAAACCACTCAAAGAGTGCCTTAGAGTTAGAGTTTATAATCCCTAGAGGGCTTTGTAGACGAGACCCTTTGGTAAGTTCAAAGAGTTAGGGATAAACGCATACCCTATGACTTTAGACACACAACGCGATTAAGAATAAGGACGTGACAATTCAACCATCAATAGGAGATAATTAAGGAGTAATAAAACCTAAGTGAACACATCTTTAAACTATCATACGAGCACACAATAATTAGACATAGACTACATACACCTAGATTAGATAATAAGATAAGTAGAGTAATCGGTAGAAATACCAACCCGCAAATCCAAACCCCGAGATTCGTACCTTTCTATTTCCTAAAAAACATAAAAAAAATAAAAAATAATCTTCCTCAACCCCAACCTTAGCGTAGTAACTTCTCACTAGCATTCCTATTCCCCTAGAGAACGATATCAATACCCGTGGCTTACCCTAATACTACACTACAACGATTAGGTTCACTGCCTAGGGTGTTATAAAACTTGCTCGAAGAAAAGGAAGTTCCTTTTACCCCGAACGACGCGTGTAGCGTTATCAAGTTTTTGGCGCCGCTGCCGGGGAATAGAATAGCTAGTTAGTAGTCCACCTCGTTTAGGTTTCTTTGCTTGATTCCTATCAAGTAAATTTTTTTCTCATTTTTTAGCTTCCTAGTAGTCTATCCCCCCTTCTTTGTGACTTTTGTTAGTAAAATCCATCACTCACCATGATACGTGTCTTCCGCCGAAGATTCTTTACCCTACCCATTTCCAATCCCGAAATTGAGAACGCAATCCCACAAAACCCCTCACCCGTTCACCATTTTGGAAATCACCTAAGACCTAATGAGATAACTTGGCAACAACAAAGTCCTTTCTATGACTCAGATTCCGATGAGGAATTTGATTATGGTGAAGCACTTGATAGCGGGGAGGTCATCAATGAAGTTAGTTTTGATAGCGGGGAGGTCAACAACAAAGTCCTTTCTTGTCTTTAAACTTAATCTCAAAGGACCTATACAATAAAATCAAGATCAATGAGTTAACTTATCAAGGGAACAATGTTGTTGAAGCAGTCACTCATTTGCACGTGTTTGTTGGAAGCTTTGCTTATTTGGTAGAGTTCATGGTCTTAGAAGACTTAGGGGAATTTATTGATAAGGACCTCACTCAAGTAAGTTTTGGAAAACCTTTCAAAAGAATGACTAGGTTGAATGAACGAATGATTGATGGTCTAATTACATTCTCTGATGAATTTGAAGACTTTATCTACCAAATGCCACGCGCTCATCCTAGGTTTAAACATAAGGATATTGAGGCTTGTAATAGAATGACCCCTATTCCATTGCTTAGTGAAAGGGATAAGCAAAGTGGACTTAGGTACCCATATGAGAAAACTAAGCGGTATTACAAAAAATGCCTTGAATTAGGAGATGATTACAAAAAGAATGAAAGAACGTTGGAATGGCTTAAGTATGAGCACGTGAGCGTGCACGAGACAACGTAGGAGCACGACTACGAGTCTAGCTACAAGACTCATAAATAAAGAAAAGCGCTTCGTGGGAGGCAACCCATGCTTAATTGTTTGCTTGTTAGTGTCATATATCTTTTATTGATTGTTTAATCTCATGTTTAAATTTGTAAAAATGCTTTATTTTGTTTTTAACCTCGTCTTAATTGCATATAAAGCTATTTTACATAAAGGATAAGTGTAGGGAGGATTACACACGTTTTCAAAAGAAACGTAAACATGAGAATAGCAATTAATTAAAAGATATATATGTGTGTTTGTTCGAGTCAAATGCTTGTATCGAGTCATAATGGATGTTTTGCAGAAATTTTTCCAGATTCTAAAGATGTAAATTTTCCCGAATTTTTTCCAGAAAATCGCAGACCAGTTTTTGTCAGGATAACCTGACGGCATCAGGATCGCAACCTGACGGCGTCAGGAAGGAGTAAAAACAACAGATTACTTTTTTTCTCGTTTTCTGAGCTACTTATAAATTTTTGGAATTTTCCAGGTCTTAATTTTCCAGAAATTCTGTAAACATCCATTCCACAAGCATTATATCCTAGTTTAGTAGAGTCTTATATATATTATTACCGCTGATTTTACGCGAAGGTTTCGTTTTGTTTCTTCAAGTGTGCAGGTTTAATTTATCAAGAAGAAGTTACATAAGATTGGAAGGAGCTTTTCACGCATACATTCTTCTTGGAAAGGATTTAACCACGACTTCACACACGGATCCTACCGAGCTAATCAGGGGAGTATTAGTTTCTTTCGTTTTTAATTACCTTCTATTATCATAACTTTGATACTTTCGGGGAACATAGGGGACAATGTTCAGTTTAAGTGTAGGGTGGGAAAATAAAACGGGAACTTTGAAACTATGCTTATCCTTGATTATTTGCTTTGTCCAATTGTATTTGTGTAATAAACCATGAGAAAATGTCGGTTAGGGTAATTTTGGCACCAAATTTAAAATTTTTCATGACATATAGGAGTGGGCCATTAGTCTTAACAAAAGCGTCTCACGGATAGGAAGTTGCATGACTAGCACAAAAACCCTTTACCACCTAAATTCCACCCAAAATGTGAGGATCGCCCTTAGATTAGTAGGAATTAAAGCATTCATCTTTAATGCTTAGAGTGTTAACCGGTAGTATTATAGATTCTAGAACTTGTTTTGTGATGCATTTCGAGATCGCTAGTAAGACTACACTTGTGTAGTTAGGAATAACCAAATGATAAGAGGCATTAGGATAACCCTTGTTTGATACCCGTAATATAATTACTTCTTCCACATCGGTTGAGTAATTCCCCCACACCCTTTGCGTTGTACTCATCTTTAGTACACGATACCCTTAGTTAACCCCTCAGAGCCTATCCTTTTTGCGATTCTCATGATGTTTCGGTTTTTCCGGAATATCAATGAAGAGCATTGTTTACACCCCATCCCCAAATATACACCTAAATCGCCTTAGCCTACCTTGTATGCACTCACTTTTAGTGCATTATGTTATCACCCTAAACCCTTAGTTCAATTATCTAGTTGCTTGCATGAGTTGCTAAGTCGAGTCATATCCTTTGTATACAGTTTTGGGACGATTGGGACTCATGGGAAAAGTTAGTTTAATGACTGGAAGGGAACGTTAAATTCCCTTATTTGCGTAATAATATACCCCAAGTGTTTTGATCTTTTCAATTCAGGTCAAATTAGTGTTAGAGTAATAAAAACTCAAGTGTAGGGATGTGCCTATAAATCCCTATCATTTTGATGTTACCATAGAGGATGGTAGAGTAAAAGTGTATGAAAAAAAAAAACGGGCTACCATCCTACATCTATCCTTTAAATTTATGTTTGTTTGTTTCAGTTATCTAGAGTTTAGAGTGTCGAGTCTTGGCTTAGCAACGCCATTCTTCGTATGCTTGTAACATAGAGATTTTTGACTTGCCACCACTAAATAGCCTATCCCACCAAACCCTTTGTTTCCCTACCGTAAGCCTAACGTTACAACCCTTTAAAGACCTCTTTGATAGTCTTTCCTAGGTGCTTAAGCAAAAGCGATGGAGGTTTGATCTATTCTCAAGCCTATGGTAATCTATGTACTAGGACCGGTTAATGAGTGTTTATCTTCCATTTAATATATTTCATATACACCCGAGAGATGTGAGTATCCAAACACCCCATGTGAGGTGCTAGTATGTAATTTCCGTACTTGTTATGACTTTTGCGGGGCTTATATGTGTTGTGGACTGTTTTAAACCAATGCTTCATGACCTCTAACTTATAAATTAATTGGCTAAAAGCATATTTGCTTGAGGACAAGCAAATACCAAGTGTAGGGATATTTGATAAGGTTTTAAAATTTACCTTTTTGAGGGGTCGTTTAAGCCCTTATTTGATCACTTTTGTGTCCGTTATTACTTAATATCGTTCCTTTTCACTTTTTAGGTCTCTTGAAGGCAAATTGCTGTAATGGCACTTATTTGGACGAAAAGGCGCGGATATACGAAGAAAATGGCCAAAGTCAAGAATCGAGACACTCAAGCTGCTAAAACACAAGGTGACGGCGTCACTGCTTAACTGCGACGCCGTCGGAGCACTTCTGTGACGGGACAAGAGCCAAATTGCTTATTTTCAAGTGACGGTGTCAGGCTTTAAAAGAGTAGGCCGTCGCAACTCAGACGGCCTAGATTTGATCCGACGGCGCCGAAGGTTGAAGAGGACGGCGTCACAAGCACAAGGTGACGCCGCCACAAGACTAATTCGCCAAGACGAAACCCTAATGACGGCGACCTGACGGCGTCACAAATCATAAGGTGACGCCGTCGCACTTGTAATATTATATATAGAATCCGAATTTTTCAGTATTAGTGTGTAGTCTTTTGGAGTAAAAACCTAAACCGAACCAAGGCTGTCTTGTACAGTATTTTAGGGTTCCAAACCCTATCTTACATCAAGATAAGTGTTTTACTTCATTAATTCAATTATGTCTTCAATTATTTGTGTGTATGCTTGCATGTTCTCTATGTCCGGCTAATTTACTTGTGTGTTTGCTTAGGGAATATGAAACTTAATTATAGAATATTGATTGGTTGTCTCTTATCTTAATTGTTAATGATCTAGTAATGCGATAGGTCATTCGTTGTGTAATTAATGCTTGATTAATATTTGTGAACTTTAGACTATAGCACTTAGAGTA
The DNA here is from genome assembly GCA_910596185.1 of Chrysanthemum makinoi. Taxonomy (NCBI): domain Eukaryota; kingdom Viridiplantae; phylum Streptophyta; class Magnoliopsida; order Asterales; family Asteraceae; genus Chrysanthemum; species Chrysanthemum makinoi. The sequence continues at coordinate 28,293,992 of OU343223.1, forward strand.
GTTGTAGGCTAAACCACTCAAAGAGTGCCTTAGAGTTAGAGTTTATAATCCCTAGAGGGCTTTATAGACGAGACCCTTTGGTAAGTTCAAAGAGTTAGGGATAAACGCATACCCTACGAATTTAGACACACAACGCGATTAAGAATAAGGACGTGACAATTCAACCATCAATAGGAGATAATTAAGGAGTAATAAAACCTAAGTGAACACATCTTTAAACTATCATACGAGCACACAATAATTAGACATAGACTACATACACCTAGATTAGATAATTAGATAAGTAGAGTAATCGGTAGAAATACTAACCCCCAAATCCAAACCCCGAGATTCGTACCTTTCTATTTCCTAGAAAACATAAAAAAAATAAAAAATAATCTTCCTCAACCCCAACCTTAGCGTAGTAACTTCTCACTAGCATTCCTATTCCCTTAGAGAACGATATCAATACCCGTGGCTTACCCTAATACTACACTACAACGATTAGGTTCACTGCCTAGGGTGTTATAAAACTTGCTCGAAGAAAAGGAAGTTCCTTTGACCCCGAACGACGCGTGTAGCGTTATCAGGACCAGGAACAACATGACTTATGACTGTGCGCCTAATTTCTCCTGTGGTGGCATCTTTGCTGATAGGTTAGGGCGAATTGACCAAATGCTGTCCTCTCGAATTTGACCCCACCTGAAGTAATTGGAAGTAGGTAGACGTAGACATAACTAGCTAGGAGGATTTACTAGGTTAGCACCACTATTCCTCTATTGATTTCCCTTTACATATTTATCTGCTTTTATTTTATTCTGCATTAGTAGTTTAATTAATTAAATCCCTATTGAAACCATTATTATTCTGTGACAATTAGACTTAGTAATAATCCAACACACATAGCTCTTGGGACGACCTCGGCTTTACCATTTACTACACTACACGCGACCGGGTACACTGCCCGTTAGTGCACTAGGGTAGACCATAGGTATAGCGAGACACTATAAATATTAAGACCTGGTCAGTAAAACCCGCATCACTAAGCTTCTGCCAATATCATGAATCAACAAAGCTTCTGCAACTCTGATAAGAAGATATCATGATCCAAGATGTGAGCATGTCGGTCCAAAAGTCACAACCTCACATAATGTCGATACAACAAAGGATGAGTCAGAGATTCACTGTGGCTGATGATCTCAAAGCTGGCTCAGAGAATCACCAACACGTGGATCCGTTAAAGACCTCCACTTGAAAGAACAAAACATACGGAACATGAAGAATCAATGACTACGGGCTACAGAGCAAATAACTTAATCAAGAATCCAAGAACACCAAAATGTAATATCTGTTTGTAATTGATGTAATTGAGGTGACCTCCCTTAGGGGGAGATTGTTAGGATTTAGAAAATCCATTAGTTAAAGAGTCGGTCACCTCAAGTATAAGTATTCGTTAGAAAGCTCCTAGTCGTAGTCATTTAGTAATAGTAAGTAGTTTTTAAGAAACACCGTGGAGGACAGACGGGTCTTTACCCACTGTATGCCTGATCCACAGCCCGTAGGAGGCGTGTCTTGTAACTAACTATAAATACCCTTTGCCTAGCAAGGCAAAGGGTTGGAGCTTTCATAATTCATTTTTCTTTGTCTCACTAAAGTTCCCAACTCTCTTCCAATTTCTCTCTCTAAAACTCATTTCATATGCCCCAAAGTATTGTGTGTTTGTGTGTTTAAGAAAACCAATATGGAACACTTACTAACAAAGATTAAAAACTAATTAAACTAATGAAAAGGAAAAGATAAGCTACGTATTGTATGGTGTGTTCTTATGTTAATTAAAAGCGTGTTTACTTAGATTTTCTTACTCCCTTGTTATCTCTTATTGGTCGGTTTAATTGTCACATCCTCATCTTAATTGGTGCGTTGTATTCCGTTTAAGTCATAGGGCGGTGCCTAATTCCCAAGTTCGAATTGTAACTCTCCTCTAGACTATTCGGGATCGCCAAGTACCGTAGTATCTCCCTCAAATACTCTATTATCATAAAGATACAACTCTCGCAATAAACACAACGATGGCTCAAGTGCACTCTCAAGATTTGTGCTATTTAAGACTTTCAAGGTCGCAATAATTAAGGAAGAAGCCAGTTTTACTTACTCTAGTGTCTACCAATTAAAACAAGAGACAACCTAACAATAATCAACAACTTGTTTTTATAGATCTAAGCAAACACAATAGTAATTTAGCTACTCATGATAGATAAGCATGCACACACACAAACAATTGAACATAGGATAAACATGGTGATATAATGGATTAACAAACTTATCTCTGATTGTAAAGAAGGGTTTGGAACCCTAAAATACTGCCCAAGTCAGACTATAAACGAACTAGGGTTTGCTCTCCAAAATACTACTCTTTTAATGCAGAAAAATCGAATTCTATATATAGATTTAAAAATGTGACGGCGTTGCCTTTTGATGGTGACGCCATCTGGTCACCGTCATTAGGGTTTCATTTGGGCCAAGTCATCATTGGGATGGCGTCATGTTGGGAAGTGTGACGCCGTCTGGCTTCAATATGGACGTCGTCTTGAATTGGGTCTTGGTCGTCTAGTGTAAAATAAAGGGAGACGCCGTTAAGAAATAAAGCGTGTGTAAGCTCCCAAAAAATTTCATTGTAATTAACATCTTAATCATGAATAAAGCACGACTTAGAACATCATGAAATTTTCCACTCATCATATTTGCATATCATTTGGCATATGCATGATCGACGCGATTAAGCATTCAAAAATATACCGTTGTGATCCGAACAAGATTCCCCTTGATCCCGATATCCTTAAGTATTTAATATATATATAAATTTATATAAAAATACATAATAAATAAAAATAAAATATATTTAACTTGGACCGGGCCTAAAAGCCCAAAAACACACCCAATTCCCATGGGCCTAGTCTTGCACTCGAGCCCAACTCTCTATATATCTTCCCTTTGGGCCTCCATTTGATCCTACCCACGCCAAAAGTCCAAGCCCGACATTTTTTTTATTCCCTTGGGCCTCATTCGAAACCCCACCAAGCCCAACATTTGTCTTACACTTAATAATACCCAAGTCACATTTTTTTCCTTTCTTTGTAACCGGTAGAGAGTCAAGAGAAACAACACAACAAATATGTCAAGAACAAGACCAAATGCATTCCTCCTCTTTTGTTCCAAACCTTGCGTGTATAAGTAAGAAAGGAGGAGACAAAACACCATACTTTAGCCACCCTAACAACATTATTAAATTTTCCTAAACCTTGACTACCCTTTTGACTTAGAAAACCCTTGAGGTCGACTTGGCCTTGCATGCTCATGAAATCTCGCTGCCACAACCTAGCACTTCACAAACATACAAACACTAAACCATAAAATAATCCTAAGACCATACTTAAGTTTCCTTTATAAACACCCCTAACACTTGAAATTCCCACACAAAAACTCTCAACAACACTCACATAACTCATACCTCCTAAGCAAATCTTCCACTGTGGGAGTTTAGCTCAAAGGAAGCAATACGTTAAGGGTTTTGTGAATCATATTGGGTTAGTCGATCAAATTGTAAGGAGAACAAAGGTTCTTGTGGGTGTCAAGTCTCGTTCTCACATCGTCATCACTCTTTGTGAGTGTCGTAAGTCTTCTTTACCCACTCGTTTTCTCATTTATACGTAAATCACACGACTAGAACATTTAACGCACCCTTGGCATATTTCTTTCTTTTTAAAGTCGCGTTTAGCATTTTAAAAACTCACTCAACACTCACTCTTGCACCAAATACATAATATGGACATCATAGTGATCTTGTAGAAACCCCCCACTGCCTCATTCACTTTCAAACAACCAAACAAAACCGTATGGGCCTTAAGGCCCAATACGTGAAAAAGAAGCCCAAAACCCTTATTACCCGGCCCAATTTGAAAGAAATATAATCAATAAGCTAAGTATAAGCTAGCTTAAGCTTTCGAAAAGGTTAAATGGAATATAAGTCGAAAAACATAAACTTGGAATATGCTTGCAAATCGTATGAACATTGGGTGGAAAATGTAAAGTTTTGAAACTAAAAAGGTAAATTTTAAACGTATTTTGAACGCATGGGGAAGTTTAGGGTAAGTTTGGAACATTTTCAAAAGTTAAAGGGAAGATATGTGTAATGCAAGTATGTGCCTGGAAAGTCCAAGGGGTGGAAATGTAATTATGTGAAACTAGTTAAAAAGTGAAATAGAACTCTTGGGTTAAAATTGTAAAGATGAAAACTTGGGGGACTGAACGTGTAAAAATGGAATTTTGGATACTTATGTAAAAACAGTTTTGTAGAAGGGTCAAAACTGTCATTTCTGGAAAATTTGGAACATAAGTATTTTCGGGGTATAAATTTTCATTTTCTCAAAGTTGAGGGACTAAACTTGTATATTTTGAAACTTGAGGGTAAAAAGTGTAAATTCAGGAAAAAGTTTAGAAAACTTATAAATTTATCACAACTTCGTAAAATTGAGTATTTAGATGACTTAAAGTGTTTGATAAGTATTTTTACTTCGAACATTCGTTTAACTTATATATATATATATATACATATAATAATTATATAAAACCGTAATCCGGTAATAACGCACATAGAATATAAACGAATTAAAATACTCAATAACATCATTATTCCCACAAGATCACAACGGGGAACATTTTACTTATGCGTAAGTGAGGATCTTTGATAAACATCAAACTAAGTCGATGTAGTAAGTAATTTAACTTAAATCGTTAAGCACGCACAACACCCTATTGAATTGGATAATTCAATGATTTATTGAATAAGTATATTCAATGCCCTATTATTTTGGTCACGAACCAAAGGTTTATCATATTCTGAGACTCGCCATCTAATTTTTAGGTTTTGGTTTGGAACCTCAGCTACATCGTGCTTGACCTTATTATGCTTTTTTATTATCATCAAGGTGAGTTCATAGCCTCACTTTTTTTTTTATTTGCAAACCCTGCGAGGGAGATACATGCTCTACAATAGAAAACAAGGTTTTTCATAAATGTTCGCTTCTTGATTATTGGAATTGCCTAAGTATTTAGCCATAAGTCCCCTGTATCATAAACCATTAGTCACCACGAGTGAACGCAAATATCATGAATAGTACTATGGGGAGTAACGACCCCGTCTTGGTTATAGGAAATAACCGGGGCGCACCATATTTGAATTGCATTAGGTAATTGGCTATTACCTCCTTTGGGGCAAACTTACGTACACCAGTAATTCGGTGTATGCAGTTGAGTCTTGGTTGCATGAGCTTAGCGCATAATAATAAGTGATTTTCTTTATGATATTGTTAGTTTACAGTTGCCATGTTCATATTCTTGTGTTCAACTTTAATTTAAACCTATGGATTTCACTCAACATTATTGTTGACCTTTTTAAGCATGTTATCTCAGGTAATCAATGAAGATTATGTTCAAGGCACGGAGTGGGCATACCAAGACCTTTCCTTGTGGTGTAAACATAAAGTTGTCATTTCTTTCAAACTCATGCTCAATATTTTGGGGAAACATTTGAACAATTTGGAATATTTTGTAACAACAATGAGCTTTCGATGAATGATAACTATTTTTATTAAAACGTCTCTTTCGAGTCATTTTCTATGATTATTGATTATGATCTCCATTCGAGTAACACCCCGATTAGTCTTTCGCTGTCTTTATGATCACGGGGGGTGTTACAGCGTGATGCCGTCATGTTGTAGAACCAAAATCACGTCCGTCCTGTCACTTGAAATTTAATTAGAAAACCTCCTTAGCGACGGCGTAGCCCTTTGGGTTGAGACGCCGTCAGGCTTGCAAAATAGCCTTGTTTTTTACTAGCATTTTGCTTCCAAAATACCTAAAATATGAAAAGGAATGAATTTAAGTAGTAACGGATATAAAATGTGTCAATTTAGGGCTTAAATGACCCCCTAAAAACGTATGTTTTAATCCTTTTCAAATGTCCCTACACTTGGAATTTGTTTGCCCTCAAGAAAATGTGCTTTTGGCTAATCAATTTATAAGTAAGGGGTCATTTAGCATCGGTTTAAAATAGTTTACAACAAGTACAAGCACCACAATAGTCATAACAAGCACGGAAATTATACACTAGCACCTCCCAATTGGTGTTTGGATTCTCTCATCTCTCGGGTTTATATGAAATATAACATGTAAGGAAATGGTAGATAAACGCTCACTACCTGGCATAGTACATACATTACCATAGGCTTGAGAATAGATCAAATCTCCACCGCTTTGGCATAAGCACCTAGGAATAACTATCTAAGAGGTCTTTACAAAGGGTTATAATGTTAGGCTTAGGGTAGGGAAGTAAAGGGTTTTGTTGGATAAGGGAATATTTAGTTGTAGCAAGTCAAAAATCTTATGCTACAAGCATGTAAAACGCGGCGTTGCTAAGCCATGATTCGACTCACTAACACTAAATAATAACTTGAAACAAAATAAAAGACATAAACTTAAAAACATAAACATAAAGATAGATGTAGAATGGTAGCCCATATGTTTTTCTCATTTTTTCATTTTTTTTTCACTTAACTTTTTTTTTTCTTTTTTTTTTCAATTTTTTTCATACCTTTTTACTCTACCATCCTCTGAGATAACATCAAAATAAAGGGATTTATAAGAGCATCCCTACACTTGAGTTTTTATTTCACTAACACTAATTGACCTGATTTAAAAAGATCAAAACACTTGGAGTACTTAATTACGTAGACAAAGAGAAATTGAATTTATCGTTTCTTCCCGTTACTCCATAAAATACTAATTTAACCCATGAGTCCTAATCGTCCCAAAACTATGTACGAAGGATATGACTCGACTTAGCAAACCATGCAAGTAACTAGATAATTGAACTAAGGGTTTAAACAATGATTACAATAATGCACTAAAGATGAGTCCATACTAGGTGGGCTAAGGCGATTTATGTGTAACATTTGAGGGTGGATAGTAAATAATGCTCTTCATTGATTTTTCAAAAACTGAAACATCACGAGAACCGCGAAAAGATAGGCCGTGAGGGGTTAACTAAGGTATCGTGTACTAAAGATGAGTACATCGCAAAAGTGTGGGGAAAATTAATCAACCGATGTAGATGACGTAATTAAATCACAGGTTTAAAACAAGGGTTATCCTAATGCCTCTTATCATTTAGTTAATCCTAAATACGCGAATGTAGTCTCACTAGCGATCTCGGAATGCATCACAAAAAAGTTCTAGAATCTATTATACTACCGGTACACTCACAAAGCATTAAAGATGAATGCTTTTACTCCTAAAGATCTAGGAGCGAACCTCACATTTTTGGGGTGGAATTTGAGTGGTATACATTTTGTTTGCTAGTCATATAACTCCTATCCTTGAGACGCTTTATTAAGACTAAAGTTTTACTCGTAAATGCCATAAAAAATTTTAAATTTGGTGCTAAAATTACCCTAACAAATATTTCTCATAGTTTATTACACAATTTAACGTGGACAAGACAAAAATCAAGTGAGTGAATAGTTTCTAATTTCCCGCTTTATTCTTCCTCCCTACACTTAAACTGAACATTGTCCCCAATGTTCCCCGAAAGTATCAAAGTTATGATAGAGAAAGGTAAAACAAAAGAGAGAAACTAATACTCCCATGATTAGCTTGGTAGGATATGTGTGATCGCGGTTAAATCCTCCTCCAAGAAGAATGAGCAAGTAATAAGTGTTGCTTCCATCATGTACTTCATCTTCTTGTCCAATATAACCTGCAATTCTGATAAAACGACAACCTAAAGCATCAAAGCGAACAAAGAAAAATCACAACAAGATGTAATTTCAGACTTAGATATAAAAACAAAGCAAAACAATTAAAGGATAGGATACTTGTAGAATGTAAATGCAAATATCCTACAGGAAAATTGGACATTTGAGAAATTCAGGAAATTTCTAAAAAAAAATTGCAGATTTGACAGGAAAACAAAAATATGAGAAACTGTTGCTACAATGCCTGACGGCGTCAGGTTGTCCTGACAAAATGGGTAAATTTCGTTTTTTGAAGAATTTTACTAAAAAAACCTATTGTCTAAAGTCCATTTTCCTGCAGAGACTCATAAAACATATCAACAAGTATTGACACACAAGACAACTAAAACAAACAAACATGCCAAGAATTCAAACTATAAATCATCACATAATCAATTTAGGTTCATAATAACCACATATGATCTTCCATACACTTATTTCATGCAAAGTAACTTTAATTACCAATGAGACGAAGTCAAAAGCAAAATAAAGCATAATCGCATACACATTAATCATGCAATAATTCATAATCAAAGACTAGCATGCAAACATCCTAAAAAAATTAAAAGCAAAACAAAGCAAGTAAATAAAATATGCTCTGGTTGCCTCCCGAGAAGAGCTTGTTTTTTTTCGAGTCTTGAGCCTGACTTTACCCTTATTTAACAGATATAGGGGAGGTTTTCCCTACACTTAAGATTAAGTGCGGGAGATAGTAGCAATACATACCCTTAGGGTGGAAATATGCCACGTGAGGTGAAGGGGGTGTGTGAATGGCTTCCTTAATCCTAAAACTACCCGGAGTAATTGGGTTAATGGGCGGGTCGGTTCCTCTTTTGTCTCTTAGATGTATATCTAAGGATGGAAAATCGGGTAAAGGTTGAGGCTCCAGATCATCGCCACTAGGAACTTTCATAGAACTTAGAAAGATGTTATGACTACAAGTATTTAAACTTATATCCTCTAATTGTGTTTGGCACAAAGGTTCTACCTCCATTGGGGTTCCTATAGCCTCATCTACTTCCTCCGGGTAAGTCACGGGTGGTGTGTATGCCTTAAATGATTGTAGGACTTGCGGGATACCTAGTGGGTTTGGATTTTCTACTTTATCCTCCATCTTATCTAAATTACCTATGTGTTCATTTTGTACTATGGTAGCACCTAACCAAGACATGCACCTAGGCATCTCAACTTTAACCATCTTATTCCCAAACAAACTTCTTGCATGATCCCTTAAATTTGTTATCAATTGATCCGCAATGACGTTTGTCGGGTTGTCCCATTCATAATCATATTAGGTTAAATCCTCGATGACTTCCCTTGCTTCTTCAGCATTTAATTCCTTAAATTTCCCATCTGTTGCATGGTTAATGTCCATTTGCGTATATTGGTTGATACGATTGTAAAATATTTGAAGTTTGGACCATAAATCGAAGTGATGATAAGGGACTTTTAGGAGTAAATGTTTCAAACGAGTCAATGCATCATAGAGAGACTCATCTTCATGTCATTGGAACATCAAGATGTCATTTTTGAGTAGAGTGGGTTGATTTTGTGGTAGGTAGTATGATGGATTCACGTTCTCCATAATGGCTAACGGAATAGTTAATGGAAATTTACGAATAAACATACAAATAAAAGATAGAATACGAGAAAGCTAATAAAAATAAAAAAAGGTCGCTTGATAGGAATCATGCGAGTGAACCTAATCGAGATAGAAAATGAACTAGCTATTTTATTCCCCGGCAGTGGAGCCAAAATCTTGATGCGTGAATTCGGGTCGAAAGACTTCCTTTTCAACAAGCAAGCTTTACAACCCACTAGGCAGTGTACCTAATCGTTGCAGTGTAGTAAGGTAATCCCAGGGGGTTGATCTTTCTCTAGGGGAATAGAGATGCTAGTAGATATGTATGCGAGAAGGTGAGATTGAGGATGATTCTTTTTAGCTTTTTGTATTTTTTTGAAAAAAAAGTAAAATCTTGGGGTATAGGAGTGGGGGGTGGTACTTCTACCGATTTTAACTACTTACTAACAAAGATTAAAAACTAATTAAACTAATGAAAAGGAAAAAATAAGCTATGTATTGTATGGTGTGTTCTTATGATAATTAAAAGCGTGTTTACTTAGATTTTCTTACTCCCTAATTATCTCTTATTGGTCGGTTGAATTTTCACATCTTCATCTTAATTGGTGCATTGTATTCCGTGTTAGTCATAGGGCGGTGCCTAATTCCCTAGTTCTATGAATTGTAACTCTCCTTTAGACTATCCGGGATCGCCAAGTACCATAGTATCTCCCCCAGATACTCTATTATCCTAAAGCTACAACTCACGCAATAAACACAACGATGGCTCAAGTGCACTCTCAAGCTTTGTGCTATTTAGGACGTTCAAGCTCGCAACAATTAAAGAAGAAGCCAGTTTTTCTTACTCTAGTGTCTACCAATTAAAACAAGAGAAACCTAACAATAATCAACAATTAGGTTTCATAGATCTAAGCAAACACAATAGTAATTTAGCTACTCATGATAGATAAGCATGCACATACACAAACAATTGAACATAGGATAATATGGTGATATAATGGATTAACAAACTTATCTTTGAGTGTAAAGATGAGTTTGGAACTCTAAAATACTGCCCAAGTCGGACAATGAACGAATTAGGGTTTGCTATCCAAAATACTACTCTTTTAATGCAGAAAAATCGAATTCGATATATAGATTTACAAATGCGACGGTGTTGCCTTTTGATGGTGAAGCCATCTGGTTGCCGTCATTAGGGTTTCGTTTGGGCCAAATCATCGTTGGGACGACGTCATGTTGGGAAGTGTGACGCCGTCTAGCTTCAATAGGGACGTCGTCTTGAATTGGGTCTTGGTCGTCTAGTGTAAAGTAAAGGTAGACGCCTTCAAGAAATAAAGCGTGACGCCGTCATGTTGTAGAACCAAAATAATGTCTGTCCCATCACTTGAAATTTAATTAGAAAACCTCCTCAGCGACGGCGTCGCCCTTTGGGTTGGGACGCCTTCAGGCTTGCGAAACAGCCTTGTTTCTTGACTTTGTCGATTTCTTCATGTTTTCGCTCCTTTTCGTCCAAAAGTGCTTGATTCTAGCATTTTGCATCCAAAAGACCTAAAATGTGAAAATGAACGATTTTAAGTAGTAACGGATATCAAATCTGTCGATTTAGGGCTTAAATAACCCCCCAAAAACGTATGTTATAAATCCTTATCACTAGTAGACATGAAAAACGATACATAGTGTTTGAGTGAGACCTAATATTATAAGGGAAATAGATACATGTGTAAATAAGGGGACTAAGACCAACTTACTAGCCATACAATTATACTTAAGAAAAATCTCTACAAAACTATAGTAAGTACGACGTACCCCCAATGTGGCAAGGGCTTTTGATACCATTTTAATCATCATTATACTAACCTAAAACCCAACAAATATAAATGTGTTTTCAACACCAAAACTACTGTTAAACCTATGTACTGAAAACTAGATCAATGTCAATTAGTTTTGACAATAAGCATGACATTTTATAAACTAAGAACAAAACTAGATATCAAAATAGATAGTTGATACATCACAATGTAAAATTAGTGCAACACAATTATAAAATTTCATTGACACATTTTATCAAACACCTTGTGTGTTGCCTTCTTAAACATCATTTGTATCTATTTTTGCTCAATTTCTTTTAGAAGTAAACTCTCGAATATAACATCATATTTAGACCAATAATAACAAAAAAAGAAACAAACAAATTACTCAAAATATTATCAATAAACTCATATACATGCAAATGAAGATTAATATGATCATATTAATCAAGTAAAAATCAATTAAAACTTACTTTTAAACTTGAATAATGAATCTGATTACATCTTGGGTGAGGAATGGTGGGGAACGGCGGTGAACGGTGGTGAACGGTGGGGAATGGTGGTGAACGATAGTGAACGATAGTTCAACAGTGGGGAATGGTAGTGAACGATAGGGAACGGTTGTGAAGGCATGTGGATGTGAACGGTGGTGGGAACTGAAAGATGTCTTTAGAGAAAGAAGAAAAAAAATGAGAAAAAGTAGGAATTATATATGATAGAATCAGATAGTTTGTAAAAATGTACGAAACACACCATATACATTAAAAAAAGTTGCAATCAGGTCCCTTGAGTTTGTCAAAAAAAAGGAGGGGGAATGAGAGGGGGTGATTTGTAGACTTTTCCCTTTTTTTGTTGAAATGAACTTTTCTATTGAACAAATCTCTCTCTCTCTCTCTCTCTATATATATATATATATATATATATATATATATATATATATATATATATATATATATATATATATATATATATATATATATATATATATATATAGGCTCCGGTTTCATTGAGAAGGTTTTTATTTTGAGAAGATTGAGAAGTCTTCGTTTGAACAAACAGATTCATGTTTTTGATTTGATTCACAAGTAAACATCATTTTATGGTGAATCGAATATATAAATCACAAATTTGATTCACAAATCATTGTTAAAATCTAGTTATTATGATGATTCATTAAATTTGTACAGATGATTCAGTATTCTACAGATATTGCAAAATCGAGAGATTTTTAACTTTGATTCAAAAAAAAATTTACACATTTTGAATTTTAATCACATTAAATGAGTTTTACGCTTGAAAAACATGAATCAAAGTTTAAAATCTATCGTTTTTGAAAACCTTCTCAATCTTCTCAAAATAAAAACCTTCTCAATCGATCAAGATTCTATATATATATATATATATATATATATATACGGCAAATTATCTAAAAAGGCATCAAAGTTGCCACCTTTTCCTTTTGTGGGCATCAAACTTTTTTTTCCTATTGTAGCCCTAAACTTGCCTAATTATCCTTTTGTAACACAAAAGCACACTAAACCTATAATTAACCTCCCTAATCACTCTAAACGCGTTTTAAGCTGATTTCTTGTCTTTTGGCCGTGTTTTGTACAAAAGTTGTATCCTTAGGGGGGATTTGTTGAAATTTTTACAAACATTAATAACTCCCCCCACCCAATCACAACCCTAAACCATTGCTGCAATATTTTCCCCAATTCGTTTCAAAATCAAGAACCCTAATTATGAGTAGTTCTTCTTCAGCACAATCACGTGTAGTTGGAGGTAAGATTGAACATTTCTGTAAGTGTGATCGACAATTGAGAGTCCAAACATCAACCACAAGGACGAATCCTGGAAAGAGGTTTGTAAAATGTGCTCAATGTCGCGTCTATGAATTTCTGGATGTAGACCTTCCTAGTGAATACTACAAAGACTTGGTATATGGGTTCTTTCAAAGGCAGAGAGGTGTTGAAAATGCACCAATGATTGAAGCTCTATCTTTGGATAAGGCAAGGTTGGAAGAGGAGTTGAAGGCTACAAAGACAAGATAGGAAGAGGAGGTGAAGGGTGGAAAGTCAAAACTTGAATTGTATGATAGGTTGTTTATGATGATGTTAGGAGTGTTATGTTTCATTTGTGTTTGGTTTGGTATGAAACTATCCAACTGATTTAGTTCTTCTTCAGTTGTTAATGTAGTATTTTGAATTGTTAAAACTTAACTTTGGATAATGAATGTCAATGTTTTAGTTTTGTAAATGTTTTGAATTGTTCTATGGTTAGTATGGTATGCATACATATAGGATAGTCATATTATACAGGACTGCAACCATAGTCATAGGACTGCATTACATAGATTTATTCTAGGGCTTACTAAAGCCATACCACTAACATTACAAAAGCCATAAAACCACTCAGGAGTTCGAAACCACTCATTTCCTAGACCTTGTCCTCTTCCCATTCCCCTTCCCCTTAGTCTCAGCTTCATTGATGATAGGCTTGGCAACCCAGTCTTTGATGCCCATCTCAGCACAAGTTGCCTTGTTCGGCAATCCCAGAACTTTGGGCCTAGCATCAAAAGCAAGCTTGGCAAGCTGCTTTGTAGTTAGTGGCACCTCCTCATCATCATTTTCTTCAACTTGCCTTGAGCTGGAACCAACTTTCCATTCAACAGGAAGTGGCTCTTCAATGTGCTGCAATGGTGGAAAGTAACCTCCCCATGAGGCTCCTTCAGAACCACCTTTTTCAGTACTCTCTTCTGTGGTGCTGGAAATGGTTATTATCTCTGAAATCAAAAAAAAATGTCAGTAAATACATAAAGGAAATGTGCATTAAAGTTGTTAGAGTTCCTGGTTTATGGTTAGTATTTATGGAAATGGTTATTATCAAGTTTTTACAGACCTGGTGGTTGGCTGGACATTATCCTCTTGCCTGAACCCATGTTAATAGGAATTTTTTTTAGATACACAGATATGAGTAGAAGATGTGTGGGATATGGTATTGGTTCATTGGATTTTATAAGGGAAAATTGTCTTCAAAATAGTTGGGTTGGGATTCTCATTAAATTTACAAAGAATGCAAATAGCCTATGTCTCATTGACTGCAAATAGTCTATGTTCATTGACTGCATAAAAAACAGATTTCAACTTGACTGCAAATAGCCTATGTCTGATTGACTGCCTTATCAATGTGTATATAGGCTGCATAAAGAAAGACTGCAAATAGGATGCCTATGTCTCATTGACTTTCTTCATATATATGTCTGCATAAAGGATGACAAGTGCATTTACTGCAAACAGTAATGCCTATAAACAATGGTAAAAAACTGCATATTACATAGTTAAAAACTGCATATTTCATTATTGGAAACTAATAACAAAACATAGTTACAAACTGCATATTTCATTAAACTTAGTAGTTTAACAATGACCATCTTTTTACTGCCCTCAAAGGATGTACAAAATGGGCTTGTGCTGAGATGGTCATTACATAAACTTGTAACAATAGTGGCTGCTATCTGTTCTACCCATATTACATACCAAAATGACCATCAGTTAGTGCCCTAAAAAGATTTACAAAATGGGCTATTGGTTGATGGTCATGACCTATTAACATTAGTTATCTAGACATATTACATACCCAAATTAAGTTATCATAGTTTACATTAGTTGCCCACAAAAGATATACAAAAAGGGCACATGGAGTTCCTTGTTGTTTAAGCATCATCTATTTCCAGTGCAGACTCCGTAATGCTGCCCTGGCCATCCAACTGTTTTGCCAACTTCAATTTCAGGATTCTTTCACTAGGCCTTCTTACTTTCAGTTTAGTCATCCTTTTTTGCAAATGGTGCCGCTGAGGTTGTTCTTGTACTTGTTCCTGTACTTGTTCCTGAACTTGTTCTTGAGTCTGATCTATTTCAGCTTGCATGTGTTCAACTTGAGTAGCAGTCATTTCAATCTCTGTTTGAACTTCAGGCTGTTCTTCATTGTGATCTTGAGGGTTTTCAGTTGCATCCTCATGGTCAACTTGTGGGTCTTCAGTTGCATCTTCAGGTTGATCATCTGTTTGAGCTTGTTGTTGTTCATCTGTTTGAACTTGAGGTTGTTCTTCAGCTGCATCTTGGTCACCAAACCATCTTGCATAAGCTGATGTGCATCCTCTTTTCAACCTCTTCCTATTTGTCCCACTTGACCCACCAACCTGCTTGGCCTAAATACAACAAATGGTTAAAACCAAAAGTATGAAACAATGTATGCAGTTGAAATAAAAGTAAGATAATACCTTTGACCCACTTGAGCTACCAGTCTTTGACCCACCAGTTCCACTAGACCCACAAGCCTTTTTATTTGACCCACTAGTCTCATTTGACCCAACATTTTTCCTCTTTGACCCACAAGTTTTCTTCTTTGACCCAGACACATTCCCAGTCTCTTTTGACCCTGCATACAATATTTTCTTTGCATCCTTTTTTGTTGTGACCAGGTTTGTGGCATATAGAACATGTCATCTCAGCACCTACCTTAGATACTCTAGTTGAGCTACCACCTTCACCCTTTGATCTGATCCTTTTCTTTCTTGGCCTACCAGGCATTTTTTTGGGTTTGGGAGGCAATACAACAGAGTACATACTCTGGTCAGGCCAGAAATCAATACCACCAACTGGTTTCAAGAAATGGTTATATGTGTCATAGTACTTGTCTCTTTTAAACCAATCAGGCACATAGCTCTCAGGTACCTTGTTTATGTATAGAATTATCTTTGTTGCATGTACACAAGGTATACCTGATAACTGCCACATTCGACATGTGCAAGTCCTACTTGCTTCACAAACTGTGAATGCCTCACTCCCTGATCTTACCTCAAACACATTCCCACCAGCAGGGATAATATGCCAAAACCAACAATAAAACAAACTTATTAGTGACAATTCAAACAATTTCATAAGTGAAATAACTTTAATTTGTAATTGATACTTACCTTTGTTGGTCTTTTAACCATTCCAACCTCTTCTGAATGTTGGGACAAACCCCAGGGTTCCATTTCTTACTGATTTCCCTCATTTTGTGCATCCTCTCAAGAACTATGACTCTCAATGCTTCTAGCATAGTAAGCAGTGGCTTGTCCCTAACACTTAGAATGACACTGTTAAAGCATTCACTGAATCCATTTTCCACTGCTTCACATCCTCTATTAACTTCAAAGAATGCTCTTGACCATGTTTTTGGGTTCTTGTCCATAAGCCACTGATGAGCCTTTGGGTTAGCCCTTTTAACCTTCTCCATTATCTTGTTAAACAACTGTGGATACGAAGCCTTAGATGCTGACCAAAACAACTCTCTGAATTCCAGCCCACTGAATACTTTCCTGAAACCTTCATATATATGTCTGGCACATTTCCTGTGTTCAGCATATGGCATGACATTCTTCACAGCTTCAATAAAACCCTATACACAAGCATATCTAGTTATAATATTTGTAATACTAAGCAATTAACAACAAAGTATGGATAGAAGCATACCTTATGTTGATCAGACATAAGAGTTAGACCTTGTCCTTTTGTGCATTCCAAGTCTCCTTCTAGTAACTCCAAAAAACAGCTCCAGTTATCCTTGTTTTCAACATTAACCACTGCCCAAGCAACTTGGTAAATGTGGTTATTTCCATCTCTACCAATAGCAGTCAGGATTTCTCCATGGTTTGGTTTTTTCAAAAAACATCCATCTAAGGAAATTACTCTCCTACACCCATCCTTCCAACCTTCTGCTAGTCCAGCAAAGCATACATAAAACCTATCAAAGTATGTTTTCTGATCAGGGTTGACAGTCACTCCTAATTTGACAGTGGACCCAGGATTTGAATCTAAAATTGCCCTTCCATATGATCTCAGCAATGCATAATGCTCATCCACTGATTTCTCATACTCTGTCAAGGCAAACCTCTTAGCATTTGTACACTGATTTGAGGATACCTTACACTTATACTTTTTCATCACTAGGCCAGCTATAGCATTCAACTTAATGTAAGGGTTAGCCCTAATCTTACTACCAAATAATGTTCCTATCCACTTATAGTTTACTAATGAACCAAATTGGAAGTTCCTAACACATGTGTGTTCATCAATTAAAGATCAGATCTGAAATGTTTTCTCATTATTCATCCACCTAGCATAACATCTCCAAGGACAAAGTGTGTAATTCATCCTGAACTAACACTAGGATATTTAATTTTCTTCCTTTGTTTACCTTTGTCAAGATCAATCAACTTTGGTGGTCTCTCGGCCCATATTTTGCCACAACCTTGTTACTGTATTCTCTCTCATACCACAAGGAAAAGCCATTTGCCAAAGCATAGTAGGTTAAACACTCTTTAAACTTTCCAACATTGGCATACTTTTCACCAACCTGCATTTACAAATAAAACAAATGTTTTTTACCAAAATTCATAAACAATATCTGTATTTGAAAAACAAACTAGGATAATACCTTTGGATGCCTCAGTCTCCAATGACTAGTTTCATCATAGACTGGATATCTGTCAACAGGCTTCTCCACACAAATAAAAGGATCTTCATTTGAACTGCCTTCAGATGGCTGTAACCTTCTCATCAAGTTGTTCATGAACATATCATGTTCCATCAAAGTCTCACTTCTATGGTTATTAGGAGGTACAGTGTTTAATGGAGTTGGTTCACTCATTTATGGCAAAGACTCACTTTCCTTTAATCTATTGGCTTTGATCCTTTTCCTAAGTTCTATAACCTCCTCTTCACTAGGACTTAGATAGTCAACTGATTTATCTGAACCATATCCACTGTCATTGTCACTATCAAAGACATCATCAAACTCACCATCTGGTTCATCCTCTATAACCTTCCCTTTGCCCTTATCCACACCTGATATAGACCCAGTATCATCACCATCCATACTAGTCTGCAACTCCTCACCCTCTACACTAGGCCTACTATCATCCACCTGTTTACTAGGCCTCCACAATCTAACTTGTACTACCTCATCTTGTAATTGCAACGCATGTGCAACCATAGGATCTTCTACATCAATGTTCTCAACTACACTAGCCTTCCCTTTGCCCTTATCCACACCTGATCTAGGCCTAATATCATCACCATCTATACTAGTCTGCACATCATCACCCTCTACACTAGGCATACTTTCATCACCCTCTACACTAGTCCTAATGTTCTCACCCTCTGGTTCATTAACCTTCCTAGTATGGCCAATCTCCATCTCAGCCCAATTAACCAACTCATCTAATGAAAAGTCATTGCAGTACCTCTTTTTGGGAGAGCCTTTTGCTTTAGCAACAGACTCATCCATAAAAGTGGTATCTGCTTGGCCTAAATACTCTGACTGATCCATATCATTGTGATCAAGATATAGTTCAATCCTACCAAACAACTGAGCAACATCAAACATGTGTTCTATCTCCTTATTATTAGTTACTCTAACTAAACATTTGTCTAATTCAGCATCAGGGACCTTATAATACAAACCTTGAAAGTAATTACCTACTTTTTCTTACAAGAATTCAGCAAATCTAAGATAGGGCATCCTTGGAGCACACATGTTAAAAATCACCCCGTCCGCGTAGTGTAGAGGCAAATGCCTAAAATATCCATCATTGTGTACATCAAATTGATGCAAATTCGTACCTGGTATCATTCTGGCGCATAATTGAGAAAAAACAAAATTAGGGTTTTATCCATGGTTAAAACTTTGATCAAAACAGATAAAAACAAATAAATCATAACATTGTTTACCTGAACTAACGAAACAAGCATCAAATATGGCAAAGGCAAATGGTCAATTTTTTGAGTTGATGAAATTAGGGCTTGGAAGTTTTTACGGGTATGAGGTAATTGGGGGAATTTGGGGGTACTTATTAATGTTTGTAAAAATTTCAACAAATCCCCGCTAAGGATACAACTTTTGTACAAAACACGACCAAAAGACAAGAAATCAGCTTAAAACGCGTTTAGAGTGATTAGGGAGGTTAATTATAGGTTTAGTGTGCTTTTGTGTTACAAAAGGAAAATTAGGCAAGTTTAGGGCTACAATAGGAAAAAAAAGTTTGATGCCTACAAAAGGAAAAGGTGACAACTTCGATGCCTTTTTAGACAATTTGCCCATATATATATATATATATATATATATATATATATATATATATATATATATATATATATATATATATATATATATATATATATATATATATATATATATATATATATATATATATAATATACATATAAAAACATTTAAAAACACTCAGAAATGCATCAAAATACTGAAAATATCTCAAAATTGCGTTTTATATATTTTAAATGCAAAATGAGTAAAAACAGCTAAAAACGAACAAAGTTTGCATAACTGGCAGTTTCAGTCCCCCAACTTTCAAAAATGGCAAAACAAGGCCCCGGGATTTTCAAAAATGGAAAATATTATTTATGGTCCTTGGTTAATAAAGCTTGTCAAATATAGTCCTTATGATTAATTTTGGAAAACTACAGTTTTGGTCACTCAAGTTTTGCCAAATTACAAGAATGGTCCTTGTGCATTAATTCCAAATCCAAAACCGGACCACAAATAAGAAAAACATAAACCTTCACATTGACCAACCCATTTAACCCCATCCACCACTACCCTTTTTCCTCCTCTTTTCTTCTTTCTCTGAAACACTCAACCCTCCTCCCATCCTTTACCCAGTCCATCCCATACCCACTCAACCCCCTGACACTCTCCACCTTGGAAGCTGTAAAAAGAGATGTCAACATGTGACAGCCACCTTGACAATCCAAAGTGCAAAAGAGAAACTGACGGCTATGATTAACTCCATATGGTACCTAATTCTTGGATGGCTTGGATTGAATCAAAGAAAGCACAAGTTGGCACTTTGACTGTCTTATCTCAGTGAACAAGCACAAGCACAAAGACAGAAACCAGAAGACTTTTTCATTTCGGTATAAATAGGCATTTTAGGATTAGTGTACAATTTGTCTAGAATTCTTATTTCTAGTCCCATTATATTTTCCTTGTCATTTTAATCTTAATGTAATTTTAATTTCAGTTTACTTTAATGCAACTTCAGTTTCTTTTCAGTCACATGTTCTGCAATTTATTTAGTCTCAAAAGATTTGCTTGAGTTTAGATGTTAGAAGTACTTTCTAAAGTGTGTTTTAAGCTCATATGAGTTTTAGTTCAAGTGCGCAAAAAAAAAAAAAAAAAAAAAAAAAAAAAAAAGGTTTTTACAAGTTCATAGCTTTAGTTTTTTTTTAAAAACCAAATCTCCCCATGAAGTAGTGTTTGGGTTAGTAGAATTTTTGGATCAAAATTGTGTTTTTGACCCACTTTTGAAGTCGAAAAGGTGTAATGCAAGTGTCAAAATCAAATGATTTGAAGTTGATGTTGTTTCATTTGGTACAAAAATCAGTTGTTTAGTTTTTTTTTACAATCTGCCTTCCTGTCACAGAAACAGCCCTTTGGCTTTTCTCACCACTGCAGCCAACAGCAGGCTGCATCAACAGGTTCTTTTCAATTTTATTTTAGCTTTTTAATGATTAATTATTGCTTATTAAGTTCCCTTAGATGATCATAGATTAGTTCTCATAGGATTTAGTTTTTACAAGCTTCCTTGATAAGCCTTTAATCTCATGAATGTTCTTTTTTTTGCCTGCTGTTGTAGTCATCATTTACACATCTTATATTCAAGTTTTTTGTAAGTGAAGTCTTGTAAAATTTTTTATCTTGGTCCCTCATTTCAATCCCAATTGTGCTTTAGGTATTTTAAACATGTTCTCACTAGTTTAGCTTGTTTAAATGTTTTATTTGTAGCTTTTTGGTTGCCTTTTTCCCTTGTCCCAAACAAGCCCTTAGCACTCTTAGCATATTTTTTTTTTGTTTCTGTTTCCTACAGCTGATTAGCAGCTTATTTCGCAGTATTGTGACTTTAGTTTTTGTAAAAAAAATGTTATTTGGTTCCTTTGTTCGAGTTGCAAAGCTGAAAAAAATAAATAAATAAATAAGTGAGACAAAAGGCACGAGGTGGGAATTGAACCTGTGACCTCCTGCACCTCCCACACGTTCAACATACACAACACCCATGCCAACTGATCCAAGTAGTGTTATGTGTCATTAGTGGAAACTTTAATTCATTTAAGGCATTTTAGCTATTTCCCTTTCAGCTTCATTTTAGCTTTTAACAGTTTTTTTTGGATTAAGTTTATGCATTGTTCATATTTTTCTCCTATTTAGCTTGTCAAAAGGTGCTTTTCATGAATTTTTGGTATTTTTCCATTTAGTTTCACTATTTTTAATAATTACATTTCTAATTTTCAGTTTTTAATTAATAATAAATAAATAAAAAGTCAAAAAAATATTCCGTTTTTTTTAAATCATTTTTAGTCATTTAGAATGTAGGAAAATTAGTTTTGTACCCGTAGACTTAAATTGCATATTTTTCATGTACGTTTTTAAATATAGAATTAAAATGACTTCAAAGTCTTGATTAGATTAAATTTCCTTAGTGTAATCAATCATAACCTTTTCCTGTTCAATATTCACCCGATCACAGATTCGTTGTATTACAGTTTTCACACCTCGTTGGGACTTAACGACCCGGGGATCCACTATACTCCTCTGGACTTTATTGCATTTTGTTCTGAGCTGTTTGAATTTTATGGTTGACCATTCACAAGTGGTTGACTAATAAAAGATAGACCGTTCGGAGCGAATCAAATTTTGGCGCCGCTGCCGGGGAGGTGTGCTGCGTACTACGAATTTGAAGCATCAGTGTTGTTGGATATACATCCATTGTATATTTATCATCCTTGTTCATATTTTCTTATTATTATTATATAAAAACAAAACGGTTCCCGAAAACATTTTAAAATTAGTTTTCAACGAACACAAAAACCCAAAAAGATTTTCTTTCTTATATTTCGAATATGTTTTTCAAAAATACCAAAAATATTCCTCTTTACCCTCTTACCTTTTTGATTCTTCATTTCTTACCCTCTGGAACCCTTTGATTCTTTCTATGTCTTATCCTCACCTTCTTGGTTGTCAATGGTGTGGTGACCCTCATAATGATGATAATTGTCTCAGTTTTAGCATGGTAGAATCAGGAGATGGGTCTGTCTATAACCAAGCTCCCTATCCTTACCATGACACATCTGATTCATTCTACCAGCCACCACATGATGAGATATTGACATATCTGTGTGATTTTTGTGGAGGTCCTCACCAAGGATTTGAGTGTCGCACTGTAGACACGTTTTTCTATGAACAAATCTCTGATAACACTCTGAACTTTGGAAATGATCAATATCCATATTATTCACCAAATCAGTCACAACAATCATTTTGTTGTGAGAACTGTGGAGGTCCCCATTTCACTCGATTGTCAAACAGGGAATCCATTTCCTTGTAACAATTACGACTATCCATATCACGACCAACCTCCACAGTGCCAAATGACTCAAACTCCTCAAGAAACCCAACAAGACACTTATCTAGAGCTTCTGGAGTTAGTGAAAAGAACTGAGGAATTGAGTAAAACAGCATTTCGAAATGCTCCCAGTTTTTCTTGTGTATATTGTGGGGTCCTCATGATGATTATCAATGTCAACCTTCCGGTTTTGACAAATCTCCACTCCCACAATGTCCCGTCATTCAAAATTCACATGAGAAATCCATGGAAGAATTGCTAGCTGAAGAGCAGGCTGCTAAAATAAATTCCCAAATTGCGTTTGAAAAATCTATTAGGGAATCAATTGCAAAAGAAAAAGCAGCCAGATCTAGCTCTCAATTTCGTTTTATTCCTGATGATAGTGATGATGAGGATACACTTGATATCCTTCAATTCTATAAAGATTCATCAAGTTCATCAGTTGATATCCTAGCAGTTGAGATTCATTCTCAAACAACTACTATCACACCCGAAGCTCCCACTCACTCTCTAAACATGGGGGATGAGCATCTTGACACTGTTCCTGAAAAGGAATCGGACGAATTCATAAAGTCTAGTGTTGAGAACCTTGTCCCAATCCCGAGAGAGTCACAGGGAACTTCTGAGCATATGTGTGATTCTCTTCCCCCTCTTGAGTATTCTCTAGATCATTTTGAAACTTTCTCCAATTTTAGCGACGATTGTGCTTCTTATGGAAACATCAAGTATGTTGAGGCATCACTCCCACATCGATCCTCTTCTTGAGGAGTTCACCGATGAACTCGCTCACATCAATCCACTTTCATCGGAAAGTGACGATGGTCTCTTTGATTTCGAAGCCGACCTAGGAGAGATTGAAAGTCTCCTTTCTAATGATCGTTCACTCACTTCTTATCCCAACAGTCCAATAGAGAATGTTGATCACTCTGTTCCTGAAGCGTTCAAAACAACTCTCACTAATCCTCTATTTGAATTCGACTCTGAATTCACTTTAATTTCTGAGAATCCACTCTTTGATACTCAGATTGAGGATAGTGATGAGTCTACAGTGGAACAAGAATTCACAGATTTACATCTCGTGAATGATTCTCTTCACGAGGAGTTCGCCGGTGAACTCACTCATATCATATCTCCGCCGGAGTATGATAACTTCCACTTTGATCTAGACACACCCGGGATATGTCTAGACCAATTGAGCTTAAATGATGAGATTCATGCTATTATGAATTCTCCTGTGGGTGATGATGAGTTAGTCATGATGTTTATCATGACTTTCTTTCTCTTCTTCACCTATCCCGTGGCTTCTCCTGTTCTTCACTCCTTCGGGAATGAAGACACTATCTTTGACCCCGGCATTTTCATTTACCATTTGTGAGCCGGGTCTCTCTATATCTCATCGGTGTGGAACTTTCGCGTGCTTCAAATGTTTATACAAACATTTTTAATGAAAGTCCGATGGAGATTGTCTCTTCCACTTACTTCCCCATGAACAAATTAATTCGGCGTCGAGTCAAGCTAGCGACTCGGTAATCAAAAACAGTAGTTAAACATGGGTTTTCACCCGTGTGTACCACCCTAGTGTGGGGGAGTTGCCCCCCGCTGTTGTATATAAGTTTTCTAACATCAAAAAAAAAAAAAAAAAAAATCACAAATAATGGCCGTAATATTTCCCTTTTACGTTCTAAGTTTCGGCATAACAGCCGGTACTTTGAATATTGAGGGCAATATTCATTTCTAGTGTGGGGGGAATTCTCACGAATTTTATCATGTAATTATACCACCCAATTCCCCCATTTTTGGCCAAATTTTTTTTTGGAGTAAGTGTTTTGCACTTACTCAGCTTACGGTTATCAGTCCGCCATGTCTAATAAACAAAAGGATTGGCTAATCCAGGAGCAAACGGCTCTTGGTAAAGATATCTCAAATCCGTTTATGGCTGACAATTTTCCCAAAATTGTATGGTGTTCAGCTCACCATATCTTTAATTAGTGAAAAGTTGGCTAGCCCGCAAGTTTATGGCTTGTGGTAAAGGCAGTTGGAAAACCATAATTGGTAATCGACTCACCAAAGATATTTTATGTAAGAGTTGGCTAGTCCAGAAGCAAACGGCTTCTGGTAAAGACAAATCAAATCCGTTGGAAGCTGGTGGTTTGCTCAAAATCATATGGTTATCAGTGTACCATAGTTCTTACTTGAACTGAAACATTTGGCTACTCCAGAAGTAATGGCTTTTGGTAAAGAGAATTAAATCCATTAAATTTTCATAAAAGATTGCTAGAGACTAGCAATGTTTTAGTGTGGGGGATTGATGAGTGTGTAAATACTCATCATTTTTGGTCAAATCTGAACTGCAAAACATTTAAAAACACTCAGAAATGCATCAAAATACTGAAAATATCTCAAAATTGCGTTTTATATGTTTTAAATGCAAAATGAGTAAAAACAGCTAAAAACGAACAAAGTTTGCATAACTAGCAGTTTCAGTCCCCCAACTTTCAAAAATGGCAAAACAAGTCCCCGGGATTTTCAAAAATGGAAAATATTATTTATGGTCCTTGGTTAATAAAGCTTGTCAAATATAGTCCTTATGATTAATTTTGGAAAACTACAGTTTTGGTCACTCAAGTTTTGCCAAATTACAAGAATGGTCCTTGTGCATTAATTCCAAATCCAAAACCGGACCACAAATAAGAAAAACATAAACCTTCACATTGACAAACCCATTTAACCCCATCCACCACTACCCTTTTTCCTCCTCTTTTCTTCTTTCTCTAAAACACTCAACCCTCATCCCATCCTTTACCCAGTCCATCCCATACCCACTCAACCCCCTAACACTCTCCACCTTGGAAGCTGTAAAAAGAGATGTCAACATGTGACAGCCAGCTTCACAATCCAAAGTGCAAAAGAGAAACTGACGGCTATGATTAACTCCATATGGTACCTAATTCTTGGATGGCTTGGATTGAATCAAAGAAAGCACAAGTTGGCACTTTGACTGTCTTATCTCAGTGAACAAGCACAAGCACAAAGACAGAAGCCAGAAGACTTTTTCATTTTGGTATAAATAGGCATTTTAGGATTAGTGTACAATTTGTCTAGAATTCTTATTTCTAGTCCCATTATATTTTCCTTGTCATTTTAATCTTAATGTAATTTTAATTTTAGTTTACTTTAATGCAACTTCAGTTTCTTTTCAGTCACATGTTCTGCAATTTATTTAGTCTCAAAAGATTTGCTTGAGTTTAGATGTTAGAAGTACTTTCTAAAGTGTGTTTTAAGCTCATATGAGTTTTAGTTCAAGTGCGCAAAAAAAAAAAAAAAAAAAAAGGTTTTTACAAGTTCATAGCTTTAGTTTTTTTTAAAAAAACCAAATCCCCATGAAGTAGTGTTTGGGTTAGTAGAATTTTTGGATCAAAATTGTGTTTTTGACCCACTTTTGAAGTCGAAAAGGTGTAATGCAAGTGTCAAAATCAAATGATTTGAAGTTGATGTTGTTTCATTTGGTACAAAAATCAGTTGTTTAGTTTTTCTTTTACAATCTGCCTTCCTGTCACAGAAACAGCCCTTTGGCTTTTCTCACCACTGCAGCCAACAGCAGGCTGCATCAACAGGTTCTTTTCAATTTTATTTTAGCTTTTTAATGATTAATTATTGCTTATTAAGTTCCCTTAGATGATCATAGATTAGTTCTCATAGGATTTAGTTTTTACAAGCTTCCTTGATAAACCTTTAATCATATGAATGTTCATTTTTTTTTGCCTGTTGTTGTAGTCATCATTTACACATCTTATATTCAAGTTTTTTGTAAGTGAAGTCTTGTAAATTTTTTTATCTTGGTCCCTCATTTCAATCCCAATTGTGCTTTAGGTATTTTAAACATGTTCTCACTAGTTTAGCTTGTTTAAATGTTTTATTTGTAGCTTTTTGGTTGCCTTTTTCCCTTGTCCCAAACAAGCCCTTAGCACTCTTAGCATATTTTTTTTGTTTCGTTTCCTACAAAGCTGATTAGCAGCTTATTTCAAGTATTGTGACTTTAGTTTTTGTAAAAAAAATGTTATTTGGTTCCTTTGTTCGAGTTGCAAAGCTGAAAAAAATAAATAAATAAATAAGTGAGACAAAAGGCACGAGGTGGGAATTGAACCTGTGACCTCCTGCACCTCCCACACGTTCAACATACACAACACCCATGCCAACTGATCCAAGTAGTGTTATGTGTCATTAGTGGAAACTTTAATTCATTTAAGGCATTTTAGCTATTTCCCTTTCAGCTTCATTTTAGCTTTTAACAGTTTTTTTTGGATTAAGTTTATGCATTGTTCTTATTTTTCTCCTATTTAGCTTGTCAAAAGGTGCTTTTCATGAATTTTTGGTATTTTTCCATTTAGTTTCACTATTTTTAATAATTACATTTCTAATTTTCAGTTTTTAATTAATAATAAATAAATAAAAAGTCAAAAAAATATTCCTTTTTTTTTAAATCATTTTTAGTCATTTAGAATGTAGGAAAATTAGTTTTGTACCCGTAGACTTAAATTGCATATTTTTCATGTACGTTTTTAAATATAGAATTAAAATGACTTCAAAGTCTTGATTAGATTTAATTTCCTTAGTGTAATCAATCATAACCTTTTCCTGTTCAATATTCACCCGATCACAGATTCGTTGTATTACAGTTTTCACACCTCGTTGGGACTTAACGACCCGGGGATCCACTATACTCCTCTGGACTTTATTGCATTTTGTTCTGAGCTGTTTGAATTTTATGGTTGACTATTCACAAGTGGTTGACTAATAAAAGATAGACCGTTCGGAGCGAATCAGTCATTTAAGCCCTTAATAGGTCTTTTGGAACCAAATTGCTGGAATCGAGCACTTTTGGACGAAAAGGAGCGACAACATGAAGAAAACGACATAGTCAAGAAACAAGGATAATTTCAGCACCTGACGATGTCCCAACCCACAGGGCGACGCCGTCGCTAAGGAGGTTTTCTAATAGAATTTCAAGCCACGGCTCAGTCCTGATTTTGATTTTACAACCTGACAGCGTCACGCTTTATTTCTGGAGGGCGTCGTCCTTTATTTTACACCAGATGACCAAGATCCATTCCAAGAAGACATCCTTATTAAAGCCCGAAGGCATCACACATCTCAACTGATGCCGTCCCAATGATGACTTGTCCATAACAAAACCCTAATGACGGCCACCAGACGGCATCACCATCAAAAGGCGACACCGTCACATGTGTAAATGTATATATAAACTTCAAATTTTTTGTATTTTAGAGAGTAGTATTTTGGAGAGCAAACCCTAGTTCGTTCATAGTTCGACTTGGGCAGTATTTAGGGTTCCAAACTGTTACTATACACTCAAAGATAAGTTTGTTAATCCAATCTATCACCATGTTTATCTTATGTTCAGTTGTTTGTTTGTGTTCATGCTTATCTTTCATGTGTAGCTAAATTATTATTGTGTTTCCTTAGATCTATGAAACCTAGTTGTTGATTATTGTTAGGTTGTCTCGTGTTTTAATTGGTAGACGCAAGAGTAAGGAAAACTGGCTTTTTCTTTAATTGTTGCGAGCTTGAACGTCCTAAATAGTAAAAATCTTAAGAGTACACTTGAGCCATCATTGTGTTTATAGCGTAAGTTGTAGCTTTAGGATAATAGAGTATTCGGGGGAGATACTACGGTACTTGGCGATCCCGGATAGTCTAGAGGAGAGTTAAAATTCATAGAACTAGGGAATTAGGCACCCCCTATGACCAACATGGAATACAACGCACCAATTGGAATGAGGATGTGACAATTCAACCGACCAATAAGAGATGACTAAGGAGTAAGAAAATCTTAGTAAACACCCTCAACTTTTATCCTTTTCATAAGAACACAACCACTCAATCCATAACTTTTATCCTTTTTATTAGTTTAATTAGTTTTTATATTAATTTGTTAAGTAGTTAAAATTGGTAGAAGTACCACCCGCCACCCCTAAACCCCGAGACTTTTACTTGTTTTCCTAAAAAATATAAAAAGCTAAAAATAATCACCCTCAACCTCACCTTCTCATCATACATCTCTACTAGCATCTCTATTCCCCTAGAAAATGATCAACCCCTGGGCTTACCCATACTATACTGCAACGATTAGGTACACTGTCTAGTGGGTTGTAAAGCTTGCCCCTAGAAAAGGAAGTATTTCAACCCCGAACCCACGCATCAAGTTTTTGACGCCGCTGCAGGGGAATACAATAGCTAGTTAATTTTCTATCTCGATTAGGTTTACTCGCTTGATTCCTATCAAGTGAGATTTTTTTTAGCTCTCTTGTAGTCTATCACCCTTCTTTGTGTTATTGTTAGTAACCTTGTCACTTTTCGTCATGGAAGGTGATAATCCATCCAAAAACGATCCACCAAACCATCCATTACAGCCACCAAATCTACCATCACTAGACCTGCGAAGAGGCCGTACTCTTGGTGAATACTCTAGACCGGGCCCTCAAAGATATAGTAACACCATTGAGCTTCCCCGTTTAGCTCAAACTACGGCCCTGTGATCCGACACCATCCGGTTGGTGCAAAACGGATGCGTATTCCATGGACTTCGTTCCGAAGATCCTAATCAACATCTTAAGGATTTCCTAAAACTCATTGACTCCATTGACCTTGATGCTACCACTCGGGAGACCACGCGATTGCGTCTCTTCCAATTCTCTCTACGGAACCAAGCTAGTAATTGGCTTGAGCGACTTCCCGCAGGATCCATCTCAAGTTGGGATGATCTCACCACCCGTTTCCTTGACCAATTTTTCCCACCGGAGAGAACCACCAAGCTTAGGAATGACATCTTGATGTTCCAACAACGTCAAGGTGAAACCATTTATGAGGAGTGGACTCGATTCAAGGACTTACTCCATAAAGTCCCTCACCATGGCATTGATCTTTGGCTCCAAGTCCACATTTTATATGATAATGCAATCTCTCCACTAGGCAAACCATTTGACCAAGCGACCGGTGGTAAGCTTAGTGAATTAACCGCAAAATAATTATAGGGCACTATAGAGGACCTTGCCCTCTATGACAACGAATGTTAGAATGACCCCCGTGAGTTGCCTAAAACCGTTAAGGCAATATCCTTGCCTTCAATCGACTCACAACCTTCCAATCGTAGGATGTTAGAACTTGAAGATCAAGTCAAATTCCTAATGGGTTCCTACGAAGCTCCTAGACCTTCACGCCAAGTGAACAAATTATCTTCCTTGTGTGAGTTATGTAGTGGTCTTCATGACACTTATAAATGCACGAGACTCCCAGAACAAGCTTCCGTGGACTACGCATCTACGCGCACCAACAGAGCGGGAGGAAGATTCCCTATGACCCCAGACCTAGGACTTTCAGTGAACCCGAGAGGTATGGAAGGGCAAACCCGACTACAATTGGATTTAAACCAATGAATTCACTTCTAACGACTCCCCATGGTCCCAACAATACAATTCAAGCCCTCATGGTCCTAGTCAACGTAACTTGGAAGGGATGATGCGAAACTTCGCAACATCTAGAGAAGCCCAAATAGCTAAGCTTTCGGATCACTTTAATAAAAAACAGGCCAAGATGGATAGGAAGATAGATAATCTCTTGAAAGCCATTAACAATCATGTTGATAAGATGGCAACTGAGAAAGTTAATGCCATCTTGACCTACTCTTTCGAGAAAGCTCCCATTGTAGAGATTAATGATCCAAGCAAGTTCTTTTCTCACTAGCAATTAGGCAATGAAAATAGGAACCCATCTTCATCAAAACACGTTCACTTTGTCAATACCATCACTCTAGTGAGACCAAATAAGAATATTGATGAAGCAAACCATGAGACGGTGCTTGAGGTTCGTGAGACTCCTAAGGATGAAACAAATAAAGAAGTAGACGAAGTAGGTGACGAATGCTTCAACAAGTTTCCAACGGAAGAGGAACTTGCATACTACCCACATCTAGTACACGACCTCCGTTCCTTTTATGCTATGAGACCCCCACACATCACTATTGGAAATCCTAGGAATCTCAATATACCATGTTGCATAGGACATCTCTTCATAGCAAAAGCCTATATCGATTGCAAGTCCCTAAGAAACATCATGACTAGCACATACTATAATTGGGTGATGAAAAAACCTATCCCAAGTAGGCAAGATCCTGATAATCTTAGTATAAGATGCAATTTCCTCGGTAGAGTTAAGAGATTGCCTATTTATGTAGGAAGCTTCACATACCTAACAGATTTCGTGATTGTGGAGGATATTAGTACGACTATAGATTCTAGCTTTTCCTATGTAGTCCTAGGAAAGCCATTCATAGATAGCTCCGGAATGACTTATGACCCATCATTAGGGATAATTAGATTCAAGGACGAGACCGATGAAATTGCCTACCAAATGCCATTCAAGAATGAGCAATTCTCGTCACTATCCAATAATGAGAAAGAACTTAAGCTATCGGTCTACTTTAAGAATAAGGAGGATAAAAGGAGGGGAGTAGATTCTGTGATGAGTAAGATATTCGGATTCTATAAAGAATGCGTGAAGCTAGGACCGGAATTTAGAACCAAATGAGGGCATGATGATTTTCTAGAGAGATGCACGATCAGACATAGCTATGCTATGGAAAATCCCAATAGAAATCATCACGAGGAAGAATATAATGGTAATGAAGTCACGTAGGGTAGAACTTCGAGTCTAGCTACAAGACTTATAAATAAAGAAAAACGCTTCTTCGGAGGCAACCTATGTTTATTTGTTTGCTTGTTTGTTTTTTTATTTTTATTTTTATGTGTGTTTATATATCTTTTTCATTGTTGCTTAATTCTCATGTTAATATTAATTTCTGAAAATGCTTTATTTTGTTTTTAACTTTGTCTTAAGTGCATATAAAGGTATTATACAAAAGATAAGTGTAGGGAAGATCACATATGTTTTTAAAACTTGTATGAACAAGAGATTAGTAATAATTGAAATAGTGTAGGGAAGATCACATATGTTTTTAGAACTTGTATGAACATGAGATTAGTAATAATTGAAATTATATATATATATATATATATATATATATATATATATGTATGTATGTATGTATGTATATATATATGTATATCGATATACGTATATATGTATATAGATATATATATATGTATATACTATATATATATATATATATATATATATATATATATATATATATATATATATATATATATATATATATATATATATATATATATATATATATATACATACATATATATATATATATATATATATATATATATATATACATATATATATATATATATATATATATATATATATATATATATATATATATATATATATATATATATATATATATATATATATATATATATATATATATATATATACATATATATATATATATATATATATATATATATATATATATATATATATATGTACATATATATGTACATATATACATATATAAGTGTATATATATACATACATACATATATATGTACATATATATGAATATATGTATATATATATATATATATATATATATATATATATATATATATATATATATATATATATATATATATATATATATATATATATGTGTGTGTGTGTGTGTTTGTTAGAGTCAAATGTTTGTATCGAGTTATAATGGATGTTTTGCAGGAATTTTTCCAGGTCTCTAAAGAAGTAAGTTTTTCTAGAATTTTTTCGGAAAACGCATCAGACTATTTCTGTCAGAACAACCTGACGGCGTCGGGACTAAAGCCTGACGGCGTCAGGCAATATATAAACAGATTCAAAGTTTTTTTTTCTGTCTAAATTTAATTTTTGGAAACTTCTAAGTCTTAATTTTCCAGAAATCTGCAAGCATCCATTCCACAAGCATTATATCTTACTTGCTTTCTAGTGTAGTTTTCTTTTTATATATAGTTTATACCGCCAATTTTACGTGAGGTTTCGTTTCGTTTTCTTATAAGTGTGCATGTTATATTAGACAAGAAGATGAAGTACATGATGGAAGCACATGATGGAAGCAACACTCATTACTTGCTCATTCTTCTTGGAGGAGGATTTAACCGCAACTTTATACATATCCTACCAAGCTAATCAGGGGAGTACTAGTTTCTTTCTCTTTGATTTACCTTCCTTTATCATAACTTTGATACTTTCGAAGAACATTGGGGACAATGTTCAGTTTAGGTGTAGGGAGGGAGAATAAAACGGGACCTTAGAAACTATTCACGCACTTGATTTTTGCCTTGTCCTTAGTAAATTGTGTAATAAACTATGAAAAATATTTTTTAGGGTCATTTTAGCACCAAATTAAAATTTTTTTTATGGCATTTACGAGTAAAACTTTAGTCTTAATAAAGCGTCTCATAGATAAGAATTATATGACTAGCACAAAAACCATACACCACTCAAATTCCACCCCAAAAATGTGAGGTTCGCCCCTAGATCTTTAGGAATAAAAGAATTCATCTTTAATGCTTATTGAGTGTACCAGTAGTATGATAGATTCTAGAACTTGTTTTGTGATGCATTCCGAGATCGCTAGTGAGACTACATTCGTGTAGTTAGGATTAACTAAATGATAAGAGGCATTAGGATAAACCTTGTTTTAAACCTGTAATTTAATTACATCATCCACATTGGTTGAGTAATTTCCCCCATACCTTTGCGATGTACTCATCTTTAGTAAACAATATCCTTAGTTAACCCCTCAGAGCCTATCTTTTCGCAGTTCTCGTGATGTTGCGGTTTTCGAAATATTAATGAAGAGCATTATTTACAATCCACCCCCAAATGTTACACCAAAATCGCCTTAGCCCACCTTGCATGCACTCATCTTTAGTGCATTATTGTAATCATTGTTTAAACCCTTAGTTCAGTTATCTAGTTGCTTGCACGGTTGCTAAGTCGAATCATATCTTTTGTATACAGTTTTGAAAAGATTGGGACTCATGGATTAAAGTAATATTTTATGGAGTAACGGGAAAGAACGATAAATTCAAATTCCATTTGTCTACGTAATTAAGTACTCCAAGTATTTTGATCTTTCCAATTCGGGTCAATTAGTGTAAGTGAAATAAAAACTCAAATGTAGGGATGCTCTTATAAATCCTTTTATTTTGATGTTATCTTAGAGGATGGTAGAGTAAAAAGGTATGAAAAAAAATCGAAAAAAAGATAAAATGAAAAGTAAAAAAAAAAAAGAATTGAGAAAAACATACGGGCTACCATCCCACATCTATCTTTATGTTTTATGTTTTTAAGTTTATGTCTATGTTTTGTTTCAAGTTGTTATTTAGTGTTAGTGAGTCGAGTCTTGGCTTAGCAACGTCGCGTCTTACATGCTTGTAACATAAGATTTTTGACTTGGAAACACTAAATATTCCCTTATCCAACAAAACCCTTTACTTCCCTACCCTAAGCCTAACATTATAACCCATTGTAAAGACCTCTTAGGTAATTATTCCAAGGTGCTTCCACCAAAGCGGTAGAGGTTTGATCTATTCTCAAGCCTATGGTAATGTATGTACTATTCCAGGTAGTGAGCGTTTATCTACCATTTCCTTACATGTTATATTTCATATAAACCCGAGAGATGAGAGAATCCAAACACCAATTGTGAAGTGCTAGTGTATAATTTTTGTGCTTGTTATAACTATTGTGGTGCTTTTACTTATTGTAAACTATTTTAAACCAATGCTAAATGACCCCTAACTTATAAATTGATTGGCCAAAAGCACATTTTCTTGAGGACAAGTAAATTCCAAGTGTAGGGATATTTGATAAGAATTTAAAACATACGTTATTAAAGGGTCATTTAAGCCCTAAATCAACACATTTTATATCCGTTACTGCTTAAAATCGTTCCTTTTCACATTATAGGTCTTTTGGAAGTAAATTGCTGGAATCAAGCACTTTTAGACGAAAAGGATCGAAAACATGAAGAAAACGACAAAGTCAAGAAACAAGGCTGATTTATGCACCTAACGGCGTCCCAACCCATAGGGTGACGCCGTCTCTAAGGAGGTTTTCTAATAGAATTTCAAGCGATGGCTCAAGCCTGATTTTGGTTTTACAACATGACGGCGTCACACTTTATTTCTGGAGAGCGTTGCCCTTTATTTTACACAGACGACCAAGATCCATTCCAAGACGACGTCCTTATTGAAGCCCGACGGCGTCACACATCTCAACTGACGCCGTCCCAACGATGAATTGTCCATAACGAAACCCCAATGAAGGCGACCAGATGGCGTCACTATCAAAAGGCGACGCAGTCGTGTAAATCTATATATATACTTCGTATTTTATGTATTTTAGAGAGTAATATTTTGGAGTGAAAACCATAGTTCGTTTATAGTCCTACTTGGTCAGTATTTTAGGGTTCCAAACCTTTCTATACACACAAAGATAGGTTTGTTAATCCAATCTATCACCATGTTTATCCTATGTTCAATTGTTTGTTTGTGTTCATGCTTATCTATCATGTGTAGCTAAATTATTATTGTGTTTGCTTAGATCTATGAAACTTAGTTGTTGATTATTGTTAGGTCATCTCTTGTTTTAATTGGTAGACGCTAGAGTAAGTAAAACTGGCTTCTTCTTTAATTATTGCGAGCTTGAACGTCCTAAATAGTAAAAAGCTTGAGAGTGCACTTGAGCCATCGTTGTGTTTATTGCGTGAGTTGTAGCTTTAGGATAATAGAGTATTCGGGGGAGATACTACAGTACTTAGCAATCCCGGATAGTGTAGAGGAGAGTTACAATTCATAGAACTAGGGAATTAGGCACCCCCTATGACTAACATGGAATACAATACACCAATTAAAATGAGGATGTGACAATTCAACCGACCAATAAGAGATAACTAGGGAGTAAGAAAATCTAAATAAACATGCTTTTAATTATCATAAGAACACAACCACTCAATCCATAGCTTTTATCCTTTTCATTAGTTTAATTAGTTTTTAATTTAATTTGTTAAGTAGCTAAAATTAGTAGAAGTACCACCCCCCACTCCTAAACCCCGTGATCTTTACTTGTTTTCCTAAAAAAATATAAAAAGCTAAAAAGAAACACCCTCAACCTCACCTTCTCGTCATATATCTCTATTAGCATCTCTATTCCCTTAGAGAACGATCAACCCCATGGGCTTACACATACTACACTACAACGATTAGGTACACTGCCTAGTGGGTTGTAAAACTTGCTCGTAGAAAAGGAAGTCTTTCGACCCCGAACCCACGCATCAATATGTATATATATATGACTTTCTTTTCAGAACTCGTATAGGTGCGAGAATTGACAGAACTTATCTAAAACCATTAAAATAATTGATCAATTTCTATAAAATACAACCACATTAATGTAAACAAATGAAAATATGATATCAAATTTCTTAAAACAAAAAGGGTGACAAAGTAATTTCATTTTATTCCCAAGCCGGCTGTTCCATACTTATTTTCTTTTGCAATACATACGAGATTTCGATTGGGCTTTCGAATAATTAGTCTTCATCTTTGATATCACATAATTTTTTTTACTAATGTACCCCTTTTAGTTTAATAAAAACCATTGATATTAGAAAATTTTGATTGATTTAGAGGAGTTCTGTCAGTTCTCGCATTTTTATTAGTTCTGAAAAAAAAGTTCCATATATATATATGTATATATATATATATATATATATATGTATATATATATATATATATATAAGATCGATCCGGTATGGATTGGATTTTAAGTACTGATGTGCGGATAGTATCACAACAATTTTTTTTTTAAATATGAAAAAATTAAAAAAAGGAAGAGGAAAATAAAATTTTAAGAATAGCTGAAAAAACTTCAAAAAAAAATTGTTTTCGTGGTTAAAGGTATTGTGATATTAGCGTCTGATTTTGACTTTTTTTTTTTATAAAACTCAAGATCAGATCTTGATATCACATAAAAAGAATTTAATATCACAATAACTTTTTTGATATCACAGAAAAATTCTTTTTTAAAAAAAATAAAATTGTTAATATCATCGTAAATATCATGGGTTTTTAATATTATAGTTCATTTTTACATATAAAAAAACTTAATATTAAATTTGGTTTTATAATATCACAATAACTATCATGGGTTTTTAATATCACGGTTCATTTTTACATGTAAAAAAACTTAATATCACGGTTGGTTTTATAATATCACCGTTTCATAATATCGTTAATATCAAGGTAGGTCTTATAATAAAAAAATGCCCACAAAAATTTGAAAAATTAAAAAAATGAAAGAAGACAATAATAATAAGGATCGCTCAAATAGAAAAAAAAAATTAAAAATTATTTTCATGGTAAATTGGTACCGTAAACTTTGCGTGTATATACGTAGATATAGATTTTGTCTAAGGGAGGATGTTCTGGTCAAAGAGATGGACGACACAAATCAATCCGCACGTCCCTACTTAAAAATACTATCTGCACTGCATAGGGGTGTAAACGAGCCGAGCCGCTCGTGAAAAGCTCGGGATCGGATTGTTAGGAATTAGAAATTCCAGGTATTAAAGAGTCAGTCACCTCAAGTATATGTAATCGTTAGAAAGCTCGTAGTCATAGTAATATTAAGTTAAGTAGTATTTAGTTAAGTAACACCGTGGAGGACGGACGGGTCTTTACCCACTGTATGCCTGATCCACAGCCCGATGTGTGGCGTTTTATGTAAGACTATAAATACTCTCTACCTCCCAAGGTAGAGAGTTGGAGCTCATAATAATATCTTTCACTTTCTCTCACTAAGTTCCCTAAACCTCTAACTTTCTCTCTCTAGAATTCCATCTATATGATACCTTGTGTTAATGTTATGATGTGTATGTGAAAAGTTATATCTTACAATTGGTATCAAGAGCCATGGTTAGATCATATCTTACACATCTTTGGATTTCTAGTGGTTTTTAGGTGGTTTTTGAGTTTGAAAAAGTTTAGTGGTTTTTGCATCATTTGATTGATTTCTAGTGTTAAAGCTTCGATTTTGGTTGTACTTTTATGTTTAGAATCATCAAAAGTGTTTAGGTTTTCATTTGGTAAGCTTGAATCATCTTGGTTGGGTTGTTTTTGGATTGAAAAGTGAGGTTTATATGGTTTTTTCAAGCTAGCGACTTAGCTCACGGAATATTTTCTTGGTAGCGACTTGCTTCACATTTTTGTGGTAGCGAGTTAGACCTAGCGAGTTAAAGTACAAGTAGTGGATTCTCCACTACGGGTAGCGACTTGTGGTAGCGACTTGGTCAGTAGAGAGTTGCTCTTTAGCGACTTGTGTCTCTAGCGACTTGTGTAGCGAATTGCTGCCAAAATTTAATTAGCGACTTGGTCTCAGAGCGAGTTACTACTTAGCGACTTGCTTTTCTGTTAGCGACTTGGGACTCTAGCGACTTAGGGGTGTAGCGAATTAAGGGTTAGCGACTTAGTGCATTAATTTCTAGCGACTTAGTGCATTAATTTCTAGCGACTTAGTGCATTATCTTCTAGCGATTTAGTATTTTATCATCTAGAGTTTTGAGTGATTGCTTACGGTTTTCTCTTGATTCAGTAAAATCCCGTGAAAGAATCCATTTCCCGGTTTAATCATAGAGCTATAAAATCCCGTATAATCTGTTAACATGTCTACCAACGTTCCCACTGTTATCTCCACTGTTGGCGAAGATGTTCAAGCAAATGGCTCAGATACTCGCCCACCCATGCTTGACGAACTGACTACGACTCTTGGGCTCAACGAATTAGACTGTATTGCCTTGGAAAGGAAAATGGTGTCAACATTCTCAAATCCATTGATGAAGGACCATATCGAGTTGAGACGACTAGAGACATACTTGATACTAATGCAGATGGTACTCCTGTTTACGGAATAGACAGACCTAAGATGTATGATGAGCTTGATGATAAGGATAAAAAGAGATTTGATGCAGATATCATGGCTTCAAACATTGTTCTTCAAGGTCTTCCTAAAGACATCTACAAGCTGATCAATCATAACACAGATGCTAAGGCGGTTTGGGACAATGTTAAGATGCTTCTCTCCGGTTCTGAATTAACTATGGAAGACAGAGAATCCCAACTCTATGACGAATTTGAGCATTTCAAGATGAAACCGGATGAGAGTGTCTATGAGTACTATGTGAGATTTCATAAGTTAGTTAATGACATGAGGAACATCCGAATGACTATGCCTAACATTCAGTTGAACTCAAAATTTGTGAACAACATGAATCCCGAATGGCACAAGTTTGTTACCGCTGTGAAGCTCACTAAAGGATTGAAGAATACAAACTATGAGCAACTCTATGCCTTCCTCCTTCCGAATGAGAGACATGCTATGTTTGAAAAATTAATTCTCAATCAGTTCAAAACCAACCAGGGAGAGACAAGCTCGTCTAATGACTCTACAGCTTTCTACTCAAACATCCGAATCACAACCAAAGCATCACAAGTCATACCCTTGGGTAATGGTAATCACAAACTCATTCCTGATCCTATGTACAAACAAGCTGATGCTGATACTCACGTGGGTAGCTCCATTAATCAACTAGCTCTTCTCATCAGTCAAAACATGAATACTCTCCCACCAACCAACAACAACCTCGAATCTGCATCTAACCCACACAATCAAGCCACTATTAAAGATGGAAGGATCGTGGTGCAACCAGTTCAGGACAGACAGTATGATCAGGACGAGGTGGAGTGGGAGAGGTTATGTTGGAAACCCGAATCGAGGAAGGAATGGTAACCAAGGTCAAACTAAGCTCATCAAATGTTATAACTGTGGTGGAGAGGGACACATTGCAAGGAACTGTACATCTCCAAAGCGCCCACAGAATGCTGATTACTTCAGAGAGAAGATGCTATTGGCTCAAGCTCAGGACAATGGTGCTACTCTGAATGAAGAGGAATTGCTGTTTCTAGCTGAGGGCAATGCCAAGACCTATGATTCAGATGTGGATGAGCGCCTATTCAGAGATAGGTCACAATCATCGAATGCCTTTCAAGTCGCTGACGTGATGCATACGACTCGATGTGGATGATGGACCTACCGCACACACAATTTTTATGGCTAGCATTTCTCCAATGGTTTCTCCCAAGGTCTCTTCTTCATCACTAGCAGGGCCATCCCATGACAAGCTCATCTCAGAGGTATTAAAACTATACGATGATGCCGATGTGCACCAGATGCATGACAAAGTACAATCATCTGAAACTATTGAATCAAATATTGAAAATATGGGTAATATCAATATTGTCCCATATGATCAATACGTGAAACAAAGTGAAAGTGAAGTTGTACCAAGTGATGCATCTTCTGCAATCAACAATGACTATGTTTTTGATGAATACACTGCATGTGCCCCTGATGATTCCATTACTTCTGAACTAAATGCCTATAAAGAACGTGTTGCTATTTATGAACGACGTGCTAAGTTTGAGTTGACCACTCGTGAGCAGGAAATGGATAACCAAGTAAGTAAAGTAATTAGAAAAAGTAAGTTTA
Organism: Chrysanthemum makinoi; assembly: GCA_910596185.1. Taxonomy (NCBI): domain Eukaryota; kingdom Viridiplantae; phylum Streptophyta; class Magnoliopsida; order Asterales; family Asteraceae; genus Chrysanthemum; species Chrysanthemum makinoi. Next base: position 28,334,252 of record OU343223.1, read on the forward strand.
GAGAAGAAGTATTGAAACAAGAATTAAATTCCTTGCAAGAAAAACTCTCTAAAACATCTAAACAAAAACATGAACTTCAAGAAAATGTGAAAATGCTTAAGCAAGAATTTAATGCAAAGGAATCAAAACTCTTGAGAGATTTTTCTGATCTGAAAATTTGAAAAACAAACTTGAGAACAAGTTGTACATACAAGGAAACACCATTCAGACTGCTCACATGGTCACTAAACATAGAGTCTTAAGCGATAAGCATAGCATTCCCCTTGTTGAGGAACCTAATCCAGAGGTAATTAAAAGGCTAGAAATGCTCATAAGGTGCTTTATGATGGTAATGAAATTCTTAAGCCTAGGCAGAAACCTAGTTGCGTTGAGTGCATTGAGGAAGATAAGAAATCGATGAAGTCACTAGGGAAAGAATGAACAAAAACTAGATGACCGAAATGCAAAGAGAAAAAGATTACTATCACTCCCCATGACTACAAGAAGGAAAACTGGATTTCCTTGAACATGTTTAAGCCTCAAACATTGCTGACCCCTGAACAAGTGTTCTGGAAAAAGGATATGGACTTGCAAAAGCTGAAAATCTTGTTGAAAAGAATCCCCCTTGTAGGAAATTCCCTAAAGCGACTGTGTATCCTCCAAATACACCAATGCATTTAGTTCCTAGAACTATTGCCACTAAGAGCAAGACCTTAATCAGTCAATATGTTATTCTTCAACTATTTACCGATTTTGAGAAAACTTGTAAGAAAAGGATCACACCCACTGGGATAACTGAAGGGGAAAGGGTTTTGAGCAAATGAAAGAATGTTATTTAACTGAGGTCATGCCTTTCTTTAAACAACTAAAAGATCATTTTGAGAGTCTTAAAAATGGGACAAAATCGAGATATTAAAGAAATGGAAAAGGAATTTGATGCAATGGTAGTTGAAGTTAGTGATTATGAGCGTGCACTAAAATATAATGAGATTGAGAGGAAGAACTTGCATACCTTAAATGAGACTCTTATTACTGAATGTGTTGCTCAAGATATCTTTTTCACTGCTTCAAATTGCTCTATTAATGCTTCCAATTTTCATGAACTATCTGCGGGCCCTAAAAGTCTCCCATGATCGTGTCATTGAGCTTGAAAAAACTAATTCTGAACTAAACGAGAAAATTGAACTGGATGATCACAACAATTTGGTTAAACATTTTTCTAAACTGGAAGTTGAGCATTTTAATTTACAACTAAAATATCAACATCTTAAAGAAAATGTTAAAACTTCAAATGTCAAGACATCGTCAGATGCTCCAGAGTTTGATGCAGATTTTCAAATTAACAAACGTGATGAACAGATTCAAGCTCATTGCAACACGATCAGAAAGTTGAAAGTCCAAATCTCTCAATTAAAGGGTCAAACGAACAATAAGACAGGCTCCCAAATCCCTCCTTCTTTAGATTCTCAGAATTCTCAAACTTTTCATCTTCAAAACTTAGTTGATGCCTTACAAAAGGAAAACGAGAGTTTTCTAGAAGAAAATGAAAAAGTTAAAAGACATTTTAAAGAGTTATATGATTCAATGAAAGTCACCCGTGACCAAAACAACGAAAAAATAACGTCTCTACAAAAGGAAATTGAGAATCTGAGAAGTCAGGAAAATGGGAACTGCCACTTGTTTTCAATAAGAATGTTGTCTCAAAGTCACCCTTAGACTGCAAATACACTGTGACAGTTAAATATATTCCTCCTCATCTTAGGAATAATGAACATGCTTTTCATGAATACTGTGCTCACCTTAGGGATAGTCTAGAATGTCTCCGTGAGATTGTCGAAGAGGATTTCATTAACAAACCTCTTGATAGTGAAATTAGGTTTGCTTGCCTCCAGGCCAAACGATCTCAAGAGTTGCTAGAATGTGTAATTGCCACATGTCCAAAATCCTTAACCTTAGGTGAAAAAGGCAAAGCTGTGATGCCCTGTTCTATGCCTAGTGCCAAGCAGGAAATCCGTTCTATGCCTTGTCTTAAAAAAGGAAACACTAATGTGCCTTCAAGTAGTTCAGATTCCAGATATGTTAGTGCTAAGAAAGTGAACTTTAGTGTGCCTGCAAAAAGCTCAAATCCCAGTCTTAAAGTATACACTAATGTGCCTTCTAGTACTTCAGATCCTTGCACATCAAGTTCAGGAATGCCAAAATTAGATCAACCAACTAATGTTCCCATTCCCTCTACAAGAGTAATCAGTGACTTTAAAGCGAGCAGGTCAAAGTCTCAAGACAATACAAGGAATGATAGGACCTTGCAAGCTAAGAATGTGCACTGGAAGAGAGTAGAAGACCAATCTAGGAACTTTAGGCTTGAGTTGAATAAAACGAATCGTGTTGATTCTAGTATTAGCCTTAGGCGTACTGTAATTAATTCAAATTCTGATACTATCTGCAAACCTTGTAATGCTGCATGCTTGAATTCTGTTGCTAATCATGAATGTGGTGTGAATGCTTTGTCTAATGCTGTCAAATGCCCAGTTAAAATTGCTAATGCTTATAATCGTGCTATTAAGGCAAAAAGGCAAAAACGTAAGACTGTTAGAAAACAGGAAACCCACAGAAGAACTTTTATAAAGATAGGTTATTATTGGATACCTTTTTATCCATAAGAATAATCAGTTTTGTTCTCAAACTGCTAAGATTATGCCCACTAGAAAATGGATGCCTACTGGTAGAACTATTCCTTTAAGAAGTAAACATACTTTGAATAGGGCAAATACAGCACCAGACATTGCATCTATTCCCAATGATTCCATTGCTTCTACTTCTGATATGGATGTTTCTGATTCTGATGTGGGTGTTCCAATTAATGTTACTAACCAAGTGGAACCCATTCTTGCATGGGGATCCCAATTATCCAGTTATCCATTTTTGTCTGCGTTCAACTGCAGATCGTTCAAATCGTTCGTGGTACCGGACTCAGCCGTTCCAAGCATATGATGGAGACCGGTCGCGGCTCATGAACTTCGTGAGCAAGTTCATCGGGACTGTTAGATTTGGTAATGATCATTTCGGTGCTATTATGGGTTATGGAGATTATGTTGTTGGTGATAGTGTCATCTCGAGAGTCTACTATGTTGAAGGGTTGGGTCATAATCTTTTCTCTGTTGGTCAATTCGTGACTCGATCTAGAAGTTGCCTTCAGAAAACATACCTCCTTTGTTAGAGATCTTAATGGTAAGGAACTGTTAAAAGGAACTCGTGGGTCAAACCTTTACACCATCTCTATCGATGACATGATGAGGGCTTCTCCAATCTGCTTGTTATCAAAGGCTTCAAAAACAAAGTCATGGTTATGGCACCGTCGTCTCAATCACTTGAACTTCGGCACCATCAACGATCTTTCCCGAAAGGACCTAGTTGTAGGTTTACCTAGACTAAAGTATGAAAAGGATCATCTTTGTTCAGCATGTCAATTGGGAAAAAGCAAGAAATATGCCCATAAACACAAACCTACTAACTCATCACGAAGTCCTTCATATGATTCATATGGATTTATGTGGACCAATGAGGGTACCGAATATCTTTGGGAAGAAATATGTGTTAGTTGTGGTTGATGATTACTCTAGATTCACCTGGGTCAAGTTCTTAAGGACAAAGGATGAAACTCCCGATATCATCATCAAACTCATCAAACAGCTGCAGGTTCGACTTAACAAAACCGTCGAATTGTCGAACGACAATGGAACCGAGTTTGTCAACAAACAACTTAATGAATTCTATGAAAGCGTTGGAATCAGTCATCAAAGAAGTGTTTCACGAACTCCTCAACAGAACGGTGTAGTTGAAAGACGAAATCGGACTCTGGTTGAAGCCACTAGAACAATGTTGATTTACTCAAAGGTTCCAATGTTTCTCGGGGCTGAGGCAATCGCCACTGCATGCTATACACAAAATCGTTCCCTAATCCACCACGTACATGGAAAAACTCCATATGAACTTGTCCACAACAGAAAACCTAATCTCTCTTTCCTTCGTGTGTTTGGTGCATTGTGCTATCCAACTAATGAGGGTCAAGACTTAGGGAAACTTAGGGCTAAAGCCGACATTGGAGTATTTGTAGGATACGCACCAAACAAAAAGGGATACCGAATCTATAACAAAAGAACCCGAAATATCATGGAAACCATTCACGTTACGTTTGATGAGCTTACCGGTCAAATGGCTCTGGACAATCCATTCGGGACCCGCACTTCAAGATAGTCCCATTGGTTCATCTCTTGTTCCAAACTCTACTCAAGAAACTCCATATGTACCTCCATCTGAAGATGATGTAAAGAAATTGTTTGATCCTATGTTTGATGAACTGTATGATTCAAACACTAATGAGGTAATGATTCCTGCAACAGAGGATGCTCATATTCCTGTGAATGAAGTCAATCCTTCAATCTCAATATCTTTAAGTCAAGAAGCACCTGCTGCTGATCCTTCAGTCTCATCAACAAATCATCATTCTTCAAATGTACATCATGGAAATGTTTCTGGCATCAATGATGAAGTTAATCCCTTTGCTACGCCTGAGGATGCTCCATTTGAAAACATATTTGCTCCGAATCATCATCAGAACCATCTTCTTCAGGAGACATCGACTCAGCTACCTCGGTTCCTCAACAACGCCACATGAACACCTTAGAAAATGGACTCACGATCATCCATTAGACAACATCATTGGAAATCCCTCTCGTCCTGTATCAACCCGGAAACAACTTGCAACCGATGCCTTATGGTGTTTCTTCAACTCCGTACTTTCTAAGATCGAACCAAAAGATGTTAAAACCGCCATGAATGAAGACAGGTGGTTCAATGCCATGCAAGATGAAATTCATGAGTTTGATCGACTTGATGTATGGGAGTTAGTACCTGCCCCAGACTGTGCTATGATTATAGCTCTCAAATGGATCTTCAAAGTAAAACTTGATGAGCATGGTGATGTGTTGAAAAACAAGGCTCGTTTAGTTGCTAAAGGATATCGTCAAGAGGAGGGTATAGACTTTGAAGAATCTTTTGCTCCCGTTGCTCGAATCGAGGCAATCGAATCTTCGGCTAACGCTGCTAGTAAGAACATGGTAGTGTATCGGATGGATGTGAAGACGGCATTTCTCGAACGGAGATCTTAAAGAAGTCGTCTACGTCAGCCAACCTGAAGGATTTGTGAATCAAGAGCATCCTACTCACGTTTATCGTCTGAAGAAGGCTCTCTACGGTTTAAAGCAAGCTCCGAGGGCATGGTATGATACACTTTCAAAGTTTCTTCTATCATCCGGATTCAGTAAAGGAGCAGTTGATCCTACATTGTTCACCAGGAAGTCAGGCAAACATTTAACTCATGTTCAAATTTATGTTGATGATATTATTTTTGCCTCGACCGACCCAATGGAATGTGATCATTTTTCAAATGAAATGAGTTCAAAATTTCAAATGTCAATGATGGGACAAATGTCATTTTTCTTGGGATTATAAATTTCACAAAGTCCCGGAGGCATTTTCATAAATCAATCTAAATATGCAACAGAGATTTTAAAGAAATTTGGATTTGATTCAAGTGACCCTGTTGACACCCCATGATTGATCGAACCAAACTAGATGAGGACCACTCAGGGATCATGATTGACCAAACGAAATATCGTAGTATGATTGGATCCCTGATGTACCTCACAGCTAGTAGACCGGACATCTTGTTCGCTGTTTGCATGTGTGCTAGATACCAGCTAAGCCTACTAAAAACCACCTTGAAGCGGTTAAACGGGTCTTTCGGTATCTCCAAGGAACCATCAATATGGGACTTTGGTACCCGAAGGACACCGGTATGTCACTATCAGCCTATGCAGATGCCTTGATCATGCAGGTTGTCAAGATACACGTCGAAGTACATCTGGAGGTGCTCAGTTTTTGGGTGATAAGCTTGTGAGCTGGTCTTCAAAGAAGCAAATGAGTACTTCTATTTCCTCTACAGAGGCTGAATACATAGCCATGTCATCTTGTTGTGCTCAAATCTTATGGATGAGATCTCAATTATCAGACTATGGCTTTGAATTCAACAAAATCCCTCTGATCTGTGATAATAAAAGTGCTATTGCTCTCTCATGCAACAACGTTCAACACTCAAGAGCAAAGCATATCGACATTCGACATCATTTCATCGGGGAACAAGTGGAAAAAGGTGTGGTGGAACTATATTTTGTGAGGTCTGAATATCGGTTAGCGGACATCTTCACCAAAGCTCTTCCAAGAGAACGTTTTGAGTTTATTCTTCCACGTCTTGGCTTGAAAAGCCTTCAACTAGATACTCTCAAACGTCTTGAGGGAGGAAGACGAGGAGTAAAGGTATATCTTCATCTATCTCATGTAAATACTTATTCGAAAAACTAAATACAAAATTATAAAACCCTATAAAACCAAATAGAAAAATATAAAACTTTCAAAAAAAAAAAAAAAAAAAAAAAAAAATTCAAAAATATTGTCTTTTTGTCATGTTTTTTTCGGTTCGAAAATATCTACGGTCTTTGTGTTGTCATTCAAAGAATGACACGGGACTTTAGATGTTGTTCGAATTCCAAAAAAAAAAAAAATATATATATTTTTGGGAGAAAGAGAAACAATGGTTTATTGTCATTTTCAAGCAATAACCCGGTTTTAAAAGAAAGAACAGAGCCATGTTTTACCATGTTTTCAAATTCCATGCTCCGATTCTATAACATTTATCTGCTGAAAACTAAATGTTTTGAAAAATAACTTCGGTCTCTATTTTTGATAATCATCAGGACTTATCTGTCAAAATCTCTATCGCTCAATCAACAACCTATGTCATTGATTGAGGGGAGAATGATTTCAATTAAATTAAAAGTTATTTGGCATTAAATTGTTTTCAAAAGATGTACATGCATGTTTAACCAATGGAGTTTAAAATCTCAACATCAGATCCTTATCGGTTAAAACGCTTTCATAATCAAGTCACAATTCTCCTTAAAAGCTTTCAAAATCAATTTAAATCTACAGAGATCACAAATCTCAAATGTTTTAATAATTGTGATCGGGGGAGAAGTTGTGATTTAAATAGGATTTAAACCGATAATTCGATAAATGGTTTCTTAAGTGATTAGCATGTTTGCCTCCCCGTAAGTGACAAACGATTTCAAATTTTCCATGCACACATTGAGGGGGAGCATCTATATTAAACCACAATGATTTGAAACGTGATCACTTATCTCAATGTGCAGGTTCCCTCTAGTATGTGTAAAACTCCTTTCAAACCTAGAAGCACATATTGAGGGGGAGCAAATTCATGAAAACCTCATCCTTCCCCAAAATGCTTTATCTACTTGATTTGATCAGGGAAGTGATGTTGATATTTTTAGAAAATGGTAATCAAAGAAGTTAATTCTTCCTCTTGCCTCCGTGTGCAAAACAATTTCAAATACTTGATGCACATGTTGAGGGGAGCTTATTCTAAAATATCAAAACAATTAAGGTACAAAATGCTTTGATAATATATCACAAGTATCTGGATTGATTTTCAAATGGTTTTCAATTGGTTCCTATGGCAGATGAACAATACCAAAAAGACCGACCAACTTTACATTATGTATGGTGATATAAGGACGATAAGGTTAGGTATGTGTTCCCATGATCCGCCAGAACCGGAGGGATCTACCCAAGGACTATCCACTAGTTAGTGTAGAGTTCTTAGGTATGATGATAAAAGGAGAAAAATGAGATATGGGAAGAGTGCGGACTAAGACTGAGCTAGTAATGGAATAAACCCAACAAGGTTCTAGCTATGAAGTCTCGGTAAGCACTGAAGGGGTTGAAGAATTAAAAAGAATTGAATGAGAAAAGGGTGAAAACAAATAGCCCTCCATTTATTCAACCTTAGGGCAGAAACCGGTTCAATTCATATGCTACTGATGGTAACATCGGTATTGAAGACAAGACGTCATGGACCCAAAGTGACGCCTGCACTTCAACCTTCCAAACCACTCAAGTTCCTCTTAAAAGGACTTGTTTCATTCTCACGGGAACCGACATTATCTATCGACTTTCTCTTAGAGATTGTTGATATTGAAGAAGGAGACCCTCTCCCTAGTCTCCGGCATAGGATCCAAATATGCACAAATTGAGTCTAGAGCCACGAGATCATCAATAAATCTCATTAGGACACTTTCAATGAAGACTCTCTGTTTCACACAATGTGGAAGAGAGATTATATCTTGAGTCCTACGCATTATCCTTGTGGTATTGCGGAACATCCGAGTGATGTGTTTACATATTCACTGTGAAGATGGAAAGCCTTCCGGAGCCAACATCTAACAAGCTCCTGGTAGGTGGCATGTGAGATCTATTATACAGATCAATCATGTGACAACTGAGCGAAACAATGGGTGATTCAATCTTTTGAATCAATCACGGTTCAGTTATGGATTGACGGATACCTTTGAAAAACCGGTCTTTGTGCTTTAAAACTCTTTTCATTAGCATGTCGACCGTGTACTAATTTTTCAAATCAAAAGGTGTTTTATGATTGATAATTGATTTTCATTAAAACCTTTGTTGTATTGCAAAAACAATTTCTATTTAGCAATACACGATTGTTTTTCAAAAATCTTTTCATCAATCGTGGACTCAAATTATTTGGTTCACTCACTCCGTGTTGTCTTCTTTGAGATGTTCCGGTTTGAGAACGACTAGAGCATTGCGAAACCCTGTCAAGGAAATTCTTGAATTATACCGATCACAGGCAAGTACTTGTGATCAACGGGAACCGTGGGCGTGTACCTCAATTCAACGAAAGTGATCAAAGACACTTTCGTGCGATTTATTGCTAACTGTTGTATGCAGGTACGCCCGGCGTTTGCAGTACTGTTCGAATGAAGCGGTCAATCCATAGCCGCATGCTCACTTAACACATTCATCTCAAAAGAAATCATGATTAGTGCATCAATGACTCTGATATTTTCACTCCATGCTTCTGCTACGCTACTGCCAATATCATGATTCAACAAATGCTTCCGCTACTCGATGAGAAGATATCATGATCCAGAATGTGAGCATGTCGGTCCTAAAGTCACAAAATCACATAATACCAACACCACAAAGGATGTCACAGAGATTTTTTCTGATAATCTCAAATGATGGCTCAAAATTATTATCACGTGGATCAGTAAAAGATCTCCACTTGAAGTAACCAAACATGCATTGTGAAGAATCAATGACTACGAGCTTAGGAACAAAGGACTACATCATGAATGCAAGAAAAATTGTCAATGTCATATCTGTTTGTATTTAATGTAATTTTAGTGTATGATTGAGGTGACCTCCCTTAGGGGGAGATTGTTAGGAATTAGAAATTCCAGGTATTAAAGAGTCAGTCACCTCAAGTATATGTAATCGTTAGAAAGCTCGTAGTCATAGTAATATTAAGTTAAGTAGTATTTAGTTAAGTAACACCGTGGAGGACGGACGGGTCTTTACCCACTGTATGCCTGATCCACAGCCCGATGTGTGGCGTTTTATGTAAGACTATAAATACTCTCTACCTCCCAAGGTAGAGAGTTGGAGCTCATAATAATATCTTTCACTTTCTCTCACTAAGTTCCCTAAACCTCTAACTTTCTCTCTCTAGAATTCCATCTATATGATACCTTGTGTTAATGTTATGATGTGTATGTGAAAAGTTATATCTTACACGGATCGGTAAAAAGCTCGAACGAGCCGAGCTTAAACGAGCTCGAGCCCGAGCTCGAGCCTAATTTTGGGCTCATTTACTAATCGAGCTCGAGCCGAAAGCTCACAAAAAGCTCGAGTAGGCTCAAGCGAGCCTAAAGCCTAGAATTATATACGGTATATATCGTCTATACGTATAAACGAGCTTAAGTAGTAAACGACTCGAAGCTTTATGTAATTAACGGCGAGCTCAAAACATCATAAAATTAGATTTGCGAGCCCGAGCCGAGCTTGTGAAAATTTTCATGAGCGAGCTCCGAGCTCAAAGTATAAGGCTCGAAAGCGAGTTTCGAGCCGAGCTCGAGCTTTATATATATAAACGAGCGAAGCTCGAGCCTTAACGAGCTCGGCTCAAGCTTCCACCCCTATCGCACATGATATGTATATATATATATATATATATATATATATATATATGTATATATATATAGAGAGAGAGAGAATAATGGAGTATTTGTCTTTTTGTTTCGCAAGAAAATAAAACATGTATCAAGATAAGAATCTTTAGTCAAAATATGTTATCTATATTATCTATAAATCATGAAATTCATGTTCAACGTATTGAAATTACTAAACTATTCTTTGGATATTTTGGAAGTTATACAACAAAATATTTCTTTAATGTTTTGATATAGTTTTCGTAATTACAGAATCAATATTAGAGCAACAAAATAACAGAAAGCACACAAAAATACAGAATTACAGAATTCTAATTTCACATTACATAATCAATGAAAAAGTTGAAACCATATTTTATTCGCTATATTAATCATGCATTACTCATTTTTGGCAAATTTGTGTGTATGCTATACTACTTCACATTTCACAATAACATTTTTATTTTAATATATATGTTTGTAAGATGATACTTATTTTGTTGTTTGATGTCGTAACTATTTTTCGCATAAATTTTGATCGTAAATAAATTAAATTGCAATGTACACGCCGCGCAATGTGTGAATATCCGTTTAGTTGATTAGTGTTAACAAATCCTTTTAAAGGTCATATTTGCTCCTTCCCTAAATTGTATATGCTGTTCAAGATTTAGATGTTGATTTTGATTTTTTATATCAATTAAGTTACTATCTTGCAATTTGCAAGTACATTCTTAATAAAATACATACTCATTCATGTCGGCAAAGTCAAAATGATGTACTACAAGTAATATAATGTAATATTTTAGTATAGAAGATAAAAAAACACATGCCAAATTTGATCTTCAAAATATTGTTTTTGATTGCTTAATAAATAAGACAGAAAGCTATGTTCTAGCAAACACACAATAATTAAATTGGTGTCTGATGAAATCATCCACTCATTTTTTTTTTTTTTGAACTTCATCCACTCATTAACTACACACAAGTTGGCAGTATTTGGTTGGAAGAAGATACGTTATAGAATTGTGGACAAAAATTTAGATGGTGATAAAAACAAAGTAAAAAAAAAAAAAAAATAGTTAAATATTGCTTTGAAATCATTTCACTTAAAACGACTAATATTAGGGTTTTGGCTAACATAGCCATAAAAGTTACGATTAAATAACAAAAATATGTATAAAGGATGATACATATAATCAGTTGAGAGATATTAAATTCAGAGGTGACAGTTAATGATTACGTTTAGCAATAAAGCTGAGCAACGAGTCAAATCCGACCCGAACAAACCTGATCAGGCTTGTCGAATAAGGGTCAATGTGAACCGAGAACCGAACCAAGTAAAAGCTATCGGAACTGAAATCGAACTGAATAAAGTCGGTTCGGTTCGGTTTAGCTATTTCGAACCGAATAAGTGTGTTTTGACCCGTATCAAATTGAAACCGAACCGAACGTAGTAAAACTGAAATAATTATACAAAATCGAAAACCGAACCGAATAAGGTCGGGTCAGTCTTATTTTAGTCGGTTTTTCAGTTCAGGTCAGTTTTCGGATGATTTTGCTCGACCCTATTTAGTAATTTCCTTAATATCATTGCCGTTCAAAGTTTCAAACTATTTGAAAATTCTAAATGATATCTATTGAATAGTCATACCTAATAATAGATTATATATGAAAAATCATCTCATGAGATAATGCCAAAGATTCCTATTGTTAAACAATGATATTTCGTTTAGGACACGTTGTAATAATAAATGTTTGTAATATAAAGGCATATTGTAATCACAAATATCCTGATAATGACCTTTTGGGTTCAGTGAAGTTATAGGTATGTTTAGCGCAAGGGGTTGGGGCTTGAGCTGGGATTGGAATTGGGGCTTGAGCGGAGCCTGATGCTTATATTATAAGCTGAAACTGAAATTTTTATTTTCATAACTTGTTTGGCAAATTAGTTTAAGTTGAAGCTTATTATTGTAAAATTACTAAAAATGATATATCATTAAATTAACATATGTATATATTACATACTTTTGTGGGTAATTAAGTAATTTGATACCAACGAGGCTTGTAAAAAGTTTAGCCTCATTTTTTAGGCTGGGGTTTGAGCTTATAATTTCAAAAGCCCCCCCCAACAGTATAAAGGGCTTTTAAAAGCCTTGTAAGCCCCATAAACCCTTTAGCCAAACACAACCTATATCAAATCTCTTCTGTATGAAGACTGTATAACATACATAACAAGTATAAAATCAATTTACAACTCCCGTGTCTTTAATATTTGCAATTTATTCCTTTATACAATAGAAATTGACGTATTATTAAGGCTATGTGTTGGCGACATGTAGCAGTAAGCAGTAAGTGGTAGCAGTAGCAGTTAGAAGTAAGTAGTAGCTGCTTGTTTAAAAAACGTGTTTGGTAACGTAGCTGTAACTGTAATTATAATGTGTAAAACAAGCAAATGCTTACAGCTTTTCGCTTGCCGATTCTTTAGGAAGCATTTAAGATTGAAGCAGTTGGTCATGTTTCAAACGCTTGTTGAGGTGTTGCCAAACAAGCAAATGCTTACCCCTTGTCGCTCCTAAACAATTCAAATAGCTTGTCACTAAACATGACCTTGACTTAAACCAATTTTGTCCCCGCACTATATAATCAACATTGTAGGTGATTGGGACACTCATATTTTTTATTGAGTCACTCAACTGTACAAACAGTTATGTAGGAATATGTAATATAATAATCATACTATACATACATAAATAATTACAAGTAACACATCGGATTAATTAACCTTAAAATAAACATAAACGTACCTTGTTAGCTTCCACGCGAATCAAGGGATCAAGGAAATAACAAACCCTAAAATTAGGGTTTAGTAAATCGATTTGTATAAAATCGATTAGGGTTTCACCACCAAACCTAACTTGGTTTCTCTATGGTCTTGCACACGCGTATTGATAGCGATTCAATTAGAATGCTAGTTTCTTGATCACAACAACTAACCAATTACTTAGGTTTTGTTCCAAGTCAATCAAAAACCCTTGTGGGATTATGTAATTAATCGACTAGGACAAAAGAGGGAGAAAGAAGAGAAAATTGGCTAGCTAGGTTTTACAAGATTACCACACAATAAATATAAGGATTTGTATTTATAGTGTATTAACTTAGAGTTCAGGTTTGATAAGGATTCCCATTTGAAATCCCTATAGCTGATCGGTCAAGCCCAAGGGAGGGGTTCTAGAACTTTCTCCTTGGCTATTTTCTCTTTAGTCCCTTTACTTGTCTTTTAACAATCGTTAACTAACTTCCGTTAAGTTATAACGGCCGTTAGTCATTTATTGTGAAATAATAACTAGATATAACTATTACTATATTAATTATTATAATTGAATCTCATACGCAACGCGTGCAATCCCATAGGCTCGAGTTCGAAATCGGACATACATTATACTATATATTCACAAACTAACAGCTCCCTCTTGGACATATATTAATAACTGTAGTGACATTAGTTAGCGTCTAGCAACACGCCAATGCCCTCAGAAAAACTATAATGTGGTTTCATAAAGCACAATTAATGATTCATCATTATACTATCCTTTTGTTACAAATACCGTGATAAATATGGATATGGATCTTAGTCATTGCATAATTTAACTATTATGTTTCTCGTTATATTCCGATTGATCAAGATTAACAAATCATCGGGACGTAATCCATATCGATATTGGGTATGGCCATACAAACATCTTGTCAACCCTACGAGGGGCCCAATAATATTATACTTTAAAATAAATTTGAAGGAACAAATTCTATCTTGACTACAAGAGTAATCGGTGAATTTCACAACACTTCGGAAAATAGCCTTATGACCACCAGTTACGGATAGCGATAGACTATTTCACAGAAATGGGCTCCACCCACACCATTCCGGCTTGTGTCTCAAGTCTAAGGATAAATAAAGTTTATCATATACATGATTTACTTGATGACAAAGATCCATAAAGTTTAATCATGCTAGTTGAGATATGTCCGATATGCAATCTTTTGAATATCATGTGAGTTTGGCAAGACCTTCCTTCAATATACAAAGTATATTATAACCAATCCCTAAGATTTTTCTTAATTCAACCATATTCCTATATGATTGATCGACAATTGACATTTATAATAACTTAAGTTATTCATGAAGTTAAACATGCAAATACATGATACAACTTATTATAAATGAAAACAAACATACTAAGTACTTTATTTCATTAAAAATAATAATTGTTTAATACATCCTTTATCCAAATACTAATCAGAGATTTGCATGAGACTATCAGCTAAACGAAGTCCTATGCTCTCAACATGTTGAGAAAGCTTTTCCTAAAGTAAAGCCTTTGTAAAAGGATCAACTAGATTGTCATATGTGTGAACTTTGAGTAGATTGATTTCACCAATTTTGACTTGTTCTCCAAAATAGTGATATCGTCTATGAAAGTGTATGGCGCATTTTATAACTCCTGGTTAATTGCTCCAGAATTGTCGCAATACAATTTCAAGGTTCTTCATTTGAGGGCATAATACTAAGCCCTGAAATAAACTTCTTTATCCAAACAGCTTCCATCATAGCTTCTAAAGCAGCTATGTACTCAACTTCTGTTGCAAATATGGCTGTAGTGGCCTGCTTGGTACTATTCCAATCCACTGATCCTCCATTGACGACAAAGACATAACCCGTATAAGACTTCGTATCATCTTTAATCGGATCACCACCCGCGGTACAGCAACAACTTCAAGCTCATGATCGAATTCCCACCATACACTAAAAACATATCTCGAATAGCCCTTAAGTACTTGATAATGTTCTTAATAGCAGTCCAGTGACTATCACCTGGATTCTGTTGAAACCTATTAGGATTTATAAAATCCGTTAGTTAAAGAGTCGGTCACCTCAAGTATATGCAATCATTAGAAAGCTCGTAGTCGTAGTCATTTAGTGTTAGTAAGTAGTTTGTTAAGTAACACCGTGGAGGACGGACAGGTCTTTACCCATCGTATGTCTTTGATCCACAGCCCGTACCTAGGAGGCGGTCTTGTAAAACTATAAATACCCTTTGCCTAGCAATTAAGGGCAAGGTTGGAGCTTTTCAATATCATTTTTCTTTGTCTCACTAAGTTCCCAAAACTCTTCCACTTTCTCTCTCTAAAACTACAAACCATACGCCCCATATTTGATATTTGTTATGTGTTTATGAAAACCAATATGTTACAAATGGTATCAAGAGCCATGTTTTGATCACTCATCTTTCATGTTCTTGGATTTCTAGTGGTTTTCATAAGGTTTTTGGGTTTAAATGAGTTTAGAGTAGTTTGCATCATTTGGATCATTTCTTGTGTTAAAGTTTAGATTTTGATAGTACTTTTGTGTTTAGAATCATTATATGTGTTTAGGTTTTGGTTTGGAAGGCTTGAATCATCGTGGTTGGGTTGTTTTTGGATTGAAAAGTGGTGTTTTTGAATATTTCATTGATGCGATTTGAGCTGTGTACTAATTTTCTTCTATGCGATTTGTCTCAAATTCTATGCGATTTGTCTCTCTTGCGAATGCTTATTGAAGCGACTTGTCACATTTTGTATGCGATTTGTCACTTTTTGTGAAGCAACTTGTCTATTATGCGATTTGTCTATTGAGACAAAACGACAAGAAAGGAAAAATGGAATGAAATGGTGGGTGCTTGTGTACTATGTGATTTGTCGGGTTTATGCGATTTGAGTTATTATGCGATTTGTCGCAAGCGTTTTTGACACTTATGCGATTTGTCTGCCGGAATTAGATTTGTCTAGGGTGTGATTTGTGTAAGGTGCGATTTGTCTAGGGTGCGATTTGTCTAGAGTGCGATTTGTCTAGAGTGCGATTTGTATTGGGTGCGATTTTTCTAAGGTGCGATTTGTCAAGTGTGCGACTTGTCTATTGAGACTTGTTGTTTCTTCGTGCTACGTTTTAGGGTTTTCTCTTGATTTAGTAAAATCCCGTGAAAGAATCTATTTCCTGGTTTAATCAAAGAGTAGTAAAATCCCATGGAAACTGTAATCATGTCTACAATCACTTCTTCCGTTGCTGATGACGTTCAAGCTACAGGATTCGATACTTTAATCCTCCCATGCTTTGGATAGAACCGATTATGACTCTTGGGCTCAAAGAATGACTGATCTGCTTAGGAAAGAGAATGGAGTCAATATTCTTTAGTCAATTGATGAAGGTCCATTTCAGATTGGAACTACAAGGGACGTTCTCGAAACCGGAACTGATGGAAATGTTACGTTAGGATTGGATAGACCAAGAATGTATGATGAGCTTGATGATAAGGAAAAGAAGAGATACGATGCAGACATCAGGGCTTCTAACATTATACTTCAAGGTCTACCTAAACAAAGGATTGAGGAACACAAATTACGAGCAGTTGTATGCCTACTTTCTTCAAAATGAGAAACATGCTGCATTTGAACGAATGATCATGGAAAATTTCAAGACAAATGCTGGAGATGCAAGCTCTTCAAATGATTCAACTGCATTCTACACAAATGTAGGAATAACCACCAAAGCATCACAAGTCATACCCATCGGGATGGTAATCAAACTTATTCCAGATCCAAGTTATAAGCCGTGAGACTCATTTTGGAACAAGTTGCTCATCAAGTGGCTCTAATGGTTAAGCAAAACCTAAACTTTACCCCACCTACCAACAATCATCTCAACTGCTTCTAACCTTCACAATCATGCTACTTAAAGATGGAAGGGTAGTTATGCAAACGAAGTGTGGAAGGCGTAATGCTTATCTTCCACATACAGCAAGGAAATGTTGGAGTTGGTGTTGGTTATGGAAATGCTAGTATAGGTGGAGGATATGTGGTAATCGTAATCAGGAAGGAACATGGCTCGTGGTCAAGGGAAGCCAACTGCGCTAACTGTGGTGGAGAGAGGACATTGCAAGGAACTACACTCTTCCTAAATCCACAAAATGCGCAGAGTGCACTTCAGTGGACAAAATGCCGGTGCAAGCTCAAGATAATGGAGCAAGATTGGATGAGAAGCAATTTTGGCAGAGGGAAATGCCAAGACTTATGATGCGATGTGGATGAACAACCAAGAGATGGGTAAGAACAATCCCAATGCATTTCAAGTTGCGATTGATGCATTTGACTTTGGATGTCGTTGATGAACCTACGCGCCAAACCATCTTCATGGCTAGTATCTCACCAATGGTCTCCAAAGGCTCTTTTACCAAATAGGCGGTCCCTCCAAGGAATCAATCATATCGTAGGTTGAAACTATACGATGAAGTTGATGTGTAAAAGATACACGACAAGGTACAATCAACTGAAATTATTGAATCGATACAAAATATGGGTAATAGCAATGTTGTCCCATATGATCAATATGAATCAAAAAAGTGAAATTGTACCAAGTGATGCATCTTCACAAATAATGATGACTATATTTTTATGAATACACTCGCATATGTCCCCATGATTATATAACCTCGAATGAATGCCTATAAGGAACAAGTTGCCATATATGAACAACGGCCAAGTTTGAATTGACTACCCATGAGCGGAGATGGATAACCAAATGCGCATTAATTTATCAGAAAGTAATTTTAGGGAAGAAATACTAAAAAAAGAGTTAAATTCCTTACAAGAAAAGCTAAATAAAACTTTTAAGCAAAAACAAGAGCTTCAAGAAAATGTTAAAGTGCTTAAACAAGAACATAATGCTAAGGAATCAAAACTTTTGAATGATTTTTCCAACCTAAAAACATTCAAAAACAAACTTGAAAACAAGTTGTACGCATAAAGAGAACACCATTCAGATCACCACATGATCACTAAGCATAGTCTTGCTATAAGCATAGTATTCCTCCGTAGAGGAACCCAATCCGAAAGCATGGTAAAATAGCTAAAAGCTCAAAAGGTAGTCTATGATGGTGATGAGATTCTTAAGCCTAGGCAAACACCATCATGTATTGGAAGCACTGAAGAGGATAGAAATTAGAAGTTGCTTCTAGGGAGAAAATGGCAAAGAAGTTACATGATCCTTGGTGTATAAAGCATAATATAACGTTTAAAACACCTAATTACTCTAAGGAAAACTGGATTGCCTTTAATAAGTTTAGACCTCCACTCACTGACTGCCTAAGCAAGTTTTCTGGAAGAAAGATATGGATAAGCTAAAAGCAGATGATCTTGTTGAAAAGAATCCCCCTTGTAGGAAATTGCCTCCACCCACTGTGTATCCTCCAAATACACCTATGCATTTAGTGCTCAGAAATCTTCCCACTCAAAGCAAAACCTTAACCAACTATAATTTTTACCAACTATTCGCTGATTTTGAGAAACGTGTGAAGAGAATCATACCTACTGGGATAACTGAAGGGGAAAGGGGTTTTGAGCAAACCAAAGAATGTTATTTAACTGAGGTCATGCCTTTTTTTAAACAACGTAAAGAACAATTTGAGAGTCTTAAAAAGGGAATGGATACAGAAATTAAAGAAATGAAAAAGATGTTTAATGATATGGAATATGAGGTTAAAGAGTATGAATGTGAGCTTAAAAGCAATGAGATTGAGAGGAAGAATCTTCACATCTTTAACGATAATTTGATTTCTAGATGCGTTGCTCAAGATATATTCTACACTATTACAAATTATTCCATTACTGCTTCTCAATTTCATGAACTGTCTGTTGCTTTGAAAGTTTCCCATGATCGTGTCAGTGAGCTTGAGACCACAAATTCAAAATTGCATGAGAAAATAGAACAGGATGATCATGACAACTTGGTCAAACATTTTTCTAAATTAGAAGTTGAACATCTTGCTTTGCAATTAAAATATCAACATATCAAAGAAAATGTTAAAACCTCAAATGCCAAGACATCCTCGGATGCTCCCGAAGTTTGATGCGCTTTTGAAATAAACGTGATGAATAGATTCGAGCTCATTGTAACACGCTCGTAAGATTGAAACCCAAATTTCACAATTAAAGGGTGAAGAATGATGATCGCTCCCAAATGCCTCTCCTCCATAGATTCTCGGATTCTCAATTTTCATCTTCAAAACATCATTAATGCATTACAACATGAAAATGAATGTTTTCTAGCAGAAAATGAAAAGGTTAAATTGCTTTTCAAAGAGTTATATGAATCAATTAAGGTCACTCGTGATAGGAACAATGAAAAGATAACCTCTTTGCAATAAGAAATTGAGAATCAAGAGTCGTAAAAGGAAAATGCCAATCACAAGTGGTGAGAATTTTGCACCAAAGGTGCCTGTTTGTGCTAAATATGCTATGACTGTGAAGTATATTCCTCCTCATCTTAGAAATAATGAACTAGCATATCAAACATATTTTTCCAACCTTAAGGATAGTCTAGAATGTCTCCGAGATTGTTGAAGAGGATAAGATAGAGAAACCAAATGATAATGCGAATGGGCATGCATGCTTATATGCCAAACAATCTCATGAACTGTTAGAACGCTTAGTAGCAACTTGTCCTAAATCTGGTACTAGGAAAGATAGTGTTGTTGTACATTGTTCTATGCCTAAAGCCAAGCATGTGACCTTTGATCTGCCTTTAGATTTTATCCCAAAGACTTCTAGAACAGAATGCGTAGTAGTAAAACCAACTAATGTTCCCATCGCTCTACAGAGTAATCGTGAAACTAAGGCAAGCAGTGTCAAAGCCTGCAATACAAAGCAAGATAGGACCTCGCAAGCTAAGAGTGATCAAAGGAAAGAAGTAGAAGACCATCCTAGGAACAATAAGTTTGAGTTTAATAAGACGAATCGTGTTGATTCTAATATTAGCCTGCATTGCCAGTAATTAATTTGAATTCTGCTACGCATTTGCAAAACATGTAATGTATGTTTGGTTTCTGTACTTATCATGATGTGCTGAATGAAGTAAAATATGTTGCTAAGTCTCCGCCGAACTGTAAGAATTGCTAAACAAGGTTAAAGATGTCGAAAACCGGTGGAAAAAGGTTAAAAACATTAGAAACCAACAGAAGAAAATTTAGTAATAGGTTATCAATGGAAACCCATCGCCATAAATTCAATCTTAATGAACTGCGCCTAAATTATCTAGATCAATGCCTATTAGAAATGGATGCCCACCGGTAGAATTATACCCTAAAAAGTGAACACACTTTGAATAGATCTAATGTCACTACAAGTTCTCTCTACTCTAATGATATCATTGATTCTACTTCTGATGTGGGTGTTCCAATCGTGTTTACTTACCAAATGGATCCCATTCTTGCATGGGGATCCAAATTATCCAGTCATCCATAATTTCTTGTTCATGTTCAACCATGTCGCATAAATTGTTTCTGTGGTATTTGGACTCCGCTGTTCCAAGCATATGACTTGAGATCGCCATGTCTCATGAACTTCGTGTATAAATTTATTCGACTCATAGATTCGAAACGACCATTTTGGGCAATTATGGGTTATGGAGATTATGTTGTTGGTGACAGTTTAATTTCCAGGGTCTATTATGTTGAAGGTCTTGGTTATAATTTTATTTTCTGTTGGTCAATTCTGTGATTTTGATATAGAAGTGGCTTTTAGAAAACATACTTGCTTCGTTAGAGAACTTTATGGTGTTGAACTTTTAAAGGGAACACGTGGAACCAATCTTTACACCATCTCTATCGAAGACATGATGAAGTCCTCTCTAATCCGCTTGTTGTCAAAGGCTTCGAAAACAAAGTCATGGTATTTGAACTTCGGAACCATAAATGTCTTTCCAGAAAGGACCTCGTAAAAGGTTTGCCCATATTGAAATATGTAAAGGATCATCTTTGTTCAGCATGCTAATTGGGAAAGCAAGAATACGCCTACAACGCGAAAACCGGAACTCAATTATGGTTCATACTCTTCATATGGATTTGTGCGGATCCACGAGTCAAACTAAACGGGAAAAATATGTGCTAGTCGTTCGATGGCTACTCTCGTTTACGGTTGAAGTTTTGAGATCAAAGGATGTGAAACTCCGGGATAGCATTACAAAATTATCAAACAACAAGCAGGCTCTACTAATAAAAATGTCGAATTATCCAAACAGACAATGGAACCTGAGAGTTTGTTAACAAAGAACTAAGTCGAGCTTTATGAAAGCATTGAACGTTTCATCAAAAGAAGTGTTCCATCTCATCTCAACAATCAGAAGCGAAAGACAACAACTCTTTGTCAAAGTCGGTAGCGACTTATGTGATCTACTCAGCTGTTCCAATGCAGCTTTCCGTCAAGCCATTGCCATTGCTTTCTATTTCCAAAACCGCTCCTTATCCATACCATCAACAAAACTCCTACTTAACTTGTCCACAATCTAAAACCGTGATTCTTTCCTTTGTGTATTCGGTGCTTTTATGCTATCCATATGATGGTCAAGATTTAGGAAAGGTGCTGGCGGACATTGAGTTTTTGTTGGTTATGCACCAAACCGTATGGTTACGACTCCACAATAAAAGAACTCAAGATATCATGAAACTGATTCACGTCAATGCTAGATAGAGTCAGTGCGAGTGCAAATGGCTCTTGATAATCTAGTTCATGAGAATCTCGTGATCTCAA